>CM046437.1:70243831-70881331 GCA_025506505.1 Flaveria sonorensis
TTGTGCCTTGATGACTTGAAATATAGAACCAAGGTGAGCCATTCCTGCGTTTGCGAATTTTGACTACTATAATAACACAAACACTCTAGCAAAAGGAAAATAAAGAACGGTAGATATACATAGTTTAACCGAACAACCACACTGGATTCGTTATTGATTATGGTATGCATGAAATAGTTTATACTGGCAAGACTGGGTAGAAGTTCCTCTATATGATATAAAGGCTCACATATCCTAGTTTTGTTCTAGGGGTGGCTTCTCTTGACATCCCTTCCCCATCTCTTTTCCTAGGAGGGGTCCCTACCTCGGCACATGAAATCACTTATGACTCCTCTCCTACACCATGGGGACTATGATAAAATCATCTACATATAGCTAGAACTATCAACATAGCTTTGCTTAACAATAATGGCTCAAAACATGATCTCCATCACTCATAAATGACAAACCTGCACAAACCATGATTAGTCTCTACATTTTACGCCATTGCACAATGTGACCCTGATTGGTTAATGCTATCTAAGCACCCTGCCTTCTCTATACTTTGCTATAGGGATAGTAAGTTCTTTAGATTTTACACCATTGCACAATGTGACCCTGATTGGTCTATGCTATCTAAGCACCCTATGCCTTCTCTATACGTTTGCTATAGGATTTGTAAGTTCCTATAGTCAATTTGATTCTACCCTAATGGTGGACGTGGTCAAGCTCGGGTTCACCTTCTGGGTTTTTCGGGTAGATCGGGAGCCGTACTGCCGCTCATGCAGTGGCTTGGTGTTGCGGGTAGACTTCTTGGGTCCGTAAACCCGTTGAAAAAGCAAGTGCATGTGTGTGTTTTGAGTAGATAGGGTAGTTTTGGGTTCAAAGGGTTCCACCCCCTCCCTTTAAGGTAGTTTTGGGTTCAAATGATGTGCCAACTTTTGATTTGGCTATGGCTTGGTAGTTTTTGGTACTTAGGGTACCACCCCTTCCGCCTTAACGTCCAAACTTTAGACGTGAATTCTGGTTCTATGTAATTTCAAAACTATAGATTAATGGATGCATGCTACACCTCCGGTGAGGGGTTCAACAGTTGAGTACTAGGCCCTAGTTTATCTGGTGCATATAACTATATAAGCGTGCAGACATGGGTATAGTGGTTATTGGTTATATTGACCATTGTCAGTCCAGCTTCCTTGAGACTGATAACAATCTATTATACGAATATGGTTAAGAAATGTATGTGTGGGGATGCCCTCTGTCATAGTTATCAACACTAAGCATTAAAAATTAATGCTTGGGTTGAGGCCTTTCATGGGTTTAAAAATTGGACAAGTAATTACACAAATAGAAAACAATTATGCATTTTGACATTGTCAAAAGAATTTGTGACCCAACTCTAGTGTGGCGCCACTTTTTGTGAATTAAAAACTACCATTCATGGAATATTAATTAACTAGAAATCAAGGGAGACATATCATTAGAATTATTTCTCAATTTTTTTGCATTAATCATCTGTTAATAGGAACCTAGTTTGATCTCTAGAAAGCTTGTTGTTTTTGTTTTCTTCAAACGATAAGCAACTGTAGTATTTCATAAAAAGATTGACAAGTTAGCAACCACTAGGACTTCTCAAGGTCTTCGATTTCATTTCCAGTGGTTTTTGTGGTAAAAACACTCTAATGTGATAATGCACAGCTTGTGTGAAGGTGTTCATAGTTACAACTAATTTTCTCCTTATATATTTTAAGGACTTATAAATTAACTGTAATACTGGTTTTTGATGCAGACACAACTGATGATGAAATACATATCGACCCTTAAAGAAAAGGTATGCCCCTCCTATGATTCTCTAGCTGCATATACTCTTGAGGTTCATGACATGAGACATTATTTGTATGGACAAACCTAAAATAGTGAAAATAGTTAACTTTAGATGAATTGTCGTCTTTATTGTCATATCATTATGTTGGTAATAGGTTTATTAAAGGGTAATTTCTAAATCTTATGTTGGTAATAGGTTCATATAGGTAATTTTGATTTTTAGCAACTGCAACCAACATCCCTTTAACTACAACCTTCCAATGCCACTTCCCTAAAAAATAATTAATATCTCAAAAAATGATTCAGACTTACTCTTACAGCCCTGCTATAGTTGAGGGTACGTAAGGAATGTTTGACAAAGTTAGCTCGCTTGGAGCTGTTGTGTTAGCTGCATTTGTCGATTATACAAAAGTGGTACGCAAAAGTAGTTAAGCATTAAATGACGTAAAAGAACACATACATTAATATTGTTAGGTATGAGGTATCTGATGATTGTGAAAGGGCGTCTTTAGAGTAACTTTGTTTTTAGAAGTTCCAAGCTTATTTTTAGATCTGCTTTGAGTAGATTATTTTGTTAGGCGTGCATTTTCAAAGCTTAAGTTGTAATCCAAACAAAGCTTCCTTTTTCTACCAAGGATTAATGCTTCTTTTTGGAAAATATAGCATAAGTTTTAGAACCTCTGTGCCAAACATACCCATTGAAGCTTGAACTAGCACAATCAAATGGTAGGTCAGTCCGGGTAGATGACAAACAACAATATATAGTCATTCCACCTTTGATACCACATTCCTTTTGCAGCTTGCTGCATTGAAAGTTAGATAAAAACATTTATATCTTAATGAGTGACGATGCGTCAAGACTCAAGCCCAAAGTGGCCCGCACCCCCGTGGCCCACACATGCGGGAGCCTTGTGCAATGTGCACCAGGTTTGGCCTTAGCTGCAGAAAACTAGGAGTGGTCGATCTCTAGGAAATTATTTGTGGAAAGCATAAAAAACACCAAACCTGTTCCAACCGATCTTCTTGCATAAGACTTTAGTGGACAGGTAAGCCCAGTCTTTTTACCTTACAACTACAATGTAGAAAACATCCCAACATTTTTCCACTTTCCAGCCTTTTCCTTTGAATCGATTGTGCCTGATAAAACTCTACGCACTTCCAATTTTGTAATCTGTTAGGTCTTCGACATTTGAAAAGTTTGCTTTAGTCCCTCAGGTACAAATTAAAACAAATAAATTTGTAAAGACTTGATAGATAAATCAAAAAACAAAGGTAGTAGAACCTAACCACTAACAAGTATTCATATAATTTCAAACACACAATTGAAGATCGAGGACCTAGTCGCTCACAAAGTTTTGAGAGAAACTAAAATAAAAGGTGGATAGTTAATCTCCGTGGAGTTGCATTGGTAATATTAATGATATACCATGGTTTGGACATAATTTCTATAGATGGGATGCTAGAGTATTATGTAAAGAATGAATACTAAATGATATACCATGGTTTGGACATAATTTCTTATGTAATTGGAATTATACTTAATCATTGATAGTATGTCCAATCCAAGATCACCCAAGTATGTGCTCAGTTTCATTTATACAACAATCCTGCATAAAACATACTGAAAATTTGTAAATGACAAAAACTATGTAGTTTTTATGTCAAATCTTCTTATTTTTTAATTCATAACATACAAGGGTATTTTGTATTGTCAAAAAATTTAGGGTACTTTCATCATTAATCATGTTTTGCCTCAAAATGGTACCAAGTAACCACACACTTGGGTGTCCTTATGGGGAATTTTGAATACGTGGGTGACCTCAATATACATCATCCTTTAACTGTATTTAAGCAACTTTTATGAAGATTTGTTGGTCATAATATACCAAAATTACGGGTGTGTGGTGATAACTTGATTGCTAATGGACTCCAGCCAGTCGTCAATTTATTGTATGTGGAGGCTAATTCATCTGGTTAATTGCAAGGCCGTTAAAGATTAATTCACCTCGCTACCATGAGACCATATTCCATTATCCTGTTCATAGCATAACAACAATGATCAGAGCTTGAATAAACACAATAATACAAACTTATCTACTTTTATATATGTGAGAACAGGAAAATAAGCTAACTGAAGAAAATGAACAACTGGAAAAGCAGGTTTGTTTCTTTCTCAGGTCCCCTTAATTGCAAACAAATTTCAGTCAAGGCATCCATCTGCTTATCAGTATTGCTTATTTCACACACAAATTTTACAATCGGAACACAAAACCTGTGTGGTGTTGTGTCACAACATACCAGCAGATGTCTTGTGATTTACAGTTCCTTTCAATTTTGCAAACACTTTTCAAAGAAGTCATCCATCAAAATTAAATCTTTTGTTTGAAAGATTACAAGCTGAAACAATCTACTTGCTAAATATTACTGCCTTTGACCAGACAATAAATACCATGTCTTACATCATTTAAGATCTTGTAAATATATAAAAAAAACTAGCATCATTTTCTAGATCTGGTTTGCCTACATATTTATTTTATTTATCTTTTGATATAAAGATTGCCTAAAGCTCTTATATACCCCTTCTGATCTGTAGCTTTTTATATCTAAATGTAGCTAAAATTGTTTCCAAAGTGAAGAGAAGTTTGACTTACAGGTTGCATCAGCAGAGGGCAATGGTGTTGATGATGGAGGTGGGGGTCTTAACGACCTTGCAACTAACCAGATCAATTCACCCCAACTCATTACACTCCCCCTTTTCAACAGCTAACATCTGCACTTCCCAAATGAAAACCACCAATAATCCAAATAAAGATATTGGATTTTGTAATCTTATTACAGATTCTGCACCAATTGTGTTATTGTTGTGTTGTCAATTGATGATTGGTGGAAAATTCAGCCCATTTGAAGCTATGGTTTTATGGTTGTGAAAGAAGCCTCATCTGCTGTTGTGTTTATGTAATCCTTTTTATATAGAGATGTGGTGCACCACTATAATCAAGAGCTTCACCAAGAGGAAAGGTTTTATTTTCAATTTTTATTGTTTCAGTTTTAGCCACTTGAAACAAGATACGTGGCGGTGACAGTTTATTTTAAGCTAAAGATTATGTTCTCTTTTACCGTGTAATCTATGTTGTATGACGTGGAAATTATTTGTTAGGTGAAAATTAGGTTGGTTTTTGTTCGAGGAAAGAAACTCTCTCTATCATCATAGCTTCAAAATGAAGAAAACGTTTTTACTTTCTTTTTTTTTATTTTTTCCATTGGGATTTGGAAAAAGAGCCTCAAACAAATTATTAGTATTTTGTGTTTTAGTAGGAAATCAAAATTATTTATTACGATAACTATCATGTTAGTGAAAAGCACTAATTATACATGAATATTAATTAAAATAATTACATCTAAGTAACTTTTTAGGAAGTAGATATAATAATGAACTTTCAAACACTTTTTCTTCTCCTCTTGCTTGATATACAATTTGGGATATAGTTTTGGTAAAAAAGGACTCTTTTGTTAAACATCTAGAACATTTATCAAGAAATTCAAATATTAACTTATTTGAAGTTTATTACAGAACTTCAAAGATAAGATGAAGAAGCCACCTTCAACCGAAGGTAATGGTTCCTATTACTCGGTTTCTTTGAAACACCAATGCTTAATTTCTTTATCATACAACCACTTTATAAACTGATACGAAAATTTAGATGATGAAAAGCCTTAAAGCCTCAAATTTTTAAAGAAATGATACAGCTTCTACATTTGATGTTGATTGCTTGAAAAGTACTAATGATTCAAAAAAACTTTCGCATCATATGAAGAACGGTGTGGAAGTGTAGTGTTGTTCGCTTTCGTCGCCAATAACCCTTCTATCAGAAGAAGGGCGTAGAGCCGTAGAGGTGTAGGGTTTCCTGTGGCTCTCTTTCTTAACTTGAGAAACTGCAGATAAAGATTGATGATTATCTTAAATAGAGAAGAGAAGGAAGAAGATGAGGTTTGTGAAAGCTTCTAGTTATAGGAGGGGTACGTGACATAAGTAGTGGTTAGCGGTTCAGAACAAAAAAGTCAATGCTCCATGCCACTGTAGATTATAAATTTGATGGACCTGATTTTACAAGTCATTATTCATTGCCATCGCCTTTTAATTATAGAGTAATTAGCCTCAAAGTGCCACTGTGAAAGCTTCTGGTCTTGCGACTCTGGTTACTATAAACATATTCCTGAGTGGTTATATTTGATACACATCTACGTTTTGGTTTGAAGATGTATGTTGATGTACTTGATTTGGCACCATTGAGTACTTAGATTGATTTTTGAGATTCGCTAATAAGCTTATGGTCGATATCAGTCAAACTGTGGTCGATATTAGACAAACTATGATACCAACTGCAGATGGGACTTATGATTTGCATACACAAGCTTTGGATTTCAAGCTGCTAGGTGTGTTCAATGGACATCCTGGTCGCATTATTGACGTGTTCTTACTGTTGCATCTTGGTTAAAGTGTTTGTTGTTAATCCACGGTCGAACTGTCGCATCGACCTTGAAACTTCCATGTATTTTTACTTGTGTAGCGTGGAAGATCCACCAAATGAAAGATAAATTATGAACATATAGCTATCTTAATGTAGTATTTGACATGTGTGTTTAAAATTTTCAAATCATTGTTACGTCCACTGCTATTATTCAAAATATAGTTACGAATATATAAGGCCAGCATGGCTGAGTCTAATTCACTATCATAGGATTAAGTTCTGACCATAAAATTGACTATCATGCTTGGATGGAAGGAACATTTAATATTATCAAGGTTGGATAGATGCGTATTTTTTCGGTCGGGAGTGAGTTATGAAATCTTATGACAAGGCTTCTGATTTTCCCCGAAGGGTTTTGTTGATGATTGTATTGATTTCGCTTTCTTCTTTGGCGAACACTTTTCCCTTGCTAATAAAAAGCTTTTTAGCTAGTCTTTTTAGGAGTATTCATATGAAAGAAGGGTTCATCCATACAATTAAAACAAATTTTATTTCTTCTCCATTCATGCATTATAATTCTTTTTTAGTTCTAAACAAAGCCATCATAGAATAAGTTATATTATACTAAGCATGTATGCACTAACCATGAGTATCAGCTTATCTAAACAGAAAGTGTCGAATCTAATCATATTTGTTTATAAAATAAGGGGTTAATATAGGCAAAGTTAAAGAGATCGGATGTGATTCTAGAAGTTTAGTTTATTTGTTTAGTAATTATGGTCCGTTAGAAGAGATACTTATTAGTTTTTGTTTAATGGGCCGAGTTTATCAAAGAAGCTTTAATTGTTTTTAAAGAGTTTAAGCGTTTAAGGATAGATAAAGAACGTTTTTAAGTTTTAGAGCATTCATAATCCGCCTCCATCCTCATCCTTATAATTATAATAAATATCATTAATTTTTCTTTATTTTTTTCAATTAAATTAAATATTTATTTTTACATATTTATCATTATATCTTCCCTCTCATTCATTCACAACCACTTTTAAAAATATTAAAAAATTTATAGGGATTGTATCGTATTTCTCAAATCAATCCTCATAAATATTTTATATTTTTCACTCACAACCATCGCGTATAATATAGAACACTCATTCAATGAAAAATAAAAAACGAATTACATCTAATGAAATATCCTTATCTTAAACCTGGCAAGATTGGACCTAACGTATTATACCACACTTTAATAGGTTTAAGCTTGACTTGATTACAGCTATAATAAGCCAAAGATTGAAAATTTAGAATTAATTAATTAAAGTATATCCTAAGTGATTCTAAATCCCAACTAAAAATCCTATTTCTACGGCAATTGACGATTTGTTTTTTGCTTAGGGTTCTATTATCGTTGACTATAAAAACATCTCGATTAGCCTATTCCTTTGATTCTGATTTTGATTTACATTCAATCAACTCGATTCGTTCACTTATCTTCATCGCTGTTCAGAGGTAGGTTTCTTAATTTACTAATGTTTTACCGAAGATCTGCAATTTTGGTACATAGATATCTGAATTCGATCTGGGGGTTTGCTAATTTTATCTCATCTATCTGAACCCTGATCAATTCATAGAAAATAGTTACGTCGATTCGACTCTTGTAAGCTTTCTAATATCTGTATCTTGATTGTAATTTCTTTGTGGGTGTGAATTTGAATATTTTTGGAGATATAATTATGGTTTTTTTGTTCTGATTTTTGGTGAATTTGTTGTGTGTTTGTGAGAACATGTGAGTGTGTGAATGCATCTTTTACTTATGGGTTCTACATATTTTTTTGAGAATTATCGATTCATGGTGTATGCATATGTACTTAATTTAGATACCAATACTAAATTTGATCATTAGTATGCAGTGTTAACTTTTTTGGGATGTAAAAAGGTAACCTTTTACTCTGGTTACAGTTGCATTCTTTTTAGTACAAATTGTTATTCCAATTTTGATGATTTTGATGTTTATTTAACAATCCAAACGAAGTTAAGTATCCTGCTACCCTATGCCTTGAAATTTGGATGTCATATTATTATTCTTCAACTTCAAGATTGATGCTTTAAACAATCTTAATGAAAATTTGCTCTACATATCATGATTAATGATACCTGCTGTTCCTTCATGCTATCAGTTTCACTTGAGATTGTACGGTATGTTTGTGTCTGTATTTCTAGGTGTATAACAGTATAAGTGATTTGATTCAGGTACTTTTGACAAGTGGTTTGCTACATTTATGTGTTTTCATATAATAATGAATAACAATTTTGTTCATCACTGGTTTGATATCCCTCAAGTCATGCCATATGCTAACTGTAAAGTTTTTGAATTCATTCTTGACTGTCACAGAGTGATTTAAATTACATAACGTGCAATGGAGGTTACCACCAAACGAATGTCTGTACTCGTTGGAACCCTTGGAGTTTTGTCTTTCGTACTCGGTGTTATTGCTGAAAACAAAAAGGTACCCCTTCAGTTGTCTAACATCATATGTTTATAAAAAGAAAATCAACCGGCCATTAGCGTAACGCTAACAATTTGTTTTTTGTGACAACTTTATCTCTTTTTTTTTTTTGTATCTGCAGCCTGCATCTGGAACCCCGATCACAGGGAAGGATGTTGTTATCTGCAAGTATCCTGCAGATCCTACAGTGATATTAGGGTTTTTGTCATTTGGGTTTCTTTTCTTCTCAACTTTGGCTGGAGGGCTGTCGTTGTTTTATCCTTACAAAGGGAAGTCTATTCCTTTGCCTGCGTTGTTTCAAAGCACCAGTTTCTTTGTATTCTTCCTGATTGCTTTGTAAGTACACATCACCTTAATCTTGAATAGTGTTTCAATTCCACATGCTGATTGTTGTAGAAAGCAGTAATCAGATGAGAAAATACTTGGAATTCCTCTTAAAGAGCACTATGTAAATACCAATAAACTTAATGGAAACAGATGTATAAATATTTAAAAGGAAAAAGAAAGAAAGAAAAACAAGACTTGAGTTTTGTGGCTTTTGTCTGGATAAATAAAGACTTGTAATAAGACTTGCATTTTAGTCGTAATTTATTTTACTTAAAGGAGGAATGGGTAAAACCGAGTTAAAAGCGACCACCTATTTTTTATGCATGACCAAAGATTTGGATTATTGTTATGATAATATTGTTTCTGTAGTCATCATGTAATCACAGTGAACATGTTAGCTTGTTAAAAAGTAAAAGGAAAAAGCAATTAATATTGGGCCAATCCAGCCTGACTTGGCCCATTTCAACCCAAACCTCACAAGTCACAATGACCTGATATCCAACTGGCCCGCCCTTTCTGCGACCACCATTGATGTTCTCACCTATTTACCACAATGGCAGGGGTTCGACTGGACTAGCAGCTGCAATGCTCTTATGGCCCACAATTACGGAGCACATACACCGTTCGAGCAATGTCCATTACAACTTTGAAACAACTTGCCCAACAGCAAAAACCGGGCTGCTCGGTGGTGGTGCATTTCTAGCTCTTGATGCGGCTCTTTTCTGGCTGGTTTCCCTCATGTTGGCTGATAATGCAAGAGAAGATTATTTTGATGATGTTAAAAGTGCTGGTGGTGATGCTCTCGCCGCTGAATATGATCTTGATGCAGTTGTTAAGGGTAGTGCTTAAATTTAGCTCCCCTTAATGATCTCGTTCATAGCTTTATAATATAAACTTGAGTTTATATCATTTATAAGTGGCAAGTAAAGTGGTCTGAAGTCTGAACCTTTGTAAATACTTTTTATCTTGTCTATTCATGAACCACATGTTTATGATAAAGTTTCTAATTATATTATGTGTGTTAAATGAGTTGTTTCTAGTTGGTGTATGTTTCTCATAGTATATAAGTTGCAATTGCTGCTACCTATTACTTATGTGTTGATTTAGGTTTAACTTTATCTCTAACAGGTTAGGGGTAAACCTTGGACCAACAGTAAAGGTCACTAGTTTGAGTCGTTATTCAAAATTATAGGGTAAGATTGCGTACATCAGACCAAGTTTGTTGACACCCTCTTGGACTCTATGGATGCAAAAACATTGTATCTTTAACGGGTCAAACAGTAAAATAAATAATTGCTTGCAAACTGGTCAAACAGTAAAACAAGATATTGCTAAATGCAAATCGGTCAAATAGGTCATTTACGACTTGTTTTTGCTAATAGTACACATGAAATACAGGATGGAGAGTCTCAAACCTACTTGTAGGATAAGTTAGAATGCTTGTAATACAAGTACACTTGATAAACAAACAAAATAAAGTGCTTACAATATCAATTCCCCATTGTTTGAATTGTCACTAAATCCAAAATAGCATGATCCTTTTGGATTCAAAACTCTTTAAACTCTGGAAGAAAGATTTACAGATATCAGAAATGAAAAGTCGAAACAGAAAGATCAAGGTTATATCTTATCATATCCAACGCCTGCGATTTCGCGAAGAAGATTGATTCGCTCTTTGAAACCATCTATCCCATCCCCCATCAGCAGGCCCTCTAGTCCTGTTCATCAAATTCTATCAGCACGATCATCCATTGAAACCAAATATAACAACAATGATTTGCAGCATCTTGCAAATATAATAAAAAAATACACTAGACAACAACAATGATGAAGACGACAAGACTCTTACACAGGAAGCAGAGCATCTGTACTTGATTCAACACTCGATACCAGCCTATACGTACACCAGATAATCAAATCAAATCCAACTGAAAACCAATTATAAGTTATAACATTAATTAATCAAAGAATTTGATTATTTGAATTCGCATACTGTTCACACACAAGTGACGATTCACCAAGGGTTTCCAGCTGATCCAGCTCCTCCTGAATCACATCAATCATATTTCTTCAGCTAAATCAGCGTGTGTGATTAGTGAAACAACGAATTGAAAAACTAGTTTCGTGATCCAATTCTTACCTGAATGACCTGAATTTGTTGATTCTGTTGAGAAATAATGGCAGCTAACCGATGCTTCCCGATGAAATTGGAAGATCCGAGGCCTGAAAACGTTCGACGATCGTGACCGTTGATGTTGGGCTGTGATGGAGGCGTTGATCCGTTGGTACCGTCAGGTTGAGAGGGTGAATCCATGGTGGATTGACTGCAGAGTGAAGGGGAAATGGTGAAGATGGTGATGGTGGTTGATTGGGGTTTTGAGAGTAAAGTTGTGGAGGAATAAAGATAAGTATGAGGATGCACATAAACATAATAAACTCATCTGCTTTTTTTTTCCTACTGGTTGGTCAACAGGCTGTGTGAATGTGAAGGAGCATGGTCTTCGATATTGGCAAGTGGATGTGTGTGGATACTCAAAAGAAAACATAAATGCTTTTATATTTTAAAAATAGACTTTTGTTTAAACTGTCTTAATTTACGCCTCTTTAAGTTAAAACTATTTCATATGTTTTAACGGAGATTTGAAACCGTCACATCAAGGATAAGGAACATATACAATTATCATTAGACTATGCTAATGATGGTTTAAAAAAAACCACATCCTTTTAAACACCTACAATACCATTAAGCCAAAAGCACTTGATATTTTTAAAATAGATAGATCGTATATAAACATAACCAATTTGAGCAAAAATATAATCATTCATATAGGCACATACGTATGAAAAATAATCATATATATTTAGGAAAAATATAAGTGTTTAGAAAACCGCCTAGGTAGCAATTATGATATAATTTAATTTTTAAACGACTGGTTAATGGTTAGTAAATTAATAACACAAAACTTCTTCATATCAAGATAGCAAATATGATATAAATGTATATGCCTTGTTGTACTTGCATAAACGTAATTTTGTATTAAACACTCTTTCATGTAACACGCTTTTAATATAAAATTATGTTTATGGAATAAAATATACGTTGTAGGATATGTGTGTCACGAATTGCATTTGGTCTTCATTTGGAATAATCTTTGTTGTTTTAGAAAAGAAAAATAAATGTTTTTCTAATAATTAAAATAAGTCAAAGGTGTCAATAATAGTTTGCTCTAACCATCGATTTAACCACTTGAGAATATACTTTTTGGCTTATTAAAGTCATTAAACTCATGAAAGTTTATAATCATGTCACGTCTATTGAAACTTCGTTAAACTTTCTCGACCTTAAGCATGGGTCACTTTACCTATACCAAGGTGGTGGTTTTTTATCCTTACCGCACAAAAAAACCTAGAACTTAAAACAATTAGGACAACAATTAGAAGATGTTCGTACATGGAACTGGATATGAGTTTAGTTTTAGAATTTTTATGGTTTTGAGCGCGATTTTGAGATTAGGTGGTACCGTCCTCATTGTCCAAGTATATTACTATATTATAGATCTGAAAAATATAACTAAACAATATACTAAAGTTATTAAAAACTCAAAACTATAAGTGTACTATAATAATTCATAATTTAAAAATGTTTTGTTATGCATAGTTTAGAAGAGATAACGTATAGAAAGATACCAAAATCATTCTACAATCATGTACGGAACCCACTGTTAGGGACCCGGAACAGAGGCGTCACCCCCCCTGATCTAATCGCCACACAATTAGCAGTAATTGTTGTAAAGCTTGAAATGATGGATGCCTTGAAGGAGGATGTCGCTGCATTAAAACTCCAAACAACCAAACAAGAGAAATGTCGTAGTGAAGGGGGGTCGTTATGAAGATGGCAATATCAATTATTCCAGTCTTAACATGCACCCCTGTCACAAAATCATATTCCCAAGTTTTGATGGGAGATTCGAGAGGCTGGGTTTTGAAAGCCGAGAAGTATTTCCTATTTTATCACACACTTGATGAAGAGAAAATAGATGTAGCAGTGTACATATAAAAGGAGATGCTTTGGATCTCTATTCAAGGTTATCCATAGAACAAGAAATCATGTACAAATGCACTATAAAAGCACTTTGGGCCACTCGAATTCCAAAATCTAGACACAGTAACTTTGTAGCCTTAAACAAACTGGTTTCATTCAAGAATATAGGCAAGAGTTTGCTTGCAGATTAGCCAGAGTTTCAAACTGGACAATCGTGTGCTAGGAGTTTTCCTTAATAGGCTAAAAGAGGAACTGAAGGTAGATGCACGTATCCATAAACCTTGTTTTGTATATAAGCCAGTCAGCGTAGCTCTCGAGTTTGAATCCAAACTCAACCATACCCTATCAAGAAAAAATATCAATTCCACTAGCGCAACAATGAACCCGAAACAAGCCTCTTCAAGCACTATTAACCAGGCTATCCCCATCCAGAAACCCACTAAATACCACAACATCGATGCAAAAAATAAAACGATTACGTCAATGGTGAATGCTTAAACCGTGGGGATAAGTACGACCATAGACATTATTGTAAGACGAGAACCCTTAAGGTTATAGATAACTGATGTAGGGAATAACAAGCAGCGATAAATAAAAAATGTTTTAGACTCAACCCAATGTTTATGAGCTTTAAGGTTTGATGGTTATCATAAATATATGATGCATGTATGTTGTTTGAAAACCCTAATAAAATGAACGAGTTTCCCCTTTTTTTTTCTCTTTTGTTTATCTTTTTTTACAATACATTGATAACAAGATAACAGTCTCCATAAAGTCATAAATTTTTATAGTCACCACCAGCGAATCATTTCCCAAATATGCTTCTCAACTCGCACATAACCGCTTATCTTCATACAAACCTAGTAGTTACTGACAAAGGGCAGCACAAAAGATAACACTATGCACATGGGAGAAAAAACTTCACACAACCGTTAGAAATCACTGCTGTAACCGGAAAAAAAAAACAAATCGCTATGACGACCGAGATTTGTTTCTGATCGTGATCCATACATAAAAAATGAACCAGTTTCTTACTTTCCTCTCTCTTTATTATCTTTTGTTTATCTTCTATTTATAATAAATTTTCAATTTTTATACCTTTTGGTTAAATATCCATAAAAATTATTTACAAAAATACAGGTTTAGTGTACTCAACCCTTGGTGGACGCCGACGCACTGATCCACCATGTCGTCGCACGCTACGGCAGCTGCCACGGCGGCGGCCACCGCCGTGAAGCAATTGTTGTTTCAACCACCACTCACTCTCCCTCCGCTACACCACAATCGCCGCCGCATCTCCGCTTCTCTTCTCGCCGTCGCCGGTTACTCAAGCACCCTATCTTCTTCTACACGTAACAGCAAAAAGCTAAACAGAAAAGATAATTCAGTTAGCTGTAGTAGCAGTAGTAGTCGGAAAGTGTTAATAGATTCAGTAGTTAAGAGGAGGACTCGATCGGATAAGAAGTTGGATGAGGATACCTTTCGTCAGTTTGGTGACACCGGGAGTCATATTCCGGTGATGCTCGGTGAGGTGCTTGAGGTTTTTGATTCTCGTAAGCTTCATACGTTTGTTGATTGTACGCTTGGAGCTGCTGGACATTCTTCTGCTGTATGTGAATCTGATTTATCTACTATGTGTTTTGATTACTAGATTTGATTGATATAAGAGCTAGGGTTGTTGTTGTTGTTGTTGTTTGCTTATTTGTGACTTAGTTTTATCCCCAATTTCGGAATTAAGATGCTTTGATGTGTTTGAGATTACAAACTAGGGTTTTTGGACAAATGGAAATGATATTGATACCTGTTTAGTTCAGATGTTCAATCCACAAGCTTATGTTTATAGATTAGAACATTAAGTTCGTGATATTGGTAGCGGATAATTTATAGAAGTGGTGTCTCTTGGGATGCATCTTCTGATTCAAATTGGTGTCTTTTTGGCCTTGTGTATGCTGCAAATGACAGATAATTCAGGCTCATCCAGAAATGCAGACATATGTTGGACTGGATTGCGATCCCCTTGCCCATGAAAAGGCAAAAGCTAAGATTGATTTGATCCGAACAGCCACCAACTCCTGTGACTCAAATTCCAACCTAAAACACACACCTTTTTGCGAAATTTTAAGAACATCAGGTCGACGTTATCCGAGGTTGATGAGAAGATTCTGGTTTCAGGAGTTGATGGGATCCTAATGGACTTGGGAATGTCATCCATGCAGGTATGTAGATTGTTAAACCTTTTGTTATAGTTAAAGATAAAAGGGGGACGGGCGTTAGCAGTTCATGTAATCACACACATTTTACTCATGTTTCAGCTAGCTTGTCTTTAAATATGTTGTAAGTAGTTTCTTAAGCATCTAGGACCCTGAACATTGATATTTAATATGTACAATTTTAGTGAAGTCTTCCAGTCATGTATTAATTATCTGTTTCACAACGACATTCGTCCATGTAAAAGCGGTGTTATCTTTTTCATATGCAGGTAAACAATGGCGGTAGAGGATTCAGTGTGCTTTGTGATGGTCCCCTTGATATGAGAATGGATCCTCAGGTCAGAACTGGCATGTTACTGTGGCTAGTATTTAAGAGTAAATAGTTTAATTTCAGATTAATATTTTAAAAGAAAATTACATTTGTGTTCTAAATTTCCGAATTTGCTAGTGTTATAAATTAATGGCCGGTTTGCAGAATGTTCATACATTTGTTTCACTCGACTGACTGAAACAGGGATATTACAGGCAAGCTTGACAGCCGAAGACATACTAAATTCATGGCCAGAGGCGGAAATAGGACAAATTTTACGTGATTATGGGGAAGAAAACAATTGGCGGGCTCTGCAGAAAAGGATTGTTAAGGCCCGTTTAAGTGGTGGATTGCATTCTACTGGTGACCTAGTTGATCTAATTCGGAGTTGTACATCTGGTGGAAAAGGTGGGGATTTTTTCATTTGAAGGTTATAGGTCGTTATGCATGCCTGCCTGCTAAATTGCTTAATTTATTAAATCATATAAGTTGCAGATGGTAATTTCAAACCTTTTTTGTGCACATGGTTCGATTTGTGGTGCATCTATTTCTGACGGGTAAAATGGTATAAGTTGAAAGAAAGTAGCTAAATTGGAAATGGGTCAAGCGGGTTGAAAGAAAATCACCCAAAGTGTATTTCTTTTTAAAAACGCAAGATTATTATTGTAATAATGCTATGTTACAGGAGGGAGGCAGGGTTGGATAAAGACAGCAACAAGAGTATTTCAGGCTTTAAGAATAGCTGTCAATGATGAACTAAAGACACTAGAGTCTTCATTATACGATTGTTACCGCTGTCTTGCACCTGGCGGGAGGCTTGCAGTGATATCATTTCACAGTTTGGAGGACCGAATCGTAAAACAAACGTTTCTCAACATCATTAACACCGATATAGTTGATGACAACAAAATGATAGTCCTGAGATTTATGATGAAAAAGAACCATGGGTCAAACAGATGATCCACGGGGTCGGTGGAACAATCCTCACAAAGAGACCGGTTACACCTTCTGAAGATGAAGAAAAACTGAATGTTCGGTGTAGGAGTGCTAAACTCAGGGTTATACAAAGACATTGAAGCAAAATTAGAGGGGAATATTAGGAATATATTATAATCGTATGAATAGATAGAACACTTATTCAGGAAATGAATTGCTTCGGGTTTTATTTATTTTTGTCACTCATGGAATCCCTTATTCAATTTCTTTTTCATGTATCCGTGAAATTCATGTTTTTGGTGCTTTCTAATGGATTGTTAACACTTCCATATCTATAAGCGGGGTGCCTGGCTCTATGTCAACTGCCCCGTCATCTCTTTCTACCGTAAGCATGCCCTCTTTCTTCCGCCTTTCACGGCCGAGGCGCACCGGACACCGCGCCCCGCTGGACCCTACCTCTTACTGAGTCGTTTCCAGGGTGGGCAGTGGCAGTGGGAATCTCGTTAATCCATTCATGCACGTCACTAATTAGATGACGAGGCATTGGCTACCTAAGAGAGTCATAGTTACTCCCGCCGTTTACCCGAGCTAGAAGCGATGCGTGCGCCCGTCGCCTGTTTGCCGACCAACAGTTGGGACCTCGGCTCCCAAAGGCACGTGTCGTAGGCTAAGCTCGTGCGGGAAGCGAATGGGGGCCGGTGATGCGTCCTGGTCGGATGTGGAACGGTGAAAGTCGGATCGCCGATCGGCTCGGGATGTGGATAACTGGCTTGTGGCAGCCAAGCGTTCATCGGGCGAGAAAATTTCCAACACTTGGACAAATTTGGGTCGTCATGCGACTCGCTTTCCCGACCAACGGTTTATGGTGTGCTTGTTGTATGTGGCTTATTTTTAAATCTATAACGACTCTCGGAAACTTGCCCTTCTTTGCCCTTGCATAAGGGCGTTCTTCCCTCCCTCTCTTCCAACTTCCTCTCTACGACTTCATCATTTTCTTTTACGTCAGACCAATGGTCTTCTACATGTTTAGCATTGGCTACGATGACGTTCTTCCCTCCCTTTCTTCCAACATCATCCTTACGACCTTATCATTTTCTTATATGTCAGACCAATGGTCTTCTACATGTTTAGCATTGGCCATAATCTTAAGTTGTTTATGATTTGTAATTATTTTATTTTATATTTGTAATAATAAGTTCATATATAAGATATGCGATGTATATTATTTAGTTATTTGATACATAGAATAAGATTTAATATACTTTAATCATTTATATATTAAATAAAAATTATAATATGTGTAAAACTCAGGCTCAAGATCGTTTCTTAGATAAAACTTGAATGTAAAACTGAAATTGTTTAAACTCGGTTTAATATTATTTGAAGAGTAAATATTGAGTAGTTTATAAATAACTCGACTTGTTTACATTGTTATGCAAAATCACGTTTGCGTGTGCCTTAGACCTTTCATGTTTTTTTACAACAAATTTTTTACACCTAGATACCACATACTTCTTATATTTATAAATATCTAGACCCACTTAATTTTTATGTCACTACAAACATTATATCACTGGACCATTAACACTATTAAATAATAAATCTTTCAAAAGTATATTAATGATATCAGATTACGTTAGAGTTAGCTTAATTAAGTGGACCTAATTATTTGTGAATCGACAGGTGACATACGGATATTGCTTATAACACGGGCACTTCAATAGTTCAATAGTCCCGACTTCTATTTATCATTCGTCGGTCGCACGTATCTACCATCGTTCTCCCACGTGCGAAGCCACTCTACGCTCATGGGTGACGCTGATACTCCGTATATAACTCTCTCTCACACACTCATTTTTCTATTAAGGGTTTCCTCTACTTTACAGCTCAACTTCAACTTCAACTTCAACCTCCTGCTCCTTCCTCAGCTTTTAGATCTAATAAACGGTGAATTTCACTTCCGTACACGCTCAATTTCTGCTTGTAGCTTTAAATTGAGTTGTAGTTTGCTGCAATTAGGCGAAATTAGTTCCGTACCGATTCTGTTTACTGTTTATCGGTTTAATTTGAGCTGATGTAGTTGCAGTTGCGATGAAACTGTGTGAAATTAGGTCGAGTTATAGTTGGCTTACTTGCTTTCTGATTTTGTTTAGCTACAATAGTACAATGATGGATTGTGATTTGTTAATGGTGAAAGTTATTGAGGTTTTTGTGGAGTTTGTTGACTTAATGTGTTGAACGGTGTGGTAACTAAGGGGATGATCGGAAATAGTAGAACATTGGTGTGTGGTTGTAGTGTCATAATTCCGTTTTCATGAATGGGGACTATATCATTAACCTTTATAACATGAGTGACTAACATGCATACACATGTATTCATATACTCCTAATCGTTAATTTATGATTCATGCTTTTAGTATTTATGTATATATGGAAATCATCAAATTTATTTGACATCACTGGGTAGAAGGACAAATGGGAGAAAATAATCAGTGATAAAAGCAGGCTAGAAGTTGCAAGATCTTTTAACTTCCTTTTATCCGCGTAGATTATTCTTAGGAATCGGGATTCTTGGTTTACTCTCATAAACGCAGTCTCGCAGCATAACCTTTTGTTTCATTCTTATAACTAAGTTACCTTATATGATAATGTTAATCGCTTGCTTTTGTTGCAGATGCACACATCTTATTCTTAGAAAACCTCCCAAGGTTTTCTTAGAAATGTTTTATGCTTACTTGTTTCATTAATCATGCATGCTGTGAGCTGTTTTGTATTGTACTGGAAACGATTAGAAAGCTTGATTTCACACCAAAATAAGGATGTCCTTAATTGATGTTTAGTTTCTATCTTTGCACTCTTCTCGGTATTCTTTTGGTAACAACTTCTTTGTTGTGTTTTGCTGTGTTGATATGCATCTTTCTTTCCTTTCAGGTTCTAGTGAACAGTAATCTATGAATGTTTGGTCCAAAATAGAAAATTGCTGCTGCCAGGTCAGGCTTTCATCTCAGAGCAATCACAACTAGTAATCATTAATTTAAATACCTTCATGATCAGACTAACAGTTACTTGCTAGTGCATATATAGGTTTCACGAGATGGATACATTTAATCAGCACTTTTGTCCAAGGGAGGTTTTCTACTGCATTGGTGTATCAAATGATATGTAAAAACTATAGTATTATGCTTAATCAGCAAAGCAATGGGCATTTTCCTGATAAATATACAAAAGCCATTGCACGTGTACATTCTAATGTTATGCTGTCTAATGAGCATCTGCCAAGGTCTCACTCCTGATGGTATGCCAACTTTATTCTTGCTTAGCTGACAGTTCTTTTCATATATAATCATTTTTAAAGCCTTGAGATGCACGAAGCAAATATCATATTACAGTTATCAATGGTTGTATCTATAAACAAGTTCATTTATTACAAGATCACACAACTACTTTTAATTAATTTTTTTTGTAATCTCAACGCTTATTTCATAACACAAATCCTAGATTTCTATGTCTTCTATAAACACAATTCTGTGCTCATTATCCAGGTGAAGCTCTTGTTAATTTCCGGACAAATATTATAAATTCAGATGATGTGCTTGGTCAATGGAGGCCTGAGGATCCTGATCCATGTGGGTGGAAAGGGGTAACATGTGATTCAAAAACCATGAGAGTTATATCTTTGTGAGTTATTTAACCTTATCTTAACAAAATTGATTATTGTTATCATTTGGTTTTTTGATCTGTTTGTGTGTTGTAATCGCTTTGGTGTTTCAACTTCCCAGGAATGTTTCTAATCACAAGTTAAAGGGACCACTATCACCAGATATTGGAAGGCTAGATCAATTGAAATTCTTGTATGTGATATTGAAATTTTCTCAAAAAGTTTGTGCATGATTACTACAAATAGGGGACACATGATACAATTACTGATGATGTATAGTTTATATGTAATGTGTTCTAGAGATCTTCATCACAACAACTTTTACGGAGCAGTTCCTCCAGAGTTAGGGAATTGTACAGAACTGCAAGGATTGTAAGCCATTTGGTCAATCAACTCTATGGGAGATGAAGTTTGTGCTTTTGACCATCTTTGTTTGATGAAATTTTAATTAATTTTCTATATATTAACAGATTTTTGCAGAATAATTACTTAAGTGGATTTATTCCTACTGCATTGGGAAATCTTTCAAAGCTTCAAAAATTGTAAGTTAGTTTTGTTCTTTAGGTTGGGAAACATATACACTTTTACAAGAAAAAATCCAGAAACTTGAGGCTATAAATTTCCATTTCTAATCACAGGGGGTTTCGATTGTCAAGATGGATGGAAGTGATAATTAGATCAATAACATTATTTATCTCACTTTTGTCTTGGTTAAAAAAATGATGATCTATTCTTGCTTTATTTATTGGTAAATATTATTGGAACTAGCTCTTACACATAAGGATCTTTGGAACATGATTTTTTAACTAGTTTAAGGATTAATTTCACATATGTCCATAAAAACATAGCAAGTTTCACACACAAACAAACATATATGCAATGTATGATATTGTTTTACAAGTAACTGATTTTGTTTTATTTACATATGATTTATCTAGTGTTTTAAAGGGCAAACATGGTATCGTGAAATAGAAGAATATCGATCAAATTTTGAACTTTTACAAGGACATATGTGTGATTAGTCCGTTATTTAATGTATTACATAAAGCAATGCCCATTAGGCCATTGCTTAGAGCTACTATATTTTTTGCTTTCTTATGTTGTAGGGATATCTCTAGCAACTCTCTTGATGGAAGCATACCCACATCAATTGGGAATTTAAGAAACCTTGTAAACCTGTAAGCATATTTCTTCTCTTTTTCCATTCGACCTTTTTGATTTTTTTGGGTAGAATTGGCTACTGATTTGTATGCTTTGTAATGAATGAAGCAATGTGTCATCCAATTTTCTAGCTGGCCCAATCCCAACTATTGGTGTTCTCGGCCAGTTTGGAAGTGACTCGTGAGTTCTGAATTTCTCGTTCTCTACTTATCGCATCGTTCAATTTAAACTAAGAACATAGATGTGCACCGTATATGCATGCATATAAAATATTATAGATTTTTACATATACATAAGTACAATGCAACTACACTTATGAGATTAAATCTTGCAGATTTGTTGGAAACAGCAACTTGTGTGGGAAGCAAATTAATAAGTTATGCAAAGACGATGTTGGAAATCAACAGCCTGCAGGTCTACTTACTTTTACTTCAGTAAAATTTTAACTGATTTTTATTCTAATTTATTGACTATGACACCAATTGCTAATAACTTTCCTCATGGGTCTTGTATAACATAATGTTGTATAAAGAGAAGGGGAACCAGAAAAGGGAAACCCCTTCTGTTTTATTCATCTCTACCTAGCTGTGTTTGTGAAATAATCTCTTAATGTAGTTTTTTGCAAATATGTATAATCTGATTTCCTTTTCTAAAGCAACATGTTACTTTTACCTTTTGAAGTTCTACAATTAACTGATTTTTATTTTTATCTTTTTTCGTGTAGGGAGCCAGAATGTGAAAAAGAATTCTGGACGGCTATTTATCAGTGCTTCAGCTACTGTGGGTGCATTGTTGCTGGTTGCACTTATGTGTTTTTGGGGTTGTTTTCTGTATAAAAAACTTGGGAAAAATGATGTTAAAGGGCTTGCAAAGGTTGTCAGTGGAGGTGAGATTCTAATAATCCGTTTGATGGATATTAATAATAAGAGAAATGGAGAGATTTATAAGCTTGAAGTCTACAAAGAGATATTTTAATGTTTAGTTAGCGTGAACTGCATAAAAGGGCAACCAACTTTAGTCCAATACTTGTTTCGGGTAACCAACTTTGTTCTCAACAGAGAAACCCCCTTCAAACTTTCAAAAATTTTGATCTAGGGTAATGTTATTATATCAAAATGCTTATGTGACGGAACTTTTGAAAGTGTTGGCTTTTTTTTTTAAGTAGTGTTGGTACCTATCGTCAAGGTTAAAGTAAATGCATCTTACTTGAATAGTTTTTGTATTTTTGGTGTGTTATCAACTTTAGTTTGTCGGTTAGTCAATATTGATCTTCTATTGGTTGTAATAAGTTTATAATCTCAGGGGCATCCATTGTTATGTTCCATGGAGACTTACCATACTCATCAAAAGATATCATCAAGAAATTAGAAACTTTAAACGAAGAGCACATAATTGGTGTTGGTGGCTTTGGAACAGTCTACAAGCTGGCAATGGATGATGGGAATATTTTCGCCTTAAAACGAATAATGAAATTAAATGAGGGATTCGATCGCTTTTTTGAAAGGGAGCTTGCAATTCTTGGAAGCATTAAACACAAATACTTGGTTAATTTGCGAGGATATTGCAATTCTCCCTCATCCAAACTGTTACTGTATGACTACCTGCCGGGTGGCAATCTAGATGAAGCTCTCCATGGTAATACTAATAAATATAGATTCTGGGAAAACTGCTTGAGATAGAAGTGAATTTACATTTTCTTGCCAATTTTAGCAACCAACTTTAACTTAGGTGCAAAATAGAATCCAACTTACATTTTAGCAACCAAGTTACATTTTATTACTGGTTGTTGTGACAAATGACATGTTCAACCAAGGACAAGATATCATTTTTTGGCTAATTATTCAAAAATTGCAGATGTGGTATCTAACCTGGCATTATGTATATGCCATGTGACATTTGATGTGATATTAAGTCATTTCAAAATTTGAATTTTAAAGAAAGAGATCATTTTTTCAAAACTTTAAATATGTTTATCTATAAAATCTTGTTGACAAACATTTTTTACATATTTAACTTCTAATGTGGTGGTTGGCATAATGTCTTGTCATCGTCTAGCGCCACATCAACACTTCTTATAGGTATAATCAGTTAAGATGAGGCCGGTTGCTAAAATTCTGTAATGCATTGTAAGTTGGTTTTATTTTGCATCTAATTTACCGTTATTAAAAAATTAAAAACAGGGAAAAAGATGTAAAGTTCTCTCCTATATTGCGCAGTTTACCCTAGATTTTTTGTGATAAAATATTTTCTGAAAATATTGATGTGCGTTTGCTCTTTGTTAATATATTAAACAAGTAGTTATGTGATTGCTAAAACTAATAGCTATGATGTTTCCAGAAAAGGCAATCAACTAGACTGGGATGCACGACTTAAGATTATTATGGGAGCTGCAAAAGGGCTGGCTTATTTGCATCATGATTGTTCACCTCGAATTATACACAGAGACATAAAAGCAAGTAATATTTTGCTTGATGGAAATTTGGAGGCTCGAGTTTCTGATTTTGGACTTGCAAAATTGCTTGAGGATGAAGAATCTCATATTACGACCATAGTCGCTGGAACTTTTGGTTATCTAGCTCCAGGTAAGAAATATCAACTATGGCTTTCTATTTTTGTTTGGGCAAACTGCACAATTTGAAACAAAACTTATACTCTAGCCTGATTTTAGCAGTCAACTTTACATTAGGTGCAAGGCATAAACCAACTTATGATTTATTATCTATTGGCTACCGGTAATAACATATGACTCGGTTGCTAAAAATTTTTTTAATTGGTTTCTGTTTTGCACCTGAACTTGGTTGTTGAAATTGGGAAAAACTAATGAAAAAAGTGTAAAGTTTGCTGCTATTTCCTGTGGTTTTCCTTATAGTTCCCCTCAAATCACTTATTTTTACGTTTTTATTCCGTCATATTTGTGTTATATGCCTCACTAGAGGTGATACTTCAATTTGTTTAACTTTTAATGCAGAGTATATGCAGAGTGGGAGAGCAACAGAGAAGACAGATGTTTATAGTTTTGGTGTACTTATGCTTGAAGTTGTAAGCAGAAAAAGGCCCACTGATGCTTCTTTCATAGAGAAAGGCTTTAATATTGTTGGCTGGGTATGTCTCCACCCTGTTCATCTATTTCACACATTCAGCCTTAAAAACATATCCAATCAACGTGTTTGAGTACAGATGGCAACCTTGATCAATAAGTCTGAAACGGGATTTAGAATTTTATTTACCAAACGGGTAAAGCTATGAAAAGTAAGCTAAAATTGAAGTCAATAAGGTTGACCGAATCAAAGCGATCAGAAGTTAACGAAAAGTGTTTTCATATGCTTAACACATCCTAGATGGTTTTATATAGAAAAATAAATTGTTATTTTAACAATATAATTTTATAGCCTTATCTAGTACATTAATCGTTATAATAAAGGTCATTGTGCGAAAACCCTATGTATTTTATCAAAAAACATGGGCATAAGTGGATGGACTCAATTTTTTCATGGTTACTAACTTCTATAATTTACCGAAAAGGTCCTTTATATAAAGTCTATGGACTTTGTCATGCAAAGCAAATACCTTTAGTCAAAATTTGAAGAGTTAAGGATTTAATTATGCAAAAAAGGACCATTTTGTTAAAAATAAAGTACAGGAATTTTATCTTTTGAGTTTTAAATTCCAAAGAGATTGATCATGAAAAGTAAATGTCCTTATAGGACTTATATGCTGATTTAGTAGAAGTCCATAGGGTTTTTCGACAATCGCCCTTTACCTTATGTTTAAAAACATGGAGTTTCAACAATTACCCAACTGAACCCTGTTTGGACACCTATTAATAATTATTCATTTTGACTTGAACCTGTTTTGACTTGTTACCCATTGTGCATAGATCCACACCATGCATAGATCCACATTTTTTTACCACCTCCATATTGTTTAGATTTGTGTTACTGGCACTATTCAACCTTAAGTCATTGATTCTTTGTGGCTTCATTGTTTTTTTCAGTTGAATTACTTGGTAACAGAGGGTAGGCAGCATGAGATACTTGATGGCGACTGCGAGGGTGTCCGGCATGAGACCCTAGACCCTCTGCTCTCGGTTGCAATCCAATGTGTTTCTTCAGGCCCAGATGACCGTCCCACAATGCACAAAGTGGTGAAAACACTTGAGTCCGAGGTTATGACTCCATGCCCAAGTGACTTCTATGATTCATCATCGGATTAAAGTTCCCTTTTTCTACTTCCCTTTCATGCACTTAGTGCTCATGAGTCGGAGATCAAAACAACCAAAGGGGAGATTGACAAGAGCTTTATGTTCTGCAAATTCGGTTTTCCACACGATGGTGTGTTCATTTGGTGATTATAATTTCTTTTTGGCTTTTTGATGCTAGAAAGCTACCCTTTTGCATGTGTATATGATGTTGGTAATTTCATTTCTGAATCATTCACCCTTTCTTCTTTAATTATATTGCAATTTTTAGTCTGTTATGCTGGTAACATTCAATATTTCAATTACTTATAACGTTGTGCTTTGTTTTAAGTACCATAGAACAAACCCTAGATATAATCACAAAATATATAATCCTAAAAACTACATGTATATATGTTGGAATCATGAAATAATACGTAAATTTTAATATTGTTACAATAAAGTCCTACTTACCTTTCTAAGTATAACAATCATTCCAGTTTCATTGTTCTCTTTGTGAAATTCATACAATTATTAATTTTTTTTCGTAAGTGTTTAACTTCTTTAAAAATTAAATGAATTGAATAGAATAAAGTCAAGTACACGGATACTTCCTTGTGGTATGTTTAAATTATAGTTTTAGTCTATAAATTTTAAAAACTATAAAATTAGTTTCAAATTATGCATAAACGCGTTGATCCCTCCATTATTGTATGGTTTAATTTTTTTTTTTGTTAAATGATATGAAATGATTATAGTACACTACAAATAAAAAGCTCAAATACTATTTCAAAAATTAAATAAGTATACAGGGCATGTTTGAGATTGTTTATTTTGGTTGAAAAAGACTTTTAAAAAAAAAAACTTATTAACTTATGATTTTTCAAAAGTAGTTTTTAAAAGACTATTTGGATTAATTTATAAACTAAAATGTTATAAAATGACAAAAAAACATAATTTAAAAATTAAGGAAGTTAATAGGAGGTAGTAGAGGAGTATAATAGAAAATTAAACTAAAAGTAGTTTTCAGAAGTTAATAACTAACCCCCTCTTTACTTTTCAAAACCTACTTTTTATCTTATATGAAAAATCAGTTTAAAAAATACTTTTGAGTTTAACAATATTTTTTTTAATTTATTAATTTTTTAACAGTTAATAAATCAACAATTGCTTCTCAAAAATTGTTGCTAAACATCGACATAGATCAGTAGTAACAAAAAGTCATTTTTAATAGAAAAACCGAAACCAAAATAAAGATTATTAAAAACCCAAATGTTGAAGTCAAATTGGTTTCACTTCTCACTTCCCCCTTTCTACAACCCACTGAACCCCAACACCAACACATCGACAAATCTCGCACCAATGGCCACCGGTTCTCACGCACGCGCCGACGCTCCGGCAGGCAGATCCGGCGGAAAGATCCTGAAAGACAAGCGAATTTCCGCCAGAAAGACTCCTTACGACCGCCCTACTCCGCCGGAGCCTCACCACCCCCCTCTGCAACCCGAAAGCCCTAATTGGCTCAACGGACTCGTTTCTCCTGCTAAATTTGTCGCAGGCGGTGCTTCGAAAATATTATCTTCGATTTGGAACCCTAAGATTTGGGGCGCGCCTTCTTCAGATAGTGATCGTGACTCAGGTAGATGTTTTATTATGGGTTTCGTACTTCCGTTAATGTCATTTAGTTGAATTGGTTGTTTGGTTACGTTACACGAATAAAGTTCTCGAAATACAGTTTACGGTATTTATGTTCAAGTTGTAAATGTAATGTTGTTATTTTAGTATGTGTAATTGTGTATATGTCGATATACCAGTTGCGCTAGGGTTTGTTACAGGGTTTTGGACATATTTCTTGGGGGAGCTTTAATTGAAGTTCATTTTGTGAAGAGGAATAAGTAAAAACAAAGTTAATTAAGTAGAATTAATGTGACTGTGCGCTCACTCGTCATCCAATTTTTGTAATTAACGGAGGGGTTTAAAGTTTTATTAATAAAAATAGTATGATAGCCGTTTTGCCACCAAATTTTGTAGGTTGGATGTATGAGACTGAGCTCTACAAGTTGAAATAACTAAGTTTAACTTGAAAATAACTATTTGTTTTAGGTACTTTTGGTCCATTTAACTTTTATAGTGGGACTTTCATACATCAAATTGACCATGAGTTGTTCTAGGTTTGGTGTTGGAGGATGATCCATTTAAACCTCGAATAACAATTGCCCATTATTTATTTAATCAGAAGAAACTGGAATAACACTGTTTCCTTGATCCAGAAAATTTGATATGAACACTTGGATAATTCGTTAATTTCATGTTGTTCCTACTTGCTATCCTTTGCAGATGATGATTCTGGAGACGATGAAAATCCTTCGGAAGGGGTAATGGAACTGAGTAAGGTAATTTCCCATTTCTTTATTCTCATATTATCTTTCATAAGCAGCGTTAACTTTTGACCATGAACTAACTGTTTATGAACTTGATAGTTCGAATTAGTTGCCTACACTCTTTTGTAAATGGTAGATTGGTAGGAAGCCGTCAGATGGCAAGCAGCTTCTCATTTAAAACTATAGTTAATACATACATGAGATTACTAAAATATGATAATTAAAGTTTGATACTGTGTATACCTTTCTAAGTGACTATTGTTCCATTGATACAAATACTAACAAAGGACTGAGAAGATTCCCTCCAAGCTGAAAAAGTCGATTAATGAAAACATCTTTTGATCTTTGCCTTGTTAATTTTTTGAAATGTGTAATTCAATGATTAGGTTGCCACTTAAGCGTTTTTAAGCATGGATTTATAGAATAATATTTATTAATGCTTACAACCTCAAAAACTTTGACCAGTTACTTGCACATTCTTTAACTAGTGTTTTGATGCATTGTGAAGTCAAGAGGAATCTTGATCGCATGTGCTTGTTAGCTATGACTTTTTAGTGCAACAAGAAAGGTTTAACTATATATCTTTACTGCAGCAGAAGTCATCTCAGAAGGGTGAAACTTTGCACTTAATCGAACAACTACTTGTGCTTGAACATTTTTCGAGGTATCTTTTGGTTAACTTATCTTTACTATTACTTTCTAGTAGTATAGCCTCAAACTTTCTGACATTATGAATATTATTGGAATGATACATACCTCGGTACTAATGATTCAAGCTTGCCTTATTTTGTACATTAGTAAAAGACTAGCTAAATACAGTGTTTGCCAATTTTATCTAATGATTAGCTTTAAGCTCACAAATTTTATTTTGTTTTTTGTTGTATTTCTTGCAGGGAAGAGTGTGATAGACTAATAGAGATTATCAATTCACGAGTTGTAGATTATTCCACAAGAGAAGATGCGGGTGCTGGACCAAGTATGATTCATATGGACATGAACAATGGTATATCCATGAACACATGACATGCTTTTCTGTGTTAAACCTTAGTATGGAAAATGAAGTTTTTTTTAATGTAAAACAGAGACTTCCGACATTCGCAGCGAAGCTATCATGGAAGCAAAAAGGTGGGTTGCCGAGAACAAAGTTAGATCTGGTTTAAGATCAGACTTGGACAATGGAATCTTTGCTCTTAAATCTGTTAAGACACCACAGGTTAGGTTTTGACTCGTCTAATTTGATTTATAACATTTTTAACTGTTTAATTATAGTAACATGAAATTGTAGAACTTGTTTTTGTAGCCAAAAAATTGTGTACAGTAATAATATTTCTAGTACATCATAAATGAAATGTGATGTCTTTTTGATAAAATCATATTCCTTTATGATCCAAAAAACTTTTGGAACCATTTCTCTCAAGTATTTAGATTAGGATAAGTTTTTGTTATATAATTTTAGGCAAGTTTTGAGGGTTAGGGAAAAAAGAATATAACAAGAGCTGTTCCAAATTGAATCACATGATTATTTGTTTGAGGTTGTGCTGTCATCACTATTGAGGTAAGTGATTAGACCTTCTAGCTTATTTCTCCATCATACAAATCTACATGTGTTTGAAACCTGTAATTTCATTAAATTGTTTTGAAATTAAACTTGTAAGTATTTGATTGTTCTATCTCATATGAGTTTATTGTATGAAACGTGAATAATATGATTTTTCAAATTTGGATCAAGTAATGTTCCAAGAGATCTATTTTCTGAACACTTCTTTTATCCAGGCGACTGTAGGGGAAGAAAGCTCACCCATTGATGTGGCCAAATCATATATGAAAGCTCGTCCTCCATGGGCGTCTCCTATAAATCATGATACTTCACTGACCACTCCATCACCATTAGCTACAGATTTGTTTAAGGAAAGAACACCATTTTCTCCTGGTGGTGGTATTTCTTTCTCATCAGCAAAGGTGATAACCTCAATGCATCATGGTCTTTTAATATATATATTTTTTTTTCATCTATTGTTGAATCTTATATTTCTAGTAACCCTTAAGTTTTACAATAAAGTTTTAGCTTGAGATAATTTTAGATTAGGATGAAATAGGAATTACAGAGTAGTTAAGATTCGGTTTCTATGCCTATATGTTCACTTGTCTTGATCATTAGTTAATAGAATATAGCATTTCAGTTTCTCAAGTTTTCACAATTAGCATCTGCTATGTATTGGACCAACTATCTTTGTGTCTGCTATTATAATATTTTGTGATTAGGCCTATATTGTCTTTTCGCATGTACATAAATTAGTGTGTGTATCTCTTCACAATTCTCTCAATCTTGATCCATCCCCCTAAATTTAGCAAAAAACCTACAGATTTATCAAATTCCAAAAATGCTCCTTAAGAAAACTAATTTAATAAAACGTATGAATATAGAGCAATGTCCCTAGATTTCATCTTCTGACAATCCAAAATGGAATAAATCATGCAACTTTCATACAATCATACTACATTTTCATCCTCAAGCCGGGATCTATCTTTTTGTTCTGATTTGTTCACATCTTGATAATACAGAGGGATTATCTTTCTGCTGGATCATGGAACATTCAAGATGAAATTCGCCGGGTGCGCACCAAGGCAACCGAAGAGATGCTAAACAGTCATCGATCTGTGAAACTTGCATTATCTACACTAGAACATGATACTACAAAACATTCATCAGCAAATGTAACATCAATGAATGTTGCAGGAAGAAATGAGCTGATTAATTTGGAAACACCAAAATCAGTGGATGAAGTTGTGAACCTTGCTGCAGATGGGAGTAATCCAATCTTCTCAGGTTGTATTTGAAAACGTGTGAAATATAGTTAGTCTTGAAATATTTGAACTTCTGAAATACATACATATTAAAATAATAAAATCGCTATGTCAGATACAAGGACTGCCCAAAATGATTTAGCCACCGAAGCCTTAACATCTCATCCTACAATGCCAGTTCTGGAGCAATATCAGGTATGCAATGGCAATAAAAGTATGCTAATTAAATTAATCCTTTAATGCATGAACAACATTTGGTGTAGAAAAAAAAACTTAGAATTTGATTACACCAAATTTGTTTGACTCAAATGTATGCGCCAAAATTTTATATTATTTTTCTCGCACTAGATAACTTAGATTTACACATTAGTTTGGTCCAATTAACTTATTTAGGTAAAAAGTTAAAAACAAATATTTTTATCGTAATTTTATATTTACTAAATTATATAAAATATAACTATGTAGTTAACTTATTAATAATGTTTATATTGAATAATAAAAAAATCTTAAAATATGGCCTAAAATGGGTGGTGATTGCTGTTGCATTAAAATTTTACACCATTTTGATCTTAAGAGTACGAGATTTATTTATTTATTTACCGGTTAACTCACGCATCCTCCAATCCTACTACTAAATTTACATTTTTGTCCACTATGGGACTTGAACCCTCAACCTTAAGAAAGTGATGCCCTCTATAACAATCTTTAAATGTAATGTAATTTCCCTTTTATAGAGAGAGCTAAAATCACCTAATTGCCTCGTATAGAGTTTAGGTTATACTGAATTACTGATCTTGGTCCACAAAATTTAAACTGAAAATGTATTTCAAAATGCTTCCTTTGTTATGCCATGATGGACATTATAGACTTCTAACTAATTGACAACCGTTTTTATCAATAGGGGAACCTTTTTTTTATTTATCAAAATATAAGTCAAAGTGGTACAATCATCATGGGAAAAGGAGGGCACGTTGAATTTAGTGTTGTAAAATTGAGATTGATCGATAATCGGTGTGTAATCTTTGTGATTTCACCTAATTGGCCATAAAATCGGGAGGCAGTGAAGATATGTTAAAGTGGGTCAAAATGGGCCCAATTGAAAATTTTAATATTAAATTTTAAAATATTTTGTATATATATAAGTTTGAAAAATTACATATAAAATTTCAATCTAATTAATCCCTATTAATCTCGATTCATCGCTAATCAGTACATCACCGCCCGACTAGCGCCTAGTGATTTTTACAACCATGACATTGATATAACACTAGTTGTAGTTTTCGAGTATCCTTGTTTTTAGAGGTGGCAATATAAATGGCTGGTATTATGTTTTATCTAACTGCTGTAATGTGTAAAATAAAATAAAAACAGTATGAAAAGAAAATGTCAAATGGTTGATCAAAACAAAAAGGTCTATAAAGTCAAAAGAATAAATTAATTAACAAGGATATGATAAGTGAAACAATACGAGTTTTCTAAACATATTTGACAAAACTTATTAAAATACCAGATTATTGTGAAAAACAAGTTTTTTGATCAAGCCAACTGAACCAGGCATATTTCCACCTGAACGCATTAATTTATTTATTAATTCTAAAAGTAAAATAGAATAAAAAGTAAAAAAAACAGTTTGAACAACTCAGACATCTCTAAAGTCATCAAAAGTGTATTTTCATTGCATAAAATCTCCTAAATTAATTCATTGTTCACACCAGATTAACGATTAAAAGAATATAATTTTTATAGTCGTATTTAATGCAATATTTTCCATCAACTAAAAACAAAAACAAGGCATGTTTATGACCTGTTGCCCTATCAAACCCGACCCATGTTGCCACATCTACATATTTCATCCCTTACTTTCTAACTGGTTTAAACTTTTGGTTATTATGCAAAGGATATCCAACCCGACAACAAACAAAACGGACGAGAGAAGGAAGAAGACACCACACAGCGTGATGAAAGAAATCTAGGCCATGAAAACAACAGTATGGCTAATGATATACATCCAGCCGACGGCAATTGTTTTTTCATGACTGAATCCCCCGACATACCCCTTGTCAGTGATTCTCAAGACAGTCTGAATACCATCGACCAAAGTCCGACCCCAAAGAAAAAAGATGGCATGAGCGGAAACCAAGTGGTGACCAGATCTAGTAGAAGGAAAGGAAGAGGTAAATGATAGGGTCGCAGGAGGGTAGTTCTGTAACTTTGAGTAATTCGATCAAATGTCATGTTACTGTAACCTTATTTAATTGCACGTATTTAAGAAAACAGACGATTGAAACTGAGTTTGTGTTTAATTTTAGGTTTTAAGAGTAGGTAGACTGTATTTTTATGACCTTGTAATATGACTGATCTGGTGTTTTACTAACCATCTGTAATTCATAATCATATACTTTGTCATTGATGTATTGTAATTCCTGTAACTTTACTTTCATTCAAGCTTTTCCACAAACACTTGGCGTACGTTGTACAACGTTATTTTTATTATTAGAACTGTATATGGAAAGCAAATTCCTATGGAGTTCCATTTATATAGGATTGTTTTAGCGACTGGAATTCGAAAGTAAATCATCGTATGATGTTTGTCCCACAAAACTTGCAGATTTTGTCGGGTGAACGAACAAACAAACCATCAAATTTAGTTGATGTAAGCCTATAAATAGAAACTTCGCAAAAAGCTTAGTTTCTTGTCTCCTCTACGGCCCATCTTCCGACGTCACAACTTCCATCATCGTTCTTCTACCAAGGTACTACATACCTCTACGTACTCATTACATTTTTCTTCATTACTCGTCTTGAACTCATGGCTTTAGACACGTAGGCTGTCTGATCATGACCCTGTTGATGCTAATTCATGGGTCTGATCATGGCCATGTTGATGCTAATTCAAGGGTTATCCCTTCGCTAAGCACATGACCTGAAAACAACCTCTCCATCCTTTTTCACGTATGTAATCTGTCGTTGATGTGAAAACCATGTTTTGTTTGAATATTACAGGTACTCTTAACAAGCGGTGATTTCATTTTATTCTAACAAGTGTTGATTTTATTTGATCAATGCCGACAAAAGGAAGGGATATTAGCGTGAAGGAGAAAAGAGGGCGCTCTCCTTTGTTGCCCCGAAAAGTTGATGCGGGGCAACAGATGAGAAGCCTGAACCTTCCAACTCTAGAGAGAAAAAATGCCTTGGCCTCCACTAGAAAACTTCATATCTATGATAAGCATACAGTGAGTTCCACCATGTATGCTCTAAATTCTATAAAACAACATTCTGTTGACAAAACCAAACTTGCACCACAATCTAAAGTTATGGCTGTTAGATCAAAGTTTAATGATAAAATGGTTACAAACTCACACATGAACACAGCCGGTTCAACTAAAACTAAGGATGTCAACGGTAAGAAGCAAACGAGGCAACCAACAAACGGTTTTGAAGGCAAGAATCAAAGGTTGTTGGATGCAGTCTCATCTTCTAAAGACGATCACAACGTTGTGACTCACTTGGAAGATGAAAAAACCGCCACTCTTTGTGAGCCTTCGGTCCCAACAGGTTTAAGAGAAGATCAAAACATGGCGGAACCTGATACATGTTCTCAAGACAGTTTAACAACTGATGAACCGCGTATCAGCTTTGAACATTCAGATGATGATCATGACGACCAGATCAACCAAGATCAATCAGAGACGTCGTCTGATGGTTCCGATGATCACCAACCTTGTTTTGAAGTCGATCAAGATAATCAAGAACCGGAAAATGAACAAGGGGTGCAAGAGGTAGACCTTGGGTCAAAAGATGTCGAACACGAAGAACTGGAACCCGCGCCAAATGAGCTTGATGCTAAAGAAGGTGGTCAAGAGGAACCTAAAGAAGAAGAGCGAACATCAATGATGGTGAATAACCATGAGGTTGTGGCTCATGGGAAGATGGAAACCGCAGCATATAACCATGTGATGGAGGTGACCTTGAGTCAGCTTCAGGAGCAAAGGTGGAACAGAGTAAAAGCACTAATTGGTGCATATGAAACTCTTATTTCACTTGAATGTAATTCCTTGCAAAGAGTAATAATTTAATTTACAATGTATTTGTATGAACATTAGTGAAACAATATTAACAAATACGAAATCATGCTACATTGGGATTACTTTGTTGAATTTACATCTATCTTAGGTTTCTACCTTCAATATTTTCAGAATCAAAACGGACACCAAATCTAGGTCTGCCGGTTGTATCGGATTTAAGGACCGAATGATATCATATAATAATAATTTAAATTCTATCTATGTGTAATTTAAACAAAATATGAAGTTTTAAAGCCATAAAACATTTATAAAAAAATAAAAAATTCGAATGGTCCGGTTTAAATGAAAACAGTTTAAAAGGCATAACCTGCCTGGTAAACATCCAGTTTTGGTCTGGCCGGTCGAAAAACTAACCCCAACCTTGAAAACATTGTATATTGAGCCTAGAGGTGAAATGATCCAACAAGGCATTGCAATGATCGTATCTTAAAAGATTGATTTTTGAATTTGTTTTCAATTTCAATCTTGCCTAGAGTTTAATGTATTGTTTATATCTTGTATTAACGAGTTTCATATAACAATATGTTTTTATACACTATGTAACTTCATACGCATCTATGTGATTTTTGAAAATATGAGTTCATAAACAAAAAATTGCTCCATAGCCATGTAATCAATGCAGGATTCCCTACCATATGCATAACTCCTTGCATGAAAATCCATACAAATACATCCATGATGAACTTTAAAGGAGAACATGTGGAAATAAACCAATAAAAATGTTAAACTTTCTATAAGAACTCAAACAACTATTAAGAGCTGACAACTAAGACCGGATACAATGGTGCTCCTAGGGGCTACTACATTTTAGTTAAAAGAAGCTTCAAACTTATGCTTAGTCAAATCGAACATTAAAAGGGAGGGTGAATAATTTTTTTTTTTTCATTTTTGATAATCTTTAACTAAAAAAGATTTTAAAACCAATACACTTGATTTATAAAAGTTTACATTCATATTCGTCCACGTAACATTTTAACTAAATTTTAACTAAATAAACCATTAAGTGTAATGAAAGAATAAATAATTCTAAAACGCGAAATCCCAACACACATAAGAGCATTCACAGTTTATATCCCATTTTTATGTAAGTGAGTGCTCTATATTATAAAGGATGGTTGTAAGCGGTTGTGAGTAAAGGAGATGGAGAATTTATGGGGGTTGTACCTAGTTTTCTCATATTTGGGGAAATACGATACAACCCTCATAATTTTTTTAATATTTTTTAAAGTGGTTGTGAGTGGATGAGAGACAAAAAGTAATGATAAAGGTATGAAAAAATATTATTTAGAGTTAATTACATAAATAGTCCCTATGGTTTATATAAAATAACATGTTTAGGTACTAAGCAAAAAAGTAACAAGTTTGAGTACTCACATTTAAATTTGTAACAATTTTAAGTATTAACACTAACATCCGCTAGATTTTCTGTTAATTTCAAGGGTACTTTAGTTTTTTCATATTGTAGGACAATTTATGTAAACTAGAGGTACTATTTGTGTAATTTAATTAAAATAACATATTTATATAACTATACACACACATCACATCGTTGACACCCTCGTTATCATCACTGCCGCCCACCACTGCCGGCCACCACCGCTGGCCACCACTGCCGGCCACCACCGCTGGCCACCACCGCCCGGCCACCACCTCTTCACCATTATCATCACCATCGCCCATCTCCAATACCCTTATTATCATCACAATCGGTCATCATCACCAAATCCTCATTCCCTTTCCCTGTAAAACCCTAATCTCCAACCCCACCAGCCATTACCACCATCGCCAGCCATTGAACCACCTCTAAACATAGCCCGCTGTCGCCTTCCCCCTTTCGTTAATCAATATCGCCATTCAATCTTCCCCCACTATCGCCAGACATTGAACCATCTCTACCCCTTCCTTCCTCAACGCTGTTCAATAGCTTCAGCAGATGACTACGATATCACCCGAGCAGCCGGAGATGGTGGTGTTAGTGATTGATATTTGCCCCTTTGACGATTTTAGGGTTTTCGATGATGATTTTAGGGCAGGGGTGGTGGTGGATTGAATGGTGTTAATGGTATTAAATGGGAATGGGCACTGATGATGGTGGATTTGAATGGTGGTGGATTGAATGGTGTTGGGCGGCGGCAGTGGTGGATTGAACGATGGTGGAATGGAGGTGGTGGATTGAATGGTAGTGGAACGACGGTGGTGGATTGAAAGGTGGTGGTGGGCAGCGGTGGTGGAATGAACGGTGGTTGGTGGGCGGCGACAGTGGTGGGTGGCGACACTTGTGGATTGAACAATAGGTGATAGTTTGAAAAAGGGATACGGTATTAGGAGGGTGGGGTTGGGGTTGGTTACATAAATGGTCCATAATCAGTAAAGTACACAAATAGTCACTCAAAGGGTATTTTGGTCATTTTATTTAAATTTAACAGAAAAATTAATGCTAGTTAGTCTTAATACTCAATCTCGTTATAAAATTGAAAACATAATACCCCAACTTGTTACTTAAAACTCTTAGTATCCAAACCTATTATTTTGAATAAATCACAAAGACTATTTATTTAATTAACTCTATTATTTAATTAGAAAACAGAGAAAAAAATAATGGTTTTTAATTTAATTATAAGGATATGGATTGTGAATACTCTAAGAGTATTCACATTAGCTTTCCTATCCCCATCCCCATCCCCATCCCCATCCCCATCCCCATCCCCATCCCCATCCTCATCCCTATATTTACATTAAAAACATTACTTTTTTATTCCATCTTTCAATTAAATAATACTTTTTAAAATATTTATCATTATATTTTTTCTCTTCTCCACTCACAAATACTTTTAAAAATATTAAAAAATTTATAGAGGTTGTACCTTGCTTCCAGGGAATCACGATACAATCTCATAATTTTTCTTTCTCATTCACTCACACCCACTAACAATCATCCTTCATAATACAAGATGTATTTTTGTGAGTGTATTTTTGCTAGTTTCAAATGAAAAGAAATAGTTTCAAATATAAAGTGTATTTTTGCTATAAAATGTGAGAAGACACAATGAGTAAAAAAAATCACAAAAAAATTATATCTCACATTCTAAATTGAATTTCAAAAAAGTAATTCCGAGCTTTTGTTCCTCTAGCCATCCTCACTAAGAAAAAAATAAACGAAAAATAAAAAAAATTAACGTTTTTCTATTGTGTCATTTATGAAAGACACAATGACGTCATTGTGTCATTATGAAAGACATAATGACGTCATTGTGACATAAAATACACAATGAATTTTTTATTTATTTATTTTTTATTTTTTTTTCTGAAAGAGGACGCCAAGAGGAACAGAGACTCCGAAGTACTTTTTTAAAATTTGATTTAGATTGTAAGATATAATTTTTTTGTGATTTTTTTAGTCTAATCGTGTATTCTGTCGCTTTGTAATAAAAATACATAAACTAAAAAAATTTCAAAAACCTCGGAACATGTGTATGTATTAATTACAAGCAACTTTACCTGTGTTTCATTCTAGGGTTCTTGAGACCTCATTCTCACTGCCTCCTGCTTCTTTCTAGGGTTTTTCTTTGAGGTTTCCTCTGCTCTCTGCTTGTTTTCTATCTAATTTCTCAAAAGTTTCCTGATTTTAGTATTGTAATTCGTCGATTAGGCTTCAAATGACAAACCCTAATCAGTTCGTAACCTATTTGCACAAGTTTTTTCGTAGCCCCACCTTTATCTGTTCTAATACGCTACTTGTTGAGCTTTCTATGATGTTAACTGTTAGTTTCATCTGGTTTTTGATTTGATTAACTTTAATGGTTGTAGTTTTGATGATTTTATTTGTTAGATCTGTAAGACGTGTTAATTCTGTTTTGTTTGAGCCTCGCGACTGTAAGCTCATGAGTTCGATGTTGGGTGGGTATAATAAGAATACAGTTCAGTTTATAGGGCTTTAGTTATTCTTTGGGAGTCAAATGAGCTCACTGTTTTTGGAAATCTGCAAGAGTAAAGACTTATGTTTTTACTGGGAAAAAATGACAACTATGTGAAACATCTTTCTAAAGTGTCATATTTGAAAACTTGAATGGAGCTTGCTTTAATGATATTGAGGTTCTGTTTTTTGATCAAACTCTTTGTTTTTGGTAAATGTTTAAGTTTAGGCTGAAAATGAGAATTTTATTATCTCTTGTGCATTTTTGAGGACATAATATGGCCTCTTGTATCGTGAATCACTTAATCCTGGTCAAGACATTTATTTCTGTAGACACCTAATAATCTTTGTTGTTCTTGACAGGTATTTATTGAAGATGTCACGTGTGTATGTTGGTAATCTGGATCCAAGGGTTAATGAACGAGATATCGAGGATGAGTTTCGCACCTTTGGTGTTATTAGAAGGTATTTACAGATATTTGTTAATTGTTATCAGTAGAGGATGAAGCTCCATGTAGGGTAAAATGTTATTGTTGATTAGTTTGGATATCTCTGTTATCTTGAAATGATTGGTTAAGATATGATTAATGCTCTTAGTTGTCATGCATAATACTTGCATATTTGGATTATGTTGTCTTGAATGGAATGTCAAAGTTTGTTCTTGCTGCCTATGTAGTTGACTGAATGCTCAATTCTAGCATTTTTGTGCCAATATGTGGAGTTAAAATGTCATTTGGTTGTGACATTGTGAAGGCCTTGTAAAACATGGGAGTTTTTATATAATGTACACTGCAAAGGTACATTTGAGCATTCACTTTTGGTTTGTGTAGGTGTGTTTTTACAAACACATTAGATCCCACAAAATTTTTATTTGTGATCTTATTCTCTTTTATTATATTATATGTTGATGTAATTTTTCCTCGGTCAAATGGATTATATGCTCAATATCTTATGCAGAGCTTATTTGTCTCTAAACTGTTGATTTCTGATGCAAGTTGTAAGCTTGCATGATTCGTTCATTTTTAATTTCATCTGGTTTGGTTGATGCTTGCAGCATCCTATGGCTTGGTTCTTCTGATTTTTTACCTTTTTTGTTGCTTTTGGTTGTATCAAATGCTCCACTATTATGTTATGCAATTTATGTAGTTCTTGTTATTTTCTATATGTAAGTGATCTCATAGATGCTTTTGTCCATGTCATTTTTTTGGGTAAAGTGTAGGATACCCAAGCAAACTAAAGAGTATTTAAGATAACTTTTGTTTATGTTATATGCAGTGTGTGGGTCGCAAGACGACCTCCTGGATATGCTTTTGTTGATTTTGATGACAAACGTGATGCCCTGGATGCCATCCGTGAACTTGATGGTATTATTATCTTAATTTAGTTTTACTTTGGTCTTCATCTTTTACACATCATGCACATGGATTACGTTTAGCTTTTTTGGACTCTTATTTACTATTGACTGAACCAGGTAAGAATGGTTGGAGGGTAGAAATGTCTCATAACTCTAGAGGTTCTGGGGGCGGTGGTGGTCGTGGTCGTTCTGGCGGGTCTGATCTGAAGTGCTACGAGTGTGGTGAGCCAGGACATTTTGCTCGTGAGTGCCGTGGTGGCGGTAGACGCCGTAGCCGCAGCCCAGCTGCCAGATACCGCCGGAGCCCTAGCTATGGTCGGAGGTTAGTTTGCTGAAACACAAGATGATATTTTTTGTTTTACTACGTCCCAATCAAATGTTTGTCCACTTCAATATATAAAATTGACTTATTTATTGGAAGCAGGAGCTACAGTCCCCGTGGCCGATCACCACCACGTCGTAGCGTGTCACCACCACGCAGGAATAACTATGGCAGCAGGTCCCCACCACGCAAGAATAACTATAGCAGCAGGTCACCGCCATATCGTGGTCGAGATGAGGTTCCATATACAAACGGGTGAAGTGCCTTCATATTTGTTTTTTTTAATATTTTATTTAAAGGTGTCAATTTGAGATGCATATGAATTTCACTCCTGTTTTACCATATATCCGATTGAATCTTTTTCAGCAACGGGATTAAGGACAGGCGCCGTAGCAGGAGCTGATTTTATAGAAACCAGCTTTTCAAGATTCCTGTAAAATGTTCTCTGCTGACTTGTTTTCAACTTTAATCGACATGTTGGTGAAGGTTCTTAACTTTTAAAAGTACCGACTTTATTTATTTGCATGTTATAGTTATTAGAGTTATTTATAGACACGTGGGTTGGATGTTACTTTTCATAGAACAATGTTAAAGACATATGCTTGTTTTTGTGTCGAGGTGTTACGCATCTTCGTTGGTTTTCTGCTTCTGCACTTCCTTCGTCTCATCTCCTCTGCTCTGGGATCATCATTTGAATGATTGTGGGTCCCAGTTCGCCTTGTTTATCAACATATTGTTGTTCCTCTTAATGGCATCAAGACATGAATGACAGAACAGGTACTCTGATCTGTTCGTTTTGGAGATATTACAAAGTACCTAATTGTCATTTTGCCTTTTGCAGTCGCATGTCCTTTAAAAACTTTCCTGCTAGTGATTATTCTCTCTTCAGTTGGTAAAGACATGTAGTTCTTGAGGTGTAGACCTTGCGATGAATGTGGCTTTTGTGCTCACTATAATATTGTATTTATTGTGACGCGACTGTAGCAACCAAGCCTGCATTTTCGTGTCTTGAAACCTGTCAAACCGATCTGGACCTTTGACCGTGTCACTTATTATGGAAAGAAAAACATATTCTTATTGACTTCATCTGTAAAGATGATATTTTGCTAATTACCGACCAAAGGTTCTTTTTCTTCATTTTGTTTTGATGCCTACTATTATTGCTTATGGTCGTGAAAACAGAAACTGCTTTCACTCCTATCCGTGAGAAGCAGAAGTGCAAAACAAGTATGTTAAATCTGTTGTACAAACAAACAATGAAGGGGTGTTACTAGCTTTGGGACTTGATCATCAGCTTATTGCTTTACATATGAGCTGTTGTGACACCAAACTAACTACATTTAGCCCAAACTAATCATGTTATTTTTAGTTGTAATGACGTCAAGTAACTAGTAGTCTCCTAAGATGGGGTCAATCGGATATTTGCGCATGTCGTATATTATTTATGTTCATCAAAGTTTCTTGCTTTAATTTCACAAAAATACAGGTAATTAGATATTTTTTCATCATCATCTAGTTCTTTTTCTTTTACTTGTCTGAAATTAAATTTAGCTATTTAATTATTTAACTGTAACAAGTTGCGCTACATATTTTACTTCGTCTAATTTACATTATAAATAATTTACATCAATTTGTTATATGTGGTGTTTAAACACTTGACCTTAATGGAGGTTAACCATTCTAATTGAAATTGAAATTGGATCCAACTCACACCACACTTGTCTCAAATTAAATATGTATGTTTGTTAGTCAAATTAAAATAAGCTAAACTCTACAAATTGATATAATTATAAAGTATAAAAGTATTGTAACAAACATAGTGTGATGATGTCTCCCTCCCCGAGAAAGCTAATATTATACACAATATTAAATTACATGAGCATAAATAAGTCATATGTTAATTATTAAAGTAAATATGATCGAATTGACCTATACAAAAAAGGGTGTGTGATTAAGACGTGGTTGGGGTAGTTGTATATAAAATTTGTACACATGTGGGGTAGGTAAGAACAGTAGAAGGAAACAAGTGCACGTATGTTATATATAAAATTTCAAAGTATAAGATATCAACATGCATAAAAATGTAACAAAAAAATTACTGTGTCCATATAAAACTATATTACAAAGGTTCTCATGGTTTCCATGGTGGTGGAGGTGGTGGAGCTGTAGGAAACAACGGTGGAATAGCTGAAAATATAGAATTCTTGTCAACACCTTCGCCTGCGGTCGCTGTGAGCGACACAAGCGCAGCAACCAAACCTGCGTTTCCAGCCATGGTTGGTTCGGTATAGCTGTAGTTTGAACGCACGTCTCTATACTTATCGAACCGGTCTGGACCTCCGACCATGGCCCCCGTGATGTTGTTTGGGTTCGGTTTACCAGAATACAACCATTGAAAGCCACCTTTGCATGAGTACTTGATACGGTTATTTGGTATCGACGCGCCTCGATGGTGAACGTGTCTCGGGTACTTCTTACCGTGCCCCACCACGTAGCTCATTTTCATCGGGTTTTTGCCCAAAATGTAGTCCATCTGTAAACATATACTAAGTTAACCATTTACATATACGTAGAATTATACATCATACAACAAGTGCTTAGAAAACATGAATACAAACTTAAGTTTTGAACCTGAGAAGTGGCAAAATCCCGGAGCGTTTTCAACGGGAAAAACGCCGTGCTACAATACCAGCCAGGAAGATTAGCAGCTTCCAAATAATCCGCATATAGCGAAGCCATAAACACCGCATTGACGACGTATTGTAGATTTTGTGGTCGGCCTTGGCTGAGTTCGATTAGCCCTCCTACAAACACCACATATCACATGTTTCATCACTCGATAACCTTAGAGTTTTAAGGTCAGTAAGTTATTGTAAAATGAGTCATACACGCGTACCTTTAGTCCAGTTAAAGACTTGGTATCGTTGAAGATACGAACACATGGTGAGCGAGGTGGCATTGTGATAGCTTCGTAACAAGTCCTCATAAGGGAACCCAGGGTTCAAGAACAAGCGAATCCTGGTTAACAATAGCATGGCGGCAGGAGACTTGTTATCCCAGCTAAGGACCCGTTGACTAGGGATATCGGTCAACGCCCTCGCGTGTCTAGGTAGTCCTGGATTCGTAGCTAGCCACAGGTAACTAGAGTTACCTGTGGCGTAGTACATCCAAGCACTACCCCACATGTACTCATCATAGTACCCTGTGGAATTATAGTAGGGCGCGATAAAAGGGTTGCCTCTACTGTATGGGCTACGCTTGCCAGCATCTCTGGCAAATTTCCATACAGTGGAGGCACCACGCACAAGTTTTTTAGAATATGCGACATTGTCTCTAAAGACAATGGAGGCAGCTGCTAGTGCAGCTGCCATTTCTCCAGCAAGATCAGCGCCAGCTGTGATCATTTGTGTGGGCCGCTTGTAGTCCATGTTTTCAGGCCTTTCCCAACACGTGTGATCGTCTGGTGTAGTGGAACCGTTTTGCGATCCGCCCACTTGGGCATAGATGTGGTCGATTGTGGAAGCCGAAGAGTTGAAGGTACGAAGCAAGTAATCGGTTCCCCATTTGATGAGCTCGCGAGCGTGAGCAGACTCGTTGATTGCCCTGTATTTGTGCTCGTACTCGATTACACTCCAACTCAACATTGTCATGGCGAATGACATCGGGAAATGGAACTTAGTGTTGTCGCCTGCGTCGTAGTACCCACCGACCAAACCACCTTTGACGTCCGTCGCATCGGCTCCGTCTTGAAGCCCTGAATCCCCTCTCCATTTGATCCCGTTGTTCTTTGGTAACTTCCCGGCTGCATGCATAGGTTTTCCTTATGTTAGAATGTTGTATGGTATATATATGAACTTTTTCAAAGTAGATTGTGTTCAAATTAGATAATGAAAACTAGAAATGTTATAATACCGTCTAAAAATAAGTTTCTTTTTATAAGCCTGTTTCTACCTTTGAGAAATGAGCTTATTTTCACGACTTTTGGTTATCAAGTTTCGCAAGAAAAATGTGACGTTCTTTTTTCTTTTCCGATGTGAAGTTGGTAGTTAAAATAACAGCTTCAACCGGTAAACTTGTCCTTAAAATCACGAGGTTCAAAAAACCAAATTCTAAGATAACAAATCAATTTCATTTCATTAAAAGGATCGAAAAACTTTCACATAAAATAAAAATGTACTTTTTTGTTTTAACAGCAATTCATATATTTTCTAATATACATTAATGACAACTTAATCCACTCTCAAGTTTTTAATTGTTAAGTACACAGGTTAGATGTTCCCTAACGGACAAATACAAACTTATGCGACACTAATTCATAATACTTTCAAGTTTTAACATATGGAAGACGTTAATAAAAGCTGAAGATTCAACACACGATTTCAAAAGTCAAAATCAATCTCTTGAACTTCAAATCATAAAAGTCAAATCATTGAAAAGATGATTCAAGATCAAAACGTACATTTCTGGGCGTTGAAGAACAATAGCGCCTTATGCAACGCCTCCGTATACTGATCAGGTGGCGGTGGTCGTGATTTACGCTCCGGCAACGACGTTGCAATAATAACGGGAAGTCCGATGACCACAAAAGCCACAAAAACTCCGATCACCGTCCATTTCAACGCTTTTCGTTTCACGACGATGCACCCTAAATCAACGTACCTGTTTTTGTTCTTCTTACGTGAAGCATCATCGGGATTTAACAGCCAACTCTGTTGAGTCTCATCTAGGGTTCCACTGTGTTGAGTTTGGATGTTGTATGATGATGCTCTATCGATGCCTTCTTTGTTGTTGTTCCTTCTGTTTTGATCGTCGTGATATTCGTTTGCGATTTCTAGTGATCCTCCCCAGTGATTTGCGGCGTACATTCTCTCGATCTAACCTTCGAGATTGAGAGCGGGAGTTTGATCACCTGTTGGCGTTTAAATCGAACGGATCAGAATCGTTGTTTTTTTTTCGTGTTGCTAACAAGAAGAATATATACATGCAACTTGTAGAAATGATGTAAAATCCTGATGCATGTTATTGATCGTCTTTGATCATAACTATAGAATAATGAAAACTACAGCATTATGTATTATTGATTAACTATATTGACTATATATATTGATGATAACTATGAGGAAACATAATGAAATCATATCTCTCACCTTGGGTAAAGATAGTTATAATACACTTCAAATAATATATTCTATCTAATAAGAACAACAAACAATGATATAAACATGTTTTACGCGTTATAAAACATGTTTGTAAAGTAAATGCGTACGAGAACGCTCTAGATCGATGCATATATATGGAAAGAACAATGGTGTTGTGTGGCATACCTTAAAGTATAAGATCGAAGGAAATCATCAAATCAATCTTGAATGACATACACATTCCTTTTAGTTGTGTTTGATGAAATAGTACGTGGGATAACATTAATAGTCTTCGAGAGGCCGTGTTGACTTTTAGAAGGATGGCGACATACATTAAGCTTTTATTATTTTATTTAGTTTTTTTAGTGATTTTGTTGATGAGATGAAAGCTGGATTTTAACGAAAGAAGCATGTTTGTGGCCTGCATAAACTTGAATATGAATTGTTTACATGACAATGAAAGTTTAGCAACTATATATATAGGTTAGTTAAAGCTTCACATCTTTTACTTTTTCTTTTATCAAATTCAAGAATATTAATTGTCACATACTCACATATATATATGAACTATGTTGTTTTTTAGAAGAGCGAATCACGTCTACTGTTACTCTTAAACTACACCAACTTCTAATCTACCTTATAACAAAATTTGAACCCTGGTGTTTTTCAAAAGTATTCGACTCTTACTACCGAGTTAACAATTCAAATGATCTGTAAAGTATGTTGTTTCATGTTTGCTATTTCCATTATCTATAGAATTGTAAAACAATACATCTCTGAAAAACCTTAAAATAAACGAGCAACTTTCTAAAACATTCAATAAAAATTCAGATCCAACAAATTGTTACATGTTTATAGTAAATTAATTCTTCATACGAATAATAAAACAATATATAGACTTTATTACCCTTCTCTAGACTCTAAAAATGACAGTGATATATTATGCAAGTTATTGTATATTTGTTTATTTTTTTTGAACGACAGATTAATTGCTAGTTGTTAGTATTATCAAGTTAGTAATATTTGTTAATGTTAAGGTTTGAATAGGTGCCAGCAACCGAGACAGAGATTGGAGATGTATATTAAGAAGTATAACAGGGGTTAATAATGTCATTTTCTTAAATAAAGTAGGGTCGGTGGAAAACTCTTAACAAACTCTAAAGCCTACACAGGAAGAAAAACGAGAATACGGTTGACTTTAAACGCCACCTACCCTTCGTCTTTCATCTTAAACATTTTGTTTTAAATATTTTGGAAATGTGATATTTCACCGTCTCAAATAAATAAAATATATGAGTATAAATTTTGTAGGAGAAACTAGCTATAAATAATGGCGGAGCTTGACCACCCCTGTAGGGGGACGGGGGTGGAATTAAAATTTTTTAAGGGGGACGAACTTTATATTTATATAAAAATTTACATTACCGGACCAAAAATTTACACTACCGGACTAAAAGTTAACACTACCGACGAAAAAAAAAGGGGGGGCGGCGGCCCTCCCGACCCCAACTATCCTTCGCCCCTGGCTATAAATAAATTTAAAACTATTAATATTTTATGGAGAAGGTTAAAAACTATAAGTTTATAGATTTAAAGGTGTTATGATTAAATCTCACACGAGTCGTCAATAAAAAAACGAATCATTATTTATAGTATATCATAAATTAAAAAATAATTTTCTAGAAAAACATACTAAACTATCTCTATCTCTCAAAATGCATTTTAAAATATTATTGGGCAATATAAATATGAAACAATAAAAAAATTTCGAATCCTCTAAACTAAAAGTAGTGGTGTAAATAATTGTTAGTGACTCTGTCGATAATGTTAATGTAAGAGATGCATCTAAATTTTAGGTTCATTAACAAATACTAATAAATCTTTTTATTCTTGCAATTCAGCAATTCTTAATTAGTTTTATATTAGAAACTACTAAAAGTTCAATTCTTTAACATTAAAAATAGGCCTCAGTGCGAAAATTAGGGGTTTTCTCTTTTTATGGATGCATAATGCAAGTCTCTACATCTAAAAAATTTAAACATAAAACTATTAATCTTCAAATTTAAATTTATAATAAAAGATATTGAGTATATATTTTCAATGATTAATATTTTAACTAGTTTTATATAAATCTTCATTATATGTATATACTAAATTAGTAAGGTGCACATATATTTCAAATTTTAAATTAAAGATAAATTTGAGTGTAAACTGTAAACATACCATTTAAGTTATTATTACATAACAAAAGGTGAAATAGAAGAAAATCCAATATAAATAAAAGGTAGATGAATATGCAAATTGAGCTAGAAATTTATATTTATTTCTAAATCTTTATATCTGACATGTTTTCATATAAAATTAATAATATTATCTTTGACTATAAATTTGATTATTATAAAACATATAACAATTAAAATCCCATAAATAAACGTCACCTCTTACATCAAAGGAGATCAAGAACCATCACGACATTTCAACGGATTCCTATTTGTTATATATTAACACGTTTTGATGAAATATTTCATTATCAACTTGAAATATTAACAACGATCGTAGAGAAAAGCAATTAAATTTAAGAAAACTAGATAAAAATAAAAGTCAAATAGTCCAACTTTTTGTTAATATCACCTTGGTAATTTTTGGAATTTGTTTGGTTGCATCCTCGATCGACACACGCTAAACCTTTAAAAACAAACAATTGTAATTTTAAAAAATATATTTGTACTTGTAAACATATAGAAACAAAAGGTTAGAGAATTGTTATAATTTGGTCCCGACACTTACTCGTATTTTCATACTCTAATAAAAGGGTAACTAAAAGTGACACATGTTATCATCATATTCATTCTTATCAAAATTTTCTCATTCTTTCTCATATTAAATATTATTACATTAATTACTAATAATTTTATTTAGTTCTTTTTTACAATAAAAAGTATTTTAATAAACTAAGCAAGAAATCTTTTTATTAATGTTATTTTAAAGAAACAAATTTTTATAAAAAGATTTTTTTTTCAAAACTACAAACTTTTTAATACTATTAGTGATTTTAAAAAGTAAAAACTTAAAAATAAAAAATAATTAAAATTCGAAGCTATAGTAAGAAAATTTTTGAAAATGATAATTTTTAAAACGGGTTGTTTTGAAGAATAATGTTTAATTTATTTTTTGAAAATACAAAAAAAAGTTTAAAAAGTTAATATCATTGTTTATCACTTATAGTGTTTACTCATATGTAATTTCAATTGTATCTTATATTAAAATATCATTTTATAATTAATAAAATTTTATTTTATTTAATATTTTATTTAGTAAACCCATGTAATACACGAGTTTACTAAAGCTAGTCACAACATATTAGATGTAAGAAATCAAACTCTACACTTTTAGATAATAAATATTTTTGTAACTTTATAAACTCGTAAGTATGGCTGGATGAGTTCTCACTTGGTCAACATCTTCATTGTTTTCATATCTAACAATTTTTGTTGACATTTGATAAATAATAAATTTATAGTTCGATAGCCAACAAAAAAGGGACGCAAACGAGTAGAGTCGAGTCTTTTTGTTAGTGAGCTACTTGAGATCGGATTACCAAAACCTTAAATCAAGTCGAAATAACTTAACTAGAGCTCATTTCATAAACGAGTTTGATCCAAGTTTATGTTTCATACACCGAATCTAGAGTATAGGTGCATATCTTTAGGTTTGCTATCATATTTATGTATATTAAATACTTATTTCATCTATTATAGTATACGAATGCTATTATACTTGCATATGTAAAGCACTTTAAGCCTTAAGGCTTTCAAGTTTCAAGCATGCTTCTCTCCAAGTCCAAAATAACACTGGAAACAAAGCCCAAATTAGGGTACTGGACCTAAATGAGATATACATAAAACAAGGATGTCATGAGGTAGATTCAGTCCAATAAAGCTTCTATCTTCAAACAAGGCCCAGAATTCCAATCTAACATTAGAGAATTAGAGATTAGAGATTTAGAGTTTACATTTATGTTAGTAACAGGGACGAACCTAGGCTTTGGTTGCGACTCTCACAGCCGCCGCTCATGAAAAATAATTTTAGTATTATATATATGTGAAAATCCAAAGAACCCCCTCTTAAAATTATACAATTGCCCCACTTTTACCCTCATGAAAGATTTTTCTGGGTTCGTCACTGGTTACAAACGTTGAAAAATATTTTTGTAGTGTCCTATAACGTAAAAGAAGTAAAACTTAAAAATTGTTACGGGAATGTATTTACTAAAAGTATTTTGTTTTAATATCGGATACTGGTCGGAATTTGGATCTACCTCTATGGTTTATACTTAACGTTTATTTTTTTTATATATTTTAAGGAAATAATAATAAAAGTTAAAACTAATAATATTATATATTTTTAATCTTCATTTGCAGTCATGAATTTTGTTTTTGATGTGATTGATAAAATTGTATAAACATAACACTTGTAGAATTATAGTCACTTCATCTCTTAACAATAACAGAGAAAACCCTCCAACCCCAATCTTCTCCTATTATCAATCGTGGTCATCATCATCCCTCCTTTGCTCTACCACTACTCATATACTTTCTGCTAGTAACAACAACTTGATGATATTTGACTCAACCTCTAGTGTGTCGTCAAGAACAACACAGAGGATTTCACCATTTAAGCTTCCATTAACTCATCACGTGGAATCGATGGACCTAACCGAACACCTATTTAGTTTTCTTTTTTTGAACGGCTAATTGGATTACTAACAGGCTACTGACCCACCCAATCATCTCCATTACTCAAGTACGAATTATAGTCGGGACAAATGTGACATACATGTAGCATGACCTTTTCCTCACATATCACATGTTTGTATCATACTACTATGTTTTCAAATGTGTTTTCGGTGCTATCTCATGTCATGTATCATCTTTCAGTCCCGCATCACGTAAAAAATGACTAGTTTCACGATTTCTCTTTATAATTCCATGTGAGTTTAACGATTACTATACAAAGAATGAAAAATGCTTGGAATTTTTCCAACACCACAACCCTCGGTCCTCACTTCTCTCTATCCAAGTAACTCTTTCCCTTAATTTTTCTTCAAGAAATTTATCAAAATGCACTTGAATTTGCTAACCTTGAGTTGTTTATTAGTTCATAACAGCTGCAAGTTCCCATCAATATATTCATCTTGTTACTATGCCTTACCAAACTTTTGGATAGTAAACTATTTTTAAAGAACTGATATAAAATAGGTTGATTGAATAAAAAATAAAAAGAAGAAAGAAAGAATAGATTAGTTAAAAGTAAAAAGATCAAGGAAAAACACTTGTTTTAATAAATATTTTTCAAATCACCCATTTTAATAAAAAAATTTTTATCAACACCTTTTAAATAATAAAAAAATTGAAAAAAGAATTAGAACTAACAAGTGGCTAGATGTGAGAATATTACTGTGCTATAACGAAAAATCAAATAGCTGCATACTAACAATTTCATTTTCTTTAGTTAAAAGGATTATTGTTATACGTGCCTTAAATGCTTGTATTATCTATTGTCCATGGTAACCTTGATTAGATTTACTTAAAAGCGATTCTGAACTTATTTACATCACATATATGCCTTTAATTACATTAAAACGAACTTAATTTTCATTGTTAGAAGGGACAACTTTTTTTAGGCTTCCAGTTAACCACACATTTTTTTTACCTCTTCATCACTAGTTTTTCAAATAAAATGTAAAAATTGTTCAAATTATTGAAAAATGCATCTCAAGTGAACTATATACCTTATTTCACAAAATTATTAATATATTTAAAATATGGCCGATAAATAAAGTTGAAGGTAAAAATTATTCTTAGTCGAGTGAGGGAAGGATAACATAAAAAAAGTTTACGTATAAGACTATAGATAGTCAACTTTTATAAGAATATCATAGTATTATATATTTATATATCTTAAAAAGTCATGATTCTCAGCCGGTTTAAGCATAATGTACTAGCGGACAATGTATTATTTTACTAGTTTAAATTAAGCTTCTTGAAAAATTACATATTGACTCCCTTAAGTTTGTTATATCTACACATTAAACTCTATACTTATCTTTTTTTTAACACTCATTTTTTTTTCACTTATAAAATTTAAAAGATAATTATATATAAATTCTAATTATATATGATTAAGACAGGCTTATTTTAATCTACATTTTAGTATAAGTTTTATTTAAAACAAAATTGTACGTCATAATTAACCAATTATCAAAGCACAAACGTACAAGACGTCAACTGTCACACCCCCAACCACGGCGGCTTCCCGCAGGGCATGATTGAATCATAGTCATTGATCGACCATTACATGATTTGGTAAAACATACGTTGCAAATAAGTTTAAAAATACATAAATGTTTTCAGAGTTAAGTTGCTGAAGCAGATGAACTATGTAAATTGTTTTCAAAACTCGACAAATACATAAATAAATGTCCCAAACCGCATGAATGACCCTAAATGCGATGTGATCCATGTTAGCTTAACTTGATGCAAATATCAAATGCCTGAGAAAACATGCATGAAAATATGTCAACATAAAGTTGGTGAGTTCACAAGTTTTAAAGTAATAATAAACAATGTAATGGACCAAGTCTTTCCATGATTTGATTGTCGATCATACAATACTACAACATTATATAAGCACAGCAACCGAAGCTAGACTGTAATTGTAAAAGATTGCCCCCACCCGTGCCTACCATAAGCACGGGGGTGAACAGGCTAATAATGCACCCATTTAAACCTCCTGTCAAGGTTCGGTTAATTAACCCAGGTGGAGGTAGTCAAACTCAATAATACTATCCATGATTACCTCGCTTTGGAAAATAAATTAACGGTTCGATAACAGGGGACTTCATAAGGTAAGTAACAACTTAAATAACATGTGAAACCATTAACAAGTAATTGTGTCCACAAAAATAGTAATTTACATGTAATCTCCCCCAAAATGAAAATAAGTTAAAATAGGGTTGTGAAACTCACATGCGAAGTGAGACGGGTGTGAAAATCTGTAAGTATCCAAAGTGCTCGGGAAAATCCAAACTAAGTTCGCCCTAGAACAATCAAGGCAACTTATGTCTAAGAAATTGCTATTAAGTGTAATGTGAGCGTGTAACTATTTCATCCACACACTTGGTAACAAAATGTTTGACTCGACAACCCGTTGATAACACAAGATGGATATTTGTGAAATATATATATATTACTTAGAAAATATTAATAAATTATACTTCATCTGAAAGTATTCAAAAACCTTTGTATCTTAAAGTTGACATATTATTTGGGTAATTAAATATCATTTTGACTCGACCCGAGACGTGACTCGAGTGTTTAGTAACTAGTTATGTAATTTACATATGAAATTGTAGAAACTAGGTTTTTGAAATTATCTTATTTTCTTAAGTAAAACAATATTTATATTATATCAATTGGAATACAATTTGAAATATTAACATCCAAGTAAAATCAAGCTTTTATATTTTACAATCTATGTATAAATATATATATTTGCTCATAAAATAATTATTTATTTTGTCTAGTTTTTGACTTATATTAAATTAGGGTTTCTTTAATTTATTAAGAAATTTTGATATATTATAAAGTAAAATCTCTTTAATGAATTAATTAGTTCCTTTAGTCAATTTACCAACTAGTCATAACCCAACTTTCATATTACAACTCAGTAATTAAATATAACTTGTAAAATATATGTGAGTGTTCATAATAATACTTGTAAAACATCTAAAATTTCATAAACATAACTTAACCTTTTTATAGCTTTTCTTGAATTTTAACAAAACTATATGACTTTTTATAAAATCACTAACTAGTAACTTGGTCAAACATAGATCTATGAATATTTAATTTTAAGAACAAGAATCATTATTTAGTTCATGTTAAAATGTCTTGTATGAAATATTGTTCTTGAAACTCCTTGTTGGTAAAAACACTATTTTTAACGTAAAAGACTTTTGTGAATGAATGTTGTTCCATATGTACTTGTAGATAGTAAAACATAACAAGGTAATATAGTTTTTCTCTTTCTTTTTAAGTCAAATGTTCAGATTTAATATGATGGTGACAAGTGTCACCACCTACTCTCTTTTAATTCATCTAGTTTTTCTCTTTTTTTTAAAAAAAAGTTTACTCCTTTTATATTTAAAGCCTCTATAACTTTTTTATAGATTGTTAATATTTTATAAAAAGTGCACCATTAAAGTCGACTTATTTTTCTCTTTAATTCCAATATAGTCTCGAAGATTTTTTTTAAAAATTCCCAAATGTTGCTTATTACATTACTGTAACATTAAGACAATGTATTGTGTTGATGTAATTTCACGATACGGTGATGCCACAAAGTGCAACAGTTGGTTAGAATAAATTACACCATGTTCATTTGATTACAAATCTTAATAGTTACAGTAACTTACATCATATTGTAATTTCTTGCATTAAATTACATCAAAAAACATATATATAAACCAACAAAAATAAAACCATTGAAAATGAGTTCAAATTCTTTTTCAAATTCACATCCAAACTTTAAACGTATCTTGATCTAATGCATCATAGTTACCATCCCCCTATAGTTACATCAATGTAACTAGCATTTGCAACACCTAAAAAGTCATATTACAACACCTAAACCATATCTCTACACGAGTATAACGAAACTATATCACTGTAGTCAAACTAAAATAATACAATTAGTAAACTAATAACATATGCACTAACAATATAACAATAAGTAGCATGACATCTCATAATACTTACAGTGAATTACATCATGTTTATTTGAATAACAAAAAAACAATTAGTAAACTAAGAACATATGCACTAACAACATAACAATAAGTAGCATTTACAGCACCTAAAAATCATTTTACAAGACCTAAACCACATGTTATACCAGTATAATAAAACTACATCACTTTAATCAATGATTTACATCTATAATGTAACTGAATTACTTAGCTACAATGATTTACATCATGTTCTTTGAATGTAAATTCTAATGCTTATAATGAATCATATCATATTGTAATTACTTACAGTAAATTATATTGAAAAAAACATTTTGCTCGTAAGCAATTACATCAGGTTACAATGTTATAAACCAATTTAAATACACCACTATAACGAAACTACATCACTGTAATACTAATGTTTTTCCAATGTAAATCAATGTATGCACTAACAAAAACTAAACCTATTGTAAACCAGTGTAAAACTATTGTTTTATTCACCCGTACGTATTTACATCATATTACAATGTTACATTGTTGTAACATGTAGCAAAGATAATAATCAAACGTCATTAAACCATGTAACTAAATCACTGTAATGAAATTTCAACATGTTGTGGACACTTAGGCTGTCCGCTTTGGACACTTGAACATTCTTAGAATGTCCGCTGTGGACACTTAGGTTGTCCGCTATGTACACTTGAACGTTTAAGTATCTACTGTGGACACTTAGGCTGTCCGCTGTGGACACTTGAACATTGTTAGAATGTCCGTTGTGGATACTAAGGCTGTCCGCTGTGTACACTTGAGTGTTTAAGTGCCACAACGGACAACCTAAGTGTCCACATCGGACATTCTAAGAATGTTTAAGTTTCCACAGCGGACAGCCTAAGTGTCCACAACGGACATTCTAAGAATGTTCAAGTGTCCACAACGGTCAGCCTAAGTGTCCACAGCGGACACTTAAACATTCTTAGAATATCCGCTGTGGACACTTAGGCTGTCCGCTGTGGACACTTAAACATTCAAGTGTACACAGCGGATAGCCTAAGTGTCCACAGCGAACATTCTAAGAATGTTCAAGTATTCACAACGGACAGCCTAAGTGTCCACAGTGGACATTCACTAACACTTGGTTTTGTTCAAGTGTTGAAATTTCATTACAGTGTAGTTACATGATTAAATGTTGATTTAGTTGTTAGGTTTCTGAAGTCATGGAGTTGTAGTTACATAGTTTAATATCGTTGTTTTACATTTGTTTTACAGATTGATTGACATTAGTTAATATTTGTTTACATTAATTAAATCAAGATCTGGGTCACCATTATAGGCTATGTTCAGTAGTCGTTAGACGATGAGCTATGTGTTATTCGGTTCACCACCATAAACCGCAATCAAACCCACTGGTGGGGCGTCTATTGCTGGAGTGGCAATGGTGGTCGGAATCGATTGTGGTTATTGTGTAGACGATGATGAGGTCGGTTGTTGGGTTGTGGTTGTAGTTGATGGATAATAAATAAAAGAAGATAATATGGTTTAAGGGTGGAAAGTATAGTAGGTGAATAAAAAATAAAAAAAGTACATTCTAGAGATTGTACCAAAAAGATGACAACATAGAAGATTATAATTTTATCCCTCATATGATCTTCACCATTAAAATGGAATATTCTATTTTGATGTCAAATGAAAGGTTGATACTTGGGTTAAAGAGTTTTCACAAAAAGGTAGGGTTATCATTTGAACCTTACCATATATATATATATATATATATATATATATATATATATAGTTGTTCTTACTAAAAACAAACAAGAAAAGATGAAAAGGTTGTTGTAGGATGCTTGAAAGCTTCAAAAATCACTTGACCTTCAACAATGAAACTTGAATTACCCAAGATTTGTAGAAGTCAAGTTTGAAAAATTGTGAAGTGGGGGTGGGTGTGGGGGTGGTGGTGGTTTGGCCGTCAATTAGGAGAAGGGAGAAGAGATAAGTGTGATGTGTTGGTATGGTTGGTGTATGAAGTGATTGCATGCTTTATAGTCTTACACCCTTTTAGCATGGGGTTTTGGAATATGGACGTATCATCTCATGAACAAATATGAATGAGATGAAGCACTCCAATTCTAGTAATGGGATTAGGTCCCTTTAATCAGCATCAAAAGTGCTTCACAAAAGAAGCAAGTCTTGGATTTTGGTAAAAGTTAACAAGATTTCTTGGGGAGGGGGGGGGGGGGGGGGGGGGTTAGGAGGGGGACGACCAAAGTGGGGGTATGGTTTTTAAATTTTGTATAGTCTTGGGTATTTGAGTGGTAATTGTTGCGCTATTGGTATTTTTACATATTTTTATATTTTTACTATTTACTTTTTTTAAAAAACATTAAAATATTATAAAAATTTGTATAATATCATATATTTTAATATTGATAGTATGTTAATGATGCATCGTGTATCTATTAGTCGCGTTAAAAGGATTCGCTCCGGGTAGAATATCAACTTACGCGATTAAGTTTATTTATAAATTAAGCTTTTCAAATGTATTTAATTTGAAATCTAAAATACTTTAAGACACTTTAAAATATTATTAGTATATGTATATTAATTATTAACAACGTTCGTGTGAGCCGGTTGTACCGCGTCTAAAAATAGAAATTACGCCGAATCACCGATGCATGAAATGTTATGCATGAAATTTTGCGATGCATGAAATGACCTCAAATAATTAGAACACAATTGAAACTCATGTAAAATATGTATAGTTATGACTAAGTCGGGCTGGGTATTGACCTGAAATTTGCCGGTTGTCACATCAACACTAATTCTTGTTTTTTTACAATTTTTTTTCTTTTTTCACTTCAACTTTAAAATATGATACTATAAAACCCAACGCTTTTATGTAACTGTTTTGTTTTCTACCTTGCGATATGTATATTTTTATCAATGTCATAACATTAATCTTTTAACGCTTTCTTTCTTTTATATAAAGTTTCATATGTTACCAGCGAGCTCGCATCAACGCATGCATTTGTAACGGTTTGTTTTTGTATATAAAATTTCAAATGTTATAAGTGATATCCAGTTTTTTGTTTTTTTTACGTTCAACGCACGAATTCGAGAACGTTTCAACGTTAATTTTTTCATTGTTTTGTAAGACGATTTCATATAAATTTTCAAAGGAAAGAAAACGTACACTCGTTCTTTTAAAGAAACTATTTATCTTAGTCGGTTAAAAATTACGTACATACAAAAAGTACTTTAATCTGAAAGAAAATTATCCTCGGTTCAAAAAGCTATATATTCATTACATAAGAAATCAAGAAAACAAAAAATCAATCACTTTTCTAGTTTGTTAGAAACAATAGAATAAGAATCATTTGAATGATGCAATGTATATGACATCATCGTTTGAGATGAGATGATGTTTGTTGTCAAATGTAAACACAAATTCAATAATTCTAGAATGAAAACAACGTTTGAAGATCTTACCTCCAAAAGCGTGAATTGCGTGTCCTCCGATTATAAGAAAAGGTCTAGGTAGTTGACTGGTTGTGAACACACCTATATTTTCATTTAAGTTTACTTCAACGTTTGTAAATAGGGACAACTTTAAAGAATGAGATGCGGTAGATTTTAATAAAATAAACAAATTATCAGAAATAAATGTGAGGTTTAACTAAATTTTATGGATAAGGATAAAAAAAAGATGTGAATACTGTAACCTAGTTCTAGACTTCGAAGAGTAAACTTTCTCTATAACTTTAGGACAATTTATATAATTTGCGCAAAGTAGTTTTTAAATTATTAAATAAAAATTCCACACACTAATGATTCTTGGTTCAACTGATTACGGTGAGGTATCTGTGACATGTAAATATGGGGAAGTCATGGGTTTAAGTTTCACTCTGAGCAATTATACTCAGAGTTGAGCCAGTGAGTTTTTCCAGTAATAAATTTCCTCCTAAGGGAGTTGGGGGTTGGGGGTGCGGTTCCGGCTGTGAAACGAATAATGGGCCCGATTAAAATAACACACATCCTCCAAAGCAGAGTCATATATTTGTTGTTATAAAAAATAAAAAATAAATAAAAATTCCACAGTTCAAATTTCCACACAAATACATGGACCAATTATTTTCCAAGTTAGTCGAAGCAATATCGTAAGGATTACTCATGCATCGCCATTTTTAATAATGTAATCTTATTGACGTCATAAATTCATATTAAGTTTTGTCATAAATAGACACATGGTTTCGATGCTAAAATGTTTCTACTAAAAAGACAACATATTAAAGTGTCACCTCAATAATTTCGATTTAACGTGTTACAAATGCTTCGTAATTATGAAAGAAGTATATTTCGTTTTATTTCATACATAGTTAATAATTATAAATCAAAAAGTTTAGAACTTTGATAATCAACCGTTAATATAATTAGCACCTTATATCAAACTTGATTTTAGCCATGCCTTTGTCATATAAGGATTTAAAGGAAAACTTGTTGGCTACTGAATTTTAGACTCATACAAACAAACATACATACCACTAAAGTCTCATTCAAATAGTAATGGGTTCTAAAGAGAGTGAGATGAGTGTTAGCTTTAATTATATTCGAAAATAAAGAAACTACATCCAAAGAGATCCTCAACTCGTAAAAAAAGATCATACTAGAAACATATCAAATTAACAACAACAGAAGACAAGTAAAGACAATTAAACTCATGACAACAAGAGCATAAGCACAATAAAAAATCATTCGGCTAAGAAAAGTAAACTAAATACATGTAAAACTAGGAGCGCCTAACTAAAGGTGCAAGTAGGAACTAAAGGCATGTTCTATTACTAAGGACACATATGCACGTTTATGCTAAACGTATCTTATGTACCAAACACCCGAGCTAACAGATCCTAAGAAAAGGACAAATATACGCTTTCCTTTATAAATCACTCACTTTTAACCTGCGTCTCCAAGACGACTTATCATTAATCAAGTCCTAAGAGAGGTGCAGGTCCGTTAAATCCCGCCTAATATCCTCATCTCATGTCAATCTCAGTCCGTCTCTACACCTCTTTCCTTCTAACATTGTGTTTTTCACACAACGTATTGGTCCTGTCATTTGTCTTCTACGCACGTGTCCAAACCATCTTAATCTATCTTTCTTTATCATGTCTGACATGCACGCCACGCCTAATCTAGCACTAAAGACTTCATTCCTTATTTGGTACAATCTAAAACTCTGAACAAATCCCACATCGGCTGTATACAGAAGAGATTTTGGGTTCATAAGTAATGATCTGCCTTTAATATCACCAATACGTTTTAAGCGCACTGGCTGTAGATGAGAAGAGAGATTCACAGTTAAGCGTGTTCAAATGACAACAATCCAGAAATGAGTGACCCCCTACAAAGTTTTCACTCAAACAACCAAAATCAAATCTTTGAATTCCTCGTGGACAAAACATATAATACTGATGGTATGAGGATCGGATGTTACAAATGTATCATAGTCAGGCCCAGCCGGTGTACTAACAAGGGCGCTGGTCTTCTAGTGGGAAGGATATAACATCCCACATCGGTTGGGAAAATGAACTTCTTATATGGGGCTAGATATATTCCTTATCAAATATGTTTTAAAATAATGAGGGACGAGCTCCTGAGGGCGTATCAATTACCAAAAGGCAATATCTAGTATAGTGCTTTATCTATTACACTGATCTTCAATCTCTACTAATTGATGCACATTTTTTCATTTTAAGGAAGTGTATTAAAGACTAAATACTAGTCTTCACAGTTCCTGTAAAGCCCATATTGAGAACTCATATGTAGTCTCAGATGTTTTCTATATAAGAAATGAGTAAGGATTGATTTTCAGTCTCTATTCCTCATTATCAATATTGAAACCATTTTGATGGGAGAATAGAGACTGATATTAAAAATTGTTTTTGTAATCTCTTGTACCTCGACCCAATTCGGCTTTGCTATTCAGTCTCAAAAGCTTCATTGCGGATAACTGAATCATGAACTAATTTTTCAATCTATAATATTCGTATTTGCAAAAACCTCTGTATGAAAATAAATTTGCATACTATGTGACACTTTTAGCGAGTGGTATTTCAGGCACAAATTTTATGATTGATTTGTGATTGCGGTCGATTGACGGCCATTAAGTTTTGAGACGGATTAATGTCCTCTCAGTTTTGCAACCACTCTATTCCGTAATGTGCGAGTACGCTTGTGGAAATATTTTTTGCAATCTATTTTTCGGAGTAAGTGATAGCCAATTAGAGTCTTTGAATGCTTATGAGGGTCAACTGTTGACTTATTAGGGTAAATGATCTTCATATAATGTCCATGATGGTCAATTAGGGTTAATGAGGTTTAACTAAAATCAATAATGGCCATTGATTAATGATAGTCGATGCAATTATTAAATAATGAGTATTTTATGCATAGTAAATATTGTTAACTTTTTTTAAGTTTTCCTAATTTTTAAACGATCATACCTTTATCTACAACATTATTTTTTAATAAAATTACATCATAAAACAAATGATTTTATCTTTAAAACGATAGTATCATTATATAAAAAATAATATTTTTTTACGTTTTTCAACTCATATAAAATCAACTCGTCATTGTGTTTTTAGTGCAGTTTATTGAGTCTTTTTGTTAATTATGTTTTATAACCACTATTGTGTTTTTTTCAAAAAGATGGATTTAAAAAAATATATAACGATGAAATAAGACTGTTATGTAATTTTAGTATGTAAAACATAATAATAAATTGACAATTAATTAATCTAAAATAACACAAAATGATATACATATAACACAAATTGATGTACATATAACACAAAATGAGAAAGATAACACGAAATAATGTAAAACGTAAAACATAATGATGAATACATATAATAAATGATGAAAGATATTTGACATAATAATTTAACGTACTAAACACAATAACCTGATGTATTTAAAATCATGACCAAATACTTTTTTATTTAAAACAATAAAATAACTGATGTCAAGTTTAAAATCTTTATTAGGCTCTTAAGATTAAATAGTAATTTACAATAATTCAACCTTACAAATCAGCCTTACGTGACTCTACTATTATGCATGTGAAATATACATTTTAACAATTACAATTATTTATTATCAAATAACATACAAATATATAAATAAATGACTACAAAATTTCTTCATAGTTTCGACACTATTAGAATAATATTTCTTGCATCGACTTTGAAAGTTGTTTTACAAGAAAGTCTTATTTTTTCCTTTGTTTCCATCGAGCCCATATTACGTCATTAACAATGACGTACTACCAAGGATGGGTTCGTTACCAACTTACCATGGGCCAAAAGGATGTTTTTCATTTTTTAAACAGTAACAAATAGCTAATGAAATTTTAAAAAGTTATTTAATAGACTGCTTTAGTCATTAAATATATACTATTGGGTTATACCCATGCCACTCCATAGCGGTAGGATTTTAGTAAAATTTACATAAAAAATAGATAAAAATAATTACTTCGTAGCAATGTATATTGTAACTTAAGAAAACATTACGTTGTTGTGCGTTAAAGAAGACGCGAAATTTTTTTAAGACAAAAGACGTTCAGATACTATATTTAATGAAATTTTAAAAAAGTTACATATAGAAAAAGAGCAAAACATAAAAACAAAACCAGTAGAAAAATATTAAAATCACAAAAATAAACAAAGGTAAAAAATAGAAAAATAGAAAAAAAGTATGTTTAACAATAATATATTCATAAATTTAGTTAAATAAGTACAACCTGAATCATACATAATTTAAACTCTCAGTCTTTAGGTTGTGAGACACGTAAATTAAACTTCAAGATCAATGATGTGAATAGTGTTTACTTTTATTATAGCCGATAGAAATTTTTAACACAAACTAAAAATAGGAATGAGTAAGCCATGATGAAAATTAACAGTAGACTATTTACAATTTCATTGGTTATCAATTTTACATATATTAAAAGGTATCAAGTTAATATTTATAATTACCTTGATATCAATTTCTGTATCGTTAAACATTTAATATAATATATAGGAATGAATATTTTCAAAATTATAAATTCATAATTTTATGTTTATGACTTCATAAATGGAGGGCCAAAATTAAAACTTGAAAAATCTAAATTAAATATCTCGACTCTAGTTTTTTTTTTTTCTTTTGATTGTTACATGTTTTTAAAATTAGACTCAGTTTTATTTCGCTATCCAATTGAATAATCATTAATCAGTAGTCAGTACACATGTATAGAAAATTCCAACAAGTAATTAAAGATATTGTTTTATCAGGCAACCCTTTTCCTTGAAATTTCTGAATACTCTAAAAACAACCAAGACTATTGACTTCAAATGTCCTCACCCCTTCTATAAAAGCTTTCACACATTGTGGGTTTCTTCTTCAATCCTTTAAACACATCTTCATATTAGTCATCAACAATGGTGGCCACATCAGTCTCCATTGATCTCAACCTTAATCCCTTCTCCACAACTGATGACACCCCAGTAAGTACATACACACATATATACATAAACACTTATATAATTAAGCATTTTAGTTCTAATTGTTTGATTACTTCTTGTGATTAATTAAGGTCAGGGAAGATGGTTTTTACGAGGATGATGACGATCCTTCGATTGATAAAGAGGTTTGTACATTATCTTATAACGCGGACTAAATGAAGGGCCAATGTTTTTTTTAGCTTTTTGGTGAATATATGATTGAATTGTGTATGTTGATTGTATGAGCAGGTTGATGATAGTATGGAGTGGGATTTAAGTCGGAAAAATAACGAAAATAAGAAGCTAAAGGAGATGCTTACTATGGTATGCGAGAGCTATAAGTCTCTAAATGCTCATGTAAAGAAACTAATGCAAGACAAAGAGGAATTAGAGTCAAGTCCAAATAAGAGGAAGTTTGATGAAACAGTTCAACAAAGCTCGTGGAAAAGGGCGAAAGAGGAGTTACCGATATCAGGGATAAGAAGAGTTTATATAAAAGTAGACCCGTCTGATAAAAGCTTGGTAAGATTCCACTTATAGCAAGCTATTGATAGGGTACGAGGCATGAGTGAGATGATTGCGTACATATCCTCTGTCCCTGGAGATAGAAAGACTGCGCCCACACATGACTCGTTTTTTTTTTCTAACAAGAATTAAATACTAATTAAGCACTCATGTCTCTTGGTTGTATGTTATGCATCCATGAATTGTATTGAAATTAAGAGTTGTTTTGTTGCATTTAAAGGTGGTAAAAGATGGATATCAATGGAGAAAATATGGACAAAAGGTGACTAGAGATAACCCATCACCTAGAGCTTACTATAAGTGCTCTTTTGCACCAATCTGCCCTGTGAAAAAGAAGGTACTAATAACTCTATCTCTTTCTCTCTTCTTGGAGATTCACAAGAAATATTAAAAAAAAAGAACTTAAAATTAAATTGAAATTTGAGTGAGCTTATTAGGTTTGATCCGATTTAGTGCCGAATCAACGTATCATCGATTTGATTCATTAATAATTAAGATGATGTTTAGCGCGTCAAACCATTGAGTTAGTTAATTGGCCTAATAGCCTTCAAATCAAACTAATAAAAACCTAAAAGTTACAAAAGTAACCACTACTCTTAGCCATATAATTTCTTGATTCATATTCATGGGTTTACATAAAAACTTAGAAAGACCTAGAATCAATACGTCCATATGTGATCGGCTAGGGGTCATATTTTATGTAAGCTATTAAAGGGAATTAATCAAACAATTAAATACATGAAAGTTGTCTAAACACACAAAGTTGTTATCAGGTTCAAAGAAGTATGGAGGATGAAGGTCTTGTAGTTGCAACCTACGAAGGAGAACACAACCATAGAAGCACCACGCAAGAGGTAGCACACGCGTTAGCCAATGAACACGAGATTTCAACTAGCGATAGACGGTTCAACTCGCCAAAACTTGATGAAGTTTTGGTGGAACAAATGGCTAATTATCTATGTAAAGACCCTAAATTCACTTCAGAACTTGCCGCTGCAATTTTCTCCAAGATTTCAGAAGTCGATTTCTTTAAAGTATGTTGATGATTTATAGAGTATTGAACTATTGATTCGATCTTTCGTATAGAGGCTATTGCAGTTCTGTTTGTATACATATGTATAGTGATTTATGTGGAGAGGACGATTCAATATAATAAAGTCAAATTCCATGCATCTTCAGTGATTGAAGCAAAAAGATGGTGATAAAAACACATGATATGATTCCTCAGTGTGAAAAGATTCAGTATAGTTGTCCTTTTGCTATGGTATTCAAATTAGCAATGTTACAGTATTCAAATTGGAATTCCCTTTGATATAATAATATATACGGTTGAGCAACAGCACATCTTCAAATTCATCTCTTGTGCTGATCAATATGTCTGCTCTTGTTCCACATGATGCCCTAAGATTTTTTTTAACGCCGTTTGAATTTTGAAACTACCCCAATATGCGAATGAATCTTCCTGAGAAGAGATTTCAACCGTCCATATTAATTCAACTCTCCAGATCTGACTCACCAAAAAACATCATCATAAAAAAAAAAAACTCACCACTATAAGAAAACCTTCTAGAGTCATGTTTTGAATCTAAGATTTAAAACATCTCAAGTTTTAACCATCGCTCTCATTTCATCCGACCTGATGCCCAAAGATGGTTATCTGAAAACTAAATAAAAACAACTTTCTAATATCAAACTAAAAAAATTAAGATTAAAATGATAACAAATTTTTTTTGAAAGATAATCAATATCGGATATCCTGATCTTCCGGCAGCAGATGTAGTTAAAAGTTGAATATAAATTTAAAATAATTACATGAGTGAAGAAATAAAATTAGAAATTAGACATATCATTAATTAGTCTAGTGTGAATTGTAATAGGTCAAGAGTTCATGGTTTATATTAGGCTCATATAAATTGATTGGTACTAGTTGTACCACACCTTACATTTATATAATTACATGAGTGAAGAAATAAAATTAGAAATTAGAAATATCATTAATTAGTCTAGTGTGAATTGTAATATAGGTCAAGAGTTCATGGTTTATATTAGGCTCATATAAATTGATTGGTACTAGTTGTACTACACCTTACATTTATATACGTATACATACATGTATTGTTAGTAAGTACAGAGTTAAAGCATTTACAACCCGTTCCTTAAATTGATGTGAGTGTATTTTCTATATTATATAGTATGATTTTAAGTGGTTATAAGTGAATAAAAGAAAAAATATTGCTTTTCAATCTGTATTTTGTGAAAACATTGTTTAAACCCCTATAATTTTTATAATATATTTTAAGTGGTTTTGAGTGAATGAGCGAGAAAAATTAATGATTAAGGTATAAAAATAATGATTTTTAGTATAATTACATAGATAAGGATGGAGAACGCGTATTCACACTAGCTTTCCCATCTTCATTCTCATATTTACATTAAAAACATTACTTTTTTATTTTCTCTTTCAATTAAATAATACTTTTCTATATCTTTATCATTAATTTTTTCTCTCCTTCACTCACAATCGTTTTTCAAAATATTAAAAAATTTATGGGGGTTGTACCTTGTTTCCCACGATACAATCCCCATAAAATTTCTCTTTATTTCACTTACAAACACTCACAATCATCCCTCATAATATAAGATATACACTTATATCAAAATAAGTAATTTATTAAGAATGCTGTACTTGGTGTACTACACTGTGCTACACATTCTTTTTTGGGTCTCTATATTTATTAGAGATGCCTTGTATATTGTATCGAGATTTGAGATTGATTCTACTTGAGTTCATACATGTTTCCGGCTTAGATAATTAAAATTTAATTGCCGTTAAAAAAAATTAAAACTTAACTTGTCATGATACATAAGAGTGATATATACTCTTATGTTTTATAAATGTCATGTCACACAAATAACTATGTAACGTTATTTTTTATATTATTATTAATATTTCAAAAATCTGATCAGTTATTAAAATGGTCATTCTATTCTACTCATTCTTTAGATAGAGACATCGTATCATTGTTAGAAACATATATAGTGTAACTAGAGGGGTGCCCGCATGATTTGGCGGGGTATATTACACACTAACACAAACACTTATAAAACGCTTAAACAACTGATTAGTTAATTGACATATAGATTTTAAGGTTTAATAAAAAAGTAAATAAAGTACTAATGTACTATAAAAGCATATAAATTAATAAATACAATTTTGAGAAAGTTTAGATAAACAAAAAATTGATTGTTTACATGATTAGATTTACATAAAAATTTCGTTATTAGTAGTGATAACAATAAAATTAAAGTTGTCCGTTAACTAATTTAAGGTATTAATATACAATATTATACAGTTACTTTCTTATATATAATCACTAGCCTAACGACCCGTGTGTTACACGGGTTGAAAAAATTAATTTTTAAATAATTAAAATTATAAAATGTTAGTTACTATAAAAAAACCATATAACATATAAACATGTGAATTAACAGGAATGATTATTAAACATATAACGTGGTCGCCTCCACATACGAAGTACGCGAACTTTGAGCGTATAATCACGACGTGATATGTCGACATCTTTTAAGTAGGTAACCTCAGATGATAACCTGTGGAGTAATGTGATAAGATAAATTAGTAATATTATGTAAATTTGGTTGCGCGATTAGTTTGTCAATGGAAAAGTGTAATAAAGAATACCAAGTTATTATTAGGTTTTGTATAATGAAAAATAGTATTAGAAGAGTTGTAGAAAAATACCTTGAGTCTTTGATGAAAGTGCTGGCCATATTGGAGGACAGTTCTATTGTGATTAGGAATTGTAATGTTGAACTGTAAAGTATATATAATAGAAACTTTAAGAATTATTTATGTTAACATCAAAGCTAATTTTATGATTATATTTCGTCTATTAATTTTGGAAACTAAATTTTTAATTTCAAATAATATGTGTACAATATTTCAATTTTTATAAATATGATTCTTACCGTATTTACAAAGTTAAAATATATTTTAAATTGTGGTATTCAAATATTTTATTGAAGTTATTGTTTAGTAATCTATTTTAAAAAGCTCATATTTATAAACATTTTAAGTTATAGATTAAATGTCAAATATTTGAATTTTTAAAATTTTTTAAAAAATATGTATAAATGCATGAGATACGTTTGGAATGAATATTTTGGAAATTAATTTTTGAATTTCAAAATAATATACGTACAACACTTCTATTATATAAAATATGATTCTCCATATAATATGGTAGGAGATTTGAAATGTTCACAAGATATATTAAATTGTGGGTTTTAAATTTTTTATTTAAGTTATTGTTTAGTAATCTATCTAAGAAGAGAGGTAATTTATAAGCATTTTAAATTATAAATAAAATTGTGAAATTTAAATTTGTTTAAAATATGTATATGCATTCTAATTTTTTGATTTATGACTATATAAATGGATGTGATTTTTTTATTTTTGGTAAAGAGTAATGTTGATAAATCAAAGTATATAAATGGATGGGATTTTTTATTTTTGGTAAAAAGTAATGTTGATACATGTTAGTAATGTAAAATTATAGTATGAATTAAGGGTAATTAAATTTGAATTTAGTTTTTAATATCAAGTAAGCATAATTAGAGGGATTTTATTACTTGATTGACATTATTGAATCTGTTTCTTTTTTTAAACAATTATTGCCATCAACAATTATAAATACTTGATTGACATTATTTTATTTCTGTTTTTAATGTTAATTTCTACACCTAAAAAGCCCAAAACTTTTTAAAATATTGTCATCAATCTTTAACAAAAAACAAACCTTGTCAGCCAACATCTGCTGCAGAACCCGAATCACCTGTGCATCCGTCGAATGCCCAACAAAGTGAATCGGATGATCTTCATCCCACTGAGGATAATGCCCTGGTAAATACCAAATAAATTATTAGCAATTTTGATTGAAATCCCTTTGAATCTTGACTTAAACAGGAAATTCACATTCAATTCTCGAGCCTATAGCATGATTTACAGATTCAATTCTTTTATTAAAACTGTTTAGAAGCATATAGAAATTTGAAAGATTATTATTTTAGCTAACCTTGTTCATATATCCTTCCAAATTGAGAATGCCCACAAGCCCTGATGTGTTCTTCACCATAATCAACTGGCCCACCTTTCAAGTAATAAAACAATTCTCTAGCCCTAAAAACAAACACATAAATACAAACTGATATCATCTGCCTTGGTAAAGTAGGACCTCCTTTGTACCTGAAGAATAAATTTAGCATCAACAACATGCCCTCATATAACTAAAAAAATCAAAACCATGTTTCTGCAGGTTACAAATCAGAAAACAAACCAAAATCGATCCAAAAACAAACCAAAACAGAACAAATCAGAAAACATGTTTAGTAGAATCGAACCAAAATCGAACTGCTGGAGAAGAATAAAAAGTTACCTGAGAATGACCGGATAATCCAAGAGATGCAGACGTAGGGAAATAAATCAATCCGAATGATGATGAAGAAGAAACTATCAAGATTAAAATGAGGTTATGTGTATGGATAATTAAGAAGGGATTTCATTTTAATTCGGTGGAGAATGAAGGTTTGGGCGGATTAAAGCGAAGGTAAAGGAAGAGATGAAAATCAACAGAAAGGAAAGCAAACCTGAAAGCATAATCACATGAGAAGAATCCCGGATCAAGAAAACACAGAGAATGTCGATGAAGATGAGGTAAGAACGATGGAGAATGCGATTTAGGGTTTGGGTGACATTCGAAGATCGGGTATGTTTAAAACCGATTAATAACCGGGTAGATTGAAGGATCCCCGTGTTTATTTTGAAAAATTGAGTTTCCTCTTGACATGTGGCAATGTGTGTTTAAAAACTTGACATGTGACAGCTATAGTTTAAAACAATGACAAGTGGTTAAAACTATTTTCTTTTATTATGTATAGAGATATAATTGATATGGTTGTGTGTAAAAAATGTAAGGTAATGAAATTAATTAATGATAATTTTATTCCTTAAAAGTATTTAAATTAGTGTAAAAAATATTTTATTCTACTCAAATGTATTATAATATAATATAAACATTTGATTATAAAATAAAATTTTAAAAACTCTCACTAGTAAAGTTTGCAGCAAATTTAGTATTGATGCAACACATTCTACGTACGTAGACAATAACCTTTTGTAATTCTCGTAAGTTATTATCACATCACTTAGAGTAGGGTGAAAAAACAAGTGCTCATGTGACATTTATTCAACGTTTTCTCTCTCGTCCTCATTTACAATCCAAAAAAACACACTCTTTATGTTCTCTCCTCCATTTTCCTTTCCCCTCACATACCTATATTTTGAAGTTCATGAAAATGAACTTTTCCACACTGTCACTCTCTTTCATATCATTATTTCTCTTCTTCATTTCATTAAAGTTTCCTTAAAAACACAAAATAGAAAAATAAAAAAATCTTTCTATAGGAGATGCTAGTTTATGATTATGAACCGTGTTTATTATGCATAGAAAGTTGTTTCAGAATGAACCGACTTATAAAAAGTTGTATTAAAATGTTCCTGGGTTGACACTTTTGACAATTATAACTTATAAGGCCAAACTGTTACAACTTTTCAGCAAAAACTTGTGATAATTTGTTGCATTAATACCACTTCTATACAAAGGATGGATTCAAAGATTATAACGCGTACATGTACATAAAAGTTTTTCACTAGAAATAAATGCATGTGTTCTTTGAAGTATATTTATTGTCTTATCCGGTTGAAGATTTCATATACACACGAAATACTTTATTCTAATAGAGTATATCCTTAATTCATCACGTATACAGTCTACATGAAACTAGAAAACACCAACACAAATCTTTATTATTATTACGTGAAATATTTAAGATATAATGGTATTATATTTGCTTAATAAATTAAAGGAAAATTTATATTATATTTAATATAGTTTTAGTGATACAAATAATACCGTTTAAAAGAAACGAGGGTAAAATCCCAGGGGCTTCTATTGTAAAGCTCACAAACCTCGGGGGTGGTGAGGTAATTTCCAAATTAAGAACCATACGAGTTCTTATTTTCTTTCCCATTCAACCCCTGGTCAACTTCAGTCAACCTCTAATGGTGAGAAAAATACTTTAGTTGCTTTTAATCTCAATCATGTTGCAAATTATGGGTTCCGTTTATCTCTTAACTTGTTTCGAAATATGTAGTTTGTTCATAAAAACGGGATTAACTGCGACAGTTATGAAATTCCTTAAACTGATGCTTAGTTATGGGTTATTCTATGTGATATTTGGGGTTATATAAGAATTTTAATACAAAATGGTATTATTTGGGGTTAATTGATACTTTTGAATGTTTTGTGGCTTTCCGTGGTAGATTTTGGATCAATTCAAAGTGTATTCAGCTTTAAGTTGTTCTATGATTAATGAGGTGTTTGGATGTGCCTTTGGAGAGTGATTATCTGATCTTGAATAATTAGGATAAGATAATCAGTTGTAATGGTTAGATAATGAGCTGATTAAGTGTTTGGAAACCTATGATCTTTAACAAATTAATACAAATAATAACCAAAGAGGACATGATAATTCTTGTGAGATGGGATAAAAAGTCCCACAAATTTAACTAAAAAGAAAGGTAACAAGACTAATTTTTTTTCGCCTTGATAATTAGTTTTGTTGCAACCATGAATCTAAATTTTGTGACCCCTAGATAATTATATCATAAGCAAATATGTTTATCCAAACATTATAAACTGTTAATTGCAACTACTTGTATTATAGTAAACAGTTTCAAATTGCATATTCAAAGACTCCTTAAACACTCAAGAAGTTGATTAAAGTTTTTAACTTTTTTCTCAGGGGTGGGGTGTTGCTTTGTGGTCCTTTTACTTTACTTTTTTTTTTTTTTTTTTTTTTTTTTGTGGCGGGTAGCTCGGCTAAAGCACCAAAAGATGTTGGTTCTTTCATAGGGGTTTAAAACTTAGTTTACCTGTTGTGGTCTATTACTTGGTTTTCTCTGTAATAAATTTGACTTTGTTTCTGTATTCATAGTAATATGTTTCTTATGTCTAGTAGTTGATTATTCGTGTATTCTGTTTTGATTGCAGTCGAATAGGCACACTATTGTACTCATGCAGACTTCTCAAAACCGAGCAACAAGGACCTTTATGGACTATGAGTCGATAAGTCAAGCAATAGACGGTATGTTTAGTTCATCCATCCAGCCATTAAGAAATGATTGGTTTGCAACATGATTTCCATGACCCGTTGTTTACATTACTAAACAAGATCCTTTCTTCTGTTTAATGTGGAGTGTTCACACCGTTAATGAACTCATTAATCTAATACATTGCACCAATCCATATTATAAAGAATACAACAGAGGAGAGCAATTGTTTTAATGTGATCAATGTGTGGTATTTGTCAAATTACATTTGGTTTCTTTGTGCAGGTATATGTGCATTATATGAAAGGAAACTTAAGGATTTGAATCCCGCCATGAGAAACACAATTTATGACATCCAAGATCTCTATAATTTCATTGACGGTCTTACTGATTTGAGCGCGTTAGTGTAAGTGGTCTTTCCTCCCATCACAGAATCACCAAAAATGTATGTTTCTGCTTGTTTTATCGACTTTTGCCATAAACGTTTTATTGACTTTTTAATCTTTGTAACACGCGAATTACCCACAGTTATATCTACATTTACCATAGCTGAAATAAACTTGTTTACTGTCATTTTATTTTTCCCCTTGCAGTTATGATCATTCTATTCAGGCATACCTTCCAAATGACATACAACAGATTAGAAACAGAATTTTTTCATTACCTGAAGAAACTGGCCTATTGATCTACAACAATCTTGCTTCCAGTTTTCTGGTTTGTTAATTGTTAATCTAAACGCGTAATGTGGAATTTAAGTTCTATTGATTCCTGAATACTGTTGTTCCGACTGAAACTTTTGTCATTTCTTTTAATCATTCATACAACAGTGAATTACATGATTTACAAATCTTTCATTATTTCTTAATTTACAATCAAACCTCATGTCCTTCCTTTAAAGGCAGTTGTTCCAAACTATCGCGGTTTGTTTCAAGATCTATACTTTTGCTATCGCGTGGGTTTTGTATGTCTAAACGAGTTGCATTCGGGACAAGGAAAATGGAACCCAATGTAGCAATTCTCAAGAGATTCCTAAGAAGAACCACTAGCCACAAGTTTTCAAAATCAGTTCTCGTGACATGAAACTCGTGTAGAATTATCGCGCCACCCCACTTGGAAGAAAGTGAGCCGCAGCTATCGATGCTCATTAACAGTGCGAAAAACGTGCCTTCGATGCCTATTGGGCACAAACTCGTGCTCGATACAATCATAGGCATCCACCTAATTCTAGACACAACACGAGAAACACTTTCCTCCATGACTACAAAGAGGTAATCAGGAAGCCTGAGAACGAGGTTCCACCTTAAGATGAACATGAGGTCAAGAAAACCAGAGAGCGCGTACACGAGTTGAGCAAAAAAGATAAGTTTCCTAAACGGGTAGTCTTTAAGAAGCTTGTGGTAGATTAAAACTCCAACAATCGAAGCCAGTGCTCCGATTGCGTGTACCATGCCAACGAGTTCCTGCATTTAAGAACTCAATTGGTTATTTTCATTATGGTGTATGCACACCCTTATAATTACACATCTGTATGCATGTTCTAAGTCGTTTATGACTTAGATCATATGGAAATAAAGTACCTGTGAAAAAGCGGGACCCGCCTTAGGGTCGGTGTACCAGTAAAAGTGGCCTTCATGGGTGCTAAAACTTAGAGCCAAGGAAAGGTACATGTAAAGTGATGGTTTCCAGACCTCTGGGAACTGTATGGTCTCATACATGCCTTTTAGTGCTCCTCCCAGGTTAACTATTGCCTGTGATAATAAAGAAAAAAAGCAGATGTTCGTTTTTACGACACCCGAGCCGACGGTTAGAACAACACGAATGGGAGTTTGATCAAATTTGTTACTCGCCATTAGTGATTTATTAGCGTATTCTCATGCCAATGTCAGTTTTTAGGGATAACTTTGTAAAATAATAATCAAGTTCCAGCGTTATTTTAATCAGGTCGCTCATAATTTTCTTTTTTCTAAACAGGTCACTCGTAAATAATTTTTTGCCAATTAAGTCACTAAAGTTTCAAGATTGTTCTAATTAAATCATTCATAGATGGCAAAATATTTTTAAAAAATTGAAATATTTAAAAAATTAACAATTTTTATAAAAAAGCAAAATATTCAAAAAATTACAAATTATTTAAAAAGATTGAAAAAATATAAGTGACTTAATTGAAACACTTCTAAAACTGTAATAACTTGATTGAAACAAATAAAAATATTAGTGACCTGATTAAAACAAATAAAAATATGAGCGATTTAATTGAAGCACTCTTAAAACTTCTAGTTTAGATGACATGTTTCAGTAAACTATAATCATTTGTAACAATCAAATGATTGTATATTTAACTTTGATCAAAGGATTATTTAGGAAAATAAATTTCTATCAAAATGACCATTCCCTGATATTCTCATTATAGAAACCCTTGAAAATGCAGAAACTAACCTGTCTTTTGTTGGTAGACAAGTCATCAGATGTTTTCTTTTCATAGATCACAAATCCTAAAAGTATTAGTGATGCTGCTGGAATTGCCAAAAGTCCCAACGCAAGCTTTACATGAAAATCATAAAATTATATTTATGTCAAAACGTGTATGGTAAATGTAAAGATAAACACATATAAAACGTAACATTTTTTTGGTTTTACAACTCTAAATTAATATGTAGAGAAAGTATCACAAAACTTTTATTAAACTCATGATTTTGTATTCATCAAACTTCACCCAAATTTCATTAGTGTTCCCCGCTTATAGTTTTTTACGAATGTATGTCTTTTTTAACATTTAGTGGCTAAAATATAGTAGTTACTGTTTATTCGTTTATTCTTCTTTAAATTTAACTTAAAATTGAAAATTATAAAACTTTATTATTTAGTAAACTTTTTCTGTACGGTTACCTCTTGAAGTCAATTTTAGAAACTAGTCGCTAAGCATTAATTATCATTTATATATTTCTATTTAGGTCACTTAAATTTTTTTCCTTAAATTTAACTTAAGTACAAAATTATAAAACTTTATTATTATTTAGAAAACTTTTTTTTTTTGCTATTACTCTATAATTAAAAAGCAACTAAAATGAATAGTGTCCATATAGATCTGGGCCATTCATTTTTCATCGAAGGGTTGCCGATATCGTCTTTCATTGAATCTTCAGAACCACCGTTGTTGATTCTTCTTCAAAACCCTGATGGGGGGTTTCTTTCTCGGTCTGAATTCCATTCTCGCTCGTTTTAAAGGACCCCAATCAAAATGGAAAATTGGCATTTGTTACTGTAAGATCTTATGGTAATGACGTTGTAGATCAGAGCGCTCCCAAGGTAAATCACCATAAACCCTTAAAATCATCACTTTTTTCCGGCTTGACGACTTCATCGATTGGTTGGAGATTAGTTTGTTGTTTAGCCTATTTGTTAATTCATGTGTATGTATTTGCTGTTGCGATACCTTATATTATTGTTCTCAACTTTCATTTGGTTTGAATTCTGGGTTTTGTGCAATGCATTACATGACCTGTATGCTTCTGGTTTTTGTATTTTGTTTTTACGTTTGGTTACTGCGCTTTCTTTCTAGTTACCTTATATATGAATTTACCAACCCCATGAACAGTGTTTCAGGGGTATTTCGGTAACTTTCTTTTCCCTCGACTGTTGTGTTTCCTCGGTTGTCGCGCTGGGCCTTTTAATGGTCGTCTTCTTCTTTAATACATTATGCCGTCAATTGTTGTGCTCCTCGGCTGTTGCGCTTGGCCTTTTAATGGTTGTCATCTTCTTCAATTGATTTTGCCGACGCATTTGGCCGCCAAATGCAGGCGGTGTTTGCGCCGGTGTTGGTCTCGGTGCCTGTTACCGTCGCACCCTGACACCTTGTAGCATTGGCATCGTCGCTGATGGTGGCTATTTTGCTTTGTGGGTTGCGGTAGCCGCTTGATTGGGTCTTTAGGGTACCAGAGACGTCAGGCCGTCGACCTTCTGTTTCCGGCTAGATCAGGGCGGTGGGCTCACCGGCTGTACCTATCTGTTTCCTCTTTGATGTGGCCAGTGGACTTGGAGGCTGTTGTGGTTCCAATCGTCTGATGTTCGTTGAAATCGACATCTGCTCAGGGGTTTGGACTCTTGCGGACATCGGTCTGAATGTCGGAGGCTTTCGCTCCCTTGGGGACAACCCGCCACGCGGCCTCCCGTTTGCGGTTGAGGTTGAGCAGGCGGTTGTTTCATGTCGTGAGTGTGTCGGTGGTGATGGTTTAACGACTATCTCTGATATCCTCTTTTTTGGCCGATTGAGGCATTAGAGTACCTGATGCACGTGATTTTCCCTCATTTGAAGCTTTGATGTTTGATGCTTCAGTATGTCGATGATGATGAGTATTTGCTCATCTGAGACTTTTAGCATGATATTCATCTTAGATGTTGACTATTTGGGTTTTGCTTGTTAGGAAATATGTTGATGATGACCTTGGCTGATCTGAGACTTACCTGAACTCATGAGACCTGTTGCATCCCTTGGTTGAACGTATATTCATTTGAGTTGTTTGTTTTGTTATTACATGTGGTACTATGCCGGGCTGTGATGATAACTAATGATGATATCGATTGTTTTGACATGACTACCATTCATGTTAGCAATCGCAACTGAAAGTTTTTTCTGAGCCCGATTCATCACACGTGCAACGTGCGTGGACGAATACACACTAGTTACCTTTAAAAGTCAATTTTAGAAAGTAGTCATTAAACATTATTTATCATTCTTATAATTCCATGTAAGTCACTTAAATTTAATTAATAAGTAACGTTGAAAAAGAAAAACTTTAACTTAACTGAAAGTTTATTCTTGAAAAGAAAAATTACTAAAATGAACTTTAAACCAAGTTATTAAAATGAACATTTGGATTTTAGTCTAATTTTTTTTATTTTAAACCGATAATAAAGCGTTAAATTCCCTCTGCAGGCTACGCCGCTTAGGATGGGAGTGCCACACCTGCCGCGCGGCAACACCGGCACCACCCCCTGCCCTCACGCCGCATATTTTGGTTCAGCACGGTAAACCCACTTTGTGGCTTTTGGTCTTGTGACAGTTTGAAAAGAGCCACTAACCCCAATCATGAATTTGATTCGTAATATTAACAAGAGTTAACACATATCCCGACTAAATTGCAGCGGGGAGAGACTTTTGCAGCTTTACTTGTCTCGTTTGAACGCGACTAAACTTTAACCGGTCAACGTTCACTACTGCGGCTTTTTTGTAGTGTTCACCGTGGCTTTTTCGGTGGTCAAATGTTTATTTTGACAAATTTCCCTACTTACTAGTTTTATTATTATTATTTTTATTGAGCGTAGGTTAATTGTTAGTTGTTAGCTGTTAGTTTCAGGCTGATAATATTTATTAATGTTAAGATTTGAACTTTGGATGTTCAAGTTTGACGAAGCCCGGACCACTTACCAGTTACTAGCACTTGTCAAGAACCAGAAAGAAACTAACCTGAGCCCCAAGATGATGCACAAAGAACCCACTAGTGGCATAACCCACAAGCGCACCAGCAGACGAACACACCCCACACAAACTCTGCATATCCTGAGCCAACTCCCTAAACTCAACACTGTTCCTCGCAATACAAGCATCAATCGTCACATCCGCCACCGCCATCCCGCCGGCGATAGCAACCAAACACCCCAAAGCCGCCGCCACTCCCACCCTCCCGCCACCCTCCGCCACCGTAACAGCCGCCGCCAGCCCCACCACCCCCGCCGCCACAAAGTACGGCCGCCGGCGGTAGCCCATGATCGGAACGACGTCGGTCATGAGGCCCCAAATGGGCTTCATGACCCAGGGGATGTGGTACAGCCCTGTGAACACTTGGACCTTTGAGGGCTGTGTGTTGTGGACGTCTTTCCAGTAGTAATCGGTGGCGAGTTTGAAGAAGGAGCCCGAGAAGCCCTGGGTGAGGCCGTAGGTGAGGAAGACGGCGAGGATGAATGAGGGGGCCGGTGAGGGTGGTGGACAGTGTGTGGAGCCATTGGATGGGTTGGAGGATGACGGGTGTTATGGGGTTCGGTGGTGGTGGTGGTGGTGGTGGTGATGGGTGGTGGTGGGGGGTGGTGGCGATGAGGTTTTGGGTGTCGGAGGTGGGCATTGTGAGATCTGATTGGAGTGGATGTGTTCACTTGGGAAGTCTGCAAGACAGTCGTGAATCATGGTGGAATAATAATAATAATAATAATAATAATAATAATAATAATAATAATATAAGTAAATTAACGTAAATGATTCCAATTTTCTTATTGCATTCACACATATAGACATATCGTTTCTATTATTTTATCATGAAATAGCTGTGAGTGGAACAAAGAAAGTGTTGTTGTATATGTTTATATTTGGTAATACGCTGTTCAATCCAGAATTATATTTATTTTACGTCCCCACGATGGTTATAGTTCTAAAACAAAACTCTATAAAGATCAATCTCAATGAACAGCGTGGTACATAGAATCCTTGCATTTCTTTTATTAAAAAAACTAGTTACAAGATGGAGCTATAAAGATCATTATAGTTTAAAACAAAACTCTATAAAGATCATTATAGTTTAAAGAATAGTGTAAAGAAGTACAAGATGGAGCTACCGTGAAGGAAGGCGCATTCGGAAAAGCAAGAGAAGAACCAGCCGAGGTGCATTACCCACACCTTCAATATGCTTTACTGATTTTGCCAAAATATTGTAGCAAATTTGTTTTTATAATCATATTAATTATAATGTATTAATTGTTTATAACAAAATAAACAGAAAACGATTGCAAGTCAACCTAACCACACTTACTAGAGCTCAAAAGTCATACACATGATAAATATCAAAAGTCAACCACATGATAAATATCTTATCCGTCATCATTCCATTTCGAGTACTTACAGAATTACCTCAAATGGTGCCACAATTTGTTTCACATACATCAATGCGTTGCACTATTTCAACAAGTTTGAGCATTGAAACATCTTGCATCTGATGTGCGGATGGCGGTCTCCTCAACTCCTTTACAAACTCCGAAGCAAGAAATAATATATCCTCCGCATAAATTGCTTTAATGGGTAAATCAATCATTTTCCTTGGTGATTCGACGCTAATCCTCTTATACCTGCTAGTTGAGACAAATGATAATGTTCTAGTGGTTTAGTGTTTCACCATCACAAAAGTGGTGTGGGTTAAGCTTATTGTAAGTGCATATCCTATTCTATAGTGATCAATAAATCAACTCGTAATTTGTTTTATGGCAGATTCTCGACCATTTTGTTGTCAAAGACCTAAGTGGGTCGTTTTGTCATAAGTACATCCATATTGCGTTGCATAGTGTAGAACTTGGCAATGGATTTGCGTCAGCTATTGACAATCTTTTTTTTTTCCTAGATCTCTTCTCACATAGAAATTATGCAATTCTAACTCTACTTAACTTGGCGATACTCAAATTATCGCTAGTAGCATAGAACTACAATATGCGCATCAAAACCTATAAATTTCTCTATTTATCGAGAAGTAGACGAACAGGCACAAAGGTTCATAGTGAATTTTTGGTAATTTCAATAAGAGCTTCTCTTGCAACAAAATAGCACGCTGATCTAGCCATCAACTCAGCCACAAAGGACTTACCTTAATTGATTCATCTTTGTTGATAACCTCCAATTGCATCATAGATATTACAAAAAAAGGGTTTCTTTTTCCGTATACTTCATTGTTATTACTTTCATTTTGATAGTTTCTACAACTACATACCTATTTATACGAATACCCATGACGATTTCCACTCGTTAAGACATGGAGTTCAATAAGCATATCTTGAGTAGGTGTAGAAATGAGATCTATCCAATAGTCAGAGATAAAATATCCATATGAGAAACATTAGTAACAATGCCTCTACTTGAGCCTCTAAAGATAAAGGCACATGAACAACCATGTAGTCTCCATCAAACTATCAAAGTTTGCATTGAAACCCTTACAAACTAACGGATGTAAACAAATAGCATATCCTTCCACTAAAACAGAGAGGAATGGTTGTATGCCTATTTATGCATAGTAGATGCTATATTCAACAATGCAAGATGGTCATCAAGAATTTCTCTGAAGTATTTCCCATACTATTGTTTTTTCCTCAAATCTCTCTCTTAGCAACTCCTATGTTCGAAGCAAGATGTTCCTAATTAGGTCACAAATTACAAATGCCTAGAAAAATTCTTTTGCAATTTCACGAGGCAATCCACATCAATGTAATGAAAGCAAAGGCCCAACAACAATCAATGACGGCCCTGATTCATCGACACGACCCATTACCCAATCGCCCAATTTGACCCTTCACACAAATAAAACTATAGTGAAGGTGACATATATTTGAAATGCAAGATCATGATACATCCTACCAGTAGTCAAAGTCTTTAGGGGATTCTCTTCATTATGAAACAACAATCTTCAAAACATCATATGCATATTAACAGATTTGATGATTTATATAAGAGCCCTGACCGAAACTAACCTAGTAAATCACCGTGTTTATGATTGCAGACCCGCAGGCGTTGATTCTGCTAGTGAACTTAAAACGGTCTCCCCCACTTCACTCTTACAGAGTGGGCATGAAGCATTAATCTTTAACCACTTGTCCACACAATCCTTGTGAAAAAAGTGAGTACATGGCAATTCCCTTAGCTCATCATTGTTTGCATACTTTGCCAAACAAATGCAGCATACCTATGGAATTTATACGAGTAAAAACATGATAAAAACTTCAGTTTTAGTGCATATTAATAATCTAACTTCTTGAATTAAAGAACATAAGAGATTTTAAGCATTTAAATTATGTTATGGGCATTTTCTTCAGAAAGGGAAAAAATACTATGGGAAGTATCCGTATCTTTTTAAGACAAACTTTTTTGGAAGCTAATTGTGTACGTAAATGGGTCAAAAAATACCACCATTCGGTTGCAAGCTAATTGTTTAGGTGAAAGCATAGAAGCTACTAAATAAGCCTCAGAAAAAATTAAAAAGAGGATTGACTATTTGACTTACAGCATCTTCTCCAGAGAGAACACGTTCATGTTCTGTTCCTGCAGCCACGACCCCGCCTTCATTAGCACCCATGTGGCTGTCTTTATTATTTCCATGTTTATGTTTTTTAATTTTAAATTTATAGGTAGGCAGAGAATTAATGGATTCCGTAGTGGCCCCTCTATTTTGTGATAAATCCTCTCTGAAGCCCAAAACTGAAATTATACAAGGAAGACAGCAGCATATTGTGGCACACAAGATGAATGGCATTGCATACCCGATACAGCTGAAGGTAAGAAACACTAAACATAACCTGTCAAAATTAATAATTCCATAAGATGACAAAACAACGATTAAGATAACAAAATTGTTGAGGTGGCGAATGACGTGGTTTTGATTTGTACCTGTATAGGTTGGGAGCAACAGTAGCAGAAGTATGACCTCCAAAGATCCAAACGTTCCCAACAACAAACCACACCGCAAAGAAGCAATCTAAGCCCATTTTGAAGTATTCAACAAGTACTTTAAGTCTGCAACAGTGACAAGAATTTTGATATTAGACAAGTACACATTTTTATGATAGCAAAGTATAATATTGCACTTATCGGGATGCATAATTCAAAATCCAACTTCAACTTTTGTAAGGTTCATTATAGTTCCAACCCAGTGTCTACATATGTAACTATGAATCTGTCATTTGTTCTTGATCAATATGAATGTATCTATCCAGTTTTAAAGATCAAGTTCTAAAATATAATTACCGTTGAACATGCTTCCCACTCTCGCATCAGCAACTTAAATTAATCAAAGAGACAAGAATACAAGATACCAAATAATGATGTTTTGGTGTGTCACATTTCATAAAGGTGAAAATTAAGTTGATCTTTAACTTTGTATTAGTGAAATTACAATTTACAACTGTATAATTGTTTTTCGGTTCTGTGTGGAAATGTGAACGTCAAGTATGGACTTGTATTTCTACCTTGATTAGGCAGCTAGTATTCTGTTCTATATAGATTATTAACACCCGTTCAGATACTATACTCTGATATGATGTTCACAGTTATCCAATAGGATCGCAGAAAAAACAAAAATACAATGCATCTTTAACGGAGATGACAATCACGTTGTCAGTTGACACATTAAGCATTCACTAATGAAAAGAGTCAGCTACATACAGCTTGCAAAATATTGATATTTATACCAGCATGTTTATCAAGTCTATCATAACTAGTGAAACAAGGTACTTCTTGTATAAAAGGTGTGGACAGAGTAATTACCCCGTAAAATATAAGGGTGATCGGATTTGTGTTTTGGAACTGATTATTGATCATTGCCTATTGAAGCAAATCCAGACACTATTTTCCACAGTTGATTTTGTTATATCTGATTATCTTGTTCGCATAATTTAATGTTATGCAATCATTTTCAAAACACACATCCAAACACCCCCATAGTAGTAATCCAAGTGCTCTGGACACTCAACCCTAGGCATATCTAACAACAAAGCTTACCAAAATTTTGACCCAAAAAAAAAAGAAAAAACACATAACTATGTGAGCATTTTTAGGAATAAATACCTTGTGCTCAGTAAACCCATTGCAGGTCTTGTACCGGTGGTGTTGTGCGTGTCCACTACTGAACTTGTTGCACTTGAAGATGAAGTTAAAGAAGTAGCTATTGCAGAAAGGCTGCCAGAAGGAGGCTGAACTGAATCTTGGTCTGATGTCTGGTTTCTATAATAAAAACGCCAAAATAGCAATGGGAGAGTTGCAACACATCCAGAAGCATAGCCAACAACCCATGTAAATAACGGAGCATGAGGACGCTCATGCCTTGATAAGGATAGAACAACAATTGCTGCTATTATTTGACTAACGGTTATAACTAATTCTATAGATATCCAATAACCAGAATTCAATGGGCTCCTGCGCCTTACATGGCCATTCCCCCTTCTAGCAAAAGGTGTTCTTCTTTCGTTTGTTCCATTTGTAGTCGAAAAAGGATGTTGAAAAACAGGAATATTAATGCTAGTTGAAGGTAGCTCTTCGTTTTGCCGTGAGGTTGACTCAGTAACTGGTCTATCTTGGGTTATATCAATCACATGCCCACCATGTTCCACGGTTTGTGGTCGATCCATTACTACTGATGGCTTGTTTGTTTGGGTTTTAAAATGTGTGCCCAATACACAAACGCCCATGTAAACCCGCCAGAAAATAGTGAAGTAGTGAACACATGAGATAGAAATAACAAAGACGCTTTCAGAAAGATCAAACGACACCCTTTCTTCTGCTGCCAAATTGCTAATCAACTTCGAAATTCAGAAAACCACAGTATGATGAGAATGCTATGAAGATGGAAATTGAATACCATGAACATAAATTGTTACTTAAAAACTGAAAGTCTCGTCTTATTCTAATATAGCAATTATGAACTATCAAACAAGTTATTCATCATTTACATTTATTAGCAAGTTCAAGTACTTCAGTCAACCATAACTGATAACTTTTGGTGAAGAAATTTTAGCAGAAAAGTAACAATCCTCTTAATTAACAAACTCAAAATATTAACTAGAGCACTGAAAACTCATAATCATGAACAAAGAAAAGAGAAACTTACCTTCCACACCCCTAAACACATCCCTACTTCTCTACTAACTATAACTCAACAAAGAGAATATCAAAATCAATATCAAGTAAATGTACCAAAACCAGAAAACCTAATCCACCTACAAATCAACAACTACACCATCTATCCAAAAGCCCTATTAAAATCAACCAATCCTTCATACCTAGCATCGCAATTATGATTTTCCTAACAATACGTATTCAAAAACAATCAATCAAACTTCAATACGGATCTAAATTCACCAAAACATACCTAAATCTTCATCAATGGATCAACAAAACAGTAACTTCTCATCAAATCGCACAATTGAAAAACCCTAGCACTGCAACATACCAATTTTCTAGCGTATTTCAGCTGATTTCTCACAAGAACAAAACAATTAAACAAAGAGGATGAACTCACCGATGAGTGTGCGATTAAGCTAGCAACGAATCGGATGAACTTATGGTGCAGTTTTGAAAAAGATCGTTCGATTGATTTACAAACACCCACAGATAGTAATATTTTTTAACTTTTGTTATCGGGAGATAGGTACAGATTGTATGCAAGTATCTATTATAGTAGCCTCTTTGACTTTATCATATTGCTTGATGACTGTGACTTTGGATATTCTTATGTTGTGCTGTGACAAGAGTATAGATATTACTGCACAAGGTACAACAATTTGAAGCGTTATCTTGATTTCAGTTTGAGATATCTTTTTTAATTGCTATAAAAATATCTTCAAGTTACATATAGAATTATTATTTTTCTTTGTCATGATGTCATAAGAATTTACAATAAATCGTTAGTTTTTAAAGGTATAGGGCAATTAATACTATTATTTAATTAATATTATTTTAACGTTTAAGTGATGTTTTTTGTTTTTAAAATAATATTATTAAGGGTTTGAGACCATCAAGTATGCGGTATACGTCTATAGAGCTTAGTTGAAGGCATGGTGGGTGGTCAAGTATGGAACCTCACGCCCCTATGACATGGTCCACATGTTTGGCCATTTTAAGTGGACATTTTTACGAGAAATACGAATGATAAAGATTATTTTATTATTTTAATTTTAAACTTTTACCTAATAGTTAATTAAGCAGCCAAATGGTTTTTCACAAATAACTTTTATAAAAAAAAATCTAAATATGTAGTGTTGTTTATTTTTTAATAAACACTCCAGTATATATTTCACTGAAACCAAATATGTTTCAAAATCCAATATATTTAGTATCTTTAGTCTTTGAATTTTATGTTTGTGTTTTTTTAAACAAGGTCAAGTTGTAGTATTTTATCTTATTTTTAATAGTCGTTATTTTAAAAGACAAATTATTAGGATGCATATTTCACCAATATTTGAACACATTCTTAGTGGCTTACAGGCCTTTCCAGAAAAAAGGCGTAAAGGTAGAACAAATCAAATTATCCCATTCAAATGAAACATTACATAAAGTTTCAATTAGAACTTGTAGATTTGATAATGCTACTTCCCAGGATATATAATGTCACATAGAATGTCTAACAGTTGTGACATTATGGAAACAACTACAAGTACCAGAAATACAACAGGTGGTTAATTACCACTTACAACATGAGCCAGAAAATAATTAATCTCATTGCTGGTCAAGATATCAGCAACACAAACATCAGGATAGTGGTTTCACAGGTTTCTGGGAGATTAACGTTGCAACACTTTTGTACTGTCACAATGAAAATAATGATTGTCACTTATCAGACCATAACGTAATCTAACTAGATGATGACGATGCGAATATAAAGTCATTTAACATAATATTTACCTTCTGTTGCTTGTACTTTTCGCGTATAGCACGCAGAGAGCTGGAATTGTTAAGTTGCAGATCTTGGAGGGCCAGAACTGTAACTTTTAGCTCCGGGGCCTTGTAACTAGTATAATGTTCTAACGTAGGATTCTGCAAGAAATTGAAGAGTTAATGATATTTGTGATTTAACTAAGCAAATCAAGAAGATTTGTCTTGAATAGCTATGATGTTTGTGATTTGACTAAGAAATTGAGTACAATCATTTATAATAACTATGATTTTCTGTAAAAATTTGCTGATAAATGTAAGCAGGAAATAGTAGATATGAACAAACACTGACCCATGGATCTTCATCTTGATCAAGTGTCCATTTTGCTAAGTATACAGCTGAGGCAGCAATGAGGGATGGTAGGAACTTTATGAAACTGTAATCAATTTGAGTTAGCTCGGCCAAATAGTTAGCTAGGAACTCCAATTCTATAACTGCAGCCTGCAGTTAAAGGTAATGTATGATTTTATTCCACTGTTCAAATTCATAATTCTGTATAACGCAAATGATTCCTAAACGTTGTATTCTAAATACCTTATAAGAAGTTTGAGCTGCCAAAAGGAATCTCCTGAGAAATGAAACTGAATAATTAGCATGGAAACACCAAGTGAGTTTGCATAGTCAATTTCAATTTCCATTTTGTGTGGGTCACACTCTTGTGAATTTAGGGAGCCTATCATTTTAGGTTGGCGGGTCTCCGGTTGTTGTATAGTCAAACCCAAACACGGTCAATATGTTATCCGAGTCAAAATCATCGACCCTAACTCATATACACATAAAATTGTGTTACCTAAACACAACCAAATGTAATCCATTTATCTAAACATGACAAACAAGTTGATGGGTTAGCAGGTTGTAATCAAGTTGTTAACGTGTTAAACATGTTGGCAGGTTTTAATAATGGGTTAAACAAGTTGGCATGTTCATCATGTTAAAAAATAGGGGGGTTAACATGTCGACATGTTTATTATATGGGTTAAACGGGTTGACTATGTCGACCGGCACACAAACATATTTTAAACAGGTTAAATATGATAACTAAAATATGATTATTTTTGTGTCGTGTTGCCACCCCTAATTGTGATGCAAGGAGTTGGGTATGTGAGATACACAAAAAGTACTTAACATTTATAGATGAAGGCTACAACCTCAAGAACTTTTTAATAGTTGGAAGAGAAAGCTGAAAGCTTAATACATCCAGTATTTGGTACTCCATTTCCAATACCTGCAGGTATAACTTTTGTTATTGGATTATAGTTTGTATGTGGATTTTGATGCTAAGTGGAAATGTGCTTAACATACCTCTACTCTTGTATAGGTGTTGTCGGTGATGATACAGAATTCTTCAACCTGTGGAGCACAAATTTCTTCGTACTTCCTTAAAACATATATACTTGGTTTAAAATGTTTCAAGAAGTTTTATGTATCTTGATAAAGGAAAAAGAAGAGAACTCACGAGGCAACAAGCATGCAGGTTATACCAAGCAGTTGGAGTCTTCTTTTTGCAATGCATTTCTTAGAGAGATAAATATCAATGAGAGCAACTGTTAGGTAAAATGTTTCTGAAGCTAGCCCATATTCTTCACAGACCTAAATGCAAAGTTCAGACTCTAGTAATCAGCAACTGGTTGAAGAATATAAAGTTAACTACACTAATAAAAGCTCTAAGGCAAAACAATGGTAAGAGACTGACAATAATAATAAACTTTGCATGTTTTTTAAGTAAAACATATAATGGTTGTGGACTAATTATCTTAGAAAAAGGAAATTACAGAACTTTAAACTATAGAAGGCTCAAGAACTAACCTCCACAAGCCAATCAATAAGAATGCCCCGCATTTCTTTTGTGATTTCCAACTGCACGGTTTTCATATAATCAGTCGAATGCCTCCACTTAAGCTGTAGGTAAAACATGCACTTCATAGTAAGTAAAAAGAAAAGAGATATCATTTCCCACCAAAAAAAAAGAAACAGTATAGTAAAGTTTACAAGGAAAACAAATATGAAGGTGAGTGAAAACTTATTTTATGATTTCAAGTGGCAGGGGCTTGCCATCTTAGTGTGGTTCCTCAGTTTTCTCTTGTTAAACACGCACACATACATACACACATAAATATATATAGACAGAGAGACGGTGGGTGATGTGTTTACATATATAAAAGAACTATAATACAGATGAAAGCTTACTTCAGCTAGAAAAAGTGCAAAGCAAATTTACACATGTAGTAAGCAGAAATAAAATCATCTAAAAATCTTGCACCTTGTATAAAAGTTCCATTGTTTTTTGAAAATATAAAAAATCATAGATAGGGGAGGTATTAACCGATAAACGGATGGCAATAGCTATTCAGACCTCTGTGGTGCGTAAATGGGCATATAGTTCTGCAGCATATAAGCTGCACATTTGAGGACCATTGTGCTTAGAATCAATGTCAATAATGGACTCATCATTTGAGGCTTCCACATCACTGGTAATCTCACTTTCTCCTGCATGATACAACAATCGTATATTCTTGTGAACATGACATATAAAGAAGAGTGTACGAATGTAACCAATAGAAAATGATTTGTCCATGGATATTGCTTGAAGAAGTTGAGAGCATGTAAAGTGAAAAATACAGCAGCATGTTTTCAGGTTTATATGGTGAAAGCTAAATAAAACCCAAAGTCGTGAACATGTCCTTGAACTTGGTAATTGATGACTAAAAATCAAATAACATAAACTTTGACTGAAATAATATAGTAGTTGTCCTTTTTAGCTAGGCCAAGTAAAAGTATCATAATTTCAAGTAATTTGCATGAAAGGAGACTTGATATGCAATTGAGCACATCATGGGACATTGGGACATAGTTTACCAAAAATTAAAACAAAAAATCTGGCTTTCGGTGATGAGCTTCCAAGTTCAAAGTGTTTGTTGGATATATCCGATAGCAAGATTCAAATTTAGCATACTATACTTTGATTTTTGTATATAGGTGGTTGGATTGCTTTACCATTTTCTGATTTTAGCTGTAAATTTGCTTCACTCAATTCATGTATACTCTGTTTGATTATACTTTCTGCTGCATTTTTGTTTGTCTTCTGAATCTGAGAATCCGCCTGTATAGATTGTGTCACCCTTTCATTCTTCTTGACAGCACATATTTTGACCAGCTTGCTAATCTGATAACAAGCAACGTCAACAGAAGATAAATTTTGTGTTCTAATTAACGAATACAAAAAGCATACAAAATGTTGTTTTCATGCTATGGACTTGTTTAATTTTAATCAACTTTAAGCTGATACAAATACGTACCTGTACTTTATTTCCATTGGGAACTTCTACACTGGATTTATTAAAGTGGTTGTTAGTGATGTCCTTAAGAACTGCCCTTCTCTTGGGTTGGACAACATGAGCAACAACAGCAACAGACTTGTCATCTGATAATGTTCTTTTGGTTTTGGGTTGAAGGACCCGCTTGTGATCCTGTTTCACTGCAGGATGCAGTGGTGGCAAACCCCCTGATGCACCCAATGCTCTTGCACCTGCTCTAGTAACCCGTCCAATTGGCCTTTGGATATTAGCAGCAGGTACATTTTCTTTATTCATCTCTCTTTGCCTTGAAGAAGATTGGTGCATGATTTTAGATTAACCTGCTTTCCATGAATGCTGCAGCTAAAGCATTTACACTAATGTCAGTGACTATAGACATCCTTATTGTGACATAAATAGCTTTTTATGTGTAGGTGCTGCAAAATGTTTGAACAAACTAATGTTCAAAAGAGCACCGACCAAAATTTTACCATCTTATCCTAGTAGAACTACATAGACAGATTATTAGGTCATTTTCGTCCTAAGTAGAAACATTGCATATCAATAATCAAGCCATCCCAAGATAACAGCTAAGACATTATTAATATGGTATGAGTGAAATAAAAAATCATCAACCAACATACTGAGTTATAAAAATCCCCAAACACACTAATGACTTATAACATAAAAAACAAAGATACAATGTAATGATTTTTACTGTTCCAATATCAACTTTCTTCACCAACAGGCAACAGTTTAATAAATCATCATTACCAATTACTGACATTCAATTCCTGTAAATCTTTAATTTGTTAGCACAGACTCTTGAAAACCAAAACTAACTAGCCCAAGATACATCACAGAACTCTTCTATTTGCATAACACATTCTTATTATGCATGTCACAAGCAAAATGCAAATCAAGTTACAAACAAAGGCAAAAGTAAAAGGACTTCCAGATTTTATGACTGCAGTGGTCAATTGAGTATTGAGATTATAAAATCAAAACCCTTACATAAGGTAGATCTCAAGATCCTAACAAAGCAAGAAGCCTCAAATTCTCAAGCACAATTATCCAAATATAAAAAGAACCACTTCACAAGTATATTACATACACGTCCCAACAAAAGTATACCATAGTCATCATAAACAATGAATTAATTCCAGTGTTCAAAGAGTATTTAAATAATGAAACAAGTACAAAACAAATAGAAAGAGCAACAAACATGTCGTTACCGAAATAAAAAATCTAAGGCGCGTCAGAACTCCGCTGTTGCTGTCACTATACTAACCATTCACATCAGTTGGTTCTACCAAAAAGTCAAAAACAGAGGTTTAGTCAAACCAGCATATAGAACTCATTCACCTTAAGTAAAAACGAATTAGCAAAACAGTTACACGTAAACAATAAGTTATTTAATCTTATTTGGAGTACGTAAATGATAAATCAAAGGCAACGATGAGAAATCGAGAGACGATGGAATTTCAGATAATCAGATTCAAAAGGTCAAATAGACGAATGTCGCAGATCTATGGAGCTGATTGATCGTAAACTGAATACACACAATGCGGAATGATTAACCGATTCAATTGATGAAAGTATAAGATACATTTTGCAGTTTGAAGATGAAGCTAAATATGTGTGTGTGTGTGTGTGTGTGTGTTTGAGAGATTGAAGATGTATGAGCTCACTGTCTGCATTTTGGAGGTCGATCGGAGTGTTGGATGTATTAAGAATGGTGTGTGGATACAACAGTCGAGCTAGGGCTCCATTGGAATGCATTAAGCAAGAAGCATATGTTGAAATAGATAGATATATAGAGTGAGTGTGTATGTGTGTGTGAGAGAGAGTGTGTGTGTGTGTAGGGGAGCGTGAGAGCGGGATAGAGGTGTCTTATTTCAAACTTCCAAATTTTAATATTCGCATTCCTTTTTTACTTAGAACTTCCAGTACCATCGTTTTTTTCTTGGGTCGTGGATGCAATTATGCAGACAAAGGTAAAATGATATATGTGAGATTACGATCGCGTTTTAACATTAACTTTTGTTTTAAAGTTAAGTTTTATTCGGTTTTTTTTTTAGTTAAATACGTTTCACGTCCCTAAGATTTCATAGAAATTATCATTTGAATCCAAAAGTTTAAAATGTTGGCATTTGCATCCAAAGGTTTTACTAATATTGTCATGCTACACCTAACTAACAAGTTTAACTTTTTTCGTTAAGTTTCCAACATAAGAGTTATTTTAATCAAAAAATTACAAAATAAAGAACGAACTCAAGTGAGAGTTTTTATATGTTTAGCTTCTTTTGATAATTGCAGTTATGATTTAACTCTATAATAGTCATTTATTGTTTTGTCTTGTTAATGTATTTTGGTTTAGTAATCGTGTTACTTTTGTCCGTTTTATTAAATATAGATTTCTTTGGTTTAAGATTAATTATGGTTACGATGATCGATGTTTTATGATCATTATTCAAGGGCAGTTTTTGTCATATTATTAATTGTTCTTATACTTTTATGATAATATATCTTTTATGGTTATGATTCAAATAATTTATATTATGTGACTAGTTTCTTTATTTATATATATATATATATATTAGTTTTAGTAAACCCGTGTAATACACGGGTTGAAAATATGAAAACAACATAATTTATAAATGTATAAATATTTCGTATGATTAAGTTACTTATTACTATAACAATGAAAAAATAAAATGTTACATTTATAAGTTATAAGTATTCGAATACCTTTTTGAATAATATAACATACAACTGACCCATGTAAAATTAAAAACCAGTTGTCTTAAAATCACACCAACATAAAATATATAAATATATTAATAAATATTTTTTTTATTTTAGGTTTTTTTTAAATTGGATCTTATTTGACTATAATAATATGTATAGTTCAAATAATATGATTACACAATAAACTTTATAATATAAAAAATTAAATTTAAAACAAAATGAATTATTACTATTAATTGAGTTTCTTAAAATAAAAAACTTGATTAAATAATATATTAGTTTAGGCGGAAATTTTTTTTGAAGAGTAACATTAGAGTGCCATCAATCGACTGCCATTCACATGGGTAGCATTTCAACGCGGGATATATTTATTGACTTTCAGGACAACTGTTATTTATAGGGAGTTCCAATATGTTAATCTACACGAATTTCATTTTCAGCTGCGCACATGACGTGCTGATGCAGGCTTCTTACGAAGTCGCTTATTTTTAAGATTACATACAACACAACCAAAAAAATTCAACTGATGAAACCAAGGTTTTCTTCCATTCCGCACTTCATACGGAGTTAAACCATCCACAACCTTTGTTGCTGCTCCGTTGACTAATTATTTATATGCTTAGAAACCTAACATAGTGTTTTATGTTTCATCTTTGAACATAAACATTTAAATCACGTGTTAAAACGGTTAAATCCAGGGTTCAGTATTACCTGAACAGAAACTCCTTCAATGAAGCTAAAGTTTTTATGAAGGGAAAATCATGTCATCATATTATTTCCATCAAGGAACTTAACATACGTAACGTGTTAGCCATCCAAATGGATCATGGTTTACATAATGGCGGAGGAGTTTAGTTTAATAATGGAAAGCATACATTTGAACAAATGTTGCTTCTGCTTCTCTCACTTGGCATATTCTCTCATCAACATACCATGCCATGCACTCAATAAGTTTTGACTGCACAAAGATCATTTAAAGGTGTTTCCACCCGTTTGTTGTTACAACATCTTCTTTTCCAATTTAACGTGAAGTTCTTACTCACTTGAAAGATTTCTTCACAGAATTCTCCGTTTCTTCTCTCCGGGTTTATGCGTTATGCCGTTATATATGAACTAGGCAACAAAGACGATTAACGATGATGGAACATCAATTTATTCCATTAAAAGTTAAAACCACAAATAAACAGGCCTCAAAATATATCGGGGTTTTAGCCCAAACTTATTTGAAAGTTATCGGGCTCTATATAAATATAAATAAAGTGATAAACCATTAAACGGACCTAATCTAGAGTTGCACGATATCGGTTTCGTTAATAACCTGTTCGGGTCTGAACCATGTTCAAGTTGTAAGTATATTTCACCGTCACCATCATTTCTTGATTAATCGGACTTCGGGATTTGCTCTCTTCGTCTTTAAATTTTTATTATTTTGTTTCTTCAAAGTGGAATTCGATTGTGGAGTGAAAAAGGGATGACAAAATTGGCAAAGGCTCTCTATAACCCCGTTCGACATCTCACACATATCGAAATGATTGAAATCACCAAAACTTCTTGGTTACATCGGTGAGCTCAATTAAGGAACCAACACGAACGAAATGAATGTGATTGAGCACTTTCGGAAGCCATAACGCTTGTAAAGAGAGTACTTTTTCGTGTTTTAAGTGTTGTAATCAAATAATACATCTCATACTTGTTTATATTAACTTAGGGGGTAAAGTGGTCCATAAAAGCCCCAAAAAAGTGAAAAAAAGGTAATAAAACAGCTAGTGGTTACAAACAGTAACCCATTTTTGGCCTTAGACGCTTGACAACGGCACACCAATGTACGTCTAATAAATCAAAGTATTAAGGCCTCGTTGATACCACAACTGAATTCACATATAGAAATATAGAATCAAACTCTCTTTGGAGCATTTTACCTCTAACCTGTTATATTCAAGATCCTTGTCCACACAAGGTGTCACATAAACCAGTATTTTTTAGTAAAACTTTCAGTCATTTAACAAAAACAAACCAAAAAACTAGATATATTCCTGCATTCTAACATACTACTTCACAAACAGAAGCCTAAAAGTCTTACCATTAAAATGAAACATTGCACATCCACCCTCATGCCTTTTCCCACAATTGGTCACATTCTTCTTTCACGTTCTGTCTTGAGATCTTTCAATCGCCTATTGTTTACCATTTCAATTACTCCTGCAGCCTTAACCGTGTTCTCAAATGTAGTCATATCTTCTGTTGAGATAAAGTCTTTAGTGCGAAAAGAACCACCATAATTTCTCAAACCGAGTAATATACTCTTGCACCCTTTCATTTCTTCCTTGTTTGAGAGTCCTGAACTGTTCCATTAATTTCAGCTCCACACTAACAGGATAAAACTTGTCTTTGAATACTTCCTTGAAATGACCCCATGTCATATTTGTTGTAGTCTTGAGCCCACTCGTAACCTTAACCATGTCCCATCAAACGCGCGCTTCTGATCTCAACAAAGAGACTCCAAACATTACCTTGTCCTCATCAGCACACATCATAATTTCAAAGACATCCTCCATATGAGAAATCCACATCATCGCTGCTATGGGGTCCCGTACTTCACTAAACTTAGCGCCTCCATGAGAATAAGCCAATTCTGATATATGCCTACCGTTTCTTGTTTTTTCCATCCTGTTAGCAGAAATATACGTAAAATAACTAGTGAATGATTGTAGCAACCAAAAGCAGCAGCCAGAAACCATAATTATTCTTTAACATAATACAACTGGTCATCCAATTATCAAGAAAAAATAATATTAACGATAACAAAACGAAATCAAGTATTACAAAATGCATACATAGACATGAAGCATTAAACCTTTTCAGAATGCTTACTTGCTTGTGTGATTTATCCACTAATTCACTTCAATATTTCAAAAATCCAGATCAAAATGTCTGATCTCTCTCACAATCTTACATATTACTTTGAAAAATCATGCAAGTCTCAGAACTAATGAGTTCATTATTTTCACTTACACATACACAACAAAAACATATTATAATAGACTAGAAGGATGCCCGCGCAATGCAGCGGGGTGTCATTTTACATCCGGCATGTGCATTCGATATTTTGTTATTCTTGTAGTAGTTTTACTAAAGTCTATTATGTTTTTTTTAGGTTAAAAATTAAAACACCAAATAAATAGGTTCCGCATAACAACTTGTACATATATGCTTTAACTTATTGTACTTCACAAATTACAGATCTATCAGCAAAAAGTTTACACCAAAACGTTTAAAAAAACACAGGTTAAGTTGTAGTCTCAAAATATTTTTAAATGTGATAGATTAAAAGATATAGCTGAAATATTAAAATATATTAAGTTTTTTTTTGTTTATAGGTAGATAATATAAAATTTTATGCAAGTGTTAGTAAGTGTAAGGCTATTATGTAACTAATTGTAAGGGTTAATTTGTAAATAATATTATAAATGCTATTTTACCCTTAAAAATGATTGTATCTTATGCATTGAATATAGTAAGTGTTCTTAATTTTATGGTATCTTAAAATATCACTCCCATATGTTTTATATATAGTATAGATATGATCACAAATTAAGAAAAGGTTACCAAGTTACCAACATATCTCTTATGGCCTAATCATTTTTCATTCGATATGCTCAATTATATGGCAACTACATATTACATTCCCTTTATTGTGATTTCACAGCTTTGCAAAAAAATCTACTCTGCATATTTCCACCATATTTTTATTCTCACGCATCAAAGAAATCTCATAGTAACATGCACGTATATACACGATGCTTACACATTACCTCTTCAAAACGTCGATCGCATCAAAAACCAGTAGATTCAAACAGCAATTATGCCATGATAACTAGGTTTCAACATAATACAACTCATTATCCATAAGTCAAAATTACAGCTAAACAATGCCTATGTCGATTCTGAAATCGAACGAGAACTTAATGTTGGAAAATTATTCGCATAATAATGGCCTTAGAACCATTCATTAATAATAATTAATTATGCCAATATGACATAGATAGTCCCTAACATTTATTTGATGGATGTAAATGTAAATATTGATAAGTAAAGGGGACATTATAATTTCCTTTAGATACTGGTATATATAGAGGATACAAGGAATTTTGAAACCATCGATCATTCACATAATTTCCCTGTAGAACACCATCAAAATTCCTCTCTATCATCTCTCCATCAAACTTACAGTATTATCACGGAATCGTATGGCATCATCATCTTTAACACCAAGGACACTCTAGATGAATATATGATTGGATTGATATTAGGGTTCTGGGATATTGATTTGGAATCAATAATTAATCAACATCTGGTATCAGAACCATATTGATTATATTAATTCAATCATGAAAATCGATGAATCTTGATGATATGATACTTTACAAAAACCAATTTTGATGATGCGATCCAAATATAATGGCCACTAAAATTTTCTTCTTTAAATTGTTTTGACGATTTTGACGACACAGAATTGAAATCGATTTGGTTTAAATAAACAAAAAATTTACAAACGTTTATTAACTAATTCAATTGTATTCAATTACAAACGGTGGCATTAATTTTATCAAAATCATCACCATAGTTTTGATTCAGTCGATACCATATATGATAATATTAAAACAACAATGATAGCATGCGGGGTATTATCCAAATGATGCGTTTTACAATTTAGTTTTATTGTTTGAAGAAATTCATGAAATCATTGATTATAATATATAAACATCATATACTACCGCAATCTATTTCATTGTTTCACAGTATATATCCTTTGTAGTATTGAAATTTATAATAATAATAATGATAAACATCATTTTGTTTTTTAATTATTCTCTTCAATTTCTATATTTTTGGAAAGCTCCAGAAGATATAGTTACAAATTTTTTAGTTGAACTATTGTATGAATTTAACCATGTGATTTAAATATACACATATCTCACAATTGGTTTGTTTATATATGTGTTGTATGATTGGCCAAATGAACTAAAATAATTTCATACTCCTTTGGTTATAACTTTGTTACTTCAATAAATGTTTAGACATAAAAATATATAATGATGATTTCAATGAAAGGTTAGATGATTAACCCAACGGTATATTGTTTGGCTTGACATTGGAGTCTAACGCTACCATTTAATGTAATTATGTGTATTGTTAGATAATGAACCCAACGGCTAATTATTTTATGATACACATAATGAAATGTAGGCTTAATATGCATAAATATTACATCTCTACCCAAAGGTGATATGTTGTGTTTATGTGCCTTAGTTTACCCTTTATGCATGTTCATAACAATTGAGTTTTGGTAATAGCCAACGCGAAACCAACATTCAATTAGAACTTTAATTTAGTCTATTATTTTGGTGTTATAATAGGCTTAATCTTCAATGTATTAAATCTTGCTTGTTTTATGTGATTACCCTGAATGTTTTAGTTCACTTCTGCTCTTCTAAATTTACATGTTATGATTGTATCAATTCAGCGACCACAATGAACCCTAATTATGGGATTGAACCTCTAACCGGCACTAACTTTGCTTCATGGCGAGATGCTGTCAAATTAACTCTTGGAATGATGGATTTAGACTATGCTTTAAGGCATGACCCTCCTGCTACACTTACTGCTGAAAGTACTGCAGACCAAAAACGAGTGTATGAACAGTGGGAGAGGTCGAACAGAATGTCTCTTATGGTCATAAAGAATTCCATCTCGGTTGCTATTCGCGGAGCTATACCTGACTCCGAAAACGCGAAAACTTATTTGGACTCTGTTGAGGAGCAATTCTAGGGCACCTCCAAGGCACATGCCAGTACTTTGATCCTAAAGATGTTAACTACAAAGTATGATGGTGTGAGTGGTGTGCGAGAGCACATCATGATGATGAGTGTAACCTTTCGTGTTTTCGTTAATTGATAGTTAACTTTGTTATGTTCTTGTAAGGACCATTTATGTCATTTAAGAAACTATATGGGTTGTTTATGAATGTTTCTTTTATTGTGCATTAATTCATTAATTTAAGATTTAATAATTTATTTTTACTATAATAAACATAATAATAATAGTCAAAATAAAATAAAAATGATAATAATAATAGAAATAATAATTTGTAAAAGTTAAATAATTAATAAGTTAGAATAATGTTTAAAAACTTAAAAGTTTAATTAAGTTGAGGGGGCCTTAGTGATAAATCTGAAAGTTTTAAGCATAAATTAATAAAAGTTCAAACTGCAGGGACCAAACGTGTAACTTTTAATAAATCAACCCAAAACCCCCCCTCACCGTCGACCTCACTCCGGCAACCCTCGGCCGACCTCCGGCGAAGTCCAAACGCGACTAAAACGCGTACAATCAAACCCCAATCGTTTCTAACCGTTTCGTGAGCGTGATTCGAACTCATTGAAGGACTTTAATTGGGTTTTAACGACGGTTAAAAGAGTATTCTAACTCGAGTAACCGATTACCTCAACCATGAATCGTTCGTCAATAAAAACCAGTTAATAATCTAATTAATTGAACCTACGCAATCGTTTAACCGTTTCTAATCTATTACTAAGTGCAATTTCAGTCTAAACACCTGAGATCAACACAATCGATTATCATTATTCACGGCTTCTCATACCTAATCGAACCCCTTTCTCTCCACATTATCACCTCCAATTGATAGAGGGTTTTGATTCGTGACTGTCCGTTGAACCTTCACACGAGTTCAATTTGGTTAACATCAACAATTCCATATCAAACGAATCCAAGCCTCGGTCGCGGCTCATCTGTATCTGTTCTTACCAATATAATCTTCAACTCGGGTAATTAAACACAGTTACCTACTCGTTTTTACATGGGGAACAAAAGCCCCATGATTATCATCGTTATCAATATCGATTTATGCTTCAATTTGATTCAAATCGTTCTAGGGTTTATCTGGAAATTGGGGGTTTCTGTAGTTGTAGCTTTTAAGAATTAAAAACCAACTCTTACCAGGCTTAGGCGCCCTCGCCTACTGGTTAAGAGCCCATGTTTCATCCTTGGGGTCCCGGGTTCGAACCCGGGCACCCTCAATATTTTTTTAAACACGTTTTTTTAGCAATTTTAATTACAGAAAATTTTAATTATTATAGAAAAACATTTTTGTTAACTTTAACAATTTCTAAGAGCACCAGATTATTTCTGTAATTTTTTTTAAATTTAAATATTTATATACGTTTTAATAAAACAATATAATAAATGTCATTTTTAGTTTATTTTTTTTGTAAAATGGACTTTAAATGATAGTTTTAATGTAATAAATTATTATTGGTTCATACGTTACTTTTAATTATTGTTTAAATCATGTATACATCAAATGATTATATAAAAAAAAAAACATTTAAACTTTATATTTAAACTTTACCAATTATTATAAATGATATAATTGCATTTCTTCATATTAAATTACTTAAATGGTGTAATTCTTTTCGTTGAATCAAAATATAAGTGAATCCATTATTTAATTCTTTTGTTCACCAAAACCCCAAATTTCTATTGAAACCCTAGTTCACGTATGAGTCATTAAACTTATCTTTAGACTTAATCTTGGAATATATACGTTTAGGTATCTTGTAAAAAGGAATCGTTGGAGCACTACTTAATTACTTGTTATTACCTTTAACACCAACTTATATCATGTGAGTTTTTCCATGCCCCTTTTTATTTTATTTCACACCTTTTGGGGTGAAACATGTTAACTTTATGAACTTGCACTTATAAATATCTTGATACTTGTAAATGCACGAGCAATTCATTTATAAACTTTGTCATGGTTATTTGTAATACTGCGAGCTTTATATGATGGATAATATATGTTGACAATCATTAACTATTGCTAGCCTGGCGACGTCATAGATCTATGGGCCTGACAAGCCTATTTGGTGCTAAAGCCGAGGTTATTGCCGGCTCCTAGTGTCGTATTCTTGAGCACTATGGGAACCAAGTACACTTAGCTAATCGTTAAACTTGTAAATGATATTCTTGGTCAAGGTTTGATTGTAGCTATATGTTATCTATAAACTTGCTTATTTCGTAACCATTGACATGAATTGCTACTTGTAAACTTTTATATATATATATATATATATATGTATGCTTAACCCATGGAAACTCACCAACTTTTAAAGTTGACCCTTTTATTTTTAACATGTTTCAGGAAATGCACAAGGTTGATGATTATCTTTGAGGCATGCCTACACCTAGGACTTGGACCTAGAAAAAAATAAATAAAATAACTTGAGACTTGAAAGTTTAACTTTGTTTATCTTTGTTTGTTGAGACATTTGGTTGTAAGGTTTATTTCAACTATTAAATTTTTATATTTACAATTTATGGTAGTGTTATGTGGCTGTGAACAATCTTAACCCTCACATCTCGACGTTTCCGCCGTTAAGGTTGGGGTGTGACAGATTGGTATCAGAGCCCATAACTATAGGGATTTAGGTTATTAGAAATGGTGACCTAGACTATAGTTGATGCATGAACCTCATAAGAAAAATCTTTATGATCTTGTAATATATTTTGTTGCATGCTACATAATGCTACTTGTTAAGGAGGGCTTCTTAATGTGCAACTTGATGCCTTTAGTTAGGATTACCTTATAATTGAGAAACTTGGTTGTCTTGTCTCCTCTAAAACTTATTCTTAATCCTTTATTCTCTCGGCGATGAAATATCTTAAACTTATTCTCGACGACACGGGGGAACGTAAGCTTTATATCAAAAGGTTCAAATCTTTAGACTTTATGACTAATCCATGAAAATCCATCAAGGTTTTAATTCCATGAACCTAAAGAAATATTGTGTGACACATAGACACCTGTATTCTGGATTTCCTGGCAAAAAGCCTTCGGGCTAAGGTAAGCATTTCGCATAAATCCCGTGGGACTAGTTATGCTTACCTGGGGATTTCTGGGATGAGTGATAAACTATGGTCAATATACACAAGTTTCTAAGGCAATTGGAGTTAACTCACCTTGACGTGTCAACGTTTCCAAATGGTAATGCGTACCAAATGGAATCATTCCTATGTGTTTTACAAGTCTTGAAAAATCTTTGTTTTATTATCTTCTATCTCCAAATTTCTGTGACTAACGTATTTTATATCCAGCATGTCTCGTCATCATGGAAAGCGTGGTAGCTCCGACCGCAAATTAGCCGCCATGATTGCCCGTCAAATGGCTGCCGTCATTCCGACCATGGTTGCCGAACTGAGTAGCACCTTGATGACCAACGCTAGTGACAACACTAATGGCAATGGGCAAGGGAGAATAGTGCAAATCAAGGAAGAAACAACCAACTCTGCACGTTTAAGCACTTCAACTCGTGCAAACCCACTAGCTTTAGTGGGAAGGAAGGAGCCACTGGACTTCTCGAGTGGTTTGAAAGTATGGAGAACACCTTCATCAACTGTGAGTGTCCCGAGGCACTCAAAGTTCGTTATGCCACAAGTGTTCTTCAACAAAGAGCACTTACGTGGTGGAATAGTGAGAAGAGGAATCGTGGTGCTGATGCTGTGTTGGCACTCACTTGGGAAGAATTCAAGAACATTGCCATCCAAAAGTTCTGCCCGAGAAGTGAGTTGCAAAAGCTGGAGGAGGAGTTTTGGAATCTCAAGCAAGATGGTGGAGATCATTTGGCCTATTCAACTAGGCATCACGAGTTGAGCATCCTGTTACCTCACATGGTTGACACTGTTCCTAGGAACATTGAGAAGTTCATCAAGGGGGTGCCACCTCAAATCCAAGATGCCGTGGTGGGAAGTAGACCCACAACTTTGGAAGATGCCATTACCATCACCGCTCAACTTACTGAAAACCATATTCGAGCGGGCACCTTGTCTGTCAAAGGGGCTAAAAAGACTGAAAAGGCGGTCCCTGAAGCAGCTAAGGAGAATAAGAATGAACCGTCTTACAACAACAAGAAACGCAAGTTCACACCGGCGCGTAATTTTGCTGTGGCTACACCCAAAGTACCTCAAAGACAACCCGCTCCTGGTACACAAGCACCTGCTGCTAGAACCTATGCTGGTCCTCTACCATTGTGCAATGTCTGTAAGTATCATCATGCGGGTAATACCCCGTGCCGTATCTGTACATTGTGTGGTAAGTATGGACATTTGGTGGCTACTTGTCACCGTGCACCAAACAATGCCGCGTTAGTTGCTAATCGTGCTTGCTACAACTGTGGGGAACCTGGTCATTTTCGCCCACAATGCCCTCGTCTTGCGGGTAACGTACCACAAGCTCGAGGACGTGCCTTCAACATCAATGCAAACCAAGCACAGGCTAACAACGATGTGGTGAACGGTATGTCAAAACCAACCCCAACTTTATGATCCAAGTTCTTTTGTTGCTTTACCTGTATCGTAAACGTCTTTAAAACTGAACAGGTATGTTTCTTATTAATAATTCTTATGCCTACGTTCTATTTGACTCTGGAGCCGATAAGAGTTTTGTCTCGATAGAATTTGAGCCTATACTTGCTAAGCCACATACGAAACTAGAAAGACCTCTTACTGTCGAAATCGCCGATGGAGAACCCATCACCGTTGATGTCGTTATTCGTGATTGCATTTTGAGCCTGAACGAGCATGATTTCTTTATCGACCTTATTCCTATGAAACTTGGAAGCTTTGACGTTATCATTGGCATGGATTGGCTAGCCAAACATCATGCTGAAATTATTTGTTTCGAGAAGTGCATTCGAATTCCTTTGCCTTCGGGGGATACATTGAAGGTATACGGCGAAAAATCATCCAAAGGACTCAAACTCATGTCGTGTACTCAAGCCCGAAAATGTCTAAGCAAGAATTACATGGCTTTCTTGGCTTACGTGGTCAACACGAAAGTCAAAGGGAATGATCTTAAGGAGGTCCCGATTGTACGAGACTTTCCTGAGGTGTTTCCCGATGACCTTAGCGGTTTACCTCCCGTGCGTGAAGTCGAGTTTAAGATCGATTTAATTCCGGGAGCGAACCCTGTGGCTAAATCACCATATCGACTTGCACCGTCAGAAATGCAAGAGCTAGCTAGTCAACTCCAAGAACTGTCCGACAAGGGCTTTATCCGACCTAGCTCATCGCCTTGGGGTGCACCTATTCTGTTCGTGAAGAAGAAAGATGGATCATTTCGTATGTGAATCGATTATCGTGAGCTTAACAAACTTACCATCAAGAACCGTTATCCTCTTCCTCGCATCGATGATCTTTTTGACCAACTTCAAGGAGCTGCTATTTTCTCAAAGATTGATTTACGTTCTGGCTATCATCAATTACGAGTTCATGATGATGATATCCCAAAAACTGCGTTCCGTACCCGATATGGACACTATGAGTTCATGGTGATGCCCTTTGGTTTAACGAATGCTCCTGCTGTCTTTATGGATCTCATGAATCGAGTATGCAAGCCGTATCTAGACAAGTTCGTGATTGTCTTTATTGACGACATACTTATATACTCCAAGTCCAAAACCGATCACGAACATCACCTGCGACAAGTTCTTGAGCTATTGAAGAAAGAACAACTATACGCAAAGTTCTCAAAGTGCGAATTTTGGCTTGAGGAGGTCCAATTTCTGGGACACGTGGTGAATAGTCAAGGGATTCACGTTGACCCTGCAAAGGTGGAAGCTGTGAAAAATTGGTGTGTTCCCACAACTCCAACCGAAGTTCGTTCTTTCCTTGGTCTTGCTGGGTATTATCGACGTTTCATTGCCAACTTCTCTCGAATCGCGAAACCGCTTACTTCCTTGACCCAAAAGAATAAACCATTCGAATGGGGGTCTGAACAAGAGGGAGCCTTTGAATCCTTAAAGCACAAGTTGTGTAATGCCCCTATATTGACCCTTCCCGATGGGAACGATGATTTCACCGTATATTGTGATGCATCTAAACAAGGCCTTGGTTGTGTCCTCATGCAACGAGGGAAGGTCATAGCATATGCATCGAGACAATTGAAGGTCCATGAGGTGAATTATACGACACATGATCTTGAACTTGGTGCTGTTGTTTTTGCCTTAAAGATTTGGAGGCATTACCTTTATGGGACGCAATGTATAGTCTACACCGATCACAAAAGCCTACAACACGTCTTCAATCAAAAGGATCTCAACATGAGACAACGACGCTGGGTTGAGTTGATTAGTGATTATGATTGTGACATTCGTTACCACCCTGGAAAGGCAAATGTCGTAGCCGATGCACTAAGTCGTAAGATTCATAATAAGATGGTCTCGTTTCAAGAAATTCGCGATCGACGACAATGGTTTGATATCTTGGGAGAATTTGATACTGAGATTCGTATGGATGTTAATGAGACTACGGTGCTGCTACAAAATTTGAGGATTGAGAATGACATCGAGACTTGTATCATGGAGGCTCAACAAGCGGTTCAAGAAGGAGGGAGAATGGGAGAGGAATTGGAGTACAATCTTCGAGCTCAACTAGAAACGAAACCCAACGGGTTGATGTATTTCTTGAATCGAATTTGGGTTCCAAACTGTGATAATCTTCGTACCTTTATCATGAATGAAGCTCATCAAACTCGTTACTCAATTCATCCTGGTTCCGATAAGATGTATATGGATCTGCGTGGTCAATACTGGTGGCCTGGGATGAAGAAAGACATAGCAACTTACGTAGCTAAGTGTCTTACGTGTACAAAGGTTAAAGCTGAACATCAACGTCCTAGTGGATTGCTTGAACAACCCGAGATTCCTATGTGGAAATGGGAACACATATCCATGGACTTCATAACCAAACTACCTCGCACCTCTCGTGGTCATGATAGCATATGGGTGATCGTTGACCGATTGACCAAGTCGGCACATTTCATACCCATACGTGACACTTACAAAACGTCAAGGTTAGCTCGTATATACATTGATGAGATTGTGAGTCGTCATGGCGTACCTTTGCATATCATATCCGACCGAGACGCTCGTTTCACTTCGCACTTTTGGTCGTCTATGCAAGAACTTTTGGGTACTCAACTGGATTTAAGCACGGCTTACCATCCTCAAACGGATGGTCAAACCGAGCGAACCATCCAAACCCTAGAGGATTTGCTACGTCTTTGTGTCCTTGACTTTGGTGGTGACTGGGATACGCATTTACCTCTTGCGGAATTTTCGTATAATAATAGTTACCACTCGAGTATCAAAATGGCACCTTTTGAAGCACTCTATGGTCGTAAATGTCGTTCCCCGATCTGCTGGACTGACATTGGTGAAAATTTCATCACTGGTCCTGAGCTCATACAAGAAACAACCGATAAAGTTTCCATGATTCGCAAGAACCTTGAAGTGGCAAGAAGTCGACAAAAAAGTTATGCCGATAAACGGCGCAAGCCGTTGGAATTCCAAGTTGGGGATATGGTTCTTCTTAAAGTCTCACCATGGAAGGGAGTCGTTCGCTTTGGGAAGAAGGGTAAATTAGCTCCACGATTTGTAGGACCTTTCAAGATCCTGAAAAGGATTGGGAAAGTGGCTTATAAACTGGAACTACCTTCCGATCTTAGCGGGGTACATCCTGTTTTCCATGTCTCAAATTTGAGAAAATGTTTGGCTGATGAAAGTCTGTATGTCCCTTTAGATGACATCCAGATCGACGAGTCATTACATTTTGTTGAGAAACCCATTGAAGTCATGGACCGTATTATGAAGAAGACTAGGACCACTACTACCCCAATCGTCAAGGTCCGTTGGGAAAATAAGCGTGGACCTGAGTTTACTTGGGAGCGTGAGGAGCATATGAAGATGAAATACCCGTATTTGTTCGTCTAGTTCATTCTTAATTTCGGGACGAAATTCTTAAAAGTTGGGGAGACTGTAACCTTTCGTGTTTTCGTTAATTGATAGTTAACTTTGTTATGTTCTTGTAAGGACCATTTATGTCATTTAAGAAACTATATGGGTTGTTTATGAATGTTTCTTTTATTGTGCATTAATTCATTAATTTAAGATTTAATAATTTATTTTTACTATAATAAACATAATAATAATAGTCAAAATAAAATAAAAATGATAATAATAATAGAAATAATAATTTGTAAAAGTTAAATAATTAATAAGTTAGAATAATGTTTAAAAACTTAAAAGTTTAATTAAGTTGAGGGGGCCTTAGTGATAAATCTGAAAGTTTTAAGCATAAATTAATAAAAGTTCAAACTGCAGGGACCAAACGTGTAACTTTTAATAAATCAACCCAAAACCCCCCCTCACCGTCGACCTCACTCCGGCAACCCTCGGCCGACCTCCGGCGAAGTCCAAACGCGACTAAAACGCGTAAAATCAAACCCCAATCGTTTCTAACCGTTTCGTGAGCGTGATTCGAACTCATTGAAGGACTTTAATTGGGTTTTAACGACGGTTAAAAGAGTATTCTAACTCGAGTAACCGATTACCTCAACCATGAATCGTTCGTCAATAAAAACCAGTTAATAATCTAATTAATTGAACCTACGCAATCGTTTAACCGTTTCTAATCTATTACTAAGTGCAATTTCAGTCTAAACACCTGAGATCAACACAATCGATTATCATTATTCACGGCTTCTCATACCTAATCGAACCCCTTTCTCTCCACATTATCACCTCCAATTGATAGAGGGTTTTGATTCGTGACTGTCCGTTGAACCTTCACACGAGTTCAATTTGGTTAACATCAACAATTCCATATTAAACGAATCCAAGCCTCGGTCGCGGCTCATCTGTATCTGTTCTTACCAATATAATCTTCAACTCGGGTAATTAAACACAGTTACCTACTCGTTTTTACATGGGGAACAAAAGCCCCATGATTATCATCGTTATCAATATCGATTTATGCTTCAATTTGATTCAAATCGTTCTAGGGTTTATCTGGAAATTGGGGGTTTCTGTAGTTGTAGCTTTTAAGAATTAAAAACCAACTCTTACCAGGCTTAGGCGCCCTCGCCTACTGGTTAAGAGCCCATGTTTCATCCTTGGGGTCCCGGGTTCGAACCCGGGCACCCTCAATATTTTTTTAAACACGTTTTTTTAGCAATTTTAATTACAGAAAATTTTAATTATTATAGAAAAAATTTTTGTTAACTTTAACAATTTCTAAGAGCACCAATTATTTCTGTAATTTTTTTAAATTTAAATATTTATATACGTTTTAATAAAACAATATAATAAATGTCATTTTTAGTTTATTTTTTTTGTAAAATGGACTTTAAATGATAGTTTTAATGTAATAAATTATTATTGGTTCATACGTTACTTTTAATTATTGTTTAAATCATGTTTACATCAAATGATTATATAAAAAAAAAACATTTAAACTTTATATTTAAACTTTACCAATTATTATAAATGATATAATTGCATTTCTTCATATTAAATTACTTAAATGGTGTAATTCTTTTCGTTGAATCAAAATATAAGTGAATCCATTATTTAATTCTTTTGTTCACCAAAACCCCAAATTTCTATTGAAACCCTAGTTCACGTATGAGTCATTAAACTTATCTTTAGACTTAATCTTGGAATATATACGTTTAGGTATCTTGTAAAAAGGAATCGTTGGAGCACTACTTAATTACTTGTTATTACCTTTAACACCAACTTATATCATGTGAGTTTTTCCATGCCCCTTTTTATTTTATTTCACACCTTTTGGGGTGAAACATGTTAACTTTATGAACTTGCACTTATAAATATCTTGATACTTGTAAATGCACGAGCAATTCATTTATAAACTTTGTCATGGTTATTTGTAATACTGCGAGCTTTATATGATGGATAATATATGTTGACAATCATTAACTATTGCTAGCCTGGCGACGTCATAGATCTATGGGCCTGACAAGCCTATTTGGTGCTAAAGCCGAGGTTATTGCCGGCTCCTAGTGTCGTATTCTTGAGCACTATGGGAACCAAGTACACTTAGCTAATCGTTAAACTTGTAAATGATATTCTTGGTCAAGGTTTGATTGTAGCTATATGTTATCTATAAACTTGCTTATTTCGTAACCATTGACATGAATTGCTACTTGTAAACTTTTATATATATATATATATATATATATATATGTATGCTTAACCCATGGAAACTCACCAACTTTTAAAGTTGACCCTTTTATTTTTAACATGTTTCAGGAAATGCACAAGGTTGATGATTATCTTTGAGGCATGCCTACACCTAGGACTTGGACCTAGAAAAAAATAAATAAAATAACTTGAGACTTGAAAGTTTAACTTTGTTTATCTTTGTTTGTTGAGACATTTGGTTGTAAGGTTTATTTCAACTATTAAATTTTTATATTTACAATTTATGGTAGTGTTATGTGGCTGTGAACAATCTTAACCCTCACATCTCGACGTTTCCGCCGTTAAGGTTGGGGTGTGACAATGAGTGACATGGCCCATAAGTTGAAGGGCATGAACATGGAAATAAGTGAGGGATTTTTAGTACACTTTATAATGACCTCTCTTCCTACACAATTTGATGCTTTTAAGATAAACTACAATACTCAAAAGGATAAATGGCAAATGAGTGAACTCATTGCCATGTGTGTACAAGATGAAGAGCGTTTAAAGGTGGAAAAACCCATTGTTGCTCATCTCACCACCACTAACACTAAGAAAAGAAAAGGCTACTTCAATAAAGGCGAAAGCTCAAAGGTCCATAAAATAAATTCAAGTACAACCTCCAATTCAACCACTTCTAAGGTACCTATTCGTTGTAAATTCTGTCATAAGAAAGGACATACTCAACGAGATTGCCCTAAATTCAAAGAATGGTTAGCAAAGAAAGGTAATCATCTATTTATGATTTATGAGTCTTTTAACATTGATGTTCCTACAAACACATGGTGGGTTGATTCTGGTTCCATGATTTATGTTGCAAACACATTACAGGGATTCCTTACAATCCAGAAGTTGGAAAGAAACCAAAGGACCATTAAAGTTGGGAATGGTGACATACTAAATGTTGAAGCCGTAGGAACTTTGCAATTAGTTATGCAAGGTGGCCATTGTATTAACTTATATGATACTCTTTATGTACCGAGAATTACTCGAAATCTAGTATCTGTACAAAAGTTAGACAATGATGGGTATTATGTAACACATGAAAATGGTAAAGTCACTATTAGCTTGAATTCTCATATTATTGGTTATGGTTGTTTGGATGGAAATCTCTATAAATTGAACTTGGATGACCAATTTTCAAAGTCTTTGTTATCATATAACAAAAATGAAAACACAAATAAACAAAAACGAGACTTGGAAACATCCTCTATGCTATGGCATCAACGTTTAGGCCATATCCCACGAGACCGATTAACAAGACTCGTAAAGGATGGTATACTTCCAGTTCTCGATTTCACTGATTTTGAGACATGTGTAAAATGTCTTACAGGAAAAATGACAAAGACAAATAAAAAGGGTGCCACAAGAAATTCCAATTTATTGGAACTCATACACACAGACATTTATGGATCATTTTCTGTAGGGATATCCGGACATAAGTCATTCATTACTTTCATAGATGATCATTCACGATATATGTACTTGTATTTAATTAAAGAAAAATCTGAATCACTTGATATGTTTAAAACCTTTAAAGCTGAAGTTGAAAATCAACTTGATCGTAAAATAAAGGTAGTGAGATCAGATAGGGGAGACGAGTATTATGGTAGACATACCGACATTGGTCAGGCTCCTGGTCCGTTCTCTGAATTTTGTAAGGAACGCGGAATTGTGAACCAATTTACCATGCCAGGTACTCCTCAGCAGAATGGAGTTGCTGATAGAAGAAATAGAACTCTTATGGATATGGTAAGAAGTATGCTAGCTAATACCAACTTGCCTGAATTTCTGTGGACCGAGGCATTAAAAACGGCAGTTCATGTACTCAATAGGGTTCCTTCTAAATCTGTTCCCAAGACACCTTATGAAATCTGGACGGGAAGGAAACCGAGTATGAGATATATGAAGATATGTGGCTGCCCCGCCGAAGCTAAGCTTTACAACCCTCAACAAAGAAAACTTGACATGAAAACCGTCAGTTGTTTCTTTATAGGGTATCCTGAACGTTCAAAAGGATTTAGATTTTACTGTCCCACACATTCTACTCGCATAGTTGAAACTGGTCATGCCGAGTTCTTAGAGAACTCTAACATGAGTGGGAGCAATGTAAATGCAGATTCCATTCTACAAGAAGTGCAAGAAGGGGCGGAGAAATCCTTACATCTTCCTTCTATTACACCTCTTGTATATAACCCTGCACCACCAAGTGTTCCGGTCGAGGATAATGTTCTTCCTCATGTAACTTCAAATGAAAGTACATCAAATTTAGAAGAGCAAAACCCTGAAATTGTCATTGAGCCCGAAGAACCCAGTATTCCATTAAGGAGGTCATTAAGGCCTAGAAGACCTGTTAATTTCGATGATTATGTAACCTACCTTAATGAATCAGACTTAGACATAGGAAAGCATAATGATCCAACCTCTTACAATGAAGCCATTAGCAGTGACTAATCGTCTAAATGGAATGAAGCTATGATTGATGAGCTTGATTCTATGAGTAAGAATAATGTTTGGGATCTGGTTGAACTACCTAAGGGAGTGAAGCCCATAGGATGTAAGTGGGTTTATAAAACCAAAATGGATCCAAACGGGAATATCGAATGATATAAAGCACGCTTGGTTGCGAAAGGTTACAATCAAAAGAAGGGAATCGATTATCAGGAGACTTTTTCTCCTGTATCACGAAAAGATTCCTTAAGGATCGTTATGGCTCTAGTAGCTCATTTTGATTTATAGCTACATCAAATGGATGTTAAAACAGCTTTCCTTAATAGTGACTTACATGAAGATGTGTTCATGACCCAACCAAAAGGTTTTAAGTCCAAAGGTCAAGAACATCTAGTATGTAAGTTAAAAAAGTCCATATATGGGTTAAAACAAGCATCAAGACAATGGTATCTGAAATTTGATGAAGTTATGAAAAAGCATGGGTTTAATAAAAATTAAGTGGATCAATGTACCTACCTTAAGATGAGTGGGAGCAAATTTGTCATACTTTTTCTTTATGTAGATGATATTCTTTTGGCAAGTAGCAGTCTAGATTTGTTGCATGATTCTAAGCGATTACTTTCGCGTCATTTTGACATGAAAGATCTCGGGGAAGCCTCTTATGTAATCGGCATTGAAATCCACCAAGATCGGACCAAGGGGATATTAGGGTTGTCTCAAAAGGCTTATATTGATCGTGTGCTTACACGTTACAACATGCAACACTGCTCCCCCTCAGTTGCTCCTGTAGTTAAAGGAGATGTTTTCGGTTCATTTCAGTGCCCGAAAACAGAGGTAGAAAAAGAACAAATGAGATTGATGCCTTATGCTTCTGTAGTTGGAAGCCTAATGTATGCTCAGGTTTGTATACGTCCTGATATTGCATATATTGCTGGGATGCTAGGCCGATACCAATCTAATCCCGACCTAGATAATTGGAAAGCAACAAAGAAAGTATTGCGATATCATCAAGGAACAAAAGACTACAAACTAGTTTATATAAGAACTAATGACCTAGAAGTGACTGGTTATTCTGATTCCGACTTTGCTAAATGCAAAGATGACAAAAGGTCTACTTCGGGGTACATCTTTATGTTGGCAGGCGGGCCTATTTCATGGAGGAGCCATAAGCAACAACTAACGACAACTTCTACAATGATGGCAGAATATGTTGCGGTTTATAATGCAACATGCCATGGAATCTTATTAGTGGACTTAAAGTTGTAAACTCCATATCAAGACCATTGAAGATTTACTGTGACAATACTGCTGCTGTTAGTTTCTCGAACAGTAATAGTTCGAGCGGCGCTGGATTATATCTTGATACAAAATACTTGTTCGTACGCGAACGAGTAGAGGAACATAATCTTTGTATCGAGTACATTAGCACTCACGATATGCTTGCGGATCCAATGACGAAAGGTTTACCACCGAAAGTTTTTCAAGAGCTCGTAACTAAGATGGGTTTTACTAGAGACCTCATATGATAGCATATTGTTCTTATGAATGAATTATTGTAAAATTCCTCGAATGTTTTAAGTTTCATTGTCTATAATAATGTATGCATGCATTTATTATTCCATAGACAAACATGTACAATTAATTGTTGTATATTATAGTCATATTGGACCTAAGTTTGTCAAAATATTTGTGTTGATGTTTTAGTATAATCGATGGGGGTCTTCGTGTTGAAAACGACTCGAATGACTGCATCCTTTTGCTAAGACATTAATATAAAATTTGATGGGTATTAACTTGGCCAAAACTTACAAATACTCATCATGAATGGCTGCTCGGCCAAGTGGGAGAATGTTGGAAAATTATTCACATAATAATGGCCTTAGAACCATTCATTAATAATAATTAATTATGCCAATATGATATAGATAGTCCCTAACATTTATTTGATGGATGTAAATGTAAATATTGATAAGTAAAGGGGTATTATGATTTCCTTTAGATACTGGTATATATAGAGGATACAAAGAATTTTGAAACCATCGATCATTCACATAATTTCCCTGTAGAACACCGTCAAGATTCCTCTCTATCATCTCTCTATCAAACTTACAGTATCATAACGGAATCGTATGGCATCATCATCTTCAACACCAAGGACAATCATTCCCACAAGTAAGTGCTTCATTCTTTTCTCTCTAGATGATTATATGATTGGATTGATATTAGGGTTCTGGGATATTGATTTGGAATCAAGAATTAATCAACACTTAACCTCTTTTTGTATATAGAATGTGAAACATCAAACGGTTACAGAATCAATACCTACATGTTTATAAAATGCACATAGAAATTGATTATTTACAACTTAAATCGACATGAAACATGATTCAAGTCGTAAATATTACTTACTTGACAGATTTCATGGCAGATTTCTCTCGACGTTTCTTCTCTTTCGTTTCTGCGTTCTGAACCGGACTCGCTAACCTGTCTGCGCCTAGAACGTCACCAGAAGCAACCGAATCGCGATTATAAAACAACCACGTACGCTCGGACCTTGATCTGGAAGTCCCTGGTCAACATAGTGGGCTGGCCCCACTAGATACACCGAGGGAGGATCAATTCGGGTCGGTTCGAGATACCCAGGCCACCTACAGTTGAGCCATCTAAGTGATAATTATCTATGTTGTGTCTAATATGTAGAGTATGAACACTTTGTTTTATTTGATATAATAATTCAATTGACACTGATTTAAAACCGCTAATCTTACATCCTCCTTTTATCCACCAATGGATTCACCATCGTACCCGTGAATTTTTTTAACGTTGCTAAATATACATACTAGCATCCCCTGCAATTGAAACTTATACATAACAAGGTACTGAAATGTAAATCTAACATAGCTCAGCAAACAAGGTCATTTGTAGCTATGTTTCTCAGTGTTGATGATTTTGAAACAGTTCATGCAGCATTTCAAGCAAATCTCAGCAAACACCGGCGATAATTCATGTTTATTAATTTATTATGTTTTTATCTGGTTTAAGAATCAATTGAGTTTTTGAAATCAAGTTATGCTATGAGTTTCTTACATCTTCTTTGTGGATATAAGATTATACATGTAGGAACATGTGTGGAGTAACAGAGTAAGAAGCTTTTATATAACATAGACTGATCTTACTTCTGCTGTATTATATGTTTTCATATTTCTGTTTTTCTCATCTTCCAGGATACTAATGAGACATGCTTTTTCTCATAAATAATCAATGGTGCATACTTCATAGCTTCATAATAGAATTGTAACACATGTTTTGAACATGTTTAGTGTTTACTGTCAATATTCAGAGTAACTGTACAACATATTTACATCGACCCAGCTAAAACAATAAAACATACATAACCAACAAACATACACTGATCGGTACAATCACTGGTCGCTAATTTCTGGTTCATTTTTCATTTTCAAGATAAACTTAGAAGGAGCTCTTGACAACACAAAATTACCATAATCGTCCACTTTGCCATACGAAGCAAGATTAGGGGCCATTATGATCCCGCATTTGCTTGGTGTGTCACACCCCATTTCAACACCAAAGTAAGTTAAATGGTCTGAGATACTGTTTCCGGATACTGATCTGAAATATTCAGCAAAAGTAGTTGAGAGACGGATTATTCATCAAAACATCAGGTTCGAAGAGGATCAAAGAATATAGTGTGTTTTTTAAAATAAATTGTTTGACCTACCTGCTGCAATCAGGGTCTTCACCAGAATCATCACAGACCTTCTCAAGTTCATAGATAAGAAACCCTAACCCAATGTTATAGAGCCACACCTGTAAATTAAAAAAAATAATAATTATTACATATAAAAGCAATCTAATTTTATTTTTTAAAAAATTGACGCATGTTCTCCTTTGTTGTATATGACAACCTAAAATAGACTAAAAGAAAGGCCAAAATGCAACTAAAAAGCATAACTTTTACTTCAAAGATATAGTAGTCTTATTTAAGGTATCAGCCATTATTATTCGTTTACAGCAAAAGATCTCAGGCACGAACAAAGCAAGAATCACAATGCATACATAAATAATTAAATTTAGATAGTAAAACTCAAGAAAGCCAAACAATATTACCTCCCTTGGGAAGTGATGATATGTCTTCTGTGGGAAGTACTGATAATAAGGAGGCAGATGCGGGACCAGATCGTGTTCATGTGTCACTCTAAAAGTATTTGGTACGATTTTGCTATAATATGATGCAAAAGCAGCATTGCCAATTCTAGGCTGGCCAAATGTCATAACTTGAACGTTCTTGGGTCCATAAATAAGCTGTAAAAAAGTAAATAATCATTTATATAGATTTAAAGGATAGCTGGTACACATATGTTATTTGATTATAGCTATTAGAAATAACACTAATCAGATTTTAATGTTTGATTTAAGCAATTACAATTATATGATTATTTAGGGGTCGAATAATCAAATTAGATAATTAGATTCATACCAACTGCAACAAACTGATTAATTAAGAAAAAAGTCAAAAACATAGTTTACTTATTCACCCTCTTTCTTACCTTATTTTAAAGAACTCCACCCACATTTTCATTGTTAATAGTACTAATTAATAGAAGATACAAGGGGAAATTATATATGCTAAGTTTATATGGTTAATGACGTGTAAAACATATTTTCATGGCGTATTTTTACGGTTAATAGAAAATAAATAGCTACATATTAGAGTTAAATACTTCAGCAATATGTAACTAATTGACTTTTTGGTCATTTTACCTACCAAAACCTCAATTAATCAGAATCCTAATTATCTAATTATTACAACTTCATGCAGCAAAAGCAAATCAAAACACTATCTCATGTAGCACGTTTACTTCCAACTGATTATCATTTTTTGATTGATTACTCAATGTTACACAATAAATTTCAAATTGCCAATCCAATTATCCAAATACCCATAAATTTTAATCATGGTTACCGACTTACTGCAAGATCCAATCCACAAAAAGCAGCCATCGCTCCGCCCATTGAATGCCCTGTCACCATAATTTTGAGATCTCCATATATTTCCTTTGCTCTACTAACACCATCAAGAACTCCTGACCGTACAACTGTATTGTTGTAAGCATTAAAAAATCCATGATGCACCTGAAACAGTGGAGACAAAGATGAATAATGATCACACGAGCAAATAAAATAAGAAAAATTATTGCCACATGTACCTTGCCATCGGTGCACCCAGGATAATCAAAGTCAAGCTGCTTCCAGAATAGGTCCTCAATCCAATTCTGTATGCTGTAATCATCAAAAAAAAATTCAAACATGTAATTAAGGTTTTAGACCCAATCTTATTTTATATTATGATTATACATTGTACACAAAACAAGATATGATAAGGCAACTTTTAAATCATTAAGTTGAGTGCAAAAATAATAAATACCTGGTTTCTTGAGTGCCTCTAAATGCTATAACAATAGCATCAAGATCATCTGCAACCCCAACAAAGGCCTGCAATCAGTATTCAGTCACTATTTACTGCTGTGGGACATATAAAAGATTATGACATGATGAAAAAAAATTCTCAAGTCAATGACACTAAAACATTACAAATAAAGATGTACCTGTAGGCAGTTTTGGACATCAACAATGAGCTCTATGACTTCAAAACCCTGATTCAAGGTAACACCAAACATGAGCATTAATTTGAAGTTGGAACACCGTGTTCAAGTTTCACAAGCAAGATAAAAAATTTGAAACTGTTTTAGCCATGAATCATAGTTGCAGTTTCACTATGTTTTCTTTAAAAACTCATAATGTAGCGCAACTATTACAATAAGTTACCACACCAAGAAATACCTTGGTCATGCCATCACATCTTGAACAAGTCCATGTAAAAAGATCCGTCAAATCTGAAATGTAAACCTGCATGTGTAAAGGCAACTATTGGTTATCATCAATCAATGTGTTTAACTTGTTAGACCGACAATGTCAGTCGTTAGTTAACTTATTTTGTGGACAAAGTCGCTTTTATAGTGCATATAAAATCAGAGTGAGCTTACTGCAGAGGCATATTCCACCAGAATTGTGGCAAGCGTGTGATTGTAAAGCGGTGAATCAGCCTTATGTTTGATTTCAAGTCCTGAGTGCATTTAAAAACTTAATTGTAAGTAAACTCTTAGAAAATCCTGAGAAAAATGATCTCCAATGCAGATACTTAGACATCTATAAACCAGGATAGTTTGTAAATAGCCAAATTCATTAAAAGAAAACTGAATAAAAGTTACTGTGATTAGATACAGATAGCCAAATCCATATATACTCAACTTGAGGCTTCGAAACAGATTTTAGACTTCTGATAACTTGGTTGACAAACACTTATCATCAAGCATGGTCCTTCAAATCTAAGAATAGCATCTAAGGCCAGTGGGAATCGTCCATGGGAAATACCAATCCGTGTGCTCTAACTATCTAAGAAATAGGCTTGGGTATCTCTCATAAGGTCACCCATAATATTTTATCCACATTATGCAAACTAGCACCTACCGATTTTTGGAGGTATAACACTATAACACATTACCAACTACCTATAATTGTTTGATTCTTCATTTCCTGATATCCAATTGAATAATTATCTAAACCTAGTGAGGTCACAAAAATTCGAGGTCAATCATCTACAACAACCTCTCTGCAAAATGCAAAGCCAATATTGTGTACAAACACTCCCTGCCAATCCCTGATAACGTGCAATCCAATAAAACAACAACAATAAACACAAACAGTTCATCAAAGAACTCATAACATAAAGTGCATTGATTATCACCTCTACCAGCTGAACCAACAGACAAACACAGTACAATCAGCAAGGTTATCCACCATCTTCTCTCCATATATACTGCAAACAAGTTCCACATCCAACACAAACATTCAATTAAGTCAAAATCCAAAACCCTCGTCATAGACAGAAACAAATGAACAAAAGCATGAGGATGTTATATAACATGATATGATATGAAAACAGTACTCCGCATATGGAACCTAAACCTAATTACCAGATCGCGGGGGCAAACGTCGGTTGAATTATGATGATAAATTGGGGGTTTTGTGGATCCAAATCGTACTTGTGGATTGAAAATAACAGGTTTCGGAGAATTTAATGTGTTTATTCAACTGTTATCGTAGCAGAGGTGGTGGAATTTTGGAGATTTAATGGGGGGTTTGGGTGATGATGAAGAGAATCAATGGCGTGTGCTCGGTGTTTATCTACAATATGACTGCTATTAGGGTCGTTTTGAACTATGAATTGTATTATTTGTATACGTTACTTGTTATATAAATTGGGGTAGGCTCTACCGACATACTAAAATACATTTTTAACAGAAAAGTTTTTTAACAGCAAGCAAAAAAGATTTGAAGTCTTATTATTTTTATGGACGAAACCAATGCTAATAGACTACAATGCCATGAACAACTATATAGATATATTGACGTATTTAAATGAGATTTTTTGTATGCAAACATATTTGAATAGTTATACTGGCGTAATGGTAAATTTCTAAATACGGGTGTATTAATAAATGCATGCAATCTATTAAATACACGTACAAATATATAAAGGGTGGTTTTTTTAATTTGATTTGATTAAAGAAATGAAGAGATGGAAGTGATGAAGTTAGATTTTAAATCCATTCATTCAAAATGAGAAAATGATCACTTGTATTGAAAATTGTATTGTTACCCACCTAATTTAACGCGAGAAATATTTTAAAAGCTACATCTTCTTAGTTAGATACGTACAAGCAGTTTTATCTAAATTTAGTCTTTATATTAAAATTTATTTTGTTCACAATGTGTCTTTATTTATCAATATCTTGTTTGTGTGATAAGTACGCATTTCAAGTCATGGTATATCCGTATATTGTTATGGAAAAGATTTTTGATGTGGATAGAATATTAGGATATTATTTATTAGCAAAACGGTTACGTATTTAAATTTAGATGCGTATATTAGTTTTTATTTACATGCGTATGCTTTGTCAAACATGTGTTTCTCATCAATACTTGTAAACAATTTATCGTTTTTATGGTTGCTTGTCTAGAATGAAAGCTATAACATGAGTTTTAAAATATTAATATGAAAATATAATAAATGAGTTTGGTTTATTTTTCGAGCCATACCTACCACACCTAACTAATAACGAGTTAAAAAATTAGAACCATACACACCAAATATATATATAATATATATATATATATTTGTTTTAGAAAAGCATAATTTCATTAACTCAAAACTATCAAGGAGCCGACACAAAACATACAACAAATAAAAAAGCAACGTATAACATTAACTAGCCCAATCTAGATAATTCATTTTTGTCCTATATTTAATCCATAGGAACCCGAGAATCTTGATCTCGTCCATGACCATGATGTTGGCGATAGACACCGGTTGATTCTCGAACAACCATTTGTATCTTGCTTTCCATATTACCCAACATGATAAAATGACAACACAATATACAACTTTTTTTGTTTGCTGGCTAAGATTGCTCGACATATGCAACTGTATTAAGTCAAGCATAGTGAAAGCATAAATCGGAGGGAGCTTGCACCACATCGAGACCTGCTACCAAACCAAAGATGCCACGTAACATCCAGTGAACACGTGATTGGCTGATTCATCCATTTCTCCACCAAATATATATCTGATAATTCTTTCAACTAATATTCAAAATTAAAAGAACAAATATCATATAAAAAACTAACATATTTATAGTTTATCTCGTAAAAGACTTTGAACAACTTTTTACATATAAAAATCAACATACATTATGTTTTGTCTCGCAAAATTCATTCAACAATGTTTTGTACGTTAAAAACTAATATACTTTTTTGTTGTTTTCTTACAAAAATATCTCAACAATATGTTATGCATTAAACTCCCTTCACATGTTAAATTTAAAAGAAATCGTGAAAAAAATTAAAACAAATTTGTACCTCTTTTTAGTTTGTGTGCAATTTTTTTTGCCGTACTTGACTTGTTAAACTTATAGGAGATCAAGCTTATTATTAAGTGTATAACATTGTAATTATACAACCCATGTAATATAACAATATAATATGTCATAAATATGTAATATATAAATCCTTAATATTAAATGTATAACATTATATTTATGCAACCCGTATATTATAACAGCTTTCCAGTAAAACATAAAACAAAATGAAAGATTATGTTTCCGACAATTTTAAGACCTTTTATTCATTTAAAATATAATTTTATCTTATTCACATTATTTGTATTTTAAGATTACTATATATCTCCATGATTTACTATATTAGAAAGTAATTATCTATTTTTTAGATGCAAACATAATTAATTACATTTCAATGTATTACCTTCACTAAAAATTTACCTGTTTGACAAGGTGGTATGTGTGCAAGATTGCCCACTCGGAATTTAGCTCACCCGTGAACCTCGTGTTGCAGTTTGCGCAAGCGTGGTGTGATAAACTAGTTTTATACCCGTCCGGTGGCCGGGTATTCTATCGTCATAATTTCATAATTATATTTCTTTAGATTTTAAACTAAAACAGTGCGTGTAATATAGTAGGTGAATATGTTTACGACAATAAGTAGACAAGAATTAAGAAGCCCGACATAAAAAACAACCATAAAACATGCGTCCACCTAATCATCCTAGAGTAAAAAAGTCTTCACCATCTAGCCTAACCATAATCCATCAATGTTCCATTATAACCATGTAGAGCGATGACAAATTCAACACTTATAAAACGACAACCAACAAAAAGGATTGTACTAAACAATCTTTGACCATATTACATACATTCAATATCAACAATTATAACCACTACAAAACATTTATAAAAAATGTAATCAGATCATCCAAATTGCCTCATCCCTAAATTTGCTTTGCTTTCATAGTTGCATATACATGAACCCTCCCGTATCATTCTTGAATGAAAGTGTTGCATTATGTATTCTGTTTTATGTTCATGATGATTTTACTTTGTGTGCATGTGTAAGCAATGGCGGAGCTTGAACAATTCCGTATGGGGGGCGGGGGCGAAATTAATTTTTTTTAGGGGGGCGAACTCGATATTTATATAAAAATTTACACTATCGGACCAAAAATTTACACTACCGGACTAAAATTCAACACTGCCGTCGAAAAAAAGAGGGGGGTGGCGGCCCCCCCCCCCCCCCCCCCCCCGGTCTCCACTATCCTCCGCCACTGTGTGCAAGTGTGTAAACATGTAGCGAAAGTAGAAGATAAAGGCACAAAAATTGATTATAAAACATTAAGAATAATGGAAAAAGTTATAAAAACATCATACTTTAAAAGTAAAAATAGAGTTATACCGTAACATAATTTTGACAAACACATTTCCTAATACATGCACAATATAACTACTAAATAACCATGGAAAAGTGAGTGTTGTGTAAGACAAGTTCTTAATTTAAATGTTTGAGTAGTCTGTTTTTTTAATCCCTAAGTAATATTACATACTTTTGAATAGAAGCTAAATCTGCAGTGTAAATGGAGAAGCTTAATGTAAACGTGAACAACCACCGACCGCCAAAACAAAGCTGCACTTATAATGGTATAATATAAGACACTAAATTGTATTAGTAAACAACACACTTTACATGGTAGATTAAAATTAATAAAGAGCTCAAGCAACCTTATATAGTGTCAAAAAACCTTACAAGAAGGAAGCCATTTACTAACATTGTTTACTTTAAAACACACGAAGTAACTGCAACAGTAACCGGTTAGAATGCATATACACGTGTTCAGTTTACTCTACATTCTATCCCACTAACAACAACCCAAATACAAACTAAACACCTCATTTTTATATTAACACACATTAAATACAAACTCAACCTATAACTGAAATAAATATGATGACTTATGTTAAGACAACATATAATCTATACCTTAGAGAAGTTAGAAAAATATTAATAATGTATATGTTCTTAATAACTTACTCTACTAATAACCTAACACATGTTTACCATGCATTTTATAAAATATACACTGTATAATATTTGTAAATATATATAAAATTAAATATTTATGAACTTTTCTATTTTTTTAAAGTTTAATGCTAAACCTGTTTTCTATAATAGATACTTTACATAATATTAGAAAAATACTGATTGCGTATACGCTCCGAAAAAAATATATTTTAGTACGGACCAACACATGTTTTATCATGCACCTCATAAAATATTTACAATATATAAAATTTGTAAATGTATATAAATTTTAATGAAAGCACATGTTCAATCATTGTTAATTGTTGTTAAGAGAAACATCTTATTGCTCTAAAATATAAACTCTCTTATTAGAAAACAAAAACACATTCAGTTTAATTTTTAGTATGCACACGTATAAACTTTTCATACCTCATCATTAAGCTCCCGTTGTAACTGCGATTTGTAAGGAGAGAAATGTCTTTTAAAAGTAAATTATTTCTACATTGTCTTCACTTTCATGCTGTAAATTATCAAACTTTAACACGAGCTGATAATAAAATCTATTCAAGATTACATATGAAACAGTTGTAAACGACGACCATTTAATTCAAGGATAAATTTGTACAAAAACAATAAATTTTACCATCTCAAAATGAGTCTTGCTCTTGAACGCGTACTGCATCTTAAATGATAACCAAAAGCATGTGATAATTAAGAAATGCAAAAGGTTTAAAGAGATTAACAAACAAAGAGTAGTGTGTTGCTTTACTAAACAACTTAAAAAGCAAGATGCTATCATACCTTCTTAGATTCAAATGCATGTTTGTGTGTTCCATTACAATCAACGTTGTTGTATTTTTAAGTCTGCTGGTACTACCAATAAGAGTAAATGAACGAATCTTAAAAAAACAAAATATAGAACAGAATGCATGCTTTTATAGGCGAGTGTGGACGGTTACAGGGTGCACAACCACCCCACTTTTTTTTTGTTGTTGCATTCCAGCCTGTGCAACAACTGCACCCCCCATAACTGCAGCAGTTAATTTGCCAAAGATAACAGCCGAAACCACCTTGGAGCCGCCGTAACCGTCGAGTTTAAACGGCCAGGATTTGATTTTAGTTTGATCCAACGGATGTGATGACTTTTACTAACGGTTACACTCACCACTAGTAATATAATATATAATGCCATAAATCTTACTCTCGTGAGAATTCTACAATTGCTAGAAATTCGACCGTAACCCTCTAATGTAGCCATGACCAACAACCAATTCACTAAAAAAATTCGTTTTTTAAAACTGTATAATTATATGTTTTTACCCCACTCAAATGTAAAATTTTAAAATATTAGAAAAAATGAGTGAAATCTCACCCCCATTCCTTCTCTTGAATGAGTGAGTGAATGAATTTCATGTTCTATGTGCGGTTATATGGTAGTTAGTGAAATCATAATATCCAGTACCACAAATACATGGTCTTATAAAACTTTAATAGATGATTTAATATAAAGAAATGTGAGTCACGAAATAAAATTTGGTACAAATCATAATCTTAGCCTCCCCCCCCCCCTCCCTCCCCCGACCGCTTTGATGCGGCTTGCCCTTGGTATTAAGTCGAGGATAACACCTAAAACTACAATATATATATAGTTATGCATTGTGTGACATAAACACTTTACAATACAAATACAATCGCATAGTTAAATCTTGTGGTATCGATACAAACACACTAATAGTACAATTATATTACAATTCAGTTGTTACCAATACAAACAGAGTACGAGTGATTGAGGCTCATAATAGGTATATTGTTATGGCTGCAAACTAAAAACGGATGCCATACCAAAACAATGTGTATCGGCCTTTCTACTAACATCATCACAACCTAAATGTTTTATAAGTTTGTTAATGTAAAGTTGGCTTTTCTTCGTCATTTCAAAACCCAAACAAAGTTCGGAATCAAACACGGAGAGAACCAAGTCGATCCGATGACTCGATGAGGTGTAGTTAGTGACAACTTCCCAAAAAACCCTAAGAAAGGGTATACTAAAGCATCTGTGTGGTGGGTAAAATTTGAAACCCAAAAATATCAGTAGTTAGAAAGGGAAAGAAACGAAACTTGATAAAAAAAGACTTCATTATTACTTGTAGTTTGAAAACCATATAAAATAAATGAATATTACTGGATAATCCATCATCGTTGCTTGCATGGCCATCAGACAAACAACAACACTCTAAACCCTTTTATCATTTAATAACAAATAACATATTAATGAGGCTATACTCAACATCACAGAACTATAATTATCTCCGAGTGATTTTATAAAAACGAGAGTAAGCTCGTGTGATTTCTAAATGATGAAGAATAGTCATAATCCGAGGCTCACAAAGATATGTGATTAACCCCAGGTTTGACAACGGAAAAATTGGGGCTCAAAATCTTCAAAGCATGGTTACAGATTCAAGGTCTGAGATGAGTCATGCCTCCTCATTATCGACTGGTTATCATATTGATCGACATACACCCACCCTAACAAAGGTCTAGATCCACACACATCAATATATATGTTGATAAGGTATACTTAAGTTTACCTTATCAACATAAAAAGAAAGAAATATCTCGATGGCAGAGAAGGGTCAACAAAGAATTACAGTGGCTGGAGTTGCAAGACGCCGACAACAACCAACTCTCTACACATCCAACTTCTCTTTTTCTCTTACATTGGTGCAAAACAGATGGCATAAAAAGAGACTGAAACCGAGAACAAAGAGGGGCGGACAAAAAGTAAGTATCGCTGGATAGGGATAACAATGACAACGACAACCATAGTCGTCCTCTTTCTACATCTAAGTTTTCTCTGTCTACATAAGTGGGGGAGCAATGCCGAAAGAAACCATGAGAAAGGGCTTAGAGCATTAAGTAGGTTTCCATTTTTAATGTGAGTGTGTGCCTTATATTATCGGGATGGTTGTAAGTGGTTGTGAGTGAAGGAGAGAGAAAATTTATGGGGATTGTGCCATGATTCCTCATATTTGGGGAAACACGGTACAACCTCATAAGTTTTTTAATATTTTTAAAAGTGGTTGTGAGTGGAGGAGAGAGAAAATGTAATGATAAAAATATAAAAAATATTATTTAATTAAAAAAAATTAAAAAGTAGTGTTTTTAATGTAAATATGAGGATGCTTGTGTGAATGCTGCGTCAGGGTGGGTGGCAAAATATGAAACTCAAGCAAGAATAGCGGTCAAAAAACAAAAAAAAAGAAAAAAAAGAAAAAAAAAAAAACACTTACGACTTCACTATTCAAATCATATAGAGTTAATTTTTTTACATCGAATAATCATTTTTAGGTGTAAAAACTAAGGATACTATCGTAATCATATATGATAAATTAAGTATTTATAACAGTAATAATAAATAAACATAAAATATTAACAACTTACAACTTACATTCTAACTCATTTAAACATCTTACCCAGAATTTTCACATATAATTAAAATAAAATATAGATTTTACGGGCATTAAAAATTGAAGTACCGACTCTTTTAACTTCATATCCGTAGACCGTAGTCTTACCTTCACCGCTCCTGTGGTTTTAATCGGAAAATTTAAGATAGGCATGAAAATCGTATAAAAAACGATATGAGTTTTGAAAAGTGTGACACAAAAAGAATATTTTTAACTCGAACTATCTATACTATATTATAATGCACGAAAGAAGGATCCCGACCAAAGTTAAGAGATTTGTAAATTTTAAGCACAACGTACAACCCAAAAAATCAATTTAATAAGGATAATTATGTCTTTCTAGCCTTATTAAAAAATTAGAACTTTAAACTTATTTACATTTAAACCCTTGTATCTTTAATTATATACAATTTTTTTTCATGTTTTTTACAATATGCTTAAAAAAAAAAATTCAGTTTTTTAAATATAAAACTAATCAGAGACAAGTACCATAATGAAAAGTGTTGCACGCGCCGCATCGCGCGGGCACGTTACTAGTTTACACATATAGATATTCTTAATTTACAAATTCCCCACTAAGTATACAGATTATTAATTTAAGTAGCGATGAACAATAGTGTTTTTCTTTTATTTTTCACCACTTGGACCCTCAACTTGCATGAGTTGCATCCAACTTGTTTAGTTTTACGTTTAATAGTATTTAATTTATTAATTTTTTACCTATTTTGTTTTTCTTTTATAACTTTTAAATTACAATGTTTATTAAATCTACTGTTGCGGAGTATTTATTTTTATCTACATTTCGTCATAAGTTTCGTTCGAAATCGACAATGCCAAATATAATGCATTGTTGTTTTATTATTAATACTAGCTTTACTAAACCAGTGTATTACACGGGTTGAATAAATAAAATATTAAATAAAATAAAATTTTATTAGTTATAAAATGATATTCTAAGATAAGATACAATTAAAATTACATATGAGTAATGACTATAAGTGATAAACAATGATATTAATTTTTTAAACTTTATTTGTATTTTCAAAAAATAAATAAAACATTTTTTTTCAAAACAAACAGTTTTAAAAATCATCATTTTCAGTAATTTATTTTCTATAGCTTCCAATTTTAATTATTTTTTATTTTTCTAGTTTTTACTTTTTAAAACCACTAATTTTAAAATATTTCGTATTAAAAAGTTTGATGTTTTAAAAAAAATTCTTTTTATAAAAATTTGTTTATTTAAAATAACATTAATAAAAAGATTTCTTGCTTAGTTTATTAAAATACTTTTTAATGTAAAAAAGAATTAATAAAATTATTAGTAATTAATGTAGTAATTAATTTGAGAGAGAAGCGAGAAAATTTGATGTGAATAAATGTGATGATGACATGTGTCACCTTTAGTTACTTTTTATTTTAATAAGAAGATTATTCACTTTCATATACATTTTAATATAAAACTTATTCGCGACGACCCACATCAAATATAACATATTTGTAACCTTTAATTTCTGAGTATACCGTTTTAGTATAAATTCTATAGAAAATCGAGCTACCGTGACGAACATGCCAATTTGAGTAGCATATATACAATATTCATCTTTAAACTATAAGAGCATTCCCTAATTATTTGTAAGGGTGGGTGGCATACGTGACGTAAAGCCACAACGAGTCTCGACGCCGCACGCCACCACTGCCGCCACCCCATCCATGTCGCATGGCATGGTATTTCGACGAGTAATGTTGTGGCATATGTGTGCGTGTTGTGTCGTGTGGCAACACCGTCTCTATCAAATTTGAATGTGTGGTTTAGGGTGATATGATAAGATTTGATTGGTGAGTTTATGATGTAGTGTGGTAGGTGTGATGAGAGTGCCCCTTCCATCTTGAGTGTGTGCCCTGTAGGAGATGATTGTAAGTAAATAAGAGATAAAATATTAGTGTTTGTTTGTATATTTGAGGTAAATACTATTCACCCCTATATATATTTATGGATTTTTTGAAAGTGATTATCAATAAATAAGAGAGAAAATATGATGATAAATATATAAAAAAATATTTAATTAAATTTTTTTTATAATTTTTAATAAGATTATATGAATAAAGATGATAAAAAGTTTTTTCTCATTTCACTCTTACATTTAAAATCCTGATATAAAATATTCAAACATTTTTAGTTGTGATATAAAATTCTTTTAAAAAATAAAAATAAAATTAAACTGCTGAAACGAACAACCGAAGAACATCTCAGCCAACTCAGATACAACTCGTTTAACTAAACATATAATGAGTAAAACCTGTAATGTATCCAAACCCATTTAAAATATTACTAATTATCAACTTTAGGTTGCATTTATTGTTGTATCATGAACATTAAAGATAGTGTATATCTTTTGTTTTTGTTTTTATTTTATTTCTTTTAATTTTTTTTATTTCAAACCCAATACTTTTTTTTTTTACAATTTAACTCCTACAATTATTCAATTTCAACTTTGTTCAAACCCAATACTTTTTTATTTCAAACCCAATACTTTTTTGTTTTTATTTTTTTATTTTTACAATTTATTTTGTTTTAACTCCTTGAATATTATACCTTTCATCTTTACAAATTTTTCGTTTATATTTCTGTATAAATTTTGAGAGTTAACATGTCGTAACGTACGTGTGTGGTTCAACATTGTTACATTTATTTTTTATCGTTTAACGGTCATGTCGCAACATGTGGGTCCTACATTGACCTAGTTATTGTTTTTAATATTTTACGATTAACGTGCATGGTTCAACGATTTTACGTCAACTTTCCATTCATTTTTGTTTACTTTATAATACGAGTTTTTTCGATATTGGTAAGCTAACAGTGATGATATAACATTGGTGATACTTGATATGGTTTTGTGTTACCGTCGCAACGTGACGAACTTAATACTAGTTTAAACTAAACCTCATCTCAAATTCATGCGTCATACGAATGGAAACATGAGGCATAGAGGTATGGTGTGAAAGCACACGCCTTAACGGACCCACCACCTAACACAAAAACCACCCGAGTCATGAACCATGGCTCGAATCCGTAATCTACTCGTGTTTCGAGCGACAAAAAGGGTCACGAAATACCCAAAAGCACACCTTAGATTTCCAGAAGATTACACCACAATCTACTTCACCTAATTACGCGTCAAAACTTCCCCAAAAATCCAATCTTTTTCACTCATCAACATGATTCCACCCCTTTCTTCGTTCTAATTTCAACCCTCACACACAAGATATTAGTATTATACTCCAATTTGTTTCCCATTGTCTTCTTTTTCCTCTTCGACCATTAGTTTCTTCGATTTGTTGATCTGCTTTCTTTCGCTGTTTTTCCGGTGAGAAACAGCTTACTGTTGATAGTTCACTGATGTGTTAGCTCATGGCCTCCAATTTTTCACACATCAAAAGAAATTAGATTGTGGGTTTCGGATTTCGGCCCCTTTAGGTTCAGATTAGCTAAATTTTGCGGTATAATTTTGAATGTATAGAAGAAGATAGTGAAAAGGGGTGTAATTGTATAAACCCATCGGATAATTTGTGGGATTTGGTGTTTTTGGCATGGGTGGGTGTTTTCCATGCTTTGGTGCATCAAACCAAGAACAAAATGGTGTAAAAGAAGTGTCGAAGAAAGATGTTGGGAAAGAGGGTTCAGGTGCTCATCATGTCAGTAGGGTTAGTTCAGGTAATTGAACGCTTTTTCATCATCAAGTTCTGATCTTTATGTGATTTCGTAGGGGATTTAGGGACTTCAATTTTGTAGTCTGATCTGTTGAGTTGTTTAGATTCTTGATTTGATGAGTTGGGTGTTTGACTATTTGCACGATTTGGCATTGGTTTGGTGTAATGTGGTGGTTCAAGAATGTTATTTGAAGATCTGGTTTGGAAATTTAGATGAATTCTACATTTGTTATGATGTTGCTGTATAAGATTAGTTTATGTTTGTTTATGTGTTTGTATGTGTCTGATTTTATAATTTGTATAGGAAAATCGAAATCTCGTGTTAGTTTGGATCATAAGAAAGACCAGATGGTTACGAAAGATGGACAAACAGCAAACATTGCTGCACAAACATTTACTTTTCGTGAACTTGCTGCAGCAACGAAGAATTTCAGGCCTGAATCTTTGCTAGGAGAAGGTGGTTTTGGGCGTGTCTACAAAGGTCGCCTGGAAAGCACGGGACAGGTGAATTGCATTTGAAAATTCATGTGTTATTACATTCTTTAATGTTGAATTGTTGACACCAATAATGCTACACAGTTAGTCAATTTGATAATAAGACTGTCTTGAACTAAATTCCTCTTAGCGATTGTTTGGATGCTTTCTGAAAGTTAGTATGTGACTCTGGATAATCATAATCAGTAAATCAGATAATAGTGTTTGGACATGCTTTTGCTGTTTGTAATAAGCTGATGGTAATGCTTCAAATATTTGACACATTCTTACTGTTTTGAGCAATTTATCTATAAAATGAGCAACAGTACATTCTTGTGAAGAAATGAGATAAGTTTTATGAGTGGGGAAGTCTCTTGATTTAGGTTAGAAGAAGGACTAATCAGTTAATTTTGTTTTATCAATGATAATTAGTTCTATTCAATATGAAACTAACAGTCCAAAACTAAATATTTGACCCCTAAATTATCAGATAGTTGGAATTAGAATCTATTTATCCTTACTATCATAAACTGAATTATTACTTTAAGACCCAGTGACTAGATAATTAATTTGAAAACGTGCTCATATATTTCTAGTATCACTCTTAGTTGGCATTCTGAAGCTAACTTTTTTGCAGGTAGTTGCAGTGAAGCAGCTTGATAGAAATGGTCTTCAAGGGAATAGAGAATTTTTGGTGGAGGTTTTGATGCTTAGCCTCTTACATCATCCGAATCTAGTCAATTTAATAGGTTATTGTGCAGATGGAGACCAACGCCTTCTTGTTTATGAGTTTATGCCTTTGGGATCACTCGAGGATCATTTACATGGTAAGATTTTATTCATCATTTATTTAATTTATTCTATACATTGTAATTCCTGTTAGATATGTGACTTGACTTCAAGTTAGGAGGATAGTTTTGTCTTCTCACCTTTATAATCAATATTCATTTTTTAGTTACTAATTAGAGACTTCTGTTGTTAGTTAATTAGTAATTACTTAATGATAAGGCTTATGGGCTGTTAAAAGTGACCAGAAACTTAAAATCAGTTATCTGCTTGTTCAAATTCTGTCTTCTTAGTCACATTGATACAAACCCAGATACTAATTGGGTGGGTTGGTGGGCCTTGGTACCGGGTCAAAGGGGTAGCAGTCTAGTGGGGTTAGTGGATGAATGGTTAGCTATTGTTTAGGGAGTAACTGCAGCCTAATTGGCTATTGTTTAGGGAGTAACTGCAGTCTAATTGCCCCTATTCTTCCTATTTATGTTTACTTCTTAGGATGTGTGTGGCTATCTTTGTTTAGTTTATCAAAAGTAGGGTTTCTAAACCTTGTAATCGGAGATCACCCTTCTCGAACAGGGCTCTATCTGTACTTTTTATTTGAAGTTAATCAAGCCGACTTTTTGGGTTCTATCATTTTGGTTCCATTGCCGGGAAATCGAATGGCACCTGTAACCCGGAACTTGGCAGATCAACTAGCAACCATTGCAGCAAAGCTAGATGTCATTCTTGCATCTTTGAGAGACGATGTTGAAGAAATCAAAGTTCAAATGATCAGAGATTGTTGTAACAGTGAAGAATCAGAGGATAGTTTGAAGAACACGGTGGTTGAGGAACTGCAGGGGTCTGAGCATGACCCTCTTCAGCCACTTAGATCCGGCGTTGGTGGCAGAATCACTGACCAAAGCGACATAAGCGGTGATGGGATCGAGGGCACCAATGAAATGGATAGCGGAATGCACACCGGCAAAATTGATGGCACCGCAATTGAAGCTTGGGCACCGGAAAAGAAATTAACAACAAAAAGCAGCCATGATCGGAAGAGGAGAGGAGAAATTAGTGAACTTAGAGGCTTGCTTAAAGATATTGATCCGCCAATCTCGTTAGCTGCAACGCATCAAGGAAATAAAAACGTGTTGATTTCTTCCACATATACACATCTGAAACGCAATGAATTCCTGAAGTATGCCTTTGATCGCCCTTATTTGTGCCCTAGGATACTCTTGTCTGATCTAGCAAGTTCTGAAACTTACCAAGCAACACTAGCACTTGCGAAACATGTGGTTGTAATTTTTATCATTGTGTGGGACCCAGGAAAGGGAAGGCAGCAGCCTTTCATCTCCTATCTGTGGAGCCATTTGAGTACTAGTCCAGCATTCGACTTGAGGTCAAGTCGTTTGTTCAGGGAGGATGCATTGATACAAACCCAGATACTAATTGGGTGGGTTGGTAGGCCTTGGTACCGGGTCAAAGGGGTAGCAGCCTAGTGGGGTTAGTGGATGAATGGTTAGCTATTGTTTAGGGAGTAACTGCAGCCTAATTGGCTATTGTTTAGGGAGTAACTGCAGCCTAATTGCCCCTATTCTTCCTATTTATGTTTACTTCTTAGGATGTGTGTGGCTGTCTTTGTTTAGTTTATCAAAAGTAGGGTTTCTAAACCTTGTAATCGGAGATCACCCTTCTCGAACAGGGCTCTATCTGTACTTTTTATTTGAAGTTAATCAAGCTGACTTTTTGGGTTCTATCACACATTAGTTGTTTCTGGTTCGTTAAGTTTCATTACTGGATGTTGCAGACATGAAATCCAAAGTAGGTGAAATGATATTGCTGTCCACATTTAACACTATATTTATACAGATATGCCCTTAAATATTAAATCACCACATCGTTGTACTCTCGTTTTTCCATCTTTCTGACTTTCTGAGAATCTTTATTATCCTCACCTTAGTACGTATTTCCATGTCTCTCTTTCTTTTTTCTGGATTTAACTAGTCAGTTGCAATACCCCCAAATTTTAGCATAGAACATCTGATCTGGTTTAGATTTGTGAATTCAAGAACACGTAAGAATGAGTATTACTAAAGCAAAGTTGGAGGCTGATGAAATGAAATTTAGAGATCAGTTTTTCATGTATATTTTCTTATGAAATGCGCGACATACTTATGGCAATGCATATAAGAAGCACACCCACTTGCAGGCATGGCATCCAAAAATAAACGGAATGATTGGACTGCCTAAATTTAACACTGTAAAGATAAAAAGAATGACCTTAAATCGTCACATCACCATCATCTTTTCCAATCTTTCTAAGACTTCTTTACTACCCTGCTTTAGTGCTTTAGCATAATGCCACCGCCTTTATGTCTTTTCTTGGGATTGAACTTCAACAACAAGCATCACCTTTGGATAAAAATAAATATCGATATTCATTTGATTACTGTTGTTGTATGTGACCATGATTGACTTATGATTTCTTGATCCGTGATTTGAGTTCGTTGAGATATAGATTGTTGTTCTTGTTAATATCGTGTGTTAGGCTACATCCTTTTAAGTGATTAACTCCATAAATGACGTGTTTGCATATCCTCATATAAGATTTGAGCTTTTTTTAGGTTGATGATATCTTTACTTCTTTTTCTTTATTAGACTATGTATGATAAGCCAATTATCTCGGTTTTCTTTGAGTTTATGGTGAGTCCTTGCTTTATCCAAATGTTTTGGCTGTAAATACACAACAATCAGAAACATAGTTTTGCACTTACATACCGTTGACCTCTAAATACCTAATTATAAAATGTCGTCGTATTTGCTTATGCTCATTAAAAAGACTTGCTTACAGTTAGATGTGGCCGGTTGGGTGACTGGTAGCTTGTAGTATGGTTGAAATAGACCGGCCAGGTTGTCTTGACCCACAAATACCTTTTTTGTTTAATTTTATAATACTTTTCATAGATAAATATTGCGATTATCATGTTTAGAATATCAATAATGATCAAAGTCTGAATAAAGCGGTTAAGAAGTTTGTATGAGTAAAATATATGTTGGGATACATTCAACCTATTCCCTTTTAGCTAAATTTCTTGATTTAAGCTGTTGAATTAAACGTACCCATTTATAAGTAAATGGGATGAAACTACCACATCTACTTGGAACTTACGGTTATGGTGCTTTTTCATTTTTTTTCATTACAGATCTTCCACCAGATAAAGAACCGTTGGACTGGAACACAAGGATGAAAATAGCTGCGGGTGCAGCCAAGGGTTTGGAATATTTACATGACAAAGCAAACCCTCCAGTCATATACCGAGACTTGAAATCATCTAACATTCTTCTTGATGAAGGATTCCACCCGAAACTATCTGATTTTGGGCTTGCAAAACTCGGTCCCGTAGGTGATAAAACACATGTTTCTACCAGGGTTATGGGCACATACGGCTACTGTGCTCCCGAATATGCCATGACCGGTCAACTTACTTTAAAGTCGGATGTCTACAGTTTTGGTGTCGTTTTTCTTGAACTTATCACCGGACGCAAGGCCATCGACAATACTCGTGCTCCCGGAGAACAAAATCTTGTTGCTTGGGTGAGTTACTATATTTATGCAATTTATATTATTTGACTCTACATGTTTCACTATATTTATGCAATTTGTAGGCCCGCCCTCTCTTCAAAGACAGGAGGAAATTCCCGAAAATGGCTGATCCGTTATTGCAAGGTCGTTATCCAGTTAGAGGCCTTTACCAAGCACTTGCAGTTGCAGCAATGTGCTTACAAGAACAAGCCGCCACACGTCCTCTAATAGGTGACGTTGTGACCGCTTTAACCTACTTAGCCTCTCAAACCTACGACCCCGAAGCAGCCCGAACCGAGCGCGCCAGCCGCGGCAGCGGGTCAGGCACTCCCAGGAGCCGAGCAGACCGCAGGAACCCCAGTGACAGCGGCCTAGACACCCTTGACAACGCCACACGCGATCCACGCGCCCACGGGTCCCCTTCCACTTACAAAAACTCCCCCGACTACAGAAGAATAACCACTCGTTCTGATGTCGGGAATGGTGAAAGCAGTAACGGAGGTGGCGGGTCGGGTCGGAAATGGGGGTTGGTGGACGACCCGGATTCTCAAAAGAACAGTCCTGGGAGTACTGGCCGGGCTAGGAACCGGGACCTTGAGCGGGAACGGGCTGTGGCGGAGGCGAAAGTGTGGGGGGAGAATTGGAGAGAGAGAAAGAGAATGGGTGATGGTAGTTTTGATGGTGCAAATGTGTGATGGAGGTTACATGTATAATTGTGTATGTGTTTTTTTCATGAGCAAATAAGAGTGAGTTGTAGCTCTGATTGCTGATTCTTGTGGTATGTTGGTTGTAAGTTGTAACAATATTTGTGGCAGATGAAGAAAGAGGGGAAGTGAAGTTGAGAGGGGTGTTGACTTTTGTAAAAAGATTGATATTTGCTTTGACTAGTTTATTCAAACTTGGTAATTATATTATGGGATTGAGTCAACTCTTTTGTTTTGTTTTCTTTTTTGGTTTGTGTATTGATGTTTGCATCTGTTGTAGGTATTTAAAACAATGTATTTAAATGTCTGTGTTTTCTCATTTCTGCTGCTTGTATCAGATGTAGGTATTATTTATTCCTATTAATATGTTTGGTCGGTGGGTTTTTTTTTTTTTTGGTTTGTGTTTATAGGGTTTGTATTGGTTGTGGGTTCGAGGTTTGGGGGTGGGGTTTTTTTTGTGGGTTTTGGTGTCTGGACACGTGTCTTTGATGTGTGTTTCGATTATGTTCGTCTATAGGGTTCGTTGGCGTTGTCTTTCTCCGGGTTTCTGCTTTCTTTCTTCCTTGATCATGACGAATCTCGCTATTAAGGTTTGGGTTTTCCTTTTGTTTGCTCTTTTCGGGGATTTGATTTTTGTCGGTTTTCTATTTTGGACTGTGTCGCCTTCTTGCTGATTTGATTTTCGTCTCTTTTGTGTATAGTGTTGGGCTTTGATTTAGTTTTTGGGTTCCGCATGTTCTGGTGCGTTATGTATTTGGGGTTTTGGTGTGTTTTACTTTGTGTATTTTGAACCTTTATTTTGATTTTGATTTTAGTTTAGGGTTACGTTAAAACTCGCATAGCCGCGGCAACGCGCGGCGCCGAAACCTAGTTGATATATCAAACCTCAAATCTTATATTTTGTGCAATGTTCTTTTATAAAAAATCTATCATCACTCTCTAGCTAACACGAAATGTGAAACTAGGGAATTAGATGGAAACAAATTCAAGCAAATTCACTCAAAGGGGAGTGAATTCTTCAAATAAATTTAATATATTTTTTATTTTCTTTTGTAATATATTTTTTAGCATATTTTTTTATTTTCTTTAATAGCTTGTGGTATTTGTTTTATTAAGTAAGCTAAATATTCTTTTTGTTTATATTCAAATATAAATTTTACTAAAACTAAGTTGAATTAAAAAAAAAGTATGTGTTTATATTTACTTCACCATAAAGAAAAACATTAATTTTGTTTGTCGACTTCGCTCTGGCTTGACGAAGTGTCTTGAATTCGCTCCACCCCATGAATTACTAGTTTTTTGTTTAGGTTCACATGTGTTATAAAAGTGTTAGCGGTCTTTTTAAACCATCTGTTTTACTATGCTATCGTATTCACAATTTTACAAAATATATAGAAAATGTGTAAGTTAATGTTCATAATAGGATACCGTGATAGTAGTAGGTGGTATATTTTCAATCAAAAAGTTATCGTTTCTAATACCGTAGGAGAATATTTTATCATTTAAAATTATAGGTGTTAGAGTATTCACAGCTCGTTCCTCATATATATACGAGTGAGTACCCTATATTATGGGGGATGGTTGTGAGTGATTGTGAGTGAAAGAGGTAGAAAATTTATGGAGATTGTACTGTGTTTCCCTATATTTGGGAAATACGGTTCAACCCCCATAAATTATTTAATATTTTCGAAAGTGGTTGTGAGTGAATGAGAGAGAAAATATAATGATAAAGATACGAAAAGATATTATTTAATTAAAAAAAAATAAAATAGTAATTTTTAATGTAATTATAAGGATTTGTGAATCTTATCGTGTTAACTTTTAATGTTAAAAAAGTTGTAAGTTTTTCAATGTGACTGATTTGACGGCCGAAACAAAATTGGCTTGGGGAAGCCTTTTTTTCTAGCCCGTTTTCATTTTAAATGAGGTTACAATAATCTAAATATGACGCACATTGAAGAACTAAAACATAATTAACCCATGTTCGTTAAACACAGTATAAATCGTTAGAAATGACATAACATAATTGTTGCTCTTTAAATTATAAGCAAATAGTTAACGGTGAGTCGAATCTTTATTCGCCGTTATGAAATGTCAAAAGAAATTGATTTTTGAAAATCGATAAAAGAAATTGACGACGGCCCTAGTACCCTACATGATTCTATATTTTTCTTAGCGTAAATTGAATCATTGACGGGTCACTCGCCCATCAGATCATTTTCATTTCTCAAGTATATAATTCAAGATCACCCCAGAAGAAAACTCACCATAGGTGAGAAAAAACTCTCCGGCCCAACCTGGAAATCAATTTTTGTCATAGTGTGACTTGAACCCAAAAAAAGTCACCCAAAAACTCATCATATTTTAATGAGTTCTTAGTGTATCTAATCTTTGGTCTACATGATTCTATATACATTAAAAAGAAAAAAAAAAATCGTAAAGCGCGTATTTTCAAATCTTTAATGCATTTTTACGTTAACCTTTGTTTCAGCATAATAATTAATTTGAATATATTTTGTTTTTCTTTTAAAACCTTTATGTATATGCTTTGTAAAAATTTGAATATATTGGAGTGTAAATATTTTTTTTAAATCGAGTTGTTCGTCGTAATAGACAAGTCATTAATGATTTGTTGCATGAACATACATATTGACAAAGCTCCTTAACACTTCATTTTCACAGTCTTTTCTTGTTTTATCTTACAACGTTTTAAATACGATGTTCTATAAAATTCTAAATTTACCGTTGCGACATGCTTATTTTATTAACCATTCGACCTAACTTTTTACGTGTTGTAAATACTAATGCGCAGGTCGTTAAAATCGAGTCTTATAAAATTTAACACCCCTGTCGTAGAGCACAGATTTAAGCAATAATGCGCAATGTACAAGTGATCATGCACACTTACCTCAACCGTGATACCATCCTATAATATTTTCTAAAAAGGTATTTTTTTCGTCATTTTTTTGTTATTAGATAAATATTAGAATAAGCAAGGACTGGATTCCTTAATATATCATTTTTTTTCTTCCAAACCTAAATGCACATATAGATATATAATTTACACGCATTGATCTCTTCGTGATTTAACTGAAAGTATTGTCTTTCTTGAATTTTAGCTTGAAAGTATGAGATTTCAAATAAAGTTAATAATATTTTTTAAGTCTTCTTATCTATTATGATCTATGTAAGTATCTCTTGTTAACCAAACAGCTTAAACGTCAGAATTAGCAAATTTACTTTTGTATAGCTTGCAAATTCTATCAAATCTGGTAGACTGAAACTAGTAATCCTTATGTATACAGTGAAAAATAAAGAGATTTAATTTAAGAGGTTGGTTTCATTAAAAGATAAAGCGGATCTCAATTGAACTAATAAGAAATTATTTACAATATGACCTAGTGTTAAAGGTGTATGCCAATCATCTAAGAGGTGTTGGGTTGTAACCACCTCACTTGAGACGTGAGACGTGATTTAGATTTAGGTCGTAGTAAAGTAGAATTAGATTAAAGCTATCCAAAATAGATAATTAAGAAATTATTTTAAAACTTAAACATATAAAAATAATATTAGACCAATAAATGTGAGTCTCAAAGATACAGTTGAAGTGATAAAATGTCTTATCTGTGAGTAAATTATACGGATAGTCTTTGGGGTTTGCACGTATTACAGCTTTAGTCCCTATTTTTAAAAAATTACAGATGTGGACCTATACTATGCAAGGAGTGCACGCTGACGGTCTCTGACACTAACAAATGTTAAGTTTCTCTGTTAGTTTTTTAAAAAGACCAAAATATCTTTTCTTTTTATCTTATCATGTGGGACCCACACTCCCTCATCTTCTTTCCCTCCTTTCACAACCTGCAACTCATGTAACCTCACCAGTCCACCACCACCACCACACTGTCACCATTCTTAACCACCAACACCACCATCGTCACCATCCTTAACCACCACCACCGTCATCATCTCCAACACACCAACACATCACACCATCACCATAACCATATCTGATCAACCGCTACCACCATCAGCTTCACCATAACCACCGCACACCACCAATCTGAGCACTAACCATCGGTGACCACCATCACCATAGCAAACCAACACCATTGTTGTTGTTTATGTTCCAGATCTACATAGCAAACCACCATCATTACCACTGTTTTTCTTCTAGATCTTTGCGTGTAGATCACAAATCAAATCTGAAACCCCAACCGAACCCTTCACAAATCAAAATTCTTAATCGATTAGACACAGATGAAGCCCTAGATCCGTAGGTATGGCAACGACACGTTCATCTGGCGCCGGTGGTGGTGGTTTGGGTGGTGGTCACACGATCCACCGGAGATCCACCACTACGGGAAGATGATGGTGGTGCGGCGGTGGTGCGTCGATGGCAGTGCGAAGGAGAAGGTGATGAAGGGTCTGGATATGTTTTTGCAGAGGAAAGAGTATTATCGTAAGGTTGGGAAAGCTTGGAAGAGGGGATACCTGTTGTATGGCTTTTCGGGAACGGGGAAATCGAGCTTGATTGCAACCCCGTCACCGGACCGCGGAAGAAGCACCGGACGGCGGCCTGGGCAGCGTCACCGAACCATAGGATCATCTTCGATGACACGTGGAATAGTGGCCGGAGGGATGTCTGAAAGCAAGAGTACAAGGGGGTGGCTAGTGGGTGGGGTAATTGTTTTTATTTTAAAGGTAAGGGTACTTTGGTTATTTTACATGGACTTAACTGACCAAGTTAACTTTTTTTAGTGTTAGGGACCGCAGGAGTGCAGACCATGCAAAGTTCAGACTCGCATCTGTAATTTTTTAAAAATAAAAACTGAAGTTGCAATACGTGCAAACCTCAGGGACTATCTATGTAATTTACTTTCTTATCTGTATATCAAAAGTTTAAATCTTGCAAGCCTGATAGTAAAATGAATTATGAATTGCTATAAAAGAAAAGACAAATAAATATTACATTGCTCAAAATTAAGTGGTGATGATGGTTTGTTAAAAGCAATTAATTACAAGTCTTAACATGCTAATTAAAATTCCACAATGCGCATGGACGACAACCATTTTTTAACATCCAACCACAAAAAGCATTAACACGACAGAATGACTATATAACCCTTTACATCTGAAAAGGGTATTCTTATAGGAAGTACTTAGAAATATTTATTTAAAGAAACTATTTTGTTAAATATTAATATTGAAAGTGAATATTCATCCACTTTGTAATTTAAAAATAATCAAGAAAATACTTAATTCTTATTAAAATACTTATTCAAAATGTTATGATCCAAGTTATTTTTCCTGCATGATTAAATCTATAAATTTGTTTGGTTCTGAAAAGAACATTTTTAGTAATTGAAAAGCGACATGTAGATACTTCATACTCGTTAGGGTCTAAACAAATGTTTTTATTACATGAAAACCGAAAACGACAGGCAACCTATTGATTACATGATATTCAAGTTGAGTAAATTACATATATCCAAAACATATTCTCTTAAATTATTTTTATTTATTTTTTATAAAATGAAATCTGAGATGAAAACACACACTATAAGGGGTGTTTGGGATTCCGGTGGAATCTCTTTTTTAACTTCTGAAAATGAGTTTTGAAGAAGTTAAAAATTTTAACTTCTCAACATCTTCTTCTTCCCCTCACATCTTCATCTCAATCCAAACACTTTTTCACATTCTTTTGACTTATCTTCTTCTTAGAAGTCAAAAGGAGTTTTCAATAAGCAATCCCAAACATCACCATAGTTCAGATATTGAATGATTTAGAGACACATACACAAAACCTATTACAATGAAAGCATTCATAGTAGGTCTACTATAAATTTATGAGTGTGTGTCTTATATTATAAAAATGGTTGTGAGTGGTTGTGAGTGAAGAAAAATGAAAATTTATGGAGGTTTTACCGTGTTTCCTCATTCATATTTGGGGAAACACGATATAACTCTTATAAAATTTTTAAATTTTTTGAAAGTGGTTATTATTGAAGAAGAGAGAAAATAATAACGCTACATTTGTTCACATATAACGTAGATAATACCTGAAAAACTTCATTTGTTTCGACGTTAAATTTATGATTAATCACATTACCTTCTACAAGCATACGAAAAAGAATATAAACCTCTCACCGGTCTCTATTGGTCCACTCCGCTCACCCTCTCCACTCGGGTCATCGTCTCCGCTTACCCTCTTCAACCATGCCAGTCCAATTCTCACCGTCGGTTCTACATTTCATAACTAATAAAAAAGACATGCGCAGGCTCTTCTGTTTTCGCCCCGTCGCAGCGCGGTCATTGCCATCTAAAGACTGTTTGTTTTTTTGAAGACGGTTTAATAAAGAATGTTTACGCTAGCTCTTCTTGGTACAGATTTGGCTCAACCCCTTCTAGGATATTCTAAGGTCCGCAGAGGGTTAAACGCCACCACCCACCACCACCACCCACCGTCCATCACAACCCATCATCCACCTCCACCCATCATCCACCTCCACCACCGTCCACCACCCACCGTCCACCACCACCCACCACAATCACCATTACTGTCCAGCACCGCAGTCCACCACTACCACCACCACCGTCCGTACAACACCACTAGTTTATTTTAATAGTCTGCAGAAGTTAAAAACCAAACAGTCTTCTTCTTGCAGACTACTAAGGTTTGATCCATCTCTTTTTTTACAGATGACTAGAGATGTGATCCGCAGATTACGTGCATTTTACTTTTAAAAAAACGAACTGCACATCAGATGAATGGTATTATAATAATTTAGTAGACTTGGTATGGACTTAGCAAAAGGTGGTGTGGAGAAGAAATAAATGGCGCCAAACTAAAAGCCCAAAAAATGAGCGAGTGAAAGTATGTATGAGAGTAATAAGTGGTCAACATAAAGGCAAACCAAAAAGGAAATGAGCGAGTGAAAGTATGTATTCTGGGATCGACAATTCGACAATATTATTATTTACCAGTGGGTCCTCCATCTTTCCTTTTCTTCTTTTTCAGTCCTCTTATATTATAACTCGTACATTCTTCCTGTTCCCACTCCAACCAATATTAACCTTTCCAACCACCACATTTTTAATTTATTCTATACCGTTACAGGTAATGTAGGTTTATAACGTTTCTTTATATTGTCCTTATTGTGATTGTTATTATCATGTTTTACGTAAAATATATATAATTTTTATTGTAAACACTTCTTATAAAAGGCAGTAATTTTTGAATGAAATAGATTTATTTAAGAAAAACTATCTCGTAAATAAGTTTTAAAATGACAATAAATAACTAGCAAGTAGCAAACTTAACTATAAAAATATTGTAGTAGATCACTCCATATTTTTTTGTTTCAGTTATCTCATATTAAATGATATATAAAGCATTTTATTAGGAAAAACTTAGCAATAAGTTTGTTAGTAAATAGGGCGATGCGGCGAGAATCACAACATGTAATATTATTTATTAAACAGAATAATGTAACAATATCATACTCAAATTTAAGAGAATAAATTTTTTGAAATTTTTCTAGAAAAATATTAACGTATAAAAAGTTGTAGCCATTTAAAATCATGGGAAAATTGTTTAAAAATCAACAATCATAATCACATAATTAACACATGTGTAAAAAAAAATACAATTTTACCCCTTAAATCCTTAAAACTAATTAAAAAAACCCAGTCTTGTTCTTCTCAAATATATCATAATACAGTATAAATGTCTTGATTAATAATTACCATACATTTAGAAACCAATAAGATGTAGAAATTGCACAAGAGTTTAGTCATATGATTGACAATATTAAGAAATGGGTGACTAAACCATTCAGCCATGGATACTTAGCGGGTCATAATGAATGACCAGATTTTAATTCAAATGAATTCTTTTAACTAAAACAACAAAATTCTTAAATGAAATTCTTTTAGTTTTAATAAATCAGAAGAAATTAATGATATGTACTTAAATCCTGGATTTTAGAATTGAGATTGATATTTTGAGAGATCAAGAATTCTCACTAGAGGTGTAAACGAGCCTAGCCAAACCCGAGCTCGGCTCCTTTTGGTTTTAGAAAGCTCAAACACGGCTCGTTTGTAGTTTTATTTCTAAAACTGGAGCTCGGCTCATTAGAATATTTTCAAGCTCGAGCTCGGCCTGGGCTCGACTCATTTATTGTTAAATTGATTTTTTTTTTTTATCTTTTGTAGTTACTTATATATTTATTTATAATCATACTTTTTATATATAACATAATATATATTATTTAATTATTTTTTTATCATTATAATATATATAATAATATAATTTATGTAAATATATATATATATATATATATAATATGTAAATAAATAATATTTAAATAAAAAACTTGTTTAGACTCGCGAGCCGACTCAAGCTATATATATGAAGCTTGAGCTAGAGCTCGTTTAAGCTCGACATGATTTGAGCTAATCCTGAGTAGCTTGCGAGCCAGCTTGACTACCGAATTTAAAGTATCCTAAGAAATACAAAGACCAAATTTTTCATTCACATTTTTTACTATCAAAAATGTTTTATACTACTTTTTGACTACCGAATTTAAAGTATCCTAAGAAATACAAAGACCAAATTTGAAAATTGTTAGATACCTCAGGGACTTAAACTCTTAATACAATATTCAAACATACCCCTCCTTCTCCCTCCATCCATATATGAATACCTGCATCTCTTGTTCATCCTCTGACTCCATTATTTATTTATCTCCCTCTGAAAGGTGAAAACCTAATGCTGATGCTTTCTGTTCAAGATTCATATTCAAGCTTCAAAATTTAATATCCAGACTCAATCATCTCGCTGTTTTGCCCCTCAAATCCATCAATTTATGCCCTCAATTTGGTAATTTCAAATCTACGCATGTATCGTTTTTTTTCTTGATTTCAAGAACCCGATGCAGTTTCTTCATTATGGAAATGAAATCGTACAAATTTCATGATTTTGATTCACACCCAGTTCTTATTTTCTCGATTAATTCATCGACGTGAAGGGTTCTAATTTGCTCGTTGATTTGTCAGGTGAAGGGCTTATGTAATTGCTCTGTTTTATTGGTGAAAGCACCGGGTCGATTGATACGATGGGGCTTGATTCAGGTTTATTAATGGGAAAGATGAATAGCACAATTTTAGCTACCTCTGAGTACGATTCCGTTGTCAATATGAACCTATTTGTTGCTCTTCTTTGCGCTTGTATCGTCATCGGTCATCTCTCCGAGGAGAGCCGGTGGATGAACGAATCGATCACTGCTCTTGTAATCGTAAGTGTTTTCATGTCAATTGATGATATTAATCGTTTATTGTGTGGGATTATAATCAAATGAGTGAAGAGAATTTAGATTTTGATTTGATGACAATGGCAGGGTCTATTCACAGGTGCTATAATATTGTTAAGCAGTGGAGGAACAAATTCACATCTGTTTGTGTTTAGTGAAGATCTGTTCTTCATTTATCTTCTTCCACCAATCATCTTTAATGCTGGGTATGTTTTAATCTTTGCGAAAATTATGCAATGATTATGATTTGTTTGATTTTGATGATTTTTTTCTAGATTTACAGTTAGTAGATTCTGTTATTCGGTAGGTTGATTGTGATGTACTGATGTAGACATAACAAGAATCTAAGATCATTAGATTAACAGAATATTCTGCTTTGCATTGAAATGGAAAGATAAGTAGAAACTATTTATGAACAGTGTAATGTTAGTTAGCAACAGTCAATTGTACGAGGAATAGCTATGATTTATATTGCACGCTGAGCGGTGATTCGACTTTAGTGGTATATTCCTTAGGTGCACTTTGTATGGTCTGCTATCGTGGCGTCAAATAGATTACATATCAATAAGCAACAATCAATCTTATGAGAAATAGCTATGATTTGCATTGCATGCTGAAGAGGTGATTAGACTTGAATGATATATTCCTTAGATGCACATTGTATGGTCTGCTATTGTGGTGTCAAAAAGATTACATATTGGTCAATGGACCCAAGACTACACTTTATGATATATTGGCCTTGTGTTTTAATCACCTTGCTTGGTGACTGATGTCAATTCATGCTTCAAAGAAACTGAAGCATAACAAATTGGGACTTTTAGGTGGTTGTGTGATCATTATGATTCTTCTTTTTGACTCATGCACATGTTCAAATATGCGCGCACTCACTGCACATACATACATATATACTTTGGGCTTCTGTCTTTTGTAATTTTTTTAATATTTGATGGTTATAAAGCTGTTCTTATTATTTTTGCAATGATAAATCAACAGGTTCCAGGTTAAAAAGAAACAATTTTTTCGCAATTTCATGACCATTGTGCTATTTGGTGCTGTAGGTACAGCGATATCCTTCACCATCATATCATTTGGTACACACTCAATTTCTTCACTTTAATAAATACCCATTATATTTTTTATAGTAATGACTGCACTTAGGTACCTAGAATTGTTTGACTTAATGTTTTCTTGAAGTCCTTCCATTTGTTAGTTGGTATATACTGCACAATTGCACCTGCTCTGCTATGATCTTTATCATAAACAAGAAGACTTTAGCAAATATAAATGCAATATTTTATATACTTAACATAATCAAATGGTAGATCATTCCCAAAATCCCATTCCTTTGTAAAATATGACTGTAGTCGTGCAGCACCGGAAGTTTGTATATTTGAAATCTAATCTTGAATTAATATACAAAGATTTGAATTTGCAAGAAGACACATGTGGCATGAGGCCAATTTATTTCATAATCTTCATAATATGAGTATGAATTCTTTGTTTGCCTATCTGAACAAGTTTGACTAACTTCATTACAGGGGCTATAAACATTTTCAAAAGGATGAATATCGGTTCTCTTGACCTTGGAGATTTTCTTGGTATCACTCAACACTTTTATTTGATCGCCTTTTCTGAATATTTTTTTTTTATTTGCTAATAATTTCAACCATTTTTCGTCTTCCAGCAATAGGAGCAATCTTTTCTGCAACAGATTCTGTTTGCACTTTGCAAGTGCTCAATCAGGATGAGACCCCTTTATTATACAGTTTGGTGTTTGGGGAAGGCGTAGTCAATGATGCTACATCAGTTGTTATTTTCAATGCTGTCCAAAACTTTGATCTATCTCGAATCACGACAAGTGATGCATTTCATTTAGTTGGAAATTTCTTTTATTTATTCGTCACAAGCACGTTCTTAGGAGCTTTTGTAAGTCCACATTTTCACATATTTCAATTCCATGTTTACTAAGCATTCAAATGCTATCTTGGAAAAAACATGATCATGTGATGTTTTTTCTGCAGGCTGGGCTTCTAAGTGCATATGTTATAAAAAGACTATACTTCGGAAGGTGTATAGATTAAATATCTTTTCCTTTAAGTGTCATGGTTTAGGGAGTGACAAAATTGATACTTTATGTGAAAGTTATTCATACCTTGTTTGGCTTGCTAATTTATAGGCACTCAACGGATCGAGAAGTTGCCATCATGATTTTAATGGCTTACCTTTCATATATGTTGGCTGAAGTAAGATTTTGCTCAACTTTGCAAGTGTTCCTCTGTATAGTTACAGAACAGTCGATTTATTGTTATTATTATTATACTTTTGCAGTTATTTTATTTGAGTGGCATTCTCACAGTGTTCTTCTGTGGAATTGTGATGTCCCATTACACATGGCATAATGTCACAGAGAAATCAAGAGTCACCACTAAGTATGTTCGCCTCTCCAAGCTTGCCCATGCATTAATTTCTTAAATTGACAGAATTTATAAAACAATCAAACAACTTACAACTGATTAGTATAATTTCACACATACGAAAGCACATCAAAACACACCCTAAATGCTCTATCTATTTACTACCATGTTGCAGAAATTGATAAGCTCATATGTATACTCAATCGTTTTTTGCAGGCATGCTTTTGCAACATTATCATTTATCTCAGAGTTATTTATCTTTCTCTATGTTGGTATGGATGCTTTGGATATTGAAAAATGGAGCTTTGTACAAGACAGGTGTTGTATTATTTATAACAAAATTACCCATCAGTTTTTATATAAACATCCATCATCACTGTTGTTTTCTTTCGATTTGTCAGCCCTGGAAAATCAATTGGAGTGAGCTCCATTTTACTGGGGTTGGTTATGGTTGGAAGAGCTTGCTTTGTCTTCCCATTATCATATTTATCCAACTTGACAAAGAAGAACAAATATGAAAAAATCACCGGGGCGCAACAAGTAATGATCTTTCTTCGCGTGTTCTACATGCTTCCAGTTTTAGATACTATTCCTCAACGTTTTTAACGTTAACGACTTTTTCTTAAGGTTTTGATCTGGTGGGCTGGTCTTATGAGAGGTGCTGTTTCTATGGCCCTTGCCTATAACCAGGTCAGTTGTTGCATACTTTGATGGTTTTAAACTTTTAACATTACCTGTATATGATCTACGATATGACTTCATGTTTTCGTAACAAATTTATTAACCTTTTGTGTTGCAGTTCACAAGGTCAGGTCACACAAAACTACGCGGTAATGCAATCATGATAACAAGTACCATCACTGTTGTTCTGTTCAGTACAGTGGTAATTATATTTAATTTTTTTAACATAACATAAACATTTCATGTTTATTTTTTTATATGTTTTGTAAGTTTTATAAATTTTGTAGGTATTTGGATTGATGACAAAGCCTCTAGTGAGACTGTTACTGCCTCCATCAAATAACATGTCCAGAATGGCTTCCTCTGAGCCAATAAGTCCCAAGTCTTTCACTGTTCCTCTTCTAGGAAACGAGTGCGACCCACAGCCTGAGCGGGTCCAAAACGGGTCAGTGTTCTGCCCGTCAAGTTTACGAGTGCTTTTTTCAACACCTTCTCACACAGTTCACTATTACTGGAGGATGTTTGATGATGCTGTCATGCGTCCGGTTTTTGGTGGGCGCGGTTTTGTACCATATAATCCAGGAACACCTACAGAACAAAGTGTTCATAATCTGATACCTAAAGAAGATAACAATTAAAGAAGACATTTTTTTAATACCATGGCAATGAAGATTAACAAGCCTTGAGAGTTAACAAGCCCTGATGTAAAGTAGATACCAAAGTGAGTGGTGCTTTTGATTTTTGATTCTTTTTTGGTTTATGTAAATTATTTTATTTTGGTTGAAAATTTGGGTTTGTAGTTTGTTTTAAAGTAACAAACATGTGCTTTTGAGTTTGTATATTTTGATTACATACTTATATATATGAAGATGACAAGTTGTGTTCTATGTTGTGTCTCCCCTTTGGCCTTTGCTGTAACATCCAAATTTCGGGTTCAAGTTAGTTACATATGTTGTTATAAAGCTAATAATGAAAAATAAATTAAAGTTATGGCAATTATTTTTTTAGTGTCAAAGAAAGAAACTATAAAAAACCAAAGGGAATAAGTGTATAACATAAAGTTGTTGAGGGGCGTATTGTGTAAATGTTGAAAATAAACTCATATAAGACCGGAATGAATCGAACGAACATTAACACATTGAACATATTGTTTGTGCTTGTTCATTAAGGAAAATAAACATATTCATGACGGTTCACGAACACTTACTGAACGAGATTTCTTGTTCATTTCCGTTCATAAAAAAATAAGCATGTTTGTGTTCATTTGTGTTCGTTCGTTAACTTTATGTAATGAACGTAAATGAATTGAATATAAACAAACGTTTATGAACATAAATAAATGTTCATGAAAACATCGATCATATATTCGATTATTTTAAAATAACATCTGCATTTTTATCACAAACATTATACATATTCAACCAAAAACAAATAAGTATTTAACCAGATTTAAAAAAGTTTACGTGAGACGAAACGCGGAGGAATACAAATTGAAAATTTAAGCCTAAATGAACAGAGGAACAAGCGATGGAGGCAATGAAATGATCAAATGAGATATATTGGTGGATGCTTATAGTATAACCATAATTTCATATTTTTAAGGTTAAAAACAATAAAATAAAAATAGAAATAAAACCTTGAAGTTAATTCTTGCTAATTGATGACTATATATGGTTCTATATGTTGAATTCAGGTTTAGAATATGTTATCTTGCTAGCTATTGAAGATTTATATAGTTTAGTAGAATGTTTGTGCTATTGATCAAGTATTATGAATTGGTGGTTTAAATTGGTGATGTACTGATGTTAGTTTCTATTGTCACTATATCCTCTTTAAACTTTATAACGTCGTAGGGTTGGTATGTAGGGGTGTTCAAAAACCGAAAAAACTGAACTGAATTGTGAATTAATTATCCAAACGGGTCAATGAGTTGAACAGAAATAAATTTTAATGTTGGGTGTGTTGATGATTATATATGAATATAAGAAAAGTACTAATGGTTGGATTCATCTAATTACATGATGTATTCTCAACATTGATACAACGTTTGCACGTAGGCTGGTGCAAGTGAAAAGTATCGGATTGATTTAGTTACATTATGTATTCTAAATGTTGTATGTTGAATATCAACTGACTCGAGGTATGTTGAAGATCAGAAGTCATCGGGTCAAAGAGTGGTGACAAAAGGATATTAAGCTCCTACGGGCGAAGGTCAGTTGTCTCTTACATGATACGATCATGTAACTGATAATTCCTTTGTATTATAGAAACAAAAATGATAATAACTGAAATAAGGTTCGACAACGATCCTTTAAATATCTACAACGACTTCCAAGTCTTTATCTCAAAACCATATAACAAGCCTCAAGAGTTAAAGAGACGCTTGAATTTCCTCCAAGCTTTTTCCTTTGGTTTCAGGCACTAATTTTGCTACAAAAATATAGTTAAGAACACCAAATCCTGAAAACAACCAAAATGTGCCTACAAGCAAACAAACCAAATTTCTTTAGATTAATAAACCACAACTACACAACTAATTAGTATTACTAAACGCGATAAAAAATGTACCCTGCGGACTCCAGTTAACGAGGAAGTTAAAGCTGTAGGAAACAACCCACGCGCCCAACCAGTTTACTATGCACGCCAAGCTCCCTGCAGTACCTTTTATGTGCAATGGGAATATCTGTAAACCAAAAGCAGCCCGAGCTCATTAACAGTTAACCAGACCGTTGTGACGTATATATATTAATACAGTACAAGATAACTATCAACGGTTAACCAGACCGTTGTAACGTATATATAATAATACAGTACAAGATAACTATCAACGGTTAACCAGACCGTTGTAATGTATATATAATAATACAGTACAAGATAACTATTAACAGTTGACCAGACAGTTACCTCAGACATGATTAACCATGGTATTGCTCCCATCCCGACTGAAAACGATGCTATGAACACGAGGACACCCGAGACAGCAAGAAATGGGACCCATTCCAGGAAAATGTCTTGACCCTTGTGTCAAAATGACAACAAACTATGATCAATCTTGATATTTTAGAATATATGATTAGTTGAAAGAATTGAATTTGGATCAAAGGATGAAGAAAAACAAATATAAAATGAAAAACCTTAAAGAAGAATCCTGTTCCTGTAATAAAACAGCCTAGTAGTGTCCCAGCTGTAGATATCAAAAGGAGAATTCTTCTTCCAGCTTTGTCCATTAAGATCATACCAACAATTGTAATAGGAATCTGGATTAAGGCATAAGCAATGGTTCCACCTTTGCCAGATTTAAGTCCTGTATGCAATAATATCCACGTCAGCAATAGGAATTCAAAGATTTGATCTGCACAAAAGAGAAGGTGCATGCATGTATACCGGCAAATTGGAAGGTTTCACTTGCATAGAATCCTATTCCATTGATTCCTCCAGATTGTTGGCATATCATTAATCCAACAGAGATCTGAAACAAAACACCAAATTATAGTTTAATAATCCTTACTATGATCTGTGGACGGATAATAATCCGTACTGACAATTTGACTTTTATTCCTCTTCACTTTGACTTTTGTTGTTACACTTGATTTCCTCTTGATTTTGCTTACAAGGAAGGTACGCCGTCCCATTTCGTTCATAATCATCCTTGGGTGAGAATTGGGTGAAAATCAAGTATATATTCATGATGATTATGGGATTGAGATTATTCTTAACAATGAAAGTACGTAAATGTTAGGAGTATGATTGGAGAAATTGTCAGTATGGATCAATATTGGTCAATAAGTGATAGTTTGAATTATTAAAATCCGATAGCTAAACACAAAACATGCTTTGACTCAAATGTATGTTCTTTTCAATATCTGAAAATTATATTTAGATGTTTGTTGCTTACCATAACTGGTTTTATATATTCAGGTTTGAGCAAATCCACTATTGTAGCTTTAGGAAGACTTTGAAGAGTAAGTATACTCTCCTATAAAACAACATGCAAAAATATATTTAGAGGATCTATTGATCAAAACTTGTTAATATGTAACAAAAGAGCTAGTACTATACTTGTATCTCTTTGGCTTCTGAAGAAATATTTGCTTTTGCACCCCGAAGCTTGCGTAAAGATGATTCGAATTCCTCCTTACGTCCGACCTTAGCCTAAAGATTGAAATGATATATCATGTTACATAATCATCATCTAACACTATACATTAAACCTTCATAACATGTTTATAAGTTTTCAGAATGTACCAGCCATCTAGGGGACTCTGGAATAAAGAACAGACCCATGATCAGAAGAATGCAGGGAGCAAGTCCTGCAAATCAATCATCGCGTATCTTTTATAAAAAAAGTTAGTTAAAAATTGTTAATTATCAATAATACTTTAACAGTTGTACACACCAGTAGTTAAAGCTAAAATTCTCCATGAAACAACAGTTCCCAACAAGAATGATATTGATGAACCAGTAACAATCATGAACTGCATTAATAAACAAAATATGAATGTTTACAAGGTACCCAACTCAAACTTTGTAAAAAAGATTAAAAAGAAGCAAACATTAATGGAAATTTAACCTGATTGAGGGTGGTGAGTCCTCCACGAAGCTCTTTTGGAGCTATTTCCGCGATATATACAGGAACCTATTTGACAATGTCTGGATTTAAAATTTTGCAGATTGTGAAGTTAATTATATGTTTCACTTGTGAATACAGATTTGACGGTTTACCACAAAAGTGAATATCCCTATGCCATATCCAGTGAAGAACCGTCCGGTATCAAGTAAAACTGATCCCTAATATGTAAATCATAGCATCAAAATAGAAGTAATAATCACTTTAATCTAAAGCTAAATGAATGAGATTATATCATAATGTATAATTTGTAAAATTACCATGGACACATACATTGCAAGCCATCCTGCTATACAGATTACCGAGGATAACGCCATGGACTGTTTGTAAACAACAACGTATGATAAATATATTTCAGGCAACAGAAGGTTAATGGCAGAAATATAAGATGGGAAGATGAATCTGCAAGTTGCAGGCTTGCACTTCATGCAGATATGGTTGTACATAGGCACAAAATATAACCACATGCATGGTGATGGAAGTCATTTGTACATGATCAAATGTGTGAGAATGTGTAATTAATTTGATATATATATGGACACATTTATGTTTTCATTTTATGTGAATGTGTGGACATATAATAGATCATGGATTCATGGGCATGGCCTTGAAACTAAAGCTAAAAATATATAAAAATGGGATATAACATAATATATAACATTACTGGATTGAATTTTGTAATATTTTTAAAATGATATCATATTTTTCCAATTTTAATAGATTTAAGGGAAAATCACAAAATAACATTTTCTTCAAGTAAATTACCAACGTAAACTTAACTTCTTATAGACATTGACTATTGTGACCTATTAGCAACACAACACGTGGCACGAGTGACATGACATGATTATGCATTTGTCAAAGCATTTGCATCAATCAAAGCGTGACACGTGCCTAAGCGCAAAATGAACACACATGTGTTGACCCTATTATTTTCACAGATGCCCACAAACCCATCTTTTGTGGCTAATGGTCTTTGACAGATCAATAGAAGAGTGACACGTGCCCTAAAAACACATATACGGGAAACACCTTCGTACCTCTTATTTTCTCACTTTTTAAATTTTTAACCGACATCATATAATTTGATCAAACTAAATATCTACGAGTTTCATACCGACTTTCGACCGATCGCATCTGCGATTCTTCCACTCGTTATTGATCCAATCATCGCGCCAATCGTTATTATTGAACCAAAAAGAGAATACTACAAAATTATACATAAAACATATTAAAACATTCAACAATCTTCAAAAAAAAAAACATGCATGCAACAAAAACAATGTATTATCAATAAACAAATGTAATCAACCTCAGCAACCGATAAATTCAAATCATTGCATATTGCAGCTTGCGTAGGAGCAGAAAATCCCACCTGCAAAACAATATCAAAATCAACCAAACAATATTGTTCTAATGTCCTAAATTATAACCAAAGAAACAACTTTTCAACTTACACACGCTCCGAATTCGGTAGACCCACAAACGGCAACAGCGGTGCTTAGAAGCGCCATCTTGATGGAGCCATTCTGATCGGTTTCTGCAGAAGTGTTTGCATTTTTTGATGTGTTATCGATGAATGGTTCCTTCAAACCTTCATGGGATTTGTTATCCCCTTTCTCGACGTCTCTAATATTCGACATTGCAGAGGGAAATGAAGCAGGAATGAAGATGGAAATGAATTAGATGTTTGTGTGATTAGGGGAAAGTTGGTGATAAAGATAGATCATTTATATGGTTTGCATGAGAGAAAGATGAAGACTTGATAAGCACCATACAATGCTTCCAACTAAAAAGGGAAGAGAAAATAAATAAATATAAGAGGTAAATTTAGAAAGATTTCATCAGATTTTGTTGCATAGAAATAAATAAATAAGTTTTAATAAGCAAAAGTTCATATTAGAGACCCACAAGTTTTTTATGATGGAATTTGAGTCCGATAGTTGATGCAAATCATCTATACAGTCTATACTCCTGTAGGTTAAGAAGTTTACGATCATTACGTATAGTCTTATAGAGATCGTATTCCAAACGTAACCCAAGCAATTAGTTTTTTTTTGGGCTTCTTACTAGTCGATTCGTATGTATTTAGTTGGTCCAAGTATAAGTTCACTAAATGAAGACAGTCCAAGACGCTATATGTTGTCTTGTCCGTTACATACACGCCACGACTAGAGAACCTCATTCTGAATTCTTATATTGAGTTTTATGATCATATATAAAATGTGTAGATACTATTATATTTGTAATTTATTTATACTTATCGTTTAATAATGAAAGGAACGATGGGCTCATAGAACTGTAGCATGTGACGCAACCATTTACTTATTAGGTAATTTAATTTACCAGGTTCAAATTATTAACTTTATATCTTCAACTGTATGGATAGAGCTAGGACTCGAGCTTGAATTACCCTCGAGCTCTCGAATGAAGACCCATGAGTTATCGAATCAACAAAAACCTTACACTCATAATGACGTTTTGACAAGGTTTTCGTGGTGAAAATACGCAACTAATTTATATAAAATAAATGAATAATGAAAACAGATTAGCTAAAACAAAACTGAAATTTCTACAGTAACCATAACCCCATTTGACATTACACTTTCAAATAACTACCTACGACTATCATAGAAACATCGATACGACTGTTACTTGTTGATCGAGACTTGGATCTCTTCTAGGCTTTTTCCTTTTGTTTCGGGCACGATTTTTGCTACAAAGATGACTGTTAGAACAGAAAATCCCGAAAACAACCAAAATGTACCTACATGAAAACAACACAGAACGCATTGTCTTAGATTAAAACAATACAACAAGACTAACTGCTAAACCACAAGGGTGGTGAAAACATACCAGCAGGACTCCAGTTAATGAGGAAGTTAAAACTGTATGAAACCACCCACGCGCCAAACCAGTTGACCAACACGGCTAGACTCCCTGCAGCACCTTTTATGTGCAATGGGAATATCTGTGAACCAAACGGAAAATGTTAACCCTGATTACAAATTTACGATGACTTGTGAGGTTAAGCGTAGGCTAATTAACCGCGGTTACCTCAGACATGATTAGCCAAGGTACGGCTCCCATCCCAATAGAAAACGATGCTATGAACACTAGAACACCAGAGACCGCGAGAAGTGGGACCCAATCAAGGAAAACTGCTTGTTCTTTGAAGAAAAATGAAGTCCCAGCAAGAAAACAACCAAGAAATGTCCCTGATGAAGATACCTGATCATAACAGAAGAAGAAAAACAGTTGGTTTTGGCGGGAAAATTAGTTACAGTTTGACCTTTTGCAAGTCAAGAGATGGAGTTACCATAAGGAGGACCCTTCTTCCAGATTTGTCCATCAAGACCACACCGAGCATCGTTACAGGAATCTGGATTCAACGGCTACATGTTAAGCGAAAAGTAAACGAACTGAATGAAATTTGGTTCAGATTAAACAGACCTGAATCAAAGCATAAGCAACTGTTCCAGTTTTACCTGATGCAAGTCCTGTGCATAACAAGTTTCAAGTTATTAACTAAAAGCGCGATACCAGTGCGCAGAAAATTGCTAATGTAAATAAAAAACAAGGTGTGTGTACCAGCAGATTGAAAGGTTTCACTTGCATAGAATCCTATTCCATTGATTCCTCCAGCTTGTTGACATACCATTAATCCAACAGCAATCTAAAACATAAGTAATAACAGTCTTAATTAAATTTCACGATCGCGCTTCAAATTTTCAATATTTTATATCTCAAAGAAGATATGAGAATCGTTTGTTGCTTACAAGAACGGGTTTTATGTATTTGGCATTGAATAAGTCTAATAGCCTGGCTCTAGGTAGACTTTGAAGAGTAAGTATAGTGTCCTATAAACCAACATGCAAACAGTTAGTCATTTCTGATTTTTAAAAACAAACAGAAACATATAGAGGTCAAGTTATACGTGACGATTTAGAAACATTGTTGCATACATGTATCTCGTCGGCTTCAGCAATAATGTTTGCTTTTGCACCACGAAGCTTGCGTAAAGAGCGTTCGAATTCTTCTTCACATCCAACCTTAGCCTGAATTGAAAGTATCAATATAACGTTATTAGATCTTGCACTATAAAATATTTTAATGAAAATTTTGAAGTTTTCAGAACATACCAGCCATCTAGGTGACTCTGGGATAAACAGTAGGCCAACAAGCAGAAGAATGCAGGGTACGAGTCCTGTAAATCGATTAAATTTAAGTTTTTGGATTTATCATACAAAAATTGTTACAATTTCAATTACTTTTACATACCAGTTAAAGCTAATGTTCTCCATGAAACAACAGTTCCCAACAAGAATGATATAGATGAACCAGTAACAATCATAAGCTGCATGAATAACATAAAAATAGAATCTTATTAGTCACCCAACTCGGTTTTAATGAAAAAAATGTAAAAAAGTTATGAAATTTTACTATTTACGTATTCTAGCCACGATTCTAACCTGGTTAAGAGTCGTGAGCCCCCCTCGTAGATTTTTTGGTGCTATTTCCGCGATATATATTGGAACCTGTTTGTAAATTCACGGTATAAGCACTTATGCAAATTATGAAATGAATAATTCATCAAATTTGATACAAGTTTGATATTCACCACATAAGAGAAGATCCCTATGCCATATCCAGTGAAGAACCGGCCCGTATCGAGTAAAATTGATTCCTAAATCAAACATCATAGCAACAAAAATAATTATTTAACAAAATAACACCAATATATTTTCAAATAATGTCACAAAGTAACATTATGTTGTAACTTGCCATGCTGGAAAAGATTGCAAGCCATCCTGCTATACAGAAGATCGCTGATAGAGTCATCGCCTGCAGTATTCTCAGATGATGTTAGACAATAAAAATACAAGTTTAATGATAATCATGCGTGTATAATCACACATTAAAAGACAGTTTCTGATGGTATTATATATATATATATATATATATATATATATATATATATATATATATATATATATATATATATATATATATATAGACACATGTGCGCGCACAAACATTTGATTATGAATTATGTTGGTCATACACTCATGATCATGACTCATATGCACATGCTTATATAAAAAAGACACATTCCTTATCTCCGTTTATACTTTTTATATATATAGAGAGATTATAGACATATACATATGCTAAAAATGGTTTTGGAACATGTATATTTTCAATAAAAGTGAAGGTTTTGGAACATGTTGATCCCACATGACCAAAAATGGTGTATCATTGTATCATATGGATATGTGGACAATCCCTTCTTAAAATAAATTAAAAATAATAGAACTTTATAAAACATAAAATAACAACTAAAAGAAAATGATGTATTCATTAAATTTGCAATGAACTTCCCAATTTAATTGGCATTAATATTTAGCTTCATAGCTTTGAGATAATTTTTTTTTAAAAGATAAAAAAAAAAAGAAACAAAAACTAATGCATTATAGGTTATAGCCTTGAATTTCAAACCACCCAAACAAATGGGTCAGAACCTTAACCTATATTAAAAAAAACATATAAATTCCGAGAAAAAGAAGTTATAAACCCGTATAAAACATAAAAAAAATACTTCCAATAAAGAGTCAATAGTATTACTACATATTTTTCATACTTAATAACATCTACATATATTATCCCTATATTTTTTAATTCCCAAAAAGTTTTTTTCTACAACAATAATAATAAATGAAACTTGTAAACAAAATAATTTAAAATATCCGTAACAGTCACCCCTAAATACGAGGAGTTACAGTGTAACATTTGGTGGAACAGACGTTTTAAACAACTCTCTTATATATCATGTGTAACATGTGTTCTCGTTGTACCATACTACTCTTTTCTATGTTTTTCATTGTTTTGTAAGGTACAACAAATCAAGAAAAGCAACCTTTTTAGAACAGATTGAAAACAAATCTCAAACCAAAATCCTCTTGAGAACTACGTATAATATGGTATACATAATGATTTGAGCGTAACACGGTTGCATGTAGCCCAAACATATTATGCAGTTCTCATAATTCTCGACGTAACGCATAAAAATACATAAGATTAACAAATCTCATACCCCTTTTCGACCAATTGTGTCTGCAACTCTACCACTCGTGATTGCACCAATCATGGCACCAATGGTCACAATCGATCCAAAAAGAGAATACTGCAAAAACCAATGTCACATTCATCACTCTGTAATCTGTATAACCACAAAATCCCCAAAAACAAGAATGAAAAATAAACAATCATTCAAAGTTTCAAACAACCAACCTCTGCAACAGATAACTTCAAATCAACACTGATATCCGATTGAACAGGAGCCGAATACCCCACCTGCAAATCAATTTCAATTTCAATTTTCAACTTCAAAGCCATCCAATCAATGAATCAAAACTCAGAATCACCATCTTTTCACTTACACATGACCCAAATTCAAGAGACCCACAAACAGCAACCGCAGTGCTCAACAAAACCATCGAAATCGACCCATTCTGATCGATTTCCTCACACTCTTTCACCTCTTTCGACCCATTATCAACAAGAGGCTCGATCAAATCCTCGAGCCCCTTGTTGTCTCCCTTCTCGATGTCCCTGTGCTCTGTTATCGCCATGAGTGTAGAAAACAGAGCACAATTGTCGAGACATGGAGATATTTGGCCCCAATTGGGGGGTTGAAAGATGAAGATATTTATGGGATATGTGCAATGATTAGGGTTGATGGGTTGATATGATAATTTATAGGGGTGCATGTGAGAAGGAAGAAGATGAAGACTCCATGTGAAATAAGCTGTATCTGACGTGGTTTGACGCGTCTGCTTGATATGCATATTCAAACGTACTTTGGATTTTTGTTGTCATCACTTGATCAATCAGTTTGTAATTACATAATAATAAATTATTTTAAGGATAGATGTTTATAAAAGTATGATAAATTTATGTTTTTTTTTTACATTTTGAATTGTTTATGTTAGTCTAATAAATATCTTTTGGTGTAATTTACATTTTCGTCCTTTGACTTTTCTTAAATTTCACTTTTTTTGTCATTAAACTAAGAATATACTGAAAATGTTCTTTTATATTTTCATATTATCATAGTTTAAGTTCTTTTCAATAAAATAAATGACGGCTTTCTTTTGGTAAACTTAATGGATGAAAAAAGAAAAGAATTTAAGTTAAGAGAAAACACAATCATGAAGAAATATTTTTTGGTTAATTTCATAGCTTAAGGTCGATTAATAATATATATGGTTAACTACGAAAACTATAATTTATTTTAACTTTTATGTAAATTTTGTAAAATCTTATCTGAGTTTTGTGTTTTATTGTATAATCAGCAGATGAGCGAAAATTTATGTTTTAAGGATAATAGATTGTTGATTAAAAGTATTTAGTTAGATAATGATAAGTTATTTAAAAGTGTTTATGATTGTTTATCCAAACATTTATTTGCTTATTAGGAGGTTGCATAAAGTGTTTTGGATACACAATACATAACATTGCTCCTTTTTTTTTTTTTTTTTTTTACTTTTGTTTATATTTCCCGAACGTCTTTTAGGTTATCTAGAATTTCTTTTAAAAATAATGTTAGTTTTGTATCTAGGAAGGTGTTTGGATATGGTAACTCATTTGAGTATTGCAATCTGAAATATAAATCATAAATTTTAAAAGTTTGGATAAGTAAACCTTATAGTCCCAGTTTTATGATTCTATATCACTTATAAGAAAATTGTTTAGAAGAGATATAGTTGCTTAAGGGGGTGGGGTAAGGAAAAAGTGAAACTCCTTAGGATGGAAAAACCATCTTTGGTTCCGGTGACCAAAAATACCCTGACTCTAAGGATATTCACTGGTGAGTTCACTGGTTGATTATGTAGGCATGTCACACGTACCGTACGTCCGTATCATACACATGCACACTAAGAAAATGAGGGAGGAAATAGAAAAAAATGGAACAACACCCTTCAAACTAAGGGAAACTAGAGAAAATAGCAAAAAGTTGATATTACGTTGATGTGTCGTATTTAAAAAAAAAAAAAAAAAAAAAAAAAACTGGACAACACTCACCCCCAAATTACACATTCTTAAACTTGATTTTTTAGTTATGCGTCTCACTTTTTGTTATTTGTCGGTTAATTTAATAAATAGAAATATGTCATCTTTAAAAACTATAAACCACCTCAACCTTTTGATATTAACAATTATAATAAAGATAGATTAGTGATGCAAAATTGAATAGATAAAAAGTAAGTTAAATGAAATTAAATCTCAACTGTTATAATATGGTTATATGATAAAATGCAACATATCTTATTAGTGTGCGCTAAAAAGGAATGCATTTACTTCGATGATAAAATAAATAATAATGTTTATAATATTTGTTCTATGTCCCACATATGATCATTTCAGTGTTTTTCATAAATGCAAGCTTTTAATGCGTATATACTTATTTTGGGCATTAAAAGTTAGTGATCTCCTGTGTTGTTTGAATAAGGTTTCTTGTAAGAGTTAATTACATGTATCAATTTTGTGAAAGCTTTAGTCTTTTTTAAAAGCCCAACGTTTATCTTGACATTGAAAAATAATTACTAACCTGCTGACACTAACAGCTAACTAGTAACGTATTGTTCGAAAAAAAATTACATGAATCAATCTTGTAAAATGTTTGGGTTCATTTTATAGTCTTAAATTTTCAAAAATTACAGTCATGCTATTGATTTTTTTAATTATTTTATAACACCGATGGCTCTCTTAACATGAATTATAGTAACCCACGTGGCACTTATAGGTTAGCAATTGAAGGTGATAATTTGGTAGTAGGGCACGGTTAGAGGCGTAAAAACCATTTTTTCTACCCGAGCCGGTTTGGTTGTTAAACTAGAATCGTTTTTTTTGTTCGTGATCAAAGCGGTCCGGTTTATAAACTAGTTTTTCTAACTGAATACTTTAACCCCTCAAACTGGTATTTCTAACTGAATATTTGAACCCCTCAAACCGGTTTTGAAACCTGGTATTTTTAAAACCAGATTTTTTTTCAAGTTTAATCGGTTTTTTTTTTGTTTAAACCTGTTTTGGGAGTCGGGCTACCATAATGGCGTTCCGAATCGGGCTGGAACCGGTTTGGCCAAAACCGATTTTTTTAACTAGTTTTTTTCCCATCTAAACGACATGAGTATAAACTTCTTCGAGTTCAAATCCTGAAAACAAGGAGCATGGTGGGAAGATCAGCACCAATGTGGATCATTCATCCGTATCACGTCCTTTGTATGAGTATGAGTAAGACCGTATCATTATAACATACCCTTTTACAAACTCACTCTCTCTTCCTTTAATCTTATCTTTAAAATATAACTACTAATTCTCACACTAGAGAGTGGTAAATGAATACATTCATTCTTGTGCCGCCTTAATGGTGGTTATTAGTGGTGGGTGGAGGAGTCGTTCATTAAATAACATTTTTATTACTTAATAATTCGAATATCAATATAAAAGAAAATATTCCAAAAAGTAATGAAGTTACAAGATGCAAAATAAGAAAAGTAGAAGAATAGAAATTGAGTGGTGTGACTGAGGATGTTTGTTCAATAGATGTCGTTTAAAATAAGTTTCAGGCCACTCAAGTGAAATCTGATAAAATATGTTTGTCTTTTAGGGTACAACAGACGAAGCAGATGTACTGCCAAAATAAACCTAGTAGCTAAAGCAATGCCTAAAACGAGAGTGTAGGGGCAGATAATGCTAGAAACTCTTCTTATTTCGTGTTTGGTTTTCAAACATATGATTCTTCAAGTGTGCATTTAATATTCTTGTTGTATTCTTATGTATATAAAATAAGGAGTGAAAGCATACTATTAATAAAAAGGCCAAATATAGGTGAAGAGTCCAACTTGATTAGAGACTTTATTTGAGGCATAAAAAACTAATCGTGACATAAGGAACTCTATCAAGAGTTTGGTTTTATCTACTACTTGAGAGTTTCTTTAATAATTTTATTAAATTTCAAGAGTCTAGTCTTCAAATAAGTCTCTTTAATAATTTCTCTAAATTTTCATTCACACATTTCTAACAGTGTGTATGTTGAATTCAAGTTGTTGGTAACATCATAGTTTGTAGGCTTCATCCTGTAAAGACGTTTTCACATCAATCAAAACTCAGAGTTTGTTTGGTAGACTCTTAATGATTACTAAAAGACTACCAAACAATCTATCAATTAAAAATTTACATTTACAGTATTAAAATATAAAAACTAATTATTTTCGTGTACATATTACATCTTATCATAAATTCTCATAGTGTCTAAAACCAATATATTATATTGAGAAAAGTTAAAGGAAGTATCCACAAACAAAGTTCATATTTTCATGTCTGGACGATACAATAATTCACATAATCACAAAACATCTAATTAACATGGTCTAATGTCGGCTTCGCTTCAGCGGCTAACGGTATATAATATGAAGACTGTCACATCGATCAACCTTAATTTATTCGTACAATTAATTTAATGAACAATTATTAGCATAACAAATGAATCTTGATTTATTTTTAATAAATTGACTAATATCAAGCATCAAATAATTATGATTATGAAATGTCATAAAAAGATTTAATTAATTAATTATTTTAATAAGAGCAATAAGATTCTAATATTATTTTTACATGTTTAAAATAGGTGAATACATGAATCGGTTAAAGTTAATCACACTGTTTTAGATTTAACATGTTTGTTGATGACAGACCCAAAAAACTATTGCAGCATAATACAGAAGTCAACCATAAACTTAAAGGAATGTGACATGTTGGATAATAGGGACAATGAGCTTAGTTTATAACAGAAAGATTATTACCCACTACTACTAATCATCCACTAATTTAGACATATAAAATGATAGAGGTGTTGGGGAAAATGAGTTATAGAAAATACAGCTGGAGTGAGTTAGAGGCTACAAACGTCATAATTTGCAAGGTACAACAATTACTAGCTTAGTTTTGCAGGTGGAATAGTAACTACCCGTTAATTCTAATTAAAGGGAAAAACCACACACTAACTTAGAGGAAAGTCGCATTTAGGATAATGGGTGAGGTGCGGAACATAAATTATTGAAAATGCGTTAATGGGTTAGAGACTATAACTTACATAAATAATTGACATGTAATTGTTTTTAGAGTAACTTGAGTAGTCCAGATCAAAAATTAAAACGATCCGATGGTCAGAATTACATGAAGAAAGGTTGAGACTCACGTTGGTCAATAGCATACATAATCTATTATAGATATTAATTCTTTTATTATTATTATTATTATTATTATTATTATTATTACTATTATTATTATTATTATTTATTATTATTATTATTATTATTATTATTATTATTATTATTATTATTATTATTATTATTATTATTATTATTATTATTATTATTATTATTATTATTATATCATTTATTTGTAATTTATAAACCAATAAAATTTTAATTCCTTCATTGATATTTGTAATATTATCACTATTATCATCCCTACTACTTTCAAGGGTCATTGAAAGCTAATATATAATTATATAAATAAAAGCAAATATAAAAGTAGACAAAAATATTTATAAAAGCAGGAAATATTATATAATTTTTAAAATCTATCAAATGTAAATATAAATTTATGTATGATAGTAAATAGAATATAACATGTTATGTAAAAGACATGATAAATACGTATGATTACTTTAAAAACTAATTTTATCAATAAGAAATTGTTTAAAGAAATATAAGTCTTCTTATAAAACGATGTAAATCCCTAGTCTCACACCATCTAGAATCCATCTAAGTATAAAACAACACATAATTATTGATTAATATTCTTAAATGGTTAACCAAGTGATATAGTGATGGGGTAAAAAGGAAAAGGAGATTCCTTTATGCTTTCTCCAAAAGCATATAGAAAACAAAAAGAGACAGCATGGAGGTGAAGATCGCGAAGCACCAAGAAGATCAACAAAATATTGAAATGACAATCGTACCACTCTATCATTATTAGAAAAATAAAAAAACACATTTTGACTAAACCGCACTTAGACAAAATAGCAAGTTATCAAATACGTTTTATCTCTTCTATGAAAACGATTCACACACATATGCTTCTAACCTTAAACCCATAAGCTCTTAATTTATTATATGTATGGATTTCAATCCTGGTATTTTTTTCTTTTCATTGTCAAAAAGTAATTAACTTTTATTATTGTGCTACCAAATCAAGTGATCAAACAAATATTTTATAGAGGAGAAACAAATTCTAATCCTTATTAATATTTACACTATCTTTTTACTATTTTTATAAATGTATAACATACATACTAGTTTTTGGGATTATCATGGTTTCGGAGTTCAACTATATATGCACTCGGATTGTCGTTACCCATGTTTTAGTAATTCATTATTATATTGTCATGATACAATTATCAAACATTAAATTGTTATATATACAATAACATGACAGATACATGATATTATATTGTAACTAATATAATAACACAAATATTATAGTTGTTGTTGTTATTGTTATTAATCTTATAATAATAATTAGTAGTAGTATTAATATGATAATATTTATTATTATTATAATTATTTTTCGAAACATATAAAATAATATGTCATTAACTAACATATTTTAAAGAAATACTAAAATTATTAAACTCACACAATGCCCCTAGAAAATATTAGTATTATTATTATAAATATGAAAATATATATTAGTTATATACTTAAATATTTAAATAAAATAATACTTAATTTAAATAGTATTTAGTTATAAAAATATAATTATTAAATATAAATTTAAATGTCAATTTATAGTATCATAAATAAAATAAAAAATAATAAAGTGAATTAAATAATATCATATTATAAAATAATATATTAATAAAGTGTATTAAATAATATATTAATTAGAAGAAGTTAATTAAATAGAGGGCAAAAGTTAAACTATTGCATAAAGCACTTGTACTCTATACTTAAAATGTTATATTAGGCGTCTTACACTTTAAATAAAATTACTATCTTGTCATCCTAATATATATTTATCATATAGTGGTTTGACCCGCGCGATGCGACGGGTGTCATTGAGTCTCACTTGAAGAGCACAATCTAACCCGATCTGACTTAAACATTAATTATATTTGGGTGTTATTATTATTATTATTATTATTATTATTATTATTATTATAACTATGTTATATTTAGTAATTATATACTTATGTATATAAATAAAATAATACTTAATTTTAATAATATATAGTTATAAATATATAAATAGTAAATCTAAATTTAATTATTATTTTAAAAGCATTATTAATAAGATAAAACTTAATTTAGTGAATTAAATAATATATTAATTAGAAGAAGTATACTTGAGGCAAATTAGAAACTATTACATAACACACTTGTATATTGTGCTTAAAAAGTTATCTTAGGTGTCTTATACTTTGAATAAATTTACAATTGTATCCTCCCTAAATGCTTTATATAGTAGTATAGAAAAGATATAGATATAGATATAAATTCTCTAATCTTATTTTAGATCCATATCTTATATTTATCATATGACTTAGAAACCTCAACCATTTATAAAAAGACATGTTTGTTATACATTTTGATACTGATATGTTACACATACATAGTAAATAATGATTATAAATTAACCTATCAGTTTTACTATAGGAAATGTTTATGCCGGCATGTTTTGAATGATCTGTATTTTTTTTTTTTTTTTTTTGTTTTCTTTTCTGAACCATTTTTTATTTATTTTAAATGGAACAATTTTGTGATAACTTCAATAAATTTCCTGGATATGCTTTAAAAGTATATGTTTAATTAAATACATACAAGATAGACAGACTAAATCAGATTAATATATACTTAAAACTAAGATATTTTCTTACGTGTTTACCTTTAATATCTAAAAAGCACAAATATATAATGTCAAGTTGTCATTCTCGGCTAAGAGTTTTCACGACCCATTTTCCATTCTCATATATATAATTACACTAAAAATCATTATTTTTTGTTTTTTATTTTTAATTAAATAATAATTTTTATACATTTATTATTACTTTTTCTCTCTCCTCACTCACAACAACTTAAAATATAGAATTAATTACACGGGTAGTCCCTGTGGTTAGGTCTGATTTCACTTTTGGTCCCTAACTCTCAGAAATTACAAGGTTGGTCCAAAACTTTGCACAAACGTAACAACGATGGTCCCTGAAACGGATGGACGTTAACTTTGACTATTAAATTTTTTTAAATGACTAAAATACCCTTTTATTTAAAAAATGGTCCTCCACCTGGATCATCATCTTCCCAGCCCATCCGCCACCACCTTCATCCACCACCATCACCGCCGCCTCCACCACCACGAGTGCTTCCCTACACAGAGCCTTCATTGGAACCAATGACATCAGCGACTTTGGTACGGCCATCAGATCCCTCTTCAACGACGTATCCACCGCCTTACCGTCACCGAGGCTGCGGAAACCTTCACTCGATGGAAGAGCTCCTCACCGCCGTCTTCAGGAGTGATGAAACCGAAGCCTTTGGTGTCGTTGAACCACTTGACGCTTCCTGATTTGTGACCAGCGTCGACCTCCATTGTTTCAATCGATGGAAAACTTAGAAACCCTAGAAACGAAAACCCCGAAATCAAAAGGAGAGAAACCCTACTCTTGGTGTTACGTGGGTGGTATGGTGCTGGTGGTGACGATGTTGAAGGTGGTGCTGGTGACGGTAGTTGAAGGTTGAAGGTGGTGGTGATGGTTGAAGGTTGAGGGTGGTGGTGGTGGTGGTGGTTGTGGATGAAGGTGGTGCTGGTGGTGACAGTTGTTGAAGGTGGTGTGGGTGTTGGTTGAAGGTTGAGGCTTTAATGGTGGTAGGAGAAGTAGTGTAGATGGAGAAGAAGAAAGGTGAAAGGGGGTATTTTTGTCATTTCACACGCACTTAACAGCAATAATTAACGTCCATCCGTTTCAAGGACTATCGTTGTTATGTTTGTGCAAAGTTTTTGACCAACCTTGTAATTTCAGAGAGTTAGGGACCAAAAGTGAAATCAGTCCTAACCACAGGAACCATCCGTGTAATTAAGTCTAAAATATATTAAAAACATTATAGGGGTTTTGAACAGTGTTTCTCAAAAATACAAATTGAACAGTAAATTTTCTCTATCATTCACTCACAACCACTTATAATCATAACATATAATATAAAGAATACACTAATATTAATTTAGGGCTGTGAATGTTCTAAGCAGGCATTTATGCCTCTTAGAGTGGAGCACTACAAGAAATGGAGGTATTAGATTCAATGTCAATAAATGATATAACTTTTTTTAACAGCAAAGGTGTGACTCTGCCTCGGAGGAGGATAGATGTTATCTTAATCGGGCTCATCTATTCGTTTTTCAACTGTGACCGCGCCCCCAACCCCTTCAGGAGGAAATTCATCGCTGAAAAAATCCATTAGGTCAAATCTAAACATGTTTGTTTAGAGTGAGACTTTAACCCATGACGTCTCTATATTTACATGTCATAGATAAATGTTATAATTAAAAGTTGTAGTTAGGAACGTTAAAAAACATAATATCAAGTATGTAGTTTATGTCTTTATGCAATCATTCAAAAGTGTTTTGCTACTTTTGTTTAAAGAATATTCGGAAGCATTTGCTAAAAAGAAAATAATTCATGTTAATACACAGAACATATCATGTTAACCCTTACTTAAAATCACAAAGATTAGGGTACATTCAAATGTAATTATAATTAATATATACGACCACATATAAATAGTGGTGTTTGGTCGACGTTTTTGTGTGATAGGATCCGAATTCTAGTTTGATAAAAGTGTCAAACAAAGAGTTTTTGTTTATAGTTTTCGTTTCGCCATCGTATATGGATCAACAATAACTTCTCACTATTAATAAATAATAAATTGAACGTACAATTTATTCATGTATGTGTAGTTAGTGGGTATGCCTTGTTTAACAACGGCTTGATTACAAATAAATTTTATGTGTAAATGTAAGATTATTTAAATAAAATTTTCATGATTCTTCTTATTTCTATGTAAATTTATTCATGTTTATCATGATTTGTAAACTTTATTGTATTTCGAAATGATATTTTAAAATTAAATGTTATATTAAAGTTCAATAGTCAACAACAAAAGGTTGATCGTAAGACTATTTAAATATAAATAATAAATAAAAACATAAATTTGATTTAGGGTTGTGTTAAACGTAACCAATTTTCTTTACTTTTAGATGCCACACCTCTATTCATTAACTTTATATATATGAAGTATTAAACTTTAAAATTTTGACAAGTTAAAAGGTATATGATAGACTTCTTCTTAATGATGCACAATGAAACTATACATGAAAGTTAGATGTAACCACTTTACATCTCATGTGTGAAACAATGATAACTAAATATCAATTTTGCCTTCATTTAGATTGCTTCCCGTTGATTAGCCACCGGCTATGGCACCTGAAGAGAGGAGCGGTGTTCTAACCCTCCTCAGTCATTCCAATCTGCTCTAGCGTCATTAGCTATTCTGATCTTCACAAATTTCTAGTGTCATTGGCTTCTACAACATGAAATTAATGGAATCCTTATGGTACCACTTGGTGGGTAGTGTTTCTGCCACTACAAGGCCGGTGTCGACCCCAACTTGCTCGTACTCCTTCCGCTCATACTCATGTTAAATTAATGGAATCTTTATGGTACCACTTGGTGAATTTAGTTTGTGTTACTTGGTACTTGATGGAAAAGAAAATGTCAAAAATTAAAAAAAGAATAAAACTAATGGACGTTTGGAAATGTTATTTATATAACTAATATTAGTTGTTTAATTTTGTTTTTTTAATAATTTTTATTTGGTTTAGCATCAACAAAAAAACTTAAAGTAATAATAAATATAAAACCATTTGTGTTGTAGTGGTCATCCTATTTATCCTATTCAATGATGTGTCATATCTTTTAAAACATAAGCTATACATCGCTAAGTGGGATGCATTCTTATCCTCATTATCCCATTTAAAGATGTGTCGTAACATTTAAACAACTTATTTGATTCACGCTACCGATTTCATTTTCAAATAGTGTGTCAAAATGGTTAACTCATTTTTCAAATGATTGCATCCATATGGGTGGAAATAATATAAATACAATTTTCAAACCATATAAACTAAAATCAACTTAACCTGCTCATTTACTTCAATTTAAACATCTCAATCGATCATAAGTGTCCATAAGCATCCATCCATTTCTTTATTCGCATTTTATAATTATATAAGGGGGCACTTTATATAAATATCTTTGCTAGACAGCTTAGATTTTTTATTGTTTATACAACTAATACAAGCAGGAACGTAGACACGTAGTACGGATGCTGTATTTTTTTATAACTATTAAAAATATAATACTTCAAATGATTGCACATGCATTTATCTCAAAAAATTATAAAATTAAGATTTTATTATATTTATAAATTACTATGCACGTTAGATTAAGCTACACGTGTTTAGTATAGAGAAATATCGAATAATTTAACATATCTACTGAAAATTCACTGAAAGAAGTAGATGCTATACGAGAAGGTACAGGATCATAGACGACAAAAGTAAAAAAGTTAAATCATTTTATAAACTTAAAATATTTCTCCTGGCATGCTAATATAAAGAATATGAATATATGGGACCTTTACTTATTTTATAGTTGTACGGATAAAAACATATTTGATATAGGACAGGTTATATTAAAAATGATGTTTAATCTAAAAAGTCTAAGCAGGATTTTGGGCTTGACAAGAGACCTTCAATTGTTTTAAATAGAAGGGCATTTGTATTAATCATTGTGTTTTACGTTTTAGATCATTTTGTGTTATTATGTCATATATTTTACATTATGTCAAATACGTCAGCTCATTGTGTCTTATACGTTTATTATGTCAAATATCAGTTCATTGTGTCATATATTTTACATCATTTATTATTTGTATTAATCATTGTGTTTTACGTTTTAGATCATTTTGTGTTATTTCTGTCATTGGATTTATAGATTATAAACTTGTTATCTATCATTGTGTTTTACAATTAGAAGACACAATGATATACTTTCACCAATTTAGTTTTCAAAACTCATAGTGTTGAAGATAACACAATGTATTATTTTTGTTATTATTTTATAATAGATATAAACTTGTTATTATTCATTGTGTTTTATCATTACAAATACACAATGATATTATTTCAACAATGTATTTTTCAAAACTCATATTATTCAAGATAACAAAATGACGATCAAAAGATAAAATGAGACATTGTGTTATTTTGTCATTGTTTTTAATGTATTAGCTTAATTAGTTATTAATTTATTATTGTATTTTACATATTAAAGATACACAATAATATTATTCTATTATTATATATTTTTTTAAATTCATCATTTTAGAAAAAAACACAATAATATTCAAAATTAACACAATAACCAACCAAAAGACATAATGAACTGCACTAAAAACATAATGACGAGATATGAGATTAAAACGCCATTTTTTATTTTTTTATATAACAATACTGTACTCGTTTTAATGATAAAAAACACTCGTTTTTATGGTGTAATTTTTATAAAAAAAACAATGTCGTATATAAAATTTACGAACGTTTAAAAAAATGGAGGAACTTGCAAAAAGTCAACAAAAGTGGTTATTCTTAAAATACCACTCTAACAAATATTTTCATACAATTTGATCTCAATCATTGATTAATAAGGTGAATGGTTGAGATTATTTATTATACTTTTTAGTTTTAAAACACTTTCTATTTGAACCTTTTTTTTTTTATATATACATTAAAAAAATTTATTTTCATGATTTGAAATTTGATCAATAGCCATCCAATTACATCAAACAATAATCGATAACCAGACTGAGACTCACGATGGATGGCTTTCAGCAATAATAATTTTAAAACAATTTCGAGTCGACGTATGTGTTTCATTATTTTAATCCTAACATTTATATTCTATTTTATTTCAAGTGATGGCATTGATTTTCTCTAGTTTACCTTGATTCTTCTACCTTAATTTATCAGTTTAAACGGTTGTAAATAAAAAATAATAAAACTTTCATAAAAATTTGGTAAAAAGTCATCTAAGGTTGTTCAAACATAAAAATGTCCATGATAGTATCCATTTTTGTAGCAAATGGTCTTCAAATCTTCAATCTTTTTCCCCAAAATCTCCATTTTAAAGATCTTATATATATAAAAAAGCATGAGCATCAAAGCCAACACCACATGCCATCACGCACGACTTGAGGAACCTCACACGCAGATCAACAACAAGCATGTGGGTTTGGCTAGAAACCTAATATGCGCATGATACTCATGATGAAAATCAACAATAATCAACAACCAATACATATATGTTTTGATTAAACTTAAATATCTCCCTTAAAAGGTAAGTACCAAACCACAAAACATAACAACCCATGTGAGGCACATTTGTACCAAGAATCTGATTTTGTGAAAATAATCAATAACTCGACCGGTCGAATTTATTGAATAAATCAATTTTTTTATAAAAATAGATTTTTGCACCAACAAAACCGCGACTTGACATATTTAGACAAAGATGATGAAATTTGCACCACAATACATGGATTATATAACAATAGTCCACTTTGAGAGACGGATTGATGGTGGTGGTGGGGATAGACTGAGGTGAAGGCAGCGGTGCTACATACAAATTTAAATTCTTTGCCAAATTTTATTTCATACCAAAAATATCATAATCTAATTTCTTTGACAAATTCTAGCTCTAGGGTAATTTTGCAAATCAAACCGCCCCCCCTCATGAACTCATGATTTCAAGTGTGTCTATGTTGAGCATTATAGATCTTTATAAATTATTTTAAATATCTCATAAGAACAAATATCATTTAATTTACACTTGAAAAACACGGATTCACCTCATAGAGTCGACCAGTGACGTTAATATTTTCTCGTAGACAAAGTTTTGGTACTTTTGAAAGTATATTATAAATTTAGTGGACCCGTTTCCTTTATTTTAAAATACTATTGGAATATTTTAGATACAAGTAGATGAGTTGGTTGACAGAACATTAAAATATAGTCTCCCACCACTATTGGACCTATTTTATTAATTTATAGTAAAATGCAATTTTGCTCTCTGGGATTTAGATTAAAGTAATAATTTTTCTTTAAAATTTAAAAACATCAATTTATCTTTAAAAGTTTCATGAATGTTTCAATTTTAATTCAAAAGTCTCATTAGTTGTTTTGATTTAAATCCAAAATATAAAACTTATAGACTGAAACTAAAATAAATGATGAAAATTTTGGACTAAAATTGATGTTTTTAAACTTTTGGAGGAAAATAGTTAATTTTATCAAACCTAAGGGATCAAAATTAAACTTAACTCATTAATTTTAAAGGGCATTAAAAACGATTTTAGATATAATTAACGATATTGTCTTTGAATGAATGAATGTATCCTTCCATTCTAAAAAAAGTCTTTTCTTTTAAACTAGTTTTAGTTACTCATGTATTACACGGATTGAAAATAAATAAATATTAATATAAAACAATATTCTAAGATAAGATAAGATATGATTGAAATTACGAATGAGTTAGGACTATAAATAATAGCCAGATTGGATTTAAATAATCAAAACTATTACTCATTGACCGATAATAATCCATAGTATTGATTTGGCCGGTAACAATTCCAACTTTTATTTTTATTACTAACAACAATCCCAGTAACATAAGTATTAAAACCTTACGTTTGATTTCAACTCGATTTCATTCACAATAATGTTTATAAACGAAATAAAAAAACATACTAGTTAAATCGAGACTAAAATAAGTATAAATCGAGGGTGAATATATGATAATTATGCTACCAGGACTGTTGTTGATAATAAAACTAAAAGTTAGGATTATTATTGGCTAAATCAATAGTATGGATTATTTTCGGCCAGTGAGTAATAATTTGGATTATTAAAATCCAATTTACCTAAATAATAAAACAATGATATCATTTTTTTTATATTTTTTGTTCTTTTAATAAAGAAAATTAGTTATTTTGTTTCAAAGCAAACCATTTTAAAAATGTCATTTTAAAATTTTTTCTTATTATAACTCCTAACTTTAATTATTTTTGGTTTATAAAACTTTTATTTTTTAAAAACACAAATTTTTTAATATTTCATATTTTAAAAAGAGTTTAACGCCTTAGAAATACTTTTTTTATAATTCTTTGTTTCTTTATGAAACAAATTAATACAAAGATCTTTTTCTTAACTTATTAAAAAACTATTTTAATTTAAAAAACAATGAAATAATATTATAGTAATTATGTAATTATTTATAGAATAAAAAATCAGAAAAAATTTAATGAAGAGAATGTGATGTTGTCACATGTCTACTTAATTATCTTTTTATTAAAATATAAAAATTATTACAAAGACTTGCATCAATAATTTGTTTGTTTTTTCATTTTCAGGTGTCTTCAATTCGTATTTTGATTATGGTAAAAACTTTTTGTATTTTTAGCGGCAATCTAATATACTTTAATACTACACAATTGTCAGGACTCAAACCTCATTCTAATGGAAAAAAGATATCATTTTACACGTATGGATGCCTTTGGTTTATTTGTTTGTTCTTACGATTTTATATTAGAATAACTCAATATTATTGAATGATATATTTTCTAAGAGAAAAATAAAAAAAAAGTATATCCATTTTGGCACCTTATTATATATTTATATAAATCAAAATATAGTGTAGTAGTCATGAAAATTATGATAAGATATTATTACAACGTCCAAACAATAAATATATACATTAAATATTTTCATGACTAAAAATTATATACTAAAAATGAATAAATTTAATTATGATTGGTTCTTTTCTTAAACATGATCTTTGATGATTTGCATGATGAAATGATACATTGATACGCCACTGCAACTAATTTTAAGTGGATGTCACAAACAGGAGATAATCATAAACGAAAATTTGATATTATATTACGTGATGCTTTCTATCAAGCTTTAGAATAGAGACACTTATGTGTCACATCAATAATTAACGACACTCTAACCATGGGGCACTGAAAGTAACGAATCAAAGAATTTTCAACGAGGACTAAAATATTATGACAACAAATAATTACGGGTTAATTTAAGATAACTAGATAATAAGCGATCCATATGAATTCTGTAACACATCATTTCTGCAACAGAACAACTTCTTTGTAACAACAATTAATACATAGTTTTGAGTTTCCTGAATAGTTAAAAGGTAACAACAAAGATTTAGTTTTAATAAAAAAAAAAAATATTTGTATTAAAAGAAAGGAAATCTTTACAGAACCAAAATTTAAAAGTATTTTAATCAAGTTATTTTTTTTGTTTGTTTCAATCAGATCATTTAAGTTTTAATCTTAAGTGTTTAACCTGATTAGCACGTAAACTTGTTGACATGATTTTTTTATATTTGAATTTAATAAAACAAATCTAATGGTTCAATTTTAAAAAACAAACCAGGTATTATTAAAAAAAAACCTACCATCGATCGACCCTCGATTTCCTTCCATCTGTCACCGTCGATTCCATCACCATTTGGGTATGTTGGCGGACATGCTTAGGTGTATGCCGGTGTATTTAGGTATGTTGACCTGTTTGGGCATATTTAGATGTATGTTGACCAGTTTGGTGTAATTGGGTGTTTTATTTGTTATGTATTTTATCCCATTTGGACATTTGTTATGTAATGGAGTCACAACTAAAGTTGAAAATTTTCTTATAATTGGCATCATATTTTTTTAATTTTAAAAAAAATTACACAATCCTTTTAACCAAAAAAACTATAATTTTTCAATTTTCTTTTGCAATTTTAAAACAGTTTATGCAAACTTTTAAAATGGTTTTTTTTGCCTATTCGCATTTCTTTTCTTTTTTTTTTTGCAATTTTTTATACCTTTTCGCATTTTTTTAACATTTTTTTTGCAATTTCTTAAAGAATTCGATTTTTTTTATAATTTATATTTGTTTTTTAAATAATTTAATTTTTGAAATATTATGAGTGACATAAAATGATAATTAACCTGCTATTCAGGTTAAATATATGGATTGAAACATTAAAATAAACTTTAATGATTTATTTATAAGTGATCTAATTAGAACAATTTTAAAACTTGATTACTAATTTTATAAAGTTTACATAAAACAAACAACATTTTAACACTCTTTCTTTTTCATCATCTATACAGTCTTGTCCGGTAAACCCCAAGTACACAAATCTCCAACAACCTAACACACTATCTTTTTTCTCTCTTCTCCCTCTTGCAAAAACTTCATGTGTTTCTCATGGGTTGTTTGTCTACACAAACTCTAACATTAGAAAACTGTGCCTCCCCCTCTCCCTCCATCTCACTGTCGTTCTCTTCCATCCGAATCCAAAAACGTCTATAAGCATTTTTTTAAAGATGCTATAAGAAGTTTTAATATTTTCATGGTTTTTTGTGATTTTATACAAGTCAGTTTTGCCACTAGCATTATATTCATCATGTAATGTCCTGTTCATATCTCAGATTGTCCCAGCATTTGAAGTTTAACACTGGGGACCCTTCGTCCCTCTTCGGCTTTTACAAATAAGTTTCGTCGTAAAACATGATCTAAACTAGTCAAGTTTTAATACGTATCTTTGATTGAAACTAATCATGTATTGAAATCAAATCATGAAAGTAATTAACAACTTTTAAATATACGTCTTTTGAAAAACAGATTAATTAAATGTTGATTTATAAGAGTATTAAAAGAATAATTATATTTTTGATAAACCCCTTTCTTATTTGTTATTTTATTTTATTTTTGTTTTAGGAATTTGCCCTCTTTCTTCTTCCAAGCCTTTCTCATAGATTAAAATTCAATTTTTCATTCACTTACATGAAAAGGCTTGATGAAAAGGCTTACAAAGAAAAGTATACAAGGAACAAACTTGCTAGAAACTCGCATGAAGAACAAACTCAGAAGATAAAGCATAAGAATGAACAAACTTGCAAGAGAATTGGGGATTAGGTGGAGGTGAAAGATGATGATCAGGTGGAGGGTGGAAGATGATAAGGTGGTAGCCAATTGAACTAAAATGTTGAACGTGGGACTTATCATCGACATATGAGGGAAAACCAGGATAATTTTTGGCAACAAGGGAGTAGAAGTCGGTGAAATCCACTTCGTGTGGTCAGCATCAGATATAAATTCTTGGATTATTCGCTACCTAAAATTATTTTAATAATTTTTACTTGTGTATATACATAAAAATAAATAATCTAATGGTCCTGTGTGTCTTTATGTATGTACAGATGTCAGATGGATTATTGTACAAAGCATTCATCCAATGCGAAAGTACGAAGCCATCAAAACGGGACATGCAGAAGGAGCACATACTATAATTATTATTTTTTTGCTATTTGTAAAATGTATATAACAATAATATATCAAAATATAAGATGTTTAGATATAACTTTATATAAATTAATAAGATATGTTTAAGTTATTTGAGTTTAAAGAATACTAAAAAATGATATAAATTAACAATTGTAGCTTTACACATTTTGTCCCTCCGAGTCAGTTAATTCATTCAACTAGGTTTATTCCCTCCACGCGTTGCGGCGGAAATTCGATTTGTTGCTCGACGCTTATGCACTGATGAGACCTATTTAAGCTCTTAAAAATGACCTAGTTTTCATGTTATTGACATGGTTCTTTGTATTCATCTCAAATAATTATTTCATGCATAATGAGCACAAAAATGCTACAAACAAAGGCAGCATCCAGTAAGAGCTTCTGTTGCAATATTGCATGTGTAAAAGCTACAACAATGCATAATCTTCAATCCCATAAATGTATATATGAATACAATATATGCATGTTTCCCTTCAATCTGATGTGAGGAAACCCAACGCAAGCTAATCAAAATAGGCTAATACAGCCAAAGCTTACAAAGGAGAAAGAATGCAGTCATTTATATGGCATAACTAACACAACTTGCATTATGGCTGTTGCTTAACAGCAAACATCATACACATTAGCTAATAAAAAGTTCAACGAAATGACTTTCTAACTACAACATTATTAATAAAATGTTGAAGTGTCAAAAAGCATCCACATTGACAAACGATAACAACAATATGATGTTCAACAACCTTCCGTAGCTTTACTATAGTGGCATAAGATTATTTGTACGTAAAAAAAATATATATTGTACCTTTTTACCTAGAAAGATAAACACCATTCCAAAGTCAACATTGATAAAATGTGTTTCAAATTAAAAGCAAACAAACTTATAGCTAACTCGTCAAAATATTACATGCACATTTACATTAACCATCACCCAAAAATTTTGGTAGAACCATTACACCAGCCAAATTCATGGCTTTTGGCCTTTTGTTACATATCATTGATTCCAGTTTGGATCACCAATTAATTTTTTAACCAGATGCACGTATGTGTGGATTATGAATCATTATTAACAAACTGAACAAAATAAACAATGCTCCTAGCTCCTAAAATGTCCAAGTATGTTTACCATCTTAATCTAATTCTAGGCTATTCTGTTATTACACACATTAGCTTTGATTGTTAACTCATTTCCCTCTTATATATTAGTTATATAATCCAACCCATAATCATCTTTCTTTATTAACTATTGATTTAATAATTTAAATGCATTGAAATGTGTTTAAAAGTCAACAAAAGAAGACTAAAAAAAATGCATACCTTGATAAATGCTTGAATGCACCAGGAAAGGAGGTCGAACAATTTCCTAATACCATTAGAAACAATCATTTAGAAAAACTTTATAATCCATCAAGCATTTAAATGTAAACTTCGTCTTAATTTAAAGGTTAGTAAAATATGCATAATTTTAGCTTGAAAATGTGTTATTGCAAGTTTAAGGGGAAGTTTTGCTGCAAACAAAATATTAACAATATTTTAGATAGCTGAGCTCCAAGATTAAACCAACATTATGACTTTTAAAATACTAATATTATATCATTTTGCCTCTACAAGATAGGCATATGAATATTTTTGTATATTATTCACTAACCTTTCTTTGAGATAAAACAATTTTCTCATGTATCAAAGTGATGGTACCTGCATGTTTCTTCAACTAACATTCCACCGCTTGAAAATAAGCAAATTTGTCAAAAAGGAAAAGGTAAAACAAAAACTAAATTTCAAGCTCAACTTAACTCAAAGTTATTTTTTAACTCTAACTGGTAGTTCATGAAACTCTAGCAATGTGATTCCAATGGCATAATCTTCTAGTAACGGATACGTAAGTTTGAGAGTGTCAGTATTTAATAAAACGAAAAACACGTGGAAAATAAGCAGAGATGGTTGCATTGGATTGAGAAAATAACAAAAACTTTAGTGCCTGAATGAAACTTAATCTCCAAAAAGAAAATTTCCTACACAAAGTTTTGTAAAGAAACACACAGTAGATAGATAAAATCATATTCAAGAGACATAAAAATTAAAGAACGATACATGTTTCTTTCTCATGTAATAGATTTGATGAATACAAAGCAATGAAGCTGTTGTTATCAGGTGCAAATATTGTCCTCATCACCATATGCATTTAGAAGATAACAAAAGCTTTGGAGGTTGAACTTAAGTTAATGAGTGCTCAAACTAAAATGCAACACCCTACTCTAAATTAAGGATTATCTCAGTATGATTTCTAACTAATTACAATTTCACAGGAAAAGAATAACATCCTGATAAGCCAAAGTTACGAAAATAGAACAGCGACGAAGCATAAATCATGGATTATGGGAAAAACAACTTACACTTAACTCCGCACTTGAACAACCAAGCTACGTTGTCATTGCAGTTTACCTCGAAATAGCTGAAGAAAGCCCAAAATTACAAAGAAGAACAAAAAATAAGAATACAAATATCAAGCACTAATCTAAATTAATGAAACTAAGAACCCTCGTTCGTTCATGTGTATCTGTCTCGCCTCTTTCTCTACGGATGGTGGTGTCGCCGGAGAAAGCCGGCAACTCCCCAAACCCTCTCCGTATAAAGCCAAATAAAGCCGGAGCACCACGACGATGGGCACGAATAAAGCCGGTTGTCAGTAGAGGAATCAATGCGGACCCTGATCACAATCACAGAGTAGAAAAAAAAGACAATGTGGGGCGGCGGAAGATTAGCTGGCCAAAAAAGAAGAAAAGGAAAACAACACGGAGAACCACCACATCAAGCCACTTAAACACCAATACCAAGCAAATTCCCAAAATAACCCTCGTTACTGTTCATCACGTTGTATTATTAATATATAGGACGACGCCCTTAGGTATTTCAACCAATAACCACACTCCAAACCCGGATGCCAAAAACACAACCTCTAATGGCGAAAAACACCTCAACGACCACATAAGCATTTTTAAGGGGGCAAAAACGCAACATTAAACGTGCTCTAACCCATTTGAAATCACCACCGGTTCAACCCATTAAAAGTATAATAAGCAAAAGACGAAAAAAGGTTTCAACTTTCAATGATTCAATTAGGGTTTTGAGGTATGATTTGACAGTGGGACTCACGGCCCAGAGTCCACACACATTCAGCATAACTTGTGATGATGGACAACATCTAAAAGATTATTAAATTACAAATTTTTGCTGTTTTTTATTGTTTCCGTAATTGGATACTCTTTACAAGGCTGTTGAATCGAGCATGTGGGCATTCTTTTGTGGCTTCACTTCGTCATATATGCCGAAAATTGATTTTCCAACCTCAATTTTTGTACTTTTATCTTCTTTTATGTATGTAATCTCAGTATAATTTGTCCCCTTTTGTTTAATAAGTTAAATGTTCAGACTTTGATTATCTTTTTTGTCTAAAGTCTTTAGAGGGTTCGATAATTTTGGGAAAAAGGGTTGAAATGGAAGGGGGTTCGAGCAGCAAGTTCAAGAAGATATGTGTTTTCTGCGGAAGTCACCCTGGTCATCGAGAAGTCTTCAGTGTTGCTACTGCTGAATTGGGAGATGAATTGGTTGATTGATTGATTCCCTTTGATTCTCTTGTTTTGATGTTGTTTGTGGCTGACTTTTGAATTGGATATGTGATTGTTCTTATGGCACACCATGTGTTTGATGAAATGCCTCTTATGACTTTGTTTCTTATGAAATTGGGTTTTGATGTTTTTATCAACAAGTATGGGCTTTCTGGTTGAATGTTGTGATTTGGATTGGTGGACTGTTGTTTGTTCACTATCTGTTTAATATAACGACTCATAGATAAAGATAATGGTTGCTTGTTGTGAGATTGGTGTCAGATTTTTGCATCACCAAGTGTTATTGTCTTATGTTCTTCTTTGAACTTTGTGATTATTCTGTTAATTGTAGGTTAATAGGAAGATAAACTTGGTATATGGCGGTGGAAGTATTGGTTTAATGGGTATGATATCTCAGAGAGTTCTTGATGGAGGTTGCCATGTTCTTGGGTAATATACACAAACATCGATTCTTGCTCTGTGTGTAGTTTTTATTGCTCGTGCTTGTTTGTTAATGTAATGCTGGATTTAACAAATTCGTTGTTGTTTACGCACATGCAGGGTTATTCCTAAAGCTCTTGTACCTATTGAGGTATTTCCCCTTAAAATTTAAAACTTTTGAGTTTATTTTTGTTATCCTTTCAAGCCATATTGGTTTAGTTCTGTTGTCAGATTGTAGTTTATGGACACAAATTGGAAAAAAAGAATCTTAGGAGCCTTTGCTAGTGGTCTTCTTTATTTAGCTTATTACATTCTTGAGGTGGAGTATGTAAGATTATTTGCTTTTTGCACATTGGACACTTAGGACTACAAGCTAAAAGTTTGAAAAGATAATGCAAAATGGATTTAAAAGATCATTTAAGCGTAATCAATTGCTGGCAATCTAGTATATATTCTTGATAGTTCTGTGCTAGCACGATCATTCTCCATTGTTGAAATATAATATCCAGCTATGCATTGAATCTTGTATGATAGAAAATGTGTTCTTTTGCAACTTATATTGAATTATAGTCCCAATATGCTAATCGTGATAGATCTCTGGTGAAACTGTTGGAGAGGTACGAATTGTTGCAGATATGCATGAAAGGAAAGCTGAAATGGCTCGAGAAGCTGATGCCTTTATTGCACTTCCCGGTATCTTTATAATTCTGTATAATTTCTTGACTTCTTACATGAAATTTGTATTCATGGTGACACTGATTTCAGGAGGTTATGGAACCATGGAGGAAGTTTTAGAGATGATCACATGGTCACAACTTGGAATTCATAAAAAACCCGTGAGTTGTCAATTTGTCATTTATAATGTTTGAGAACTAGAGGTGGTACTTTCGACCCGTTTACTTATGAAGTTATAAATGTGTTGATTCGGTTTATATTATAGCTCTAACAGGTCTCAAAATGAAAAATCACTATGGAAATGGGTCAAACGGGTTGGAAGTAATGGAAATGGGTCAAATGGGTTGATAGTCACCCATAGTGTATTTTCAACATGTAAAGCCTCATAAAAGATTTTCCTTAGATTATTATTATATAATGGAATATTCATAAATCATATTTGACACACTAATTTTTAACAAAAAGGTCAAGAAACCTGAGGAAAATTTGTTTAAGATCAATCGACTCGATTGGTTTCCACACAACAACAATGCATGTTTGAAATGTTACTCCGCCCATGCCTCCACTAGCGATTGCTTCCATAACCCTTTAATTTATATGCCAGGTTGGATTGTTAAATGTTGATGGATATTACAACAGCTTGCTTGCATTATTTGACAATGGAGTCAAGGAAGGTTTCATCAAGCCAAGTGCTAGGGACATTGTTTTATCAGCCTCAAATGCAATAGATTTGTTGGCTAAAATGGAGGTATCAAAAATTTCACAATCTTGATGCTGAACTGTTAATATTAGTCACTTCTGTTTAAAAGTTCCCCTAAAGGGTTTTGTGTTTTCATTATTTTTTATTCATTTATTTAGTTTATTTTCACGTCTACCAGCAATACAAGCCTGAGCACGATCATGTCGCGCCTCATGAGAGTTGGCAGATGGAGCAACTCGGGAATTATCCAAAAAAGGGAACATAATCCAAACCGGTTTCATTCCACTCTTGATTCCTTAAATTCGAACGATTTGAGTTTGTGTGCTGAAATTCTGCTCAGCAGGTTCGATTCTAGTGTGGGTTTGAGTGTGCTAGAAATGATCATTTACTGTTTGATTCATTTATAAATCTGTGTTGTTTTCTCTTTTGAGAAGGCTAAAAACAGATCAAAAGAAAAAAACGGCCTTTAGCCTTCGGTCTCTTGGTGAACAAATCTCATCAAGTAATCGGATGCTGTGCAGTGTAGTTGTTGTCGCGTTATCTTTATATAATAACTGTGATTGTTTTCCTCTCATTGCCCTGCCCGCCCCCTAGTGTCATTATGGCGATGCTGTATATACGATGGGAGTCAAAGATTCAAGAGCTTGCAAATACTGGTTAGAAATCATAGTCTAGTTGAGTTGGGTCAAAATTTTAATTTGGTACACATGATCTCAGTTTGTTTGACTTTGACAAACTTACATTGTGTTCAAGCTTGAATAACTTTATAAAAACTTGACCCGTTACTGGCTTTGGCCTTTGGATATAACATGGGGTTTGAAAAGCTCGAGTTGATGTTGACTTGTAATATGTTTAGATCTCGTGTCGAGTTGATGAGCTTGAAGTCCATGATGTTCATTCTCTGTTGATATTCCATTCCCTTTGATGACAAACTATCTCTGGTTTTGGTTACAAGCATCTACAAAACCAAATTAATTGAATAAAACAGATAACCGAACCACAAGAAATGAACCAAACCGAACTGAACCGAACCACTTGATAACGGAGCCGCTTCTGGTAACCTTTTTAAACCTTAGATCACAAGAGTCGGAATCCGGAATTTTAGTATGTGTTAAGGGCCGATGTCTTAATTAAGCTTAACCCAAAGACGAAGGTCTAAGTGGTCCATTAACCAAACTATTTATAACCGAAACAAGAGCTAACCAAACTCACGGGCTTTACATTTTCAATAACTAAAAACCGAAATCTTTTGTTATGATTCAGTTAAGGGTTAGAAGTTATATGTCATACCAAATATCACAACTAAGTTGTATCAATTCGTCAAGGGCGAGACTCAACCTTTACCCTTAAGGTAACTTCACCGTTTTAACTTTCAACGACTTGACCATTAGACCAAACCCCGCCTAAAAACTGGGCTAGTAATTACTAGAAATTTTTACAAAATAATACATATGAATGGTTAGAGTATTAACTAACATTCTTTTATAAGAATACAATTTTTGCTATTCTTTAGGATTTTTGTTTTTATTTTTATTATAATTCAGATATCATTTCGATTATACTCATATGATGTTAAATTGTGCAATGCATGCCTAAAATTTTGTAATTGTTGATTATGTTTCTATATAATATTAAAATATAATTACTGTATTTCTTAATAGTATGATAAAACTAAACGGTTTACTAGATTGATAGTTTAGTTATGAAATATTGATACAAAAAATAGGATATGCTTTTTTGTCCGCTTGTTATTATCTGTTTCTACTTTATTTTGGTGGATTGTTTATACTTTATTTTGATGTGATCTGCTTTTTGACCGCTTATTGTAATCTGTTTCTGCGATATAATAATTAATTAAGCTTAGTTAAATTGTCTTCAAAATCTTTGTTTACTTTTAAATAATGCTCTATGTTCTTTATGGAATTTTTATTTACCAAATGTAGCATGTGCTTTACTACAATGTGTTTTTTTGTTTAATGACTTGATATCAATTATCAAATTTATTTACTTTGTTGATTGCTTTCTACTCATTTTGAATTTAATAGATATGCTATCTAGGCTTTGTTTAAACAAAACTTACGATGCTATAGCTAATGACAGTAATTTAGTGGGGTATGTGGTGAAGTTAATAAAGGCCGAGGTGAAAAATCCAAGCTTTTCTTTGGTATTACACAGTAATTATGTGTAGTGATCCCTTGGTGCAACGTGTAACTCTATGATTGCACGAATAGCAACGTGTCCTTTGATTGCACATGATGAATCGTTGTGAGTGAAATGTTTTAAGGACCCTTGGTGCAACATGTCACTCTATGATTGCACGAAAAGCAACGCGTCACTCTTTGATTGCACATGATGTGTTGGCAATTGAGTGTGGAACGCGTCATTGAGGGTGAAATGTTTCAAGGACCGTTGGTGCAACGTGTCACTCTATGATTGAACAAAAAACAACGTGTCACTCTTTGATTGCACGTGATGTGTTGGCAATGGAATGTAGAACGTGTCATTGTGAGTGAAATGTTTCAAGGATCCAAGGTGCAACGTGTCACTCTTTGATTGCACGAATAACCACGTGTCACTCTTTGATCGCACATGATAAGCTGGCAATTGATTGTAATAAATAGTCCAGGTGGAAAAGGATTTTGCATGAGGCTTTCCTAGTATAAAACACGAACTTGGGATGCCCTGATAACATATGAGTCGAGCATAGAGCAACACAGAAGCAAATATACCAAGATTGAGAGATTTGGACGGTGAGAGAATATAAAGGTTTGAAATATCGATCCTCACATTTGGAATGATCGATCGAAATACATGGATCTTTAAAAATCATAAAAAGATCAATGGAAAGTCAATTTAGTGAGGGGGATTTGGTTAGGGTGAAAGTTAACCAACATCCTTGGTGGTCGAGCATCATTTACAATGATCAAACATCGTTAACAGTAAGTCTTATCGGTCCTTTAAAGAATAATAATGATAGTCTTTTTTTTTGGTAGTGGATCCATCCTGAATCTACTTCAAATGTAATTGAATGTATTATCAAAATGTTTGCTATTATTTTTAATTTTGATTGTTGTATTGTTACAGGATGGTGAGAAATTTGAATTGTTATCTGAAATCATAAAGTTTGATGATTTGCATTTTGTCGAGAAAAAGAATGGTATGTCTACTCATGGTTCGCGGTCTGATCTCCCAATGACTGTTTGTTTTGTGAACCTGAAAAAGTCCAATCTGTTGACATCACAACTAAGGTATTATATTTACACTTTTAGATAGTTTGGTATTGATAGACATGATCAATATCATATTAACAAGTTGAAAAACATTTCTCAATTAGGTTATGAGTGATGGAAAACGGTTATTGGGAAGGAAGATGTTGATAACGAGTTAGACGAGCCAAATGAAGCCATTGACCATCGTTGCTCTAGTTTGGCCAACATGTTAGATGTCGATGGTTCGGTTGCACCTTCAACGGATATTGTATTGATGAAAGCACATTAAATTAGCAATACATGTGATATTTAAAGTGTGCAAGAAAGAAGACACAAACTGCAAAAATTGTGAGAGAGATGATGCAAATCCATCTACAAGTAGTTCATCCATGGACAGCTGCGAAGCTTGAACCAAAGCTTAGGGGGGCGGGGGCGAAAGTAAACTATTTTAAGGGGGGCGGACTCTATATTTATTAAAAAATTTCCACTACCGGACCAAAAATTTACACTATCGAGCCGAAAATTTACACTACTGACGAAAAAAAAAGAGGGGGCGGGCCCCCCGGCCCCAAAAAAGCTTCGTCCATGTCCGTGGAACTCTAGAAAATTTATGGTAAAAATGTTGTATAACGGAGCGATGTATGCATGCAATGTAATTGTGTAGTTTCTAAAGCCAATGTTGTATCTTGCTTTTTTTAAAACCATTTTAAAGTTAGATTAGTTTCAAAGGTGAAACAAATGAAGCCGTTGACCATCATAATTTACAACCCTCAGACTTTTTGGAATATGATTTTTGTGAAATTAAAATTTGTAGGTGTTTATTTTTATTAACGTTAATATTTTAAATGTTTTTTTTTGATGACACGTGCTTAGTTTTATTAAAGTTCTAATGTGCATTTTTTTTTATCAATTTCTTATTAAAGTTGTAAATATTATTTATAGTTTCACTGTAACATGCAATTTGATTGTTTTATTTTATAAAATTTCAAATGCCATCGACGAGTACCTTTTTCTTTGTTCTTACTTTCAACCCAGATATTCGTGACAACACTTTTGACATTTTAATTACGGATCTTGACGATGCCTTGACATTAAAAATACCGAGTTTTGTGTTATCGCATTGACCAGGGCCAGCTCAACTGATTTGGAGGTCCAAACAAACTAAATTTTAGAGAACTTATTGTTTTCCCTTTTGGATACATCACTCATACTTTCAATTTCGGTTTGACATTTAAATTATTGTTTATAATCTCTATCACACATTGTAAGTCTAAAATAAATGTGGGTAATCATTTCAGAATAATTAAACAAGCAAGTATAAAATAGTATACTAATGAAGAAGAAAATTTAAATCTAAAAAAAATAGTTAAAAAACAAATGAACAATTTGAAAGTTGATCGAGTTAAATATTATAAATTTAACTATTAAAGTATAATCCTAAATCAAATTTTAAAAATTTAACTATTTAAGTATAATACTAAATCAATATTGTAAAAACCACAAAAAACTATAAATAAGACAATCAATACCGCAACCTAATTCCTAAATCAATAAGCCTAACCAAGATAGAAACAAGACAAAATTTAGGATTTTAAAAGTCAAACACAAAATAACCTTTTAAGAAATTAAAGAAGCTTTAGCCTCAAAAGTCGATGACGAATTTCATAACAAAGCGCCGGTCATTTTACTAGTTTTATTCTAGTTTTTAAAATTCAAAGTTAGTGCCTGATTTGTAAAACAAAAATGCACAGTATCTGATTAATATATTTGTATAATGCGTCATTGAAAGGATGAAAGTGATAAAAAAGAAAGGAAGTGACGGGAGAGAAAATGATCGACAAAGGTGATAAACAATCGTATTTAAGTGATATCATTTAGCGTGAAATTTTGTATCAATATTTTCCATTTTCTTAAATTGGTTAGATCCAAAGGAGTTTGTAATCATGGGATGATTCGTGTAATGAGGTCTAGTGACTAGATTGTTGATCTCACTACGTAGTTGTGTTTTTTTTTTTTATTTACGGATTTATAGTTTTTTGTGAATTTTTTTTATATTTAAATTTGTTATCTTATAAAATATTTTAATATTGATGGCAAGTGTTTATTTTTTATCTATATTACAGTATAAATTTCATTAAAAATGAATTTTTACATCATTATTTACAAGCCTCAAACTTTTAGAATATGAATTTTATAAAATTCAAATGTGTATATTTTATTTTATTTTTATCAATATTAATATTTTCTAAATTTTTTAATTTTCGATGACACGGGTTTAATTTTGTTAGCGTTTCAATTTAACTTTTTTATACCAACTTCCTTTTTATTGTTCTTAGATATTATCATCAACTTCATCATAACACACATTTTTGTCAAGATTTTTTAGTTTTTATATAAAGTGTCGAAGAACGAGTACGTATTTCGTCATTCTCACTTTCAACCCTTTAACAACTAAATTTTTACTGGTTTTATGTTATCGTTTTATCACAAGGTTCATAATATAATATTTTAATTTAATACAAGGTTCATAATATATTATATTTATTTGAAACCGACTCGTAATTATGAGTTATTGACTTATAATTTTTAAAATCAATAAATATACATTCCTATATGAACTTACTCCTGAGTTGTTAGAGTGGGGGATCTTGCTCATTACCACTATCATCAAGTCCTAAAGTTTTCAAATATGACCATATATAAAGAGATCTAAATCTAAAGAGGATATTACTCTGTTTAATTCAAAATTAGAGTGACTCTGCTTCAAAAATAAAACCCAAATTTATTTCTCCAACAACTTATTACAACCAAAACATCACACGAACCGATTGATACGATGATACCCACTTACATACACAAGTGATTCATCGTAATCAGTTAATCACATACATACATATCATATCATATCATATCATATAACCCATTTGAATATTTGATGATCTCGTCTTCTTCAAGCAACCTGCACCTGAATCGTCTTGGGCTTCTTGGGCTCCGGCGGTGGCAGTTTCTCCACCGTCACCGTCAACACTCCGTCCTGACAAACAGCAGATATCTTCTCCAAATCAGCATTCTCCGGCAACGCAAACTTCCTCATAAACTTGCCCATCCTCCGCTCCATCCTCACGTACTTCACCCCCTCCTTCTCCTCCTGCTCATGCTCCCTCTTCCTCTCTCCGCAGATCACCAGCACGTTCTCGTCCTCCACCTGCACCTTGATGTCGCCGGACTTCAGCCCCGGCATGTCCACCATGAACACGTACGACGTCGGGTACTCCTTCACATCCGCCGGAGTCGCCGCCATGGCTCGGGCGTCGCGGACGTAGGTACGGCTCGGACCGGAGGCGTTGGGCTTGTTGCCGGAGGTGGTGGTGTCGTCGGCGGCGTCGAAGAGGTGGTGGAGGCTGCGGAACAAGGGGGTGTCGAATCCCATTAGGCTGACGTCCATTGCGTTTGCTGTTGTAGAATTTGGGTACGATTGAGTAATTGGAATTGAAATCGAGAGTTTCTGGTGTAACTTGTTGATGGTGAAATGGACTTATTAATGGCGAATTTATATGGGAAGACAGGAGTTTCTAAGACATTCTAGAATGTACTCGGAAGGTGAAAGTTGAATGTTCTTGAAAGTTTAAGGTGTTTCCAGAAGTTCATGCAAAACTTCGGCCCGCGGTGGTCCGTTTATTAAGGAATGTTTTTCAAAGTTAAAGTTAACCTATATGTATTAAAAACAAGAGTTAAATTTGATTTTGTTTTTTGAGATGTGATAAAAATAATTAATTTTTATAAAAAATTAAATATACCAATTTACCTTCAAAGTTTTTTAAGTTATTATAGTTTTAATTCAAAAATTTATGAGTTGTTTTAACTTATATCAAAAATAATAAAACTTTTATACTAAAATTATAACAACTTATGAAATTTTTGAAGATAAATTGATGTTTTTTAATTTTTTAAAAAAAATTATTATTTTTGTTAACCTTAAGAAGTAAAATTGAAATTAACTCTAAAAACAAAACAAATTAGAGAGCCTTATGGTTTAGATATTGGCCACTGAAGTTTTATTTATTTGTGTTTTGCCCCCTGTGACTTTTATACACTTCAATTTATGTGTGTAGGTACCGAGAGAGAGATTTAGACTTTACTCTCCTTCATGTCGACCGAAGGTTGGACTCCACTGTTCCGATGTTGGGAGACAGCTGCTTCATCCTCCTTTTGTTAACGACCGGAGGTTGAGACGATGGTCGGATCTGTTGCTTACGGTAGTCTCCGATGGCGGCAGGTCCAATTCTGGTGGCTATCTCTCTATTGAGTCGATGATCGGGTTCGTTGCTTATGCGGTCTCCCATGGCGGTGCATATCTCTTCAATTAGCCTCCCTGTTCTCTATTTCTTTGTGTTTCTTTATTTCGCCCTTAAAGTTTATGCTAAAGATGTTGGCCGGAAGGACAAAACATGACAACACCAGTCGTTTCCAGCAGCTAGACGTCGCGGCGAGCATGGGCGAAGTATCACTGGGGTCGGTGGGGCACCGCCCCCTCTTTTTTTCGTCATTAGTATTAAGTTTTAGTCCACTAATGTAAATTATTATATAAATATCGAGTTCGTCCCCCTATAAAAACTATTTTTGCCCCCGCGCCCTCTATAGAAGTGTTCAAGCTCTGCCATTGGCGGCGAGGCTGTTGCGATCTGTTTCTAGCTTGGCATGCCGATGTAGCTTAGTTCTGTTTTGTCTCTATTTTAGGCTTTATAATTATTTCTTCAGTTTACTTTAATGCTCTCTTTGATTACTCACGTGATGACGTGAGCCTATTGTCACGACCAGCCTAAAATCAGGTCAAAAATCTTGGGTTTCGAAAGTTTCCGGACATGTTTGGACACATCAAGAGTTGCCCAGAAGTCTCCAGAACAGCCCACACATTTTGAACCAACATAGCAGGAATAGAGTATCCTAGAACAACCCTAAAATGGCCAAGAAATGCCTAAAAATATTAAGGCATGAAGCTGCCAAGAAAGCTCTAGAAAGATCTTGATCATGGTAAGTTTTAGTGTTTGATTTTTGAATTTTTTAGGTGGAGGATGAGAGACAGGAGTGATGCAACCATGGGTGTTCATAAGGCTTGATTAAGGTTTAGATATGATTCTCGCGCTATCTAATTTCTTGTGACCATTGCTCGATTAGGGTTCAAATCTCAATTAGGGTGTTCAGTGGTGGGTGGGTGTTCGGAGGGTTGACGATTGAAGGTGAAAGAAGGCTATTGACGGTGGCGATAGTGGGTGGCGACAGTGGCGAATCTAAACGTGGGAGGGAAGTGAGGGAGACGACAGTAGGGGTGGTTGGGGTTGGGTTCTTTTTTATATTTAATAGTTAATTACACAAATTGTCTCTGAACTAAAAAAGAGAAATAGAATTACAAAAGTGGTACCTGAATAACTATTTTTGTCAATTTATTAAAATTTTACAGAAAAACTAACGTCTGTTGGTATTAATACATTAACTCGTTACAAATTTTAAAACACAATACCCAAAAAAGTTACAAAAAAACTCTTAGTACTCTAACTTGTTATATTAGATAAACCACAGAGACCATTTATGAAATTAACTTTATTTATAATTTACAAAAAAAATCATGATTTTATGAAAAATATAAATAATACATTAGATTTAACCCAAATATGTTTTTAACGAAACTTGCACCATAATACACATAAAAATAAATATGTTGTAACAGTGTATTCAAAATAATTTCAAAAACCGTTATATTATTAAATTTATAATAGAAAAACAGAGAACAATAAATTTTTTTATAATAGCCAAGTAATAATTTAACTTTGAAACCAATTAGTCCAAATCAAACGCAGATTTACCGTGTCATGCAGTCGTGCATTAAAGTTGTACACGATGGATTATCGATGTGCTGTTTGTCTTTTAAGGTTATAGTAAGGCTCAGAAAAATTTTAAAACTAAAAAAAATAACAGGATAAAAAAAGCAATAAATAATATTTTAAACAAAAATCATTTATGCCAAATTTTCCAAACTTAATCTTACTTTTTAATTTTTATTTTAAACAATATAAATAATAAATCAATTAAATCAAACTTTATAAACTTTTAATATATTATAAATAAATAAATTTTTGTTTAATATGACAATAATATCCTAATAGTCAAAAATTTATTTTTTAATAATCACAACTCAATTTTAAAAGTTTATATATGATATGATTAAATAGGATAATCAAATGAAACCAAATTAAACAATTATTTTCATATAATTTCTATTCAACCCGTGTGATACACTGATCACTAAACTAGTAAATAAATAAAAATGTTATGAAATAACACACGTGTGACTCAAACCCTTAAGGTAATTGCGATGTGTTTATTTTTATTTACGTATCAATATAATTAATTTACTCCCCTTGGACTTTTGGAATAAAATTTCTTATAAGATTCAAATATGTACCGTTTATTTTTTTATCAACTTTAAAATTTTAATGTTTTATTTTCTGATGACATGTGTTTAATTTTTATTAAGAGTAAATTACCATTTGTATCCCTGACGTTTTTTCATTTTAACCGTTTGCATCCCTATGGTTTCAAAATTGTCATCTGCCCCTTGACGTTTTATGTTATCTTCAATTGAGTGTCTGTCGTTTTATTTTTATTTCAATTTGAGTCAAGATAACTAACAACGTTAGTTTTTCTGTTAAAGTTATTTTTAAAAAGACTAAACTACCCCTATAATTAAATAAATAAATAAAATTGTGGGACCCATTCATCAACATCTCCTTCTTCATTAACAACACACCCATCACCACCACCACAACCTCATCACATTGTAAGCTACAACATCCGGGCGTTCAATCATCTCAAACAAACATCTTGCAGTCACCAAATCCCCACATTTCGCATACAACGACACAAAACCCGTAAGCACATGAACATGCCAAAGAAACCCAAGCTTCACCGCCAAATCCTCAACCACCATACCCACTTTCACCTCCTGCAACTCAGCAGCCGAAGTAAGCGCAGCCGCAGTAAGCACAACCGCGAAACTGGTGGAATCAAACCGAACCCCCCTCAAGATCATATCTTTAAACACCAAAAACGCCTCCTTAACACACCCGTTTCTAACTAACCCCGAGATCATAGCGTTACACAACATAGTATCTCGTTCAGGCATTTCATCAAACACCTTGTGTGCATACCCCACATGCCCAAACTTCAAGTACATATCAACTGTTGCAGACCTAACAAACACATCCGATCCAACCCCACCAACAATTGCGTGCCCGTGAAGCAAAAGCCTCAATCTAACACTACCAAGATTCGATGCGACGGAGATGACGAAGGCGTAGGTGAAGGAATCGGGGCAAAGGGTGGTGTTGTGGCGCAATTGGCGATAGATTGAGAGTGAGTTGGAGTGATGGTGGTTGCGGGAGAGGGCTCTGATGATGACATTGTGGAGGAAGAGATCTGGGTGTGGGAAATGGGAGCAGAAGAGGGTGGCGTTGGAGATGTGGCCTGTGTCGGAGAGTCGTTGAACGAGTTTGGTGATGGTGGGTAGGTCGGAGCTGAGGGCGTTAAGGATGATTTGGGCGTGGGTTTGGCGGAGATAGGGTTGAGTTGTGACGGTGGTGATTAGGTGGAGGAAGAAGTTTCGATTGTGTTTTCCGATAGTTCTGTAAATCATCGGCTTCTTAATTTGTCCCAAGTGATTGAAGTAATGTTAGTCTCTTAGACTCAAACGGGTGGTGGGTGGTGGTGTCGATGGGTGGTGGTGGATGTAGTGCGTGTTTATGGTGGTTAAAGAAGAAGAAGAAAAAGAAGTAGGTGGTCCCATAATTTTTTTATTTTTATTTTTAATTCTTAGGGGTATTTTAGTCTTTTTATAAAAGAATTAACGAAATAACTAATGATGTTAGGGTTTTGGATGCAAACGGATATAAAAATGAAACATTAAAAGGTTATTAGCAATTTTAAAACTCCAGGGATACAAATGATTAAAATAAACGAACGTCGGAATACAAATGATAATTTATTCTTTTATTAATGTTCTGATAGACATTTTTTAATATAAAATTCTAAACTAAATATCTGAGTAAATTACGTGAATGGTTTGTATGGTTTGAGTTAAATTTTGGATATGATTCCTAAACTTAAATTTCTTTATATTTGAACCTTAATTACACTATTTGCTTTCAGAAATACCGAAAACCGAGCAGGTGTGAAACACCCCTTGATCTTGTTCAATCGATATTGATCAATGGCTGCAGCCCTCAAAACGGCAATTTTCAAGATCTACTGGTGATGACGAGGTTAGATCGAAGAAGGGAAAGTGTATAGTCGGTAGAGGATTTGTATGTGGCAGCAAGAACCTTGAAATCAGACTTATCGCGATGAACCTGATGAAGACGAACATCGTATCATAATCTTTGATGGTAACGATTAGTTTAGGAGGGAGCAGAAATGATGATCGGATTTTCGATGGTTGTCGACGGTGATGATGTGGTTGTGCCGAATAGAACTTAAAGAATGAGGAAATATCTTGACAACATGGCATTTTAACCCATAGCTATTAGAAACATCCTCTTAGGTCCCTGTCTAAATTACATTTACTATTTTTTTTTATGTTAAATATGAAATGACAAAAATACCCTTTAAATTAACCAATCAATTAGCACGAGTTCAGGGACAATCTTGAAAGCACATAGTGCAATTAGGGATCAAATCTGAAAAAATTAAGTTTAGGGGCCGAATCCAAACTTCAACCTAAACCACGAGGACTATTCATGTAGTTTCATTGAACAGGTTCTTAAGCATGTAATATTACAGATGTTCGCAAACAGGTTTTTTAACGGATCATTACCTGTACCCTTTATGTTAACAAGTTTGTATTTATGTTAAAACATATTTAGCATGTCAAACAGGTTTTTTAACAGATCATTACATGTACCCTTTATGTTAACAAGTTTGTGTTTATGTTAAAACATGTTTAGCATGTCATAATCATTATATAACCTGTTATGCCAGTCCTACTCGCTAGCAAGAATTGATGTTAAACTTTTAACGCAAGATTTATAGTATTAGTTTCACCGAATATCTACGGTGACTTGACTACACAAAGATATTTGAATCCAAAGAGGATATTACTCTGTTTGATTCAAAATCAGTGCGACTCCGCCTTCAAAACCAAATCCAAATTTATTTCTCAAACTGATTACAACCAAAACATCATCGAAACCGATTGATACCCACTTACATACACAACTGATTCATCACAATCACACACGTACATATCATATCATATCATATCATATCATATCATATGACCCATTTGAATATTTGATGATCTCGTCTTCTTCAAGCAACCTGCACCTGAATCGTCTTGGGCTTCTTGGGCTCCGGCGGTGGCAGTTTCTCCACCGTCACTGTCAACACTCCGTCCTGACAAACAGCAGATATCTTCTCCAAATCAGCATTCTCCGGCAACGCAAACTTCCTCATAAACTTGCCCATCCTCCGCTCCATCCTCACGTACTTCACCCCCTCCTTCTCCTCCTGCTCATGCTCCCTCTTCCTCTCTCCGCTGATCACCAGCACGTTCTCGTCCTCCACCTGCACCTTGATGTCGCCGGACTTCAGCCCCGGCATGTCCACCATGAACACGTACGACGTCGGGTACTCCTTCACGTCCGCCGGAGTCGCCGCCATGGCTCGGGCGTCGCGAACGTAGGTGCGGGTGGGACCGGAGGCGTTGGGCTTGTTGCCGGAGGTGGTGGTGTCGTCGGCGGCGTCGAGGAGGTGGTGGAGGCTGCGGAACAAGGGGGTGTCGAATCCCATTAGGCTGATGTCCATTGCGTTTGGTGGTGGTGTTGTTTTCGCTTCTGTTGTGTTGTTCTTTGAGTACTGGATAATGAGATGAAGATGTTGATGGGGATTTAAAGGGGGAGATGGGGGTTTCTGGAAGTTCTAGAAAATACTTGAAATTGAAAGGTGGAAAGATGAAGGTTCTTGAAGGTTTGACGGAGTTTCCAGAAGCTTTAGGCAAAACTTCTCGGTGGTCCGTTTATTAAGGGCTGTTTTTTATTTTTTTAGAGTTGAAACTAATAATATATTTTAATTTCAGTTATGTTTCGAATGAATGTTTTCGGAACGGAACTGCATAGAGACCGAACGTTTGACCGCTTAAAATCGGTCCCATCAGATATAAGAATCGGATAAACATAAAACTATTTTAATAACTATATTAAAAAGTAAATATATAAAAAATCCGGTTCAATCGGTTTGATCGGTTTGGCACCGGTTTAACGTCAAAATGATTTTAAGCACTGAACCGGACCGGATTGGAGTCCAGTTCCCGACCCAACCGGCCGGACCGACCGGTCTGGTCCGGTTTTAGTTTTCAAAACAATGTTTAGAGATTAGAAAACTTTAGAAAATATATCAAATATGTAGGAAAAAAATAAAAATGTTTAAACCTAATTTTTATATTTGCCAATACGCACATTAAGGAGTGTAAGTGTGGTAACTCTTTATGTGTGTTAGTGATTCAGATAAAGTATCCCAAAACTTCATTAAAATAAAGGTATGTCATGGGTTCAATTTCATATGTGAAAAACTGAATAATAATCGGTTTAATCGGATAACGAAACCGAATAAATTGGTTTAACTTATTAAATTCCGTTCGGTTAGACCCTTTTTTAACTGATTCGGTTCAATTAACCGTTATCCTTGAAAAATTTTCATAACCGAATAAACCGTTAACCAAATAATTAAGCACCCTAGTCAGTCACAAAGTTGTTTAACCTGAAACAAGGTTAATAGTTGCGGTTAGGGTTGTAAATGAGTGGAGCAAAGCCGAACCAGGTTGGGCTTGGGCTCGACTCATTTAAAAGTCGAGTCGAGCGAGTCAACTTGTTTATATACAAGCCGATCTCGAGCTGGCTGCAAGCCAACTTATTTATTTAAAAATTTAAATTTGTTATTTTATACAAATATTATATATATATATAAACAAAATATAGTATTTTTATATTAATTAAATTTAACTCATTTATAATATACTAATTTTCAACTTCTTTATGTATAACCTTATGTATAGAGTGTTTTATAAAAAAAATATTGTTTTACTTTTAACCCAAAACTTTTTATCTTTGCAATAACCTCACAAAAATCTAAGTTTTGAATTTTGGCCTAAAACTTTTTATTTTTGTCAATTTGACCTTACAACTTTTTTACTTTCAATTTTAATCCCTTATACTTTTCATCTTTGGCAAATTTATGTTTTACGTTTCGTTCTGAGTTTTTCAAGTTAACACGGTGCAATATGCATGTGTGGTCACGTTTCGTTCTAAATCTTATGACTTAACACAGCGCAACGTGCATGTGTGGTTCGACGTTTTTACGTCTATTTTTACCCGTTTGACAAGTTAATCGCAACACACGGGTTCCGGATCGACTTAGTTAAATTTTTATATGTTTTACATCTTAGTCTATTTTCTCCACATTAACACACCGCAACTTCAGTGTTGATGATCGCTGCCAGTGATGTGACATTGGTATTATTTGGTACTGTTTTACGCCCCCTCCGTAACGTGAAAACTTAATTCTAGTTAAAATATTAATACAAGATTGATGTTTCATGAACGATATCAACTCTCTATAAAATATACTTAGAATTCATTACTAAGAAATATCAAATTAATCATATTTTTATGATCTAATTAAATAATATTATATAAATTGTTTTGTAATTTAAAATCATTATAATTTAAGTTTTAATTTAAAGGAGCCAACAATCCGATCAACAAACAAGCCACGAGTCAAGCTGTTTTTGTCTCAGGCTGGACTCGTTACAAATAAAATATCGAATCAATTTCGAGCCGACAAGACCCAGTTGCGGTTTAACTCACGGCTCCATCGAGTGTGAGTACGAATTGAGAGATCTGTTTTCACGATGCAAGGCCACAGTAAGTTAATAGGTTGGAGTTTATATGAAAATCATACAGAACAATATGGAGGACACAAGCGTGAAGATGCCGACGTTTCGGAGCTTCGATTTCGGAGCTTCGTAATAGCGTCGGCGATGTTTGAGGTTGCGTGTGGATGATTTGAGATTGGGCGACCTTAGGGCATCAACAATTGGTGTTTCCTTCGGTGATTCATAATGTTTATAACATATAAACAGGTGTTTTAGGGTTTACGGAGTGTGGATCTCTCTGGTTTCGTATGGAATTACCAACATAAGAGGTGAGAAATCTCCCGTGTCTTCAACAGACATTAGTGGTCTTATTAATCTGTGTTTGTATCTAATTGAAGATATTGACTGGCTTGTGTATTTTTATTATTGAAATTAAATGGTGAAAGATGTTGAAGAAATGTAATCTCAGCTTGTTGCAATGTGTTTTGTTGTATCAGGAATTTATGTGAGGTGTCAATTTACTCATTGTGTTGATTGTTTCTTATTCAATTTGTTTTCAGTAGATATGCTATCTAGGTGGTTTAGTAATGGCTTGATATGGAATAAAGGTTTAGATCTTTATGGTGATTATAGGATGTTAGAAGTTAAGTTTATGAATTTATATAGAAAACTTAAGTTAGGAGCCTTTAATTGTAAAGCTAGTGATTTTGGTACTGATATGGATTGGTGTGTGATGAAATCAGTATTTGAAAAAAATCCATGGTTTCTATTGGTATTAGGCTAGAGGAATACGCCATTGCGTCCGGGCCTCGTTGTATGTCCATAGAAACAAGCTTTCTGCTTTTTTGCAAATTATGAGTGACATGTGGTGCAGTGCAACGTGTCGGTCTGTGATTGCACAAATAGCAACGTGTCAGTCTTTGATTGCTCGTAATGAGTTGGCAATTGATTGTTAGAAAAGAAATCCACGTGGAATAGGACTTCAAATGAGTTGTTTTGGGTATATACGGACAAGTGTAGATGACACAAAGAGGCGAAGTAAGAAACGCGATCACTTTCAGGGTTAGAAGAGTTTTGTGCGTAGAGGGAGGAAAGAAATGTCCAAAATCACTAATCCTCATATTAGGAAAGATCGATCAATGTACTTGAATTTCTGAGAATTGGAGATAGATCAATTGATCTACTCAAATCTCTTAGAATCAGAGAAAGATCAATCTATGGATAACCAATTTAATGCAGGAGATCTGGTTTGGGCAAAAGTTGATAATCACCCTTGGTGGCCTGGCATTGTTTACCATGAAGACCTATCAAGTACCGAGGCTCAACAATCAAAGGAAGAATGTTTTATGCTTGTTTCATTTTTTGGGGATGATACATATAAATGGTTAGATCCACAGAACCTTGTTCCTTTTGAATCCAACTATAACTTGTATTCGAGTCGATCTCGTTCCCGATTATTTGTGAAAGCTGTCAGTGAGGCGGTTTATGAAGTCAACTACAGAGCTGCTGTAGGGTTGACATGCCCCTGCTCATTTTTTTCACACTATAGACCTGCACCTGTGAAAGCTTTGCTAGAAGTCGATATCGATGGGTATCAATTGGGAGGAGTTTTTACGGTGAAGCAGGTTGAATGCTTCAGACAAGAATTTAGGCCAGTTGAGACACTTTCATTTATACAGCAACTGGCATTGGATTCGACAGATGTGCATCGAGATCTTAACCATTCAAAGGAAGTAGCCAGAGCTCTTGCTTTAAGAAAAGCAAGATATGCAGAGATTGATGAGCCTTATTTTCTTGCATTTGGGGTTGATCCTAGAAGGCTTCGAGATCCCATAGTGGCCTTAGATGACCAGGAGACAAATATAACTCAAGGTAATCGTTTTATGTTTGAATAATATATGATTATTAGGCCCTTTGCTTAAAAGAGCTCAATTTGCCACATTGCAATAAACATTTGGTAATTGCATTTACATTTTCTAGTGAGATAGTTATGAGGGTCTTTAGATTTTTTATGGATGTATCTAAATGCATGTTTATACTAAGCATAGTTATGAAGTAGCTAAATAGTTGGATAGCATTCTTACTTTCCTCATTTTCCAGTTCTACTTAATTGCTATCTTACTTCACTTGCATTGCTTCCAGATTTGCATTAATATTATGTGGGCTTTGAGTAAATTAACTATTTTGACTTTACTGTTTTGATTGAGTAGAGTTGTTTACTTGAATCTCAATTAACCAATGTGATTTGAACTATAAGTCTATAATTTAATGATCTTTATACAACATTGCCTTTTAAACTTTTAACTTCTTTTACAATCACAGCAGGGGTTTTTTGGTTCATTTTTTTTTTCAAAACATATTTTTGCATGTCTTCATTTTTATGAGAATTCAGTCAATTAAAGATGTATTAGGTACCAATGCCCCCTTTTTCTGATTTCTTGGAAACCTATCTTGTTTGTTCTCACTTGTGTTATTGGTATATATTGCAGCTTCAACTGATCATCCTTCTGAGGCCAAAAGCCAAGGTCAGAGACAAGTTGAAGTCAAACACCAAAACAAAAACAAAAAATCTCCTGCCCCACAGAAAGATAAGCTGCATGCTACTGAAACGAAACGCTCAGGGAAAAAAGTTAAGCATCAAGATAATAACGCCAAGAGTTCTGAAGATCATGTCCTTACGAAGAAGAAAAGGCCCAAAGGTGAGGTTGAAAAACTGCTTGATTTCAGTTCATCTTGTACATTTGTTAAAGAACAACCATCACTGTCCTGCTTTAAGCACAAAGACTCACCTCCAACATCAAAACCGTTGAAGAAAAGACACAGATCAAGCACAACGCCTTTAGCTGTATCTCCCCAAGATACGAGAAAGGAAGGTGAAAACAGGACAACAGTAAAGAAACATCAAGTGGGGCCCAGAATGATCATCTCAATGAGGTTTCCACCAGATGCCGCCCTGCCATCTGCTTCAGAACTGAAAGCCAAGTTCGCTAGATTTGGGCCACTAGACACATCTAGTATTCGTATTAGTTGGGTCAAATCAATATGCAGCTTGGTATTTATACACGAGTCCAGTGCTGAGGATGCTTATGTGTATGCAGTCAATAACAAGAAACTATTTGGTCAAACTAAGGTCAAGTATAGGTTGTTGCCTGAAATCTCTACATCTGATTTGAATCTTGGCAACAACCATTCACATCAGGAAAGTCCAGTGAATCCGATCGTATGTCGATATCAAGAAATCTATGCAAGGTATCGGGAAGAAGAAGCTGATAGAACTCATGTGCAGGCTGGCCTTGGCAGTGTAGACATTTCTGAGAAGATGTTACATCTGCTCAATGAATGCAACCGGATTGTACTGGAATTAAAACCATTGTAAGTGATCATGCTGGTATTTTGTTAAATTTCAGACATTTTTACATTTTGGGCTTCATATTTAGACATTTTGCTATAATTTGGTTTGGATGGAAGTATTTGTACTAGATATACTTATTGCCTTTGGTCGAAGGTTGGTCTATATGGTTGTCAGGAGACAAACACTTATCCTGAATTCAAGTTAGCCTTTTTCTGCACTATATTAAAGTCTGTTGGGTTGTTTTTTTAAGCCTTTATGCACCTTTACACAGCAGAATTCTCATTTCTTAATCAAACACCATTTTCTTGAAACTTTTCTCCCTTTATCTGCGCCGAAGTTGTTGTTTGGTTATTACCTTTGTTAGCTGTTTGCATAGTCAGGTTACTCATAAAGGTCTTGTAAATGTCTAGGATTTTGGATTGTGTGGTGTGACCTGACACCATTGTCGCCACCTAACATTGTTGGAATCTAGGGGTAGCACAAATAGAACAATCTTGCCACCATTAACTTATCTAATAGGTTTGATGGCAATATGGCATGCTCATAAAGGTTATATTGCAAGTGTTACAACATGGAAGATAGAAAAACAGAAATTCACCATTAGAACTTCAAACTCCTATAGTATGTATGACTAGTTGCAAGCTTTCATTGTTCAAGAAGATATAGAGATGTTGAATAGATCATTTGATACTATTCACCATTTCTACAATCGACTAGCTGCTAGCATAGAGGGACGATTCAATTTTCTGTGCGTTTATAATCTATAAATAAGTTTGCTCACTTCTCAGACCAAGCCCGGTTTATGTATATAAATTTCTATTAACAAAATAGAAGGGCCCAAGCCGTTGCTCGACTTAGATCCTCTCCTGGGCCGGCCCTACGTTTGTATGTGTTTGTAAGCGTTCGGTTGGAGTTGGTCTTATATCATCGATAACAGTATAACACTACACTTATTCAATAATGTAAGTCGTGATGTATAACCTAGAAGTCTGGAACTATGAAACTCCTAGGTTCTTTAGTAGCAATGATGTGGGAAACATATCAAACTAGACTTGGGCATAAAAACCGGGTTCGGACCCGACCCGGTGGACCCGACCTGGAACCGGGTACGGGTACGACCCGGTATATGCATACCCGGGTTGGACCCGAAAAAAACCCGTAGGGTTGGAACCGGGTATGATTTTCTAGAATTTCTTAGAACCCGACCCGACCCGGAACTGGTTGAACCCGGGTTGGACCCGGTTTCGACCGTTTTTTTTTTTTTTTTTTTAAAAGTGGCCGTTTTTTAACGGCTATATAGCCGTTACCTTCGATTTGTGACCGTTTTTTTGGTCACTTTTGCCCTATAAGTTAGTATAAATAGGTGTGGGTTGATATGGTTTAGTACCCAAGTCTCAAACGCAAAAATATACGCAAAAAACGCAAAAAATACTCTCGTTTATTCTCGTTTTACACGTTCACTCTCTCGTTTTACACTTTCACTCTCTTCAATCTTGATATGGCTCACTCACAATCTTCCGTTGGTCAAGGTTCGTCCAACGCTCCAACCGTCGTTCGTGTTCTTGCACACAATCGTAACATGGATGTTTGGTGCAATTGGGATATGGTTGAGTTGAGTGACGGGTCTGTAAAGGCTCGTTGCAAGTTTTGTGGAGCTTTGCTTGCTAAAGATTCTAACACGACTTTAAACAAACATATTAGCAAGAAGTTTTGTAAGTCGTTGAAAAGTAATCCGGATTCGCAACAAACACAATTGGGTGGAGACGGTGGAATCTTTAATTACGATGTTAATACGGTTTGAGATCGAATGGCGAAGTTCGTGATTCAAGAAGCTTTGCCTTTTAGTCACTTCGACAATCCTCGGTTGACCAACTTAATTCGAGAGACGCTTCAACCTCGTTACACTCACGTAAGTCGTACTACACTTAGAAGTTATTGTTTAAAATTATGGAAACAAGCAAAAAATGATTTAATTGTATTATTTGAAAATTTAAATAGTGGTGTAAACTTAACTAGTGACGTTTGGTCGGCTCCACATGGTTTACCCGAATCGTACCTTTGCGTCACCGCTCATTGGGTGGATCCTAATTTTATGGCAATTGATGAAACGTACGATTGCATTTGATCTTTTTTCACATCCACACACCGGAGAATTTTTGTTTTACTTTTTAGATAATGTAATAAGTACTTTTAAATTGATAAATAAACTTTTTTCAATTGCATTTGATAATGCCTCTAACAACACAACCGCGGTTGAAAAATTAAAATTAAAATATCTTCCGATTGCAAACGGTGATTTTTTCCATACTCGTTGTGTTGCACATATTATTAATTTAGTAGTGCAAGACGGACTATCCGGGCAATATGTTAATAACTTTATTACATCTTTTCGATTTATGTTACATGACGTTTTTAAAAAAAGTAGAAGAAGATATCAAGATTATAAACAACTTTGTAAGGATACGCACTCTAGATTTTTAGGTCCTAATTGGGATGTACCTACTCGGTGGAATTCGACTTGTCACATGTTAGAATGTGCTTTAAAACAAAAGGGCACTTTGAAAGCTTTTCATAATAGTCTTTCGGATAATGGTGAATCCGACCCATTTCCGGATGCGGGTTGGGAGAATCTTCAACGTCTATCCGAGTTTCTTGAGGTTTTTAAAAACTCAGCAACAAAATTATCGGGAGTTTATTATTCCACTAGTTATTCGGTGCTTCAAGAACTATATTTTATGTCTTTGAATTTTAAAAATTTTCAAAATAAAAATAATATGTTCAATCAAATGATAGAACCAATGAAAGAAAAGTTTAAAAAATATTTTAAGGATTTACCACCCGTTTTTACGTGTGCCGCCGCTTTAAATCCGTTTCTAAATGTTGCGGGGGTTGAATGTTTGATAGATGAGATAAATGACAATTTGGATATGCATGACGAAAACCCTGATTTTTCAAACGAGGCAAAAGAAAATTTTAATCATAGTTTGAAAACAATTTATAATTTTTATTTAAATAGATATGGGCCTAACGTAAACATAACCATGCCAAGCGGATCAACCTCAAGTGCTAGTACCTCGTTTAAAGACCCTGTTTTGACTATGTTGAATGTTGTTCGGGATGTGACGGCTAAACGTCAAAGAGGTAACACCCCAACAAGTGAGCTCGGTAGATATAGTGGAACGGATTTTATTTCCACTATGACTACCGAAGATTATCGTGCATTCGATATTTTGGCTTGGTGGAAAGGAAAAGAATCTCAATTTCCGATTCTTTCTGCTATGACCCGTGATTTACTAAGCGTCCAAGCTTCTACGGTAGCTTCGGAATCTGCTTTTTCTCTTAGTGGCAGGGTAATATCATTACGAAGAACAAGACTAACTCCGGAAGCAGTGGAGATGTGCATTTGTTTAAAGGATCACTTAGACGCAACGGATCGTATACAAGACCAAACAAGCCTCGAAGACGAGATTACACTCGAAGCTAAAGTACATGATGAAGAGGTAGAAGACGGAGTATCTTCTGGCATATCCGATGAAGAATTAGCATTTGATCAAGCATCTCGTAGTAGATAAAATTAGACGATATTGTTATTTTTAAGTTGTTTTAATATTATATGTCTTTCATGTTCTTTTTAAATTTTTTGTCATTCAAATGTTTTATATAAAAAGTATTTAATATTTGTATATTATAAGTGTAACATTTTCTGCTCAAGATTTGTATATATTTATATATTAAGTTGTTTAAATTTTTGTCATTCAAGTGAACCCGGTTAGGAAAAGAAAAATAAAAAGAAAAAAAAGGAAAGAAAATATAAGAAAAAAAAACATACGACCCGGTGTTCGACACACACACAAGAAAAGAAAAAAAAAAAAAAAAAAAAAAAGGCAAAAACCCGGTTGAACCCGGGTTTCATACCCGAACCGAACCCGACCCGACCCTACCCGGGTATACCGGGTAGGGTTTGTATCTCGCTGAACCCGACCCGGGTTCGTACCCGGGTTCACCAATACCCGGGTACAAAAAACCCGGTTGGGCCCAAACCCGGTTTTGTCCCCTGGCCCGGGTCCGGCCCAAACCCGTTTTGTGCAACTCTATATCAAACCACCGATATAACACATTTACAAAACATTAAAAACACACATTAAAAGGTTTTGAATTCTGGAGTTTATAGTAAGAAGACCGCAGGTCAGTCCTTTTTTTTGAACGACAAATATATTAATAGAACTAGCAAGGTGCTAGGGATACATCGCGATAGAAATAGTAGAATTACAATTTAAAGTTACACCATGCTTTCCAACTTATATTATGCAATCTCCCCTATGTTTAATCCATAAAAGGATGTAGATTTTATATCATCTACTAATTGTTCGGGCACCATAATTTTGTTTTCAAACATCTTTTGGTTCCTCGCCTTCCATATGGAGTGAATTGCAACGTATAATACGGATGTGATTATCTCTTTATGTTGTGATGAGAATGTCCATCCTTCGACCTGTTTCAAAAGCCCCTTAATGGAACATGTCTGAAAACCGGGGAGGCTACACCAAGCTCGAATCGATTCCCATACCCTTGCAGCCATTGGACAATGAATATTTGTGTGGACGGTAGTTTCCGATAGCCATCCACAGGAGGGGCAAGTAGAGTGATTTAGTATGTTTTTTTTGTTGAGGAGATAGTTAACAGGGGTTTGTTGAATATGGCTCTCCAGCATTGAAGGTTTACTTATAATGGGACTAACTTGGACCATCCAAATTTTGATTGATTAGACGGCAGACTGTTTTGCTCGATAATTCTCCTGATCGATTTAGTAGTAAATACTCCACTTATGACGGCCTCCCAAGACCATTTATCATCTTGATCTGTCCATGTCTCCATGAAAAGGTCTAAATGGGTATTACATCCAAGTCCTAGGATTTTATTTTCAAAATGACTCCAATTTCAAAACAATAAAAAACGTACATTAATACATGTGTATATATAGGCATTTATATATATTAATTACCAATTTGGTTTGTGTACTGGTGTTGTATCTTGGGCTTCAAGGTTTATTTTTGTAACTTTTTTATACATAATGGTGTTGCATCTCATGTTTTTTCAAAAAAAATTTGATCTTTTACTTTTAACTTAAACTTCTCATCTTTTGTAATGTAACTTCACAAAAATTTGATTTTTCTATTTTAAATCAAAACTTTTCATCTATTGCAAATTAACCTCACAATTTTTTTACTTTCAACTTTGGTTCCTATATTTTTTATATTTCACAAATTTTTGTTTTACGTTTCATTTTAAATTTTAAAAGTTAACATGGTGCAACATGCATGTGCGGTTCAATATTTTTACATTTCGCTTTACGTTGTTCTAAATTTTGTTAATTAAAATGACGCAACGTGTGTCTGGTTTAACGTTTTTACGTTTATTATTCCCGTTTGACTGGTTTGTCGCAACGCGTGGATCCTAGATCAATTTAGTTATACTTTTCTATGTTTTATGTTTCTGTCTAATTTCTTCTCATTAACACATCACAATTTCAGTGTTGGTGGTCGCTGACGGTGGTGTGCCGCTAGTGCTATTTGGCATGGTTTACGCCCTCGCCGCAAAGCGGGGTGCTTAATTCTAGTGTTATTCTTAAAACTAAATTTGCGGCTAAGAATATGTTGGTTTTTTTATATTATACTATCTTTTTTTTAATGTCTAAATTTTTGTATTATCTTATTTAATTTGTAGCTTTTATATAATTTGTTTTGTATTTATGAGTTTGTACAGTCTTAATCAGATGATCGTAATACAATTTGTAGTTAGGGGGAATGTTTTATCACTGATAATAGATCTGGCCAATAAGACTAGCTGATTCCAATACAATTGAAATGAACTCAATCAGAGCTTATTTATTCCAGCTTGAATTTGAACCTCCCCTACATACATACGTGTATATGCACGAGTATACACATAAGCATATCTGTTCAAAAAAAACATATACATATGCATATGCATATGAATATATATATATATATATGTCAGTTATCATGACGTAAGCAATGAAGTGGAATCAAAGTTTCCATCAGTGGTGGTCATACCAATCAAGCCATGGTTGATGCTTGAGCATCTGGACGTTAGGCAAAGGTTGAGTCCATCTCAGCACGAGACCACACAACTTTCTGCATACCACCAGAAAAGAAGATAAAGATTTCGAACATCATGAAACCCAATAATTTGGCAAGCTTTTTGAACATCTTTTAAAGAATATGTAAAAAGTGTGGTTGATGATTGCATGCACCCATGTGATCACATCATCCCTAGCTAATTCCCCATCGTTTTCTGTAGCCAAGGTTTTGATTGGGTTGCTGCTGATTGCATCAGGTTTATAAATTAATGCCACCATCCTTTGAGTATCAATCAAGCCTGCCGTTTTTTTAAAAAGAAAGGATGAAAGAAATGGTGATCTATCCATCTTAATTAAGCATATTTTTATTTTATGTTAATTAATAGAGTATAGTACCATTGGTGTCAAGATGGGTCCTTTTGATACATGATTAAAACATGACGAGTTTCACCAATGGAAAGATCTGTGAGTAATCCGTCAGTGATAGTGGCTCCCATCATTAATCCATTAATGATACTCTGTCGAAAAAATAGTCTTGGGTGATACGTTTTCTATTGGATTAATGATTTAACGGCGGGTATTTACTGAGGGATCACTGACACGAGTTATAGCGATGGGTTGCCTATAATTTTTAGTGGTTGTTATGATGACAGTATCACACTATCACCAACGAATGAGTGAAGGTATTTTTGCCGACAACCGGTATATGTAAAAAACACAAGAATAGTAAAACAATATGTTGTAACCAATATAAAAGCTCATTAGAATAAACATTAAACACAAAAATGAGATGGGGATAGATCGAATCTAAGGGAATGCCTCCACTTGCTCAACGTATGACAGAATTAGATCCTGATCCTTTTTCGACCGAGCAAAGCAAAGAGACTATACAAGAGAAAAATATAGCTAAGTATAAGGAGGGTCTGTGATGTTGGCGATATTGATTGTTGTGGGCGTAACAGTTCTTACATGGTCGCTCGGATGCATCATGATCAAGTGAGCATTCCTGCCTCCATAGCGCCTCGACCTCCATGTGCCATGCATGTTCCTTTGCATCTTGTGACAAGTCTCATGCCTCCATTGCTTTCAAATTTTCCCTAAATGGGTGAATCCATAAATGATCGGGTCCTATATGTTTGGTGTTAAACATAATTAATTTCATGTTTTTATATATTTATGAATATGAAACGAGGTTACTTTGAGACGTGTTTGTGTTGAAAGTGTTTAGAGCTTAAAATTATTATTTGCATGTCTTAACATGTGCATGAAAGACTAATGAAAGCATGGAAGTTTGTTCGAGTGAAGACAAAGCGATTGGGAGTAAAAAGGCTAAAAACGAGATTCCAGCGCATAATGCTCTATTACCAGAGCATTGCAAAGCCTTTTGAGGGGCCAACGCACTATGCTCAACCCCCCCCCCCCCCCCCACACACACACACATGCACTATGCGTTGGTTAGTAATCAGCTCTCGAATTTTTTGGGTTTTTCAACATTATTTAAGGATAAAACCTAGGGTTTCGAGCTAACCTTCACACCTCCAATTTTTGGACAATCCTAAGGTGATTTTGAGTGCGTTTTTCACCACGAGTTCACCCGGATCAAGCTCCAACAACATTAATTCAACCGTTGAATATTGAATCATGCCGATGAGCAACTAAATCTTTCATAATCGCTTTCGAGTAGATAGTTCTTGTAAGTGAAGCAATAGGCTTAGTTTAAATTGGCTTTCTGGTTTGTTTTCTCTTTAGACGCAAGATTTCAATTATACGTTTTGATTAACGTTAAACGATTCGTTTATGTTTAAGGATTAGCATTCTATCATTCACATTCGGTTTTTGCATCGTAAGCAGTTTGATGCATGTATGAATACTTGATATATACGGATTGGTAACTGTATGAACAAATGAATATTCAAAGTTTGTTTCACAAGTATCACTTGAATTAAATGATTTTACAAAGTCATGTCTATGTGATTTCCAACTAATTCTCATTAAATATATTGTGGTCTTTGAACTTGAACTTGAAAGTGGTTGTTTTTTTCATTATTGTTTCAAACCTTTAATCAAGTTAGATGTTTTTTTTTTTAATTTTGTGCTTTTAATTTATATTACTTTTCAAGCATAAAAACACAAAAATATTTATATTTTTGTACTTTTGTTTCGTATTTCAATTTCTTAAGTTTAAACTTTACACTTTTCATTAATTCTCTGTGGAGACGACTCTTATTTAATCTTATTAGTTATAGGTAGTTAAGTACTTCAAATTAACTTTTTTTATCCAACCACGACAACTTGATCAATAAACATCATAAAAGTTATTAGTAACTTGTTGTCGACATAATTTTTACACTATTAAAATAATTGCATATACCTCTGGATCATTATACGAGTAACTTGAGACATTCTGGTATTGGAAGTATAACTTTTATTTAAAATCCAATTGGGTCAAATATAATATCTTTTTTACTTATTTCTTTAAATTTAATTTAATGTTCTTAACTCTCATTTTCACAATAATATAACTATCGTTATGTAAACTCCTTGATTTCTTACAAATTCACCTTATGTAAACTCTGATTTTTATCAAAGATTTTCTCCACTAGCTTTTTGGTTTAAATGGTAATGATTGGTGATCGCTAACTGATGTGTGTGCGTTGGAATAGTGTTTTAAGTGTCTAAACGTCAAATATTACGTATGATTATTCGTTTATATGCATGTGATTGAGTTGAATAGGTTGACTATGAGTTGGAAGTGATTTTGTAGGAAAAACAAGGAATTTGGAAGCTTACATGATAAAACAAGTCATTGGAGGGGTCAAGAAACGAAGTTTCAAAGTGCAGCAGAAAGGCTTCCGCCGTAGCCTATTGTAGCCACCGTAGGCTACGTCAGCTCAAGAAAAAAATCAGCAGAAAGGGTCCCAGCGTAGGCTACGCTGTCTGGCGTAGGCTACGCCAGGACAATTTTTGAAAACCTATAAAATCGCGTTTTTATTATGTTTCAACCACCACTTGATTCTCATTCGACCTAAGACGAAAAAAGACGTATTTTGGAAGTTCTGGGATCAATTCTTCACCATTTCAACTCTCAAAAACAAGATTCAATCATTCGGAATACAAATCAACAACGGTTTTGAAGATCATTCAAGAACAATGAGAGGCTAATCCTCTCGTGATCGACTTCGGGTATTAGGTTTTGCGTGATTAGGCTTTTGTTTTTGTTTAACTTTGTTGGGATTAAACTTTAGAACCTGTTAAGTTCTTTTATGAGTTTAACTTGTGTTTTGATTACTTAAACAACGACGTTGGTAAACTTTTATTTGAATATCATTTAATCTTCCGGAAATTATATGATTGCAAGTTTTGGTTTCTAATTGAATTGACATTGTGTATCAAGACCCATTAAGTCCTGATTATCGATATCACTTAATCATCGCACGTATAGAGTCCCTATTAAGGATTTTCCAGGAAGTTAAACTAAACAATTGCTGAAAACCAAACCTAGAACCGAAGTGGATTACTTTCTCTTATAATCATTTTCTTAATCAAGTTTGATTCTTTCCAAGTTGTTTTCTTAGTTTATTTATTAATTATTCCAAAAATCCAATTTTCACAGCCAAGAGGCAATAGTTAAGTAATTTGTTAATTTAATTAATCATTATTTTCTAAATCAAAGTACAATACACCGACCACTAATTCCACGAGGATCGATAACCCTACTTACCCTAACTAGTTTAAGGTGAATAGGAACACACATTTTAACATCTTATTTGATTGATACTTCGACATCGATCAAATTTTGGCGCCGTTGCCGGGGAATCGGTGCGCTTGGTGTTTTGTTATTTTATTTGAAAAAAAAAAATCTTTTTTGTTACTTGTTTTATTTTAATTGTTTTTATTTTCGTGTTACGCTTGGTAGTTTAAGTGTGCAGGTGACAGATTGTATGCATACTCGATATTCGGGCAGGAAATCACCGCTAGTGTTTGATCCAGAGATAGAGAAATCAGCAAGGTATAATCGTGTCTTGCATCGATCAGGGTTACCAACTACATCAATTTCACAAGCCATTGATCAAGCAGCTGATAGTTTGTCTGATTCAACTAACATGGATAATACAAACAACTAACCACCTCAAAATCCAAACCCTCCTTCCAATAACCAACACCAAAACCCAAATCCACCCCCACCACCAAATAACAACCACAACAACAACCTAAATCAACCACCTCCCAACAATAATATGAATCAAAATAACCTCAATCAAGGAGACGACTTTGATCATGTAAGCATGCATAGTGTTCACACGGGTGATGAGAATTATGAAGATGAATGGGATAACAATGAAGAACCCTATAACGGTGCAAATTATGATGCTTGGAATGGAAATTTTGGTGGAGGTGATGGACAAAACAGAAATAACAATTGGAGGAATGATCAACATGGGTGGAATGCACCACCTATCAACCAACAAAGGGGTAGGGTTATTAATAACGTCAATCAGCCAAGAAGACCTCAAAGAGCTCAAGTACAAGGTGTGGATAGCCATTTTAGACCGGCTATTTCTGAAAATCCAAATCCCATCGCACCTCTAAATCGTAGAGGAAGAGCTTTTGATGTACGCCCTCATTATCTCACTATTCTTCCTGCATTTAGAGGTACTGCAACAGAAGAACCATATGTGCATCTTGCTGAATTTGATGCAATATGTAGCACTATTGGTGGGAATCACTTCACACAAGATGAAGTGAGGTTGCGATTGTTCCAATTCACTTTGAAAGACAGAGCTAAGCAATGGTTCCTTACCTTGCCTGACAATAGTATTCACACATGGCAAGAAATGCAACAAATATTTTTAGATGAATATTACTCTATGGGTAAGACCAGTGACGCAAGAGAGGCTATTCGATCTTTCCAACAACAAGCAGGGGAACAATTTCATGAAGCATTCACGAGGTTTAAGGAACTTATTCGCATGTGTCCACACCATGGAATTGAACGTTGGGAGTTGATAAAGGCTTTCTCGGATGGATTGACGACTGAGGAAAGAAAATATTAGTATTCTACAAGCAATGGCACATTCCTTTCCAATCATGAAGATGCCGACTGGGAATTTTTAGAAAGAATGTGTAGAAACTCCAAGGCGCAAGCCTCTGCCAATAGACGATCTAAACCTAATTCGGTACGATCAGCCACGGTTGACTATGAGACTAAGGAGCGGATTGCAGCATTGGAAAGACAATTGGCAAGGTTAGGGCGAACGGGTACAAAGGAGGTTGCAACTGTAGGATACGATGTGTGTGAAGAATGTGGTGAGTTAGGTCATAATGTTGATGCGTGTCAGTTAGTGATAGAAAGAAAAGAGGAAGTTAATCAAGTTTACGGAGATAGAAAGCAATTCGATATGAATTCCAATACTTATCATCCCGGACTAAGAAACCATCCTAATTTTAAGTATGGGAATGCTTCAAGCCAAATGAATCCTAACTTTCAAGGTAATAACCAAGGTGTTCCCACATACCCTAACCGAGCACATGGGAATTACAATCCAAGTGGTTATCAAAGAACTTCGTATGCTCAAGGAAACAATCAAGGGAGTTACAACCACGGGGGCCAACAAGGAAGTTCATCACGAAACCATCAACATAATTCTCAAACTGGAGTAGCTGGGGGTGAAGAATCTACAAATGCAAAGTTGGATGCTTTGATGAATATGATGAAGGAAAATATGCAAGAGAATAAAAGGGAAAATGAAATCAGAGATAAGGCTTACGATGCATTAAACAAACAAGTAGGTCAACTAGCAGAAGATGTGGCTCAAATCAAAAGAAACCCTGGGAAGCTGCCAAGTGACACCACAATCAATCCTCAACATCAGGGAACTTCCACAAAGAATGTCAGAAATGTGCAAATCAATCAGGTAAGTACCCTTCGTAATGGTAAAGTTTATGATAACAAGGTTGGTTCTCCACCACCATTCGTAGAGGGGGTGGTGGAAGATGTCAATAGTGATAGTGAAGATGAACAGGAACCTGTTTTAACAAAATCAACGAAAAAGGTAACATTTCAAGAGGTAACCAAACCGGTTTTAAAAGATAATGTAGATAAAAATAAGGATAAGGCATTGGAGAACAATGTCATTCCTTACCCTTCAGCTTTAATTGAACCGAAAAAGATAGTAAATAAAAGAGGTCCATAACAAGATGAGATGTGGGAAATTTTTAAACAAGTTAAAGTGAATTTACCTCTTTTAGATGCAATAAAACAAGTTCCTGCTTATGCCAAATACCTGAAAGATATGTGCACTCAAAAACGAACTCACAAGTTTCCTAAGAAGCTTGATGTCCCAGCAAATGTAAGTGCCATCTTGTCAGGTGATCTTCCACCTAAGCTTAGGGATCCAGGAGCGCCTATTATTTCTATTCAAGTTGGTGAATTTAAAGTTGCTCGGGCGCTACTCGATCTTGGGGCTAGTGTTAGTATTCTACCTGGGAGTTTATATGACCAATATGACTTTGGTCCGTTGCAAAAAGCAAATACCACGGTAGTGTTGGCCGATCTCACAATGAAACTCCCGCGTGGCATAGTAACTGATGTCATTGTCAAGGTGGATGACTTCTACTATCCGGTCGATTTCTTAGTTCTTGATTATGCTTCATTTGACAAAACTAAACAATCTAATGTCATACTTGGCAGACCATTTTTAGCAACTGCTAATGCGCAAATTAACTGTCGAGATGGAACAGTTGACATGACTTTTGGTAATCGTAAATTAAGTGTCAATGTGTATGACAAAGTAATAACTCCTCTGTTAATAATGAATGCTTTATGGCGAATATTATTGACGGGTGTGAACCTTATAAAAATGAGGGACACATCGAGGAGACGTGTGTTATTTGTGACAGGTTAGGTGTTGATCATGCATATGAGTTGGAGGAAGAAGAAAAGAAACTTGAAGTGTCTACCATACATGAAGGAAGACCACCATGGACCCATCAGGTGGAGTCTCTACCTGAGCACATTGATTCTCAGTTAAAGCCATCACTGGAAATTCCACCAAAAGTAGAATTGAAAGAGCTTCCCAAACACTTAAAATACGTATTTTTGGGAGACAGTCACACCCTTCCAGTTATCATTGCATCCAATTTGGAAAGTGATCAAGAAGAAATGTTACTGAATGTGTTAAAGGAGCATAAAGCAGCAATAGGATGGACAATTGCGGATCTCAAAGGTATCAGTCCATCTATTGTCATGCATAAAATCATCACTGATGCAGGTGCAAAACCTGTTAGAGACACTCAGAGAAGGCTTAATCCCAACATGCGCGAAGTAGTGAAGAAAGAAGTTCTCAAGTGGTTGGATGCCGGGATCGTGTATCCAATTTCTGATAGCACATGGGTAAGCCCTACCCAAACTGTGCCTAAAAAATCAGGCATTCAGATTGTTAGAGGCGAGGATGGTGAACACATTGCCACTCGACCCGTCACTGGGTGGCGAGTGTGCATTGATTATAGAAAGTTAAACGCAGCTACATCCAAAGATCATTTTCCACTTCCGTTCATTGACCAAATCATTGAGAAGTTATCAGGTCAGAAATTTTATTGTTTTTTGGATGGGTATTCAGGATATAATCAGATTGCAATTCACCCTGATGATCAACAAAAGACTACCTTTACTTGCCCATATGGTACCTTCGCATTTAGGCGAATGCCATTTGGACTTTGTAATGCCCCAGCCACCTTTCAAAGGTGCATGATGAGTATCTTTTCGGATATGATTGGGGAGTCTTTGGAAATCTTTATGGATGACTTTTCAATTTTTGGTTCATCTTTTGAAAGTTGTTTAATTCAATTAACAAAGGTTTTAAAAAGATGTGTTGAAACAAATTTAGTGTTGAGTTAGGAAAAGAGTCATTTTATGGTTCAAGAAGGGATTGTCTTAGGTCATGTAGTGTCAAAACGTGGCATTGAGGTTGATCATGCTAAAATTCAGATTATATCGACCCTACCCCCTCCCACGAATGTAAAAGGCATTAGGTCATTCTTAGGACACGCCGGTGTCTACAGACGATTCATAAAAGGATTCAGTACAATTACAAAACCATTATGCAACTTAGTTTTGAAAGATGTGCCTTTTGTATTTGATGACGCATGTCTTAAAGCTTTTACTATGTTAAAACAGAAATTGGTTGAAGCCCCAATATTGCAAGCACCGAATTGGTCAATACCTTTTGAAATAATGTGTGATGCTAGTGACTTTGCAATTAGGGCCGTGTTGGGGGCAACGGGTAGACAAGAAACCCGTGGCAATTTATTATGCTAGTAAAACTCTAGATGGTGCTCAATTGAATTATACTACCACTGAAAAGAGTTGCTTGCAGTTGTATATGCTCTTGATAAGTTTAGGTCTTATATTTGGGGGAGCAAGGTCATTATCTATTCGGATCACAGTGCCGTACGCTATTTGATGGAGAAGAAGGATGCTAAACCAAGATTGATCAGATGGATTTTATTGTTGCAAGCGTTTAACTTAGAAATTCGAGACAAGAAGGGTAGTGAGAATGTGGTGGCTGATCATCTATCAAGGATTATCAACAATGACATAGATAACACCTTGGAAATTAATGAGACATTCCCGGATGAGTATTTATTTACAGTTCTGAGTTACCTTGGTTTGCTGATATTGTTAATTATTATGTTGCAGGTGTTATTCCAGAACATTGGCAAAAATAGAAGCGACAAAAATTCTTGGCACAAGTCAAACAATATATCTGGGATGACCCAGATCTTTTTAAAGTTGGACCTGATCAAGTTATCAGGCGGTGTATTCCAGATTCTGAAATTAAAGACGTCTTGGGACATGTACACGCTTCTGCATGCGGGGGTCATTTTAGTGGCCAGAAAACAGGATATAAAGTTTTAGGTACTGGGTTATTTTGGCCAACCATATTTCGGGATGCATATGCATTCGCTAAGAATTGTGTAAATTGCCAAAAGATTGGTAGCATTTCAAAAAGGAATGAGATGCCCATGCAGCCAATTCTAGTTGTTGACATCTTTGATATCTGGGGAATTGACTTCATGGGCCCATTCCCAAATTCGTTTGGTAATTCATATATTCTTGTGGCAGTCGATTATGTATCTAAATGGGTAGAAGCGATTGCCACCAAAACAAATGACCATAGTGTTGTTTGTAAGTTTGTCCAAAGCAACATATTTTCTCGGTTTGGTGTTCCCCGTGTGATCATAAGTGATGGGGGATCTCATTTTAAAAACTTTAATTTTCGAAAACTCCTTAAACAATATGGGGTAGATCATCGGGTTGCAACACCGTACCATCCACAAACTAGTGGGCAAGTGGAAGTATCAAATAGGCAAATTAAAGAGATTTTACAAAAAACAGTACGTACCGACCATAAGGATTGGTCCACAAAACTTAATAATGCATTATGGGCGTATCGTACTGCATACAAAATACCTATTGGTACTACACCTTATCGATTGGTGTATGGCAAGGGATGCCATTTACCAGTTGAATTGGTTCATCGTGCTCTATGGGCGGTTAAAGAGGTTAATGTGGATTATGATGTTGCAGGTAAACAACGAAAATTAAGTCTTGTTGAATTGGAGGAGTTACGAAATGAAGCATATGCGACCGCTAGCTCATATAAGGCACGGATGAAGAGAGTTCACGATGCTAAATTGCAAAGAAAGACATTTGAGGTAGGTCAAAAAGTTTGGCTATTTAACTCACGTTTGAAATTTTTTCCAGGTAAGCTTAAAAGTAAGTGGACGGGACCGTATGTGATCAAGCGTATTGGGCACTATGGCGATATTGAGATTGAGGATTTGGATGATCACTTACGACAAGTTGTGAATGGTCATCGGTTAAAACCATACTTAGAAGACACAGATTTAAACCCGAAGTTAGAGGAAGCGGTGAACTTAGTAATAAGTTCACCGACTTGCGATCTACAGGTCTAAATATCTCTCGAAAGTCCAGCTAACGACTTGAAAAAGTTAGCGCTTACGGGAGGCAACCCGCGGTTTTGTTCGTGTTTACTTTTCATTTTAAGTTCTTTATTTCATTTATGTTTTGGTTTACCATGTTTTTCAGCCAAACTCGTGTTGCTTGACGCTTGCGATTGGTAAAGGCCCGAGTACGTTTAAACTGGTTAAAGTTAAGGACAACTTTAAGTTTCGCGAAGGGGTGGGAGGAGCATATAAATCAAATCATAATCAAAAGTTAAAAAAAAAAAAAAAAAAAAAAAAAAAAAACAGGCAGAACCACCTCCACCGTAGCCTACGGTACCCACCGTAGCCTACGGTGGACTTCAACTCGAAATTTTAGAAGGCCCCCTAGCGTAGGCTACGGTGGGCAGCGTAGCCTACGCCAGAGTCAACTCTGGTGGACGGGATTTGAATGAATTTTCAGCCACATCACCCCTTTATTCACCCTTTTCACCCCCATAACCCCTCTCCCTTCTTCTTCAATCACCACAACCCCCATAACCAACATTCATCTTCAATTTCATCATCCATCCACCAAATCTAACAAATAAATAGTGCTTCTCGCTTAGTTTTTTGCAAGGAACGCATTGTGAGTGTTAGTTTTACACGAATCCTTGTCGTTTTTGTGTAATCAAAACGGAGCACGACGAACCCTAATTTCCAAAATTGGGGGTTTTTTATTTTTAAGCAGTTTTCTTGCAATCTAAGTGTGTCACAACGTATCAACAACAAAGATGGGACGAAAAGGAAAAGAACCGGCTGGACCATCTAGAGCCGAAACCGAAGCACAACGAAGAAGAGTGGAGGGTCAGGAAGATGATGATGGAGGAACCCGTATCGGAGATTATCCAAGGGCAAAGCCAGTGTGGAAGACGGGATCTCTGGAAAAGAAGGAGAGGGTGTTTCATAAGCAACTATTCGCAGACAAGATGCTTAATCAGAAAGACCCTCATAACGGATTCTTATATGAGAGGGTAGTTAATTTGAATGAATTCTGAGCCTTTGGTATCGTGCAAAAATTTGAGGCTATCGGCTGGGAAGCGGTTTTGAATTGCTATGACGGAGTGACTGACAGAAAGTATATGAACCCCGTAATGGAATGGGTGGGTTCATTGAAGTATGAGGGTGGTCGATCACCACCAAAGACCATGAGGCTGGTCGGAGATGCTGGAGGCAGAGAAGTCATAATGTCTCATGACACACTAAAAGAGATTGCCAACTTCGATTCTATACCGGATAGGCGTGGAGGAAGCAAATACTTATACCCATCCTAGATGGAATTATTCGACAAGTGTCATTTACATCCTCAATGGAATCAAATGCTTTCTGAGTTGTTTTTACCCGACAATGATAGGAGGATGAGGCGAGACCAGATGAAAATGCAAGCAAGGTTGCTACTTTTGATTGTGCAACAAAACATCCTACCTCGTAGAAGTGATCAAGGGTATTTGAGGCATCCAGATATGTAGATAGTGCATTCCCTCATGACGGGGTCACCAAGGATATTCTTCAAACATCTAGTGATGATGAACATCTGGTATTCACGCAACAAAGTGGATAAACAAATAATCCCATATTGCCGACTAATCACCGCGTTGCTTAAACGTCAAGGAGTCATCACACCAGAAACAGATTTCCATGAGGAGGACATCCCCATTTTTAATCTATCCGGGTTGAGCACGTTTGGTTGGTCATATGTAAAAACAGCCCGTTATCACAAATTGAAAAACGCTAGAAAAAAATGGAGAGCATTAAGGTTGGATGATGAACCGTTAGACGAGGGGGAAACGGATGAACCAGATAGTGGGGAAGAGGAAGTTAGTGATGAGGAGATGGAAGACGGTGGAGCAAGAGCACCTTACTTTGGTGGTATGCCTAACTACTATGATACTTATGGGGGTTACCAAGGTATGGAAGAATTTGTTGTTCAACAAAGGCCGATAGACTTTGATTCGTGGACAAGTTACCAACAGGCCTCCTACGATCAAAACACTCGCGGGTTTGAGCAGCTACATTGGGACAACATGTTAAACCACAACCGTCAGGAACACTGGAACCGCACCCACGCATGGAATCAAGAACGTGAAGTGAACTTAAGGTGGCAAGATGATCAAAGGAGGCGGATGCACAACGCTTGGCAAGCAGGTGAACCAGTGATTGAACATCCAGAGATTGTAGACTACACCACTCTTGCCCCATATGATGGAACAGTGCACTACCCAGTCCCACCAGTGCATCACTCACCATGGCTCGACCCTATTCAAGATGAACAGCAACAACAACAAAGTCAAGGAAGCTCATCGGATGCCTTCACCTTTGGAACATTCTCAGACACAATGAGGAGCATCTTTGGCGATCCACAGAATCCTTACTATTGAGGACTCGCTGATCCATGATCAGGTCCACGTACTCCTCTTATCCGTTAATGTTTTCTGAATATTAAACTAGCGTTAATTGTTTTGGTAATTGGGTGGTTGGGAGGTGTGAGACAATTTATGTTAATGGGTAAAAGGTATGTTGGTTATGGTTATATTTTTGTCCGGGTCGGTTTGGGTTGGAAAAGTCGTTTGGGTTGATTTCTTGGATAAACTGATGTGCAAAGCAAAGAAAACATCACACACTTAACCTCAACACCATACATTAGGGACAATGTAACCCAAGTGTGGGGATGAGGTAAGAGTTGAAAGAGTTGAAAATTTTTGAAATTTTTTTTTTATTGTTTTTAAGCAATCCAATAGAGCATGAAAACAACAAGCATACCAATTGATTCTTGTCATGTTTGATGTAAGGGTCCTTAGTCATGGCTTAATTCTACGGTAGCAAAAAATAATTATGTTAGCAAGGTTTTACAAAAAAATAAATAAATTAAAAACTGTCTAGTTAAGGTTAACAGGCTAATGGTGTAACAAAAGCATGCACACGCCGGCAACCCTAATTCCTACTTGGTGAGATTTTGAAGCTTACTAGATTGTTAGTACACATAAAAAGTGTTTCAATTGTTGAGTGTAGGCCATATGATTCTTTGTTTTAGAACTTGTGTGATTTGATACATACCAAGACGGTGAATTTGATAAATGCACATAGATGATAGAGGCAATCTAGGATTCCCTTCTCTTTTAACACCATTTCTTATGATGCATCACTTTACCTAAAATTCTCCCTAGTAGCCACTTTCGAGCCTTAAACCGATTATTTTGACAAACCCATATAAATAAAACCCAAATCAAATTTTACCCAATGTGACCAAGTTACCACTGTTGATAACATTCAGACTAGCTTCAGTATTTGATTTATGATAAAAGTAAAAAAAAAAAAAAAAAATAATAATAATAATAATAATAATAATAAAAGAAAAAAAAAAGATGCAAATTATTTGTTATGGGTTACATATGCACCCATGCAGTTGCTTTGTTTGAATAATAGTTATGTCAATAAGGATGTCAACAGTTGGTATTGCCTTAATTTATATTTTAGCCACACTCACAGCCAATCATTCCTACCTTAATCTAAGCCCAAACCCGTAAGTCCTTTTGATGTGTGCATTGTCAATTATTACCGTGGAAATTTGATTGTCACCCAAGCATATGATAACAAAGTTTCATATGTGGACCTTTTGAGTGATATATTGGTGCAATTTTCACCAATCCAAAAATAAACCGAGAGGAGTGACAAATGGTGATGGGTGTGTTGCATGACAATAAAAGTCGGAAGCTTGTTAGGTTTAACTAGTCAGGTTCTATTTTGAATTAAATGTAACATCCTTTACTTGCTAGCCAAATATGATTATTGCAATAATGGAATGGGCATGACTTTGGACTATCGTTTGGTTTATAATGTTGTTAAATGTTTTGAATTACTAACTAGACCTATCTTAGACCTGTATTTGTAAGAAATAAAGAGGCGATCGCTACCTATCTTAATAAAAAATAAAAGACTTTTTCTCTGCTAGCTTTTTAGTTTAAATGGTAAAGTTCACCAATGAACAAGCTTCTCGCTAGTAAAATAGAGCTCACACCTTTATTTTTCACTAAGATAGATAACAATCATGTTTTTGCTTCTTGACTTTACCATCCTAAACCGATCTTAGCAAGATAGGTTTAGGATGATAAAAGATCACCACTACTTGTCCTTTTTTTACAACATATATAGAGTGAGTGAACAAAGTGATCATATATATACTGATTATTAATAAGAGATATGACAAGAAATTAAGTTAAATTTTTCTCATGATCTTCTCTTTCTTTTTGTGGTTATTGGGAATTTGATTATCAAATATATAAGATCAAATCAATTAAAAATATGTTTAGGCGCTTTAAAATGTTTAGAATGTTCTCTCTTTCTTTTAGGTGTCTTAGAATGTACTCACTTTCTTTTAGGGATTATAGAATTATATGTGTGCATGAGTCTCACAAAGTGCTGGAAAGAATAATTCTTCAATAGATAAGGAGTGGGGATACAATATATGTTAGGCCGATCAATATTGTTTTGCTGATACTTTAATATTATCCATGCAAATGAGCATTCCTTGTATGTTTCCTTATGCACTAGAGTTATTTTATGTGTATCAACTATTCATTCAAACACGTCTTTTGTAAATCGTGTAATTTTAGTTGTTATATACTTATATATAACTTTCCTGAATGTGTACACGTGTCCTAAACACAATTTTATACACATATATACGCATGTTGTTAGAAAAATGAAGGGTCGGGAGATAGTAGATGAGAAAGAGGAGATGAAAACAATTAGAATCCTTTACTTTTTAAATTAAAAAAGTTAATCATTTAAACTATACAAGTCTTAAAGTAGTTATCTTTCTAATGTTTCTTGAGTAAACGTATGTATGTGTTTGTCTGGACCATTTATTTGTAAAAAAGCAAGAAGTTAGCTATTTGTTAATCGCTAGCATTTCACCAATATATGTATGTATAAAAGTAATTTCTGTAAATATTCTTATCGTATTCAATATGTATTTGAGTGAATATAGAATAAAGGTTATAAAGAATAATAAGGAGTAAGGACTTCCCACCATCACTAAAGTTAATTCCATATGGTCTATTTGTTTAATGATCCTAATTGAAATCAATCACATTCCATAAACGAGGAATACATTTATCATTATAATTTAATTTAGTGGTATAAATTTTATTCCATTCGGTGTAATATATGCAACAAACTAGAACATTCAAGCATTAAATATTTGTAATCAAAGCGGATCAACATTAAAAAAACAAGGTATATGTAATATCATCTTACATCCCATTCGGATGCTTTACTTTGAAAAGCAAATACCACGAACATGCATGTTCCAAGAACTTATACGCTACTTTGTTAACTTGTGCGTGTGATGTAATTGTTTTGTTTACTATGTGTATACAGGATAAGTATAAATTAATATATTCTCTCTAATAATTGTGATAGATTTAGAGATAACGTTAGTACGTGAATATATTAATGGTATGGAATGATATGTTATGAAAAAGAGAATGATGGAAAACGGATAGTGGTACAAACCAAGTGTTAGTCATGTGAATTGCAAAGTGGATAGGAAAAAACCTAAGGTCTCAATCCGAGAGGGACCATTTTTCACGAGCAATGTGCACAAAGGCCTAGCCAAGGTGAGACCATGTGCCCTAAAATCTAGCCAATAAAGTATTAAGACCTTTCAATGTTTGGAATAAATGGGACCAATTACCAAGTGATTTTGATTTCAAAGTTAAAAACAAACTAATTACAAGCAATTTATCTAAAATAGCTGTTTCTTTATTTTTTTTCCAGAGAAAATTCACAAATAATCCTTATGGTTTGATTATAAAAATTACAAATTTAATCCAAATATTTATGAGACGATTGCAAGTTTAGTCTGCATCTTTAATATCCATTAGTTGTTAATGAATGTTGAGACTAAAGTTGTAATATGATAAACTACAAGAATCATTTGTGCAATTTTCTTTAAAATTAAAAAACTAAAAAACAAATAGCTACTTTGCTTTAAATAACCAAAATTCTTGTTTTAGTTTTTAACTTAAATTTGATTTTTAACCTTTCCTTTACTTTTTTTAAACTTTTATTTGATTTTTAAATTTTAAAGAAAATTGCACAAATAGTTTGTGTGATTTGATCATATTGTAAGTTTAGTTCTCATATTTTATGAAGTCTAGGAGCACTAACGGTAGGACTAAACTAACAACAATCTCATATATGTTTGGATTAAGTTTGCAATTTTTAAAACTTGAGAGCAAACTTGTAATATGATCGTCGCCATAAACCTATTGTGGTGACAAAATATTGTTTTTAGCATAGACTAGGGTGCTAAACGGATCATATTCACAGGTTGGCGGTTCCAACCCGACACGAACCTGAAAATTTTACACGAACCCGAACACGACACGAAAATTCGTGGGTTGACACAAACACGACCCGATTGACCGGAATTTTTAGTTTTAATATATATTTTTTCACATATTAATACTTTAATTAAAATTACTTTTTTATAACAAAATTACAAATGAATATAAAATAATTATATTTTAGTTATGAAATATTATGTCAATATCTATTTTTAGCTCTAAATTCTTGAATAAAACACACAAGAAATATAAATTATGACACAAAAGATATATAAAAAATAAAATAAATAAAAAAAGATTAAACGGGTCAACTTGTGAATCCGTTGGGTTGAACCCAAACCGACCCATCAAAGTAAACGGGTTGGTGGGTTTGACCCGAACCTGACTGGAACCCAGTTATAATAAAACTAAACCCACAAATCTTATTTTAGGTTTGTGTCGTGTTTTCGGATCGTGCCATAAATTTACGCCCCTAGCATAGAATTTCACAGACCTTTTTTTTTCTTGTATGATATAAGAGCTTCAACATCACATCTATACTACATATTTAATAAATAACTAGGGTTTGACGTGTGTTATAAATCTAAACATTCTAAAGATTACTTTCCCACCTATAAGGGTATTACAGTTAGGGTTGCGAACAGTTCATGAATCGTTCGGCGGGAAGTTCATTTATGTTCGTTCATTTAGTAAATGAACGAACACGAACAATAAAATGTTGTTCGTTTCATGAACACAAGTCGCGCTTGTTCATTTATGTTCGTGAACGTTCGATAATATGTTCGTTGAACGTTTGATAATGTGTTTGTTTTTATGTATGTTAATGTGTTCGTTTATATTCTTAAATTTTGTGTTAATTATTTTTATGACTATTATATCAAGTATTTTTTTAATTTTGATTGATGTTGTATAATGTTTATAATAAAAATATAAATTTTATTCTAAAATAAATCTATAATCATTTGTATTCGTTTGTGTTCATGAGCTTATTTGTGTTCGTCATGTTTATGAACAGTTGTTTGTGTTCGTTAACTTTTGTTTGTGTTTATTTGCGTTCGGTAAGTGTTCGTGAACAGTTCATGAACATGTTTATTTTCTTAATGAATGAACACGATTAAAGAATCTCGTTCGGTAAGTGTTCATGAACAGTTCATGAACAAGTTTATTTCTTAACGAACGAACATGAACATGCCTTGTTCATGTTCGTTCGGTTCGTTTGCAGCCTTAATTATAGTTATTTAATTACTCACACCATTGTTTTTTCTTTCTCAAAAGTTCAATATAATTAATTTCTTCATCGTTGCTCAAAAAAAATTAATTTCTTCATATCTCTCTCTCTGTTGGGTGTCAAATCAAACAAATAAATAATGAAAATGTGAACCTATCGTGCACACACTAAGAATAGTATGAGCGGAAGTAGGTTTGTGTCATCAGAGATACGTGTTAATTATTTTAATGCCTAAAATGTTTTAGCATAGTTACTTTATTTGATTATGGATTAAGGAATGTGGGGGTTTTAATTAAAAACTAAAACTAAAAGTAAATTTTAAAAAAGTATAAAAATTCTAGCAAGCTGACACGGCCGTGTCAAAACTGTAAAGGAAATTTCACGCGGCCGTGTTAAGGTTCTGCCAAAAAAACAGAAATTGACATTTTTTTGTATTTTTTAATTATAAAAAAGAATTACTAAAAACTTTAATTAAATTGTGAAGTAAATTCAAATATGAAAACTAATTTCAACACTAAGGTAATTTCTTGATTCGATTTGGCTTACGATCATTAACGATTACGGTGCAATGACTATTTTTAAATTAATGATTTGTATCGATAATAGACATCATGCCATTCGGATGTCCACACTATATAATGTACAATCAATCGCAGTTCGTTTATTAGAGCCAACCCGCTACTTTAAGCTAACGCCATTCGGATCTTAGCTTGCAGGTTGCAACGATAGAAGTATCAATTATAATTAAATACACACGTCGTTTGGTATGTTAACTAGATTGTGTGATTCTATAACGAGAGTGAATTCATAGACAAACTTAAACCATTAATTGTTCCTTATATCAAAAATCAAAACTTGATTAGGGTTTTAAATCTTGAAGAACCTTATTAAAATAATTAATAAAGTGGCAGATTTTACTAACAATCTAATATATACCAGAGTAGATCCGGGTTTAAGATCAAGAATCAAACAAACAAACCATTAAAATAAAAAAATCTCATAGATGTTTTACATAAGTTCAAACCAAATCAAAGAAATTAATCCTTAATGTTGAAACAAAAAATGTTCTAGCCGGACATGGGGACTAGGTCAATCAAAATCAAAATGAAACTTACTAATCAAAAACCAAATAACTCAAATAGCTTTCAACAAAACTGGGAAATCACAAAGATTCATTTTTGCCTTCTGTAGTAATCGTCGCCAAGGTTCCTCAATTCCTAGCTTTTTCCAAGATGCCCCATTCTTTTATTTTCCATCTTTATTTATGCTCTTTTTTCCACTAACTCCTCCTTTTCTATAGAGTTTGGCTCTGAGTTCTTCTATGAGGATTTAATGATAAGCATTAAAAATTTGAAACTTAATAATATTTTCTTTTAAACATTTTTTTTCTTCTCTTCAATTGCATGAACCTACAAAACCAATCAAAACACACCAAAATAGATTTTATCCCACAAAAACTACTATTATAAAAAATAAACTAAAAATGCATGCAAGGAATGCAAAATAAATGCCAAAATATACTCTAGAATTATAACAATTAATGTCTAAAAATATAACTAACACTCTCCTTTTTAAGATCAAGATTTTTTTAAAGCATATTTTCTAAATAAATGAATCTTTTTATTAAAATTGCAATTTAAAATACGTAAGCTTGATATATTTTATCTTGAAAAATCTTTTTATAACTATCAAATTTTCATTATTAACTATTTGAGATTTTTCTTGACTCAACCAGTGTAATACATGGGTTCTAATCTAGTTTGTCATATTTAGTTCCCGAAACAATAGATTCGAACAAACACTAAGGCTTGGAGAATATACATAGGTGTTTATTGTGGAATGCATCTGAATACACTAGAGGTTAAGATTTCATTTAAAACAAATGTTTCTGACGAATTTAACAACAAATTATCCTTTGGAAATATCTTTTCATCGACAACAATAGAAAACCTGTGACAAAATATATCTTATCTAAAATCTTATAATCAAACTTGTAGAAGAATTAGCAAGGTATTGACCATCTCAAATTTCAGTGTGACCTATACAACCATTGACGAATTAGCAACATACTTTTAAATGCATAAGACACAAGATGAGAAGCATACCAAGCAGTTTCATTTATAAGCAAGCTGTAGGAGTATATGTAGTTCGCGGACATAGGACTTCATGTTTAATGGTTATGTACTATTTTGAGTGATGGTTAATTTTCTATAGTAGTGATAATCCTTATTCTTAAAATCTCAATTAATTCTTAGTTCTAAAATATGTCACACCTATGTTTTGAAATAATAATTAAACAAAAGTTGATGAAGGAATGATTAAAACAAGTTTGGTAACTCTCAAACAAACAGGCTATATGTACACATCAACTAATAGCTCATATTATTATCTTATATGGATAAGGAGATTCCGATCAATCTAGCTTGAAAGAATGGAATCATATACAACTAGATGATAATAAAGGGCAATCCATGTGACCAGCATACATCAGAATATTCAAACTCATATATATCCAAGAAGTTCGATAACACTCTAAAACGGTTCTCATGGTTACAGATAAAAATACTTCGGTAATAAACTCAATTATGTCTCCTTTTATTATCTCCTTTAGAATTCCTATATAGATAAAAATGGGATCAATAATAAGATATGGCTTCCATGAATGATTATTGGTCTTCCTTTGTGTATACATATGATCCGCAGCATGCAGCCCATAACTATAGGAATGGGATGTACTGCCAATGAAAATGAAAGAACAATATGCCACTTTTATGAATTCTTTGTTGATAAGCTCTTTATCTGCAGTGAGGTATTTGCAGTGTTAATAGTGAATGATAGTTATGGCCTCCACCCTCCATAATACCCAATCACAAATCCGCTCTTAAAAGAAATAAAAACAATTTACAGCTTATAAATTATAAATGGTCATGCTGATACATCACAGCTAGCTTATGTAAAGAAAGATGACACACAGAAATAAGTACTTATAGTAAAGCAACCACACACAGAAATAAGTAACTAACATAATAATTATATGCCATTACTTTTATATATGCATACTAAGGATTACCTAGATAATAAATAAAGAGGAGTACATATTCAATTCTAAGCCCTTTAAATTTCTTATATAGTAATTTACATGGATCAAGTTACTATTTTGCATTTCTGGGAACTAAGTCAAGTCAACTATTTGAGGGTGTTTCTTGTAGCAATTAAGTCGCTGCGTTGTGACCTTAAGGTCATATGTTAAACCATGGAAAACAGCCGGCAAATTGAAATAGCCATTTTTCACATGCTTGCTTAGAGTCTTTAATGTATAACCATTAGATTTAAAACGATATCGGATCAAAAAGGAAGAATCTATTCGCTTAAAAGGTTGATTAAACTAGATAAAAGTATAAAACCATTAGCTAGTGAAAACACAAGATGGTCCCATTACAAGCACAATAAGCCTATTATCAAAGTGAATCGGAACTTGTGAATAGCAGTTAACTAGAACAAAATGCTTATCATCTAAGCAAAAGCTCATGGGTTGTAGTCGTTTGAATGAATGAAGAGATCGAACACGCGCATTGTGCCTTAGTTGCGGCAAAAAATACAGAACATTGATGTCACCATTATGCTTATATATATCATATTTGAATTTATTTCTATACCTATATACATGCAGAGAAATTAAATGAGAAAGGATTTGATATATAGAGTATAGATATATTTGTATTCACACTGATTTATTAATACACAAAATACCAATATAAGATTTACAGACACAGAAACATCAAAGCGGGAGCTAAGTCAAACATTGGGTACATCCTTTTATGCACACGAACATTATGACAATCCATAATCAAACTTCAACTTATTTTATAAGAAAAACACACTCACTCTCACTGATCATGTCAATAAGAGGAAACAGACAGGAAGCAAGCAAACCTTTAAACTTCGAAAAAAAGAAAAATATACACGCTAGATATAATGCAAACCGATATTAACTAAGGTACTACATATCTCTGACTTCAAACATGTTGCGATTCTTCACAACTATATCGAACATGTGCATCGGTTTGAACTTGTTAAAGTCCTTAGGGAGAGAAATGAGATGCACATTCAACCTTTTGTGAAACTGCAACAAATCAGGATCCTGATAGTACCTTTCCCATCCTAACGACGACAACATTCTTTCCAGGACATCGTATGAGGTCACCACTTCATTCGTCGGTACATGAACCAGGACCTTTCGTCGGGCGGAACCCTGCAATGAATCACTTCCAGGGCTCCCCACTAGTTGAACCACACCGTTCTGCTTAAACACCCAAACACCAGACATATTATATTCTTCGTATGCAGCTAGCTAGATATATATGGTTTTAAGCTTTGGTTTATATGAGCCTTGCAGAACAAGAATATGAGTATATATAAGGGTTTGTAGGCACCTGAGGTGGAGAATATATGCATATACATATGTCTCTTTCTGTATATAAAACATATATAAAAGCGTGCGTTGTGGCCCAAGAGAAAAAAATTGTGTTTAGGGCACCACTGACCCACGTGTGAATGTGTGGGGGAGGGGCAATTTGGATTGAGGGGAATCCAAAATCTTTTTCCATGTCATTATAGATCCCCACAAATTAACATAAAGGGAATCTTAAGCTTAAATTGGTAGAATTGTTTCTGGGACAAGCTATAATTGGAAACAACTGTAGGGATCGGCATCCTTTGTGACCAGATGTTGATTGATATTGGCACTGATATTAAAGGTCGCGGCGCTACTGTAGTTAATCTGATAGTAGCAAATGGGGTGGGTACGATTTATTAATTTTTATCTACGTTTCGTTATAATATGTATACAAAATTAGACAGACCGGGTTAAATATAATTAATATACTTTTGTTTTTTTATTTTTAAAACTCGTTATATGTTACTTAACGCTCATTTTCTTAACAACGTAATGTTTTCTTGATATACCATAAAGACGTGTTTACTTTTATCTTTGTTTTGATATGTCACGTAAATATAGTCCTTATTTTTTCTCTCAAATATAACTTGAAAATATTATGTTCTAAAATTCCGAAAATATTGTTATGATATGATTATTTCTATCTATTTTACAATATAACTCTTATTTAAAATCCAACTGGGTCAAATATAATATCTTTTTTACTTATTTCTTTAAATTTAATTTAATGTTCTTGACACTCATTTTCACAACAACATAACTACCATTATGTGATGCTTATTTTAACACTTGTTTTGATATATAGATGCTTTCCCGTAACATCACGTGAGTGGATACACGTGCTTTTATCTGAAATAGAACAAAATAACATCATCACTACCAAGTAGTGTTTTATTAAATATTATTTTTAGTAAACCCGTGTATTACATAAGTTAAATAAAAAATATAAAATACAATGAAAATTTATTAATTATAAATTGATATATTAAGATAAGATATGATTGAAATTTTTCTTATTATAAATAGAATGAAAATTTTATTCAAAACAAACGTTTTCTTTAAATATCATTTTAAATTTTTTTCTTATTATAAATCTCAATTTTAATTATTTTTTGTAATTTATAAAAATTTTACTTTCTAAAAACACCAATTTTAAAATATTTTATATTTTTAAAAAGTTTGATGTTTTAGAAAATTTTCTTATTTTATAAAAACTTAATCCTGTAAAAATAACATTAATAAAAAAGTATATCTCTTAACTAATCAAAAAACTATTTTAAAAATTTTAAATAATATTACTAGTAATTAAGGTGATTATTTAATATGAGAAAGAAGCGAGAAAAATTTTATGAGAATGAATGTAGTGTTGTCACGTGTCCCTCTTAGTTATTATTTTATTAGAGTGGGAAAATAGTTGGAAAGTTATTTACTTAAACTCTTATGAGGACATATATTTCGCATGCCATAAAGAGTAAATCTTTTCTAGAGCATAGCCATATTATGGAAGTCTGGCTCGCCTTAGGCTACTTCATCTACAAGTCTTTCATTAGGTTTTTGGTCATGTTTTCATACTATATTTTATCTTATAAACCATCTAAACACTAACTCATACTTCTTTTCTTATATAGATAAGGAGATTCCCACTGGTCAGTCTTGAAAGAATGGAATCATACATAATTAGATGATAAAGGACCAATCCATGTGACCAACATACATCAGAATCAAACCCATATATCCCAAACACTTTGGTGCCCTCAAAAATGGTTTTCATGGTTTGAAGGACGATCATCAATGATATGATATTGCTTCCATGATCAATTATTTCTGCTCTTCCTTTGTGCATCCATATGAGCAACATGCAGCCCATCAGATATAAAACTATATATATTGGACCAAAAAGGAAGAATTTATTCGCTTGAATGGTTAAATAAAGCTCGATATATAAAAGAACGAAAGCATTAGCGAAAACACTAAGTGGTCCTATTCCAAGCACAATAAGCCTAATTATCAAATTGAAATTAACACAATTTGTAATTAACAATATATATCAATTACTTAGAAATGAATGCTTATAATATAAATAAAAGGTTGGCCCAAAAAATAGGTTTGTGTTTGTTATAGTTTGATCGCCATTATGTATAACTATATCATATTTGAATCTGTCTCTATACATATCCAAGTAGAAAAATAAAAAATGATATAATATGAATATAGACATGCTTGTAGTCACATAGAAACTTGTTTTTACGATACACAAAATATGAGTATAATGTTTACAGATACATGAACATCGAATAACCCTTATGCTACAAGAAATTAGCTTCTCAAATCCTAAGAAAACAAAACTCAAATTTCAAACATTATGACAACCCATAATATTAGCTTCGACGCAAAGACTATTTGGCAATCTTGTGCGCGCTAAGTCATTAAGATGTCTGACTGAATAAGAGCTAGCTTTTAAATCATATAGCATTTTTATAAAACTTACCGATTAATAAGCTTACATAAATCATTAAGAAATGATTGTAAAAATAAAACAAGCACACTATAACTATAAACGATTCAGGGGTAATCTTTTAATGAAATTATTAAAAGACTGCTAAATAGCCCCTCACTCATATGATCAAAGGACATAAACAAACCATTAAACTTCAGTATGAGAAAGTAGTTGACCCAAAAAGTTAATACTATATACACACTAGTTAGAATCCAAAGTAGATATGGATTATTAGCTCAGATAAGGTACAAATCAGGGTCATCGATTTGAGCTTGTTACGTAGTTGCTATTAACTTAATACTGACGATATCTAGTTAATATTGTTGATGGAATAAAAATTATCTTTTATTGTTTTTGTTATAACAGTTTGAGATAGCTATACAAATATCTATAAAAGCAATGACATAAGAAGTCTTAGACAAATTTTTCAGTTTATTTTCATTCATAATTTCTCTGCAATCATTTGATTCTTTTCAATAGAGAAGTCGGTAGTTTTGGTGGCAAATTTGTGTTCAATTCAGGTTTGATTCGTCTCTTGTATATTAGTACGTATTATAGCCGAATCAATTTCATGTTTAAACTTCAGCACATCTAGAATTGAACGAAATCATTACAGTGAATCTTGAACAACTTTGATCAATGCGATGGCGGTTACAAAAGGCTTTTTACGAGTGTACGTCACGTTTCGATTTGAAGAGGTTGTGAGTCACTAAAATTAATGCAATATGGCAACAATTAAAGGATCAATTATTTGAATAATCACATAATTAAAGTTCAGCTAGTACTAAAAGCCTAAAGAAAATTCCCCACTTGCGTAAAACAAGCGATGCTAAAATTTAATGATTATAAGTTAAATAGTTTTGCTCCAATGTAACCAAAAATCAGATAAAATTATGATGGGCGCAAACCTAGTTTAAAATTTTTGTAAAAAATATACTAATTGATAATAAATAGAAATAGTATTAACTAATAAGAAAATCATAAGACAAACTTCAATTGTAGTCACACAGAAATTTTATCTTTCATCACACAAAATTCCAATATAAGATTTACACTTACATTAACTCCAAACAACCCTAGCTTAGCGCTAAATGAGATTAGCTTCTTGAACCATAAAGAAACCACTCAAACTTGGGCTCTATTATGCACTCGAACATTGTGACAACCCATGATCAAACTTGGACTACTTACTTTGTCTGAAAAGACACATACTCTCACTCATATCATTCAAACAAACAAAACATTTAACTTCAATATAAGAAAGTAGTTCACCAAGAAACTACAACATGCACACTAGTTATATATAATCCAAACGGAAAGACCTAGCCAACCATTATTAACTGGATATGGATGGTTAGCTAATTACCTACGGTACTACACATCTCTTACTTCAAACATGTTGCGGTTCTTGACAACAATATCAAACATATGCATTGGTTTGAGCTTGTTGAAGTCTTTAGGGAGGGAAATGAGATGCACATTCAATCTTTTGTGAAACTGAAACAAATCAGGATCCTCATAGTACCTTTCCCATCCTAATGATGACAACATTCTTTCCAGCACATCATATGAAGTCACCACTTCATTCGTCGGTACATGAACCAGGACCTTACGTCGGGCTGAACCCTGAAAGGAATCACTTCCAGGGCTCCCCACTAGTCGAACCACACCCTTCTGATTGAACACCCAAACACCAGACATATCTTTAGTTCTTGATCGAGTATATATATATATATATATGTAGCTAGCTAGATATAGATGGTTTTAAGTTTTCGTTTTTATGAGCTTCGCAAAACAAGAATTGATATGAGTTTGTACATATATTTGCCTCTATATATAGTACATAAAAGCATGAGTTGTGGCCCAAAAGAAAAAACTTTGTGTGCTTAGGGCATCACTTACCCACGTGTGAATGTGTGGGGGAGGGGAAATTTGGAATGAGGGGAATCTATCTAAAATCTTTTTCCATGTCATTATAAATCCCCACATATTAACCTAAAGGGAATCTTAAGCTCATATTGGTCTAGTTGTTTCTGGAACAAGCTAAAATTGGAAACAACTGTATGAATCAGCATCCTTTGTGACCAGATGTTGATTGATGCTACGGGCAGTCAGGCTCGATTTAGTTTTAATGTTATCGAACTTTTTAATGGTGAAGGTATTCATAATGTCTATCCAGTGAAAGTTTGAGATCGAGTCACTTTGAAAAATCTTTCAGTCGACTTACCACTAGCCCATCTTATGATCAATGCTTTGTATTGTTATCTACATATCTACATATATTGATAAAATAATATTGTATATAAATATATATATATATATATATAATAACAAAGTATATATATTTTTCATTAAATTAAACATCGTACTATTGTAACTTGTTTTTGTATGCTGAGTACGGCATTTATACACGATAATAGCACATGTAATGGTAAGCAATCGAATTTGTCGAACTTAAGAACGATGTAAAGAATGTAGTCTTTATAGTCTCTAATCACAAGCAACTCGGGTTTTAATCACATAAAGTGGACTTTAACTTTTAATCGCACCAACCTTTAATAAACCTAAACCTTAGAAATAAAAGAAACTAGATTTTAAAGTTCAATAGTAATGCCAACACTCACATGAATTGCAATGACTTGATTCCTACTTGCTTATAGACCAACACAAACAGAAATTTAAGGTCAGAGATAAGTTTAGTGCTCTAATACGTACCGTAAGGAATATACTCAACTAACTATCAGATCGAATTGATTTTGACTATGGGATTGATTACATAACCTAATGATAACCTAGCAATGAGAAACAAGATTTCCAGAATTCAGCAACAAAGAATTAAAGACTCACAATGATATCACTTTCGCTTACTTAATGAGGATGAACATGGCAAACGATAATTTAAATTAAAAAAAAATACTTCATTACTTTCATCAATTCTAATATCATATTTTTAAAGGTCTCATGTGTTAGCATTTACGTATGGATTATACTTAACTAAGGATGTGAAAAAAGATACTAATCCAAAACCGAACCTGAAATATCCGAATTGAAATTCCAAACTCAAAATATTCCAAAAATTAAGATATCCAAATTTCAAATATCCGAAAGTTTTGAATTTAGTTACAGATGGTGTTTTTAAAAGATTTATGATATTTTGGATATTCAAATTATCCAATATTTTTTCTAATATTTATTAAATAATAAATATTAATTTGATATTTTAAATTCAAATTCGAATAGTAAAATCCATCGTTTATTGATCTGAAAATTTGAATATCTGAATTTAAATACCCAACAACCAACTATCAAAAATGACATTGATTACATAAACTGCACCTAATCTCTAATTAGTAGGAGACTAGCTTAGAGCTTTCTTGTTCCTAAACCTTGTTAATTACATAAATAATATTATGTCGATCGAATACATCACTAGAATAAAGAGTACCACTAACGTACATATATCAATAATGGACCATAGTCGTTAGTAGTTACCAGTGTACTTAAATGTCGTCGGAAGTGAGACGGTCAACTAAAGTTAATATTCCAAAGCCTAGACTTTTTAACAAAGATTTCGGCTTAGTTGTCCGGAAATAATTAGTAATTTAAGTTAATATTCTCACGATCGTGTTGTTTCAGTAATGATTCCCACTCAGTTTTAGAAAAGCATGCATTTCTGATGGAGTAGCTGTAGCAAATTAAGTTTGTAATAAATATCATCCAACTCGATCTTCTTATTTTTTAACACAAATTTTAACGTTTTTATGTCAAGCAACATATGATTAATGGGGTGAACGCCCAGGTCAATATCAAGACTAAGGGGGTGAGTCTTGGCTAATCTTTACGGGTTAACATGTACAATTATGGAGCTGGCTAGCTTTGTGAAATTAAGCCGAGTCAAGCCATGGGTATGCAGTTATAGGTCTTAGCCCGGGTTAGTCACATGTTTTTGTGTTAACCCCCATATCTACATGTTTAGTTATATTGTTTATGTTTTTGTATGCAATGAATTAAGTGAGTTCAATTCATGTGCAAAAATTTCCAGAAAAGTTTCTTCCTTTCCTGCAAAACACAAGTTTCTTTTCATAGTTTTGGGTCTGAACTAACAATACATCACTGATTATGTAATGATACACAGAAATAAATAACTAGTTAACACAATAAGACATCAGATGCCATTTGATTTTATATTTCATCCATTAACGATTTACTCATAATAAAAGAAAAGCATATATTCTAAGCCTTTATGCATGCAGAATGTTGGCCAATAATGGTGCTAATTAAGCCTGCAAATGCGAATAGCCATGTTACGTGCTTGCATTGAGTCTTTAATGATTACTTGTCATATTTAATAAATTAATTAATACAAAAGTGAACAAAAATGAAGAATCTTTTTGCGTAAATGGTTTAATATATAGAACTCGATAGTGTCCTTTTAAACACACACCATCTCTTCTAACCGCACACCCAGATGGTTGTTTGTGTATACAAATTAGCAGAAAGATGAAAAGCATAGAACATATAGACACACTTGTAGTCACACAGAAACTTGATTTTTCATCACACAAATACCAGTATAAGATTTTTCAGATACATGAACACCAAACTAGCTCCCCTTGTGCTACATGAAACTAGCTTCTTAAACCCTAATTAACAAAACATAAACTCAAATGGAAACCTCAATATTACACAGTAATTCACCTAGCTAACACAATATGCATGCTAGTTATAGTCGAACATGAACACCCAATCAACCATATATAATCGGGTATGGATCGATTATATGATCAATCTAGCTAAGATACTACACATCTCTAACTTCAAACATGTTGCGGTTCTTGACGACTATATCAAACATATGCATCGATTTGAACTTGTTAAAGTCCTTAGGGAGAGAAATGAGATGCACACTCAATCTTTTGTGAAACTGCAACAAATCAGGATCCTCATAGTACCTTTCCCATCCTAATGATGACAACATTCTTTCGAGTGCGTCATAGGAAGTCACCACTTGGTTTGTTGGTACATGAACCAGGACCTTACGTCGCGCTGAGCCCTGGAAGGAATCGCTTCCGGGGCTCTCCACTAGTTGAACCACACCATTCTGCTTGAACACCCAAACACCAGACATCTTTAAGTTTTGGTTTTTATGAGTAGAACAAGAATATGAATGTTGGAGTTGGAGGTGGAGGTTTATATAAGGGTTTCTAGCAACCTTAGGGTGGAGAATATATTCATATACATATCTCTCTTTCTATATGTATTACATAAAGGCACTTCTTGGGCCCATTAATTGGTTGGGATTGTGTTTAGGGCATCACTTACCCACGTGTGCATGTGTGGGGGAGGGGTCTAAAATCTCTTTCCAAGTCATTATAAATCCCCACAAACTTAAAGGAGTTCTTGAAATGATATTGGACACAACTGTATTCGGTATATGATGATTGATATTGCAAGAAGATTATCCGTAACGTTACATTCCATTCTTCTTTTAAACAAGTTTAATTAGTTAGCACATCAGTACTGCTTACTTATTCTTCTTATATATGGACTCATTTTAATTACCTCTATGTTAGCATATTTATTCTTTCCACAAACATACTTAATAATTTCTACATCTATCTTACTTTCTAGGTTCTATTTAATTAATAAATTATAAAAGTAATCATATTTTTGTTGTATTTAAATTAAAAAATTATAATAATCATATTAATAAAACAAAAACAAATAAATAAAAATAATATTGTTAAAAAACAATTATTTACTAATTATGATTTGTATTATTAATAAGTATTAAAGGAAATATAAATAAAAGAGCTAGAATATATAAAATGTATACTGTAATGTCTTTTTCTATTAACTTCTTTTATTCATTACCAAAATTTTTATAATATTGATTGAGTTTAAATTTTAAGGAATTAAAAAAGATTTATCTATGGGAAAGCCGCATGAAAACACTCTGCGTTGCCCATAGGCACGTGCGCTGCCTAAAAGGCTATTTACGAACCGAACCGAACCGAACCGAATGAAGGCTCGCTCGAACTTGGTTCGTTTACAAACCGATTCGTTTGGTTGGTTCGAATTTAAGAAATCGAGCGCAAAATGTTCGCTCGAACTCGGTTCTGTTTATAACCGAGCGTTCGGTTTTGCTCGGTTTCATATTGCAATCTAGTACAAAACTAATAATGCATTCAAAAGTTTCAAGTTTCAACTCAAACTTAATAATGTAACAAAAAAAAACATACAAAATAAATTTAAGTTATAACTCAAGCTTTAATAAATGAGGGTAAAACCCACGTTCACAACCTCCATTGTGGCCATTTTCACGTGATGCAATGTTTGAACAAGTTTAAAAAAACCAAAAAATGATGTTTAAAAAAGTTCAAAAGGAGCAAGGGTAAAGTAGTAAATAATTAAAGTAGTAATGTCCTAAACTCTAAATAAATAAACTAACATATTACTTATATATTATATAAAAGTTATATTTAAAAATAATTCGAGCGAAACCGAGCGAGCTTACCTTTGCTCGTGTACGAGCGGCTCGGCTTATTTACAACCGAGCCAAAATCGAACGAGCAACTTTTCGAGCTTTTTCCGAACGAGTTTCGAGCGTCGAGCTATTTGAACAGCCCTAGACTTGCCTTCCACGTCATCGGTGTGCGCTCTCCTCTTCCTACCTCCGACGCTAGATGTCAAGCCTGCGACTACCGCATCATCGTCACGCACTTGTTTCTCACCTGCATTGCAAATAGTCTTGGTGGTTGCTCATAGGTGGAAGAGGTAATTTAGAATGATAAATTTGAAATGTAAATAATTTAAATTAATTAACATGCCGATAAAGATACATGCTAGCTACTTGTAATACAACTGTTAATACTTGTAATTTTCATTTTTGTTGCCAAATTCAATTATAACAATTTGTGGGTTTAATCCTTATAAAGATGATGGTTTATCAACATCTGACAACCCTAGATTAGGTAACCCATCTATTGGAATCGTTTTCAATACTAGTTATCAATCTGGTTGTTGAATCGGGTGAAACAAGCCTCTTGCTTTATCAATTTCCCAATGGAAGTTCCCTGTGCACCGACTTTAGTTCAACCAATTTCTCAAAAAAATGCAGAATCGGTGGTGCCACCGCAGTACATACAGCCACCGGAGCACCGACCAACCCGAATACCCACCGATCAAAACGCCCCCATGATAGACCTCAGCAGAGATGACGATATTGACATCCTCCGTGAGGAAATTGCAAAAGCCTGCACCGATTGGGGCGCTTTTCACGTGATCAACCACGGTGTTCCGATCGTGTTGCTGGATGAAATTCGGAAAGTCGGTTCGTCGTTCTTTGAAGAGTTGCCGATGTCGGAGAGGCTGCGGTACGCCTGTGATTCGAATTCTCCGGCTTCTGAAGGGTATGGAAGCCGTATGCTTGTTGCTAGTGATGATGCTGTTTTGGATTGGAGAGATTACTTTGATCATCACACTTTGCCTGTTTCTCGTCGGATTCCTTCTCGTTGGCCCCATTCCCCTTCTAATTACAGGTTTGTTGTATATAATTATGGATATACGTTGCTCTTTGACGTGTTTTATACTTGATTCTTTGAATTGATGAAAATTGATCGATTGAATCATCTAATAATTGATGTATAGAAAGAACCCTAATTTAAGAACAATAATGTTTGATCATGTTTCCCAAATCTGTATGTTTTAATGATTCACTGAATAAGGTAGAGTATCTGTTGAATCTTGCTAATGGCAATTGGTAAATCATATCAACAATGTTTTATCACTTTTTCCTAAATATGTATGCTTTACTGTTTCACTGAATAAGGTAGAGTATCAGTTGAATCTTGCTAATAGCAATTGGTAATTATATCAACAATATTTTATCAGTTTTTCCCAAATTCGTATGCTTTAATGTTTCACTCAATAAGGTAGAGTATCAGTTGCATCTTGCTAATGGCAATTGGTTAATTATAGCAACAATGTTTTATCATTTTCCCCAAATCTGTATGCTTTAATGTTTCACTCAATAAGGTAGAGTATCAGTTGAATCTTGTTAATGTGAATTGGTGAATTATATCAACAGGGAGGTTGTTGAGAAGTATAGTGATCAGATGAAGCTTCTTGCTGAGAAAATTTTGGGCTTGATCTCGACAAGCTTAGGGTTGTCGACATCATTTATTGAAGATGCTATGGGGGAATTGTACCAGAATATTACTATTAGTTATTACCCGTCATGCCCGCAGCCTGAGCTTACACTTGGCCTGCAATCTCACTCTGATATGGGATTTCTCACCCTTCTTATCCAAGACAATGTTGCAGGTCTTCAAGTGATTAAGGATGGTGAATGGGTCACTGTAGAACCTGTTTCTCATGCCATTTTGGTGATTTTGGGTGACCAAACAGAGGTATTACTTCTAAGTTTTAGATTGTTGTTATGCTAATATCTTTGTGCAATTGTTCCTTAATTGATTCTTCTGGTTTGGTATTGTATCAAATGCATTCAAATTATAAAGTTTACAACTTGACATGAAGATAAGCTCTATGAGAAGTAGATGTCTTGTATCATTGGTCTCATTCCTTAGTAATTATGGACAATCTAATTTGTTAGTAGCTTTTCTATCATACTCTTGGTTATCTAGATATAGCTAAATGTGATGAAATGGGCCCAACTTCATAGGAGGTCAAAACATGTAATTCTTTGGTTTGGTTAAAATAGATTCAGTATGCACCCAAAAGAGTTTTGTCCACATCTTTTTTCTTGAATATCAAGTGTGTAAAAGAAAAATATGTTTTCTGAAATCATTTTATTCTATTTACACTTTTAATAAAAATATTTTCGCTGACTTTCAACCCTTTTGTTTCTAATCTTTCTTCATAAATAGTAAGTTTGTAAAATATTATTAAAATTATATATTTCAATCAGAATTTAAATACTAACAAGAGTACACTTTGGACAACATCCTAGTCTTTTAATTTGTTTGACCCATTGACTCATTTTCTTATTAGTTCAGGTTACCCATTACAGACTAGCATAACCCGTTTGACCCGTTCCCTTTTCTTTAGTGTAGATTGTTGCTATTATTGTATAATTTGGTTCTTGTATTCAGATCATAACAAATGGAATATATAAAAGTTGTCAACATCGGGCCATAACCAATGCCAATAAGCCAAGGCTTTCAGTTGCTACTTTTCATGACCCTGCCAAGACGACGACAGTAACACCAGCATTCAAACCTCATAGGTATCATCAAGTTTTGTATGGTGATTACGTTTCATCATGGTACACGAAAGGTCCAAATGGTAAAAGGAACATTGATGCCCTCCTAATTTGATCTCGTATGGGAGCGAGCAAGATGCATACAATGTGGTTATAAGAACTGTTTTGCTTATTTTAGTAGTTGAAAACCTTGCGTGGGAGAAAAAGAATGAGAGAAGTTGTAAATGACTGATGATTTAACTTGATTTGTGGAATTTAATACAAGTTGATGTTAAGTTACCTGTGATATTCTGATAAATGTGTGGATCCGATATATTTGATGTTGGACCAAATTTGATTGCTATGACTTTGAAGTTTTAGTGTTTTGTTTTTATATACTTGATAAATCTTATTTGATTTTGACATATTTTCTTTATCCAAGTCATTTGTTATTTGTGAGGTCGCAAACTGAAAAAAAAAATCTGAACAAAATTAATTATAAATAAAATTAGATCATATGGGAGATTGTAGTGGGTGTAAACAAATGTAACATGAGCTTTTAAGCTTTAAGTTTAACTCGTTTACTATAAGAAAGGTCTTATTTTAAGCTTTGTGTAGAGAGCTCTTATTTCAAGCTTTGTGTTTAAAGCTGAAGTTTTGGCTCCTATAGAATTTGCATGTGGTGTCGTCTTCCATAAACAAAACATGCCCTCTCTTCATTGCCTCTTGCCTATATGATGAGACCCACAAAGACAAAAAGTTACATGCTACCTAAAGTTCAACGTTTTATCTTCATAACAACATCAATTTGAAACCAGCAAATTTATGTTTGTTTTCAAATTGATGTTTGTGCTTGCATAACTTTTATATAATTAGTTTGATATTACTGGAAACAGTATTTATGTTTTTAGGATACACATTATTCCGTTACACCAAACAAAATAAATTATGATTTTTAAATAAAATCCAATTTTGTCAATTGTACCAAACTTCACATATGTTATCTATTATTATTTATAATAAAAGAAGTTTTTGAGAAGACACATGTAGACATATTAAGCTTTCTTATTTTTATTTTCCCACCTCTATCCCTTAATAAATGATAATACTATATATAGTAATTATATTATATATTATTTAAACATTTTCAAACCAAAAGAAAAAAAATATTATAAGATTTAAAAACTAGATTATTTTATTATAAAAACACACTTTAAAACATGTATAAGATACAAAAATTTTCTTGAACAAACACATCTTTTAAAAGTATGAACTATTTTAAAAACATTCTTTTAGTTTAATAAGGATGATTTGTTTAAAGAAAATGAAATAAAAAAACAAAATGTTATAGAAAAACATTTAAAAAACACAATCTTATAAAACGAAAGTTTTAAAATGATATTATTTTTGTTTTTACTTGAAGTTTTTACTTATACGTTACTCAATCATATCTCATTTAAAATATCCTTCTATAAATTTCTAATTTTTATTACAAACTAAGTAAGATTTTATTTTATGTAACCCATGTAAATCTTCATATTCATGCTCTAATAAATCTTCATCTTCATACTCTAATAAAGTATGTTGGAATGACACATGCCAACACCACAATTATCATCACCACAATTATCATCAACAAAATTTTTCCCTCACTCTCTCTTTTTAAATAATTATTTTAATTACTAATAATATTATATGACATTTTTTTAGATTTAATAAATTAAGAAAGAAATCTATTCATATAATTTTTGTATAAAATAATAATTTTTTTTTAAATACGAAATAGGTATTTTTGAAAAGTCAATTTTTTAAAAACCAAAAATAATCAAAATTAAGAATTATAATAAGAAAATTTTTAAAAATGACATTTTTATACGGTTTGTTTTAGAACAAAATGTTTATTTTTCTTGAAAAAAAATTAAAAACAAAATTTTAAAAAGTTGATATCACTGTTTTATTACTTATAGTCTTTTTCCATACGTAATTTCAGTCATATCATATCTTAAAATATAATTTTATAATAATAATATTTATTATATTAATATTTTATTTATTCAACTCGTGTAATACACGAGTTTACTAAAACTAGTATGTAATACAAGGTCTACTATACTATTTAAAGTATTCACAGCTCATTCTCTATATTTCTGTGAGTGCGTTTTTATAATATAGAGAATGATTATAAATGGTTGTGAGTGGAGGATAAAAAATATGTTACTGTTCAATCTTTATATTTGGTAAAATACCATTCATCTATAATAATTTTTTAATAATTGTTAAAAATGTTTGTGATTATAAAAAAAAAAATGTAATGATAAATGTATAAAAAATATTACTTGTACATGTTCCAAAAACGTGGACTGCAGAAAGAGTACGGTACAAGTGGCTAATGCAAGAGAAAATCCAATCGGAAAACAAAATCAGGCGTATATCTATCGGCAGTAAACACCGGAGTGAGGTTCGTTCGTTGATCTGCTTTGATGGTTCCGGCATCCCCATGGCTTCCCCCTCTCATCATCTGACCAACATCCCACTTCCATCTGACTCAGGTTAATTTCGATTTATACTAATCAACCCACACTTCACTACACATTCTTTAACATATGGGTCTTGAATTTCATCACTTTTGATTACCAATGATGCGTTCTTGATCTGATGGTTCTTGTTTAAGTTGCAATAGTGGGTTCTTGATTTGTTGATTGATTAGCAGTTTGCCCCAATATGATCGTGGTGATTTGTTGACTGTGTTGAATTGGACCAGCATGATTAGGGTTTTATAAGCGTTTGATTGATGGTAGACTACCAGTTTGAAATCGGTGATGTGGAATTTGTTGTTTTAAGTTGTGGGGTTTTCTTGATTTGGCAAAAATAGTTATTTGGGGCATTCTTGATCATTTGTTGCGAGTTATTGATGGTTTATTAGGGTTCTTGTAAGCATTTGAGTGATAGTCAAACGGCTACTTTTGGAATCAGTTGTTGCTAATTGTTGATGGTGTTATTAGGGTTTTTGTAATGCAGTTAGTATTCATATGATTTGATGATTCTTGTTTAAGTGGCAATAGGTTCTTGATTCGGCTATTAATCAGCTGTTTTCATCAATTTGATCTTGGTGGTTTGTTGTTTGTGTTAATTTGGACCAGCATGATTAGGGGTTTATAAGCATTTGATTGATAGTAAACAACCAGTTTTGAAGTGGTGATGTGGAATTTGTTATTCAAGTTGGGGGGTTTTCTTGATTTGGTAAAATGGCTATTTGGGTCATTCTGATCATTTGTTGCGAGTTATTGATGGTTTGATTAGGGTTCTTGTAAGCATTTGAGTGATAGTCGAACAGCTACTTATGTATTCAGTTGTTGCTAATTATTGATGGTATTATTAGGGTTCATGTAAGCATTTGAGTGATGGTCAAACACCTACTTTTAAATCAGTTGTTGCTTATTATAGATGGTATTATTAGGGTTTTTGTAATGTTTATCAAGTTCTATTTTCTTATGCAAACAGTTTAAATCCCATTTTTAGTGGAGTAATTTTCTTTGCAGTTCATTTGATTCCTACATTGTTGTTTTAAAAACAAATATACCCAGTAAAGTCCCACTCGAATAGTAGGGTCTACAGTGTTGTTTTATGCTTATATAATAAGAAGTTATTTTCCAGGTGGTCAAGTAGTTCCGGTCCACATTGTTACTCATGCAAGTCAGCTTCCACCTGAATTCTTGAAACCATCTCCAGATAAGAAGTTGGTGATTGGTTTTGACTGTGAAGGTGTTGACCTTTGTCGCAATGGAACTTTATGTATCATGCAGGTAGATGTGTTGACCTTTGATCAGTTTTATTATTTTCTACTTTCATGATTAATATATTAATAAACCGATTGTTTGGTCTTCAGTTAGCCTTTCCAGATGCTATATACTTAGTTGATGCAATTGAGGGTGGAAAAGCACTTGTGGAAGCCTGTAAGCCTGCACTTGAGTCTAGTAACATCACAAAAGTTATTCATGATTGCAAACGGGATAGTGAGGTCTTTATTTTATAAAATTATTGTGGCATTTTCATTCTTTTAATTATGATGTTTGTGTGATGTCCTCTATTTACTTCTATTTTGTAGGCATTGTATTTTCAGTTCAACATCAAGTTGCACAACGTTTTCGATACCCAGGTGAGTGTCGCTGCATCAGGATTTGATCTTTATTGCTTGTTTCTTTCATGTTAAATGTCACAAGATTAATTTATTTTTTGATTATTAATGTTTTAATAGTTATTTATTTGTGGCACAGATTGCTTACTCTTTGATTGAGGAGCAAGAAGGCGGGACAAAAGTACCAGATGACTACATATCATTTGTTGGTCTCCTTGCTGACCCACGCTACTGTGGTACGTACGCTCTAACAGAAGTGAATGCTAACATTAGACCTAAAGAATTTGGCAACAGTGTTAGAACTGAGCTTAACATTCTTATTTTCCATCTATGAGTAATTTACTTGAATTGTATGTCATTTTAAACCCATTAGATTATAGATTAATTATATTCTCACCTCAAAAGTTTCAAAACAGGTATATCTTATCTTGAGAAGCAAGAAGTTAGAGTTCTTCTCAGGCAGGTTCGTTCTACAAAAACTTCAAGTTTATTTTTACTTTATAAAATGCAAATTATTGGAAAATATAGCATGATACAAAAATTTAACTCCACATAAAAATCAACGTCTATTTTATTACAATGTAATATTCTGAAGATGTGTTATGTGTAATGTACCAGGACCCTAATTTCTGGAAATACAGGCCATTGTCTGAACTGATGGTGCGTGCAGCTACAGATGATGTTCGTTTTCTTCTGTATATATATAACAAAATGGTGGTAAAATTGAACGAAAAATCACTGTGGTATCTTGCTGTCCGTGGTGCTTTATACTGTCGTTGTTTCTGCATTACTGATAATGATTACGCTGACTGGCCACCCCTCCCTCCAATTCCTGGTTTGTTCTTTTTATTTATTATCTTTATTTTTAACCTTTCTTGTCATGCACGTTCCCAAATAGACAATAATTCTTTATTTATATGTTTTATGGTTTATTGCAGAGAACCTCATTACCGATAATAATGCTCCTGAGGAACAAATCCTTTCAGTTGTTGATGTTCCACCAGGGAAGATGGGTGTTGTTATTGGAAGAAAAGGAGCTTCCATTTTGGCTGTTAAGGAGTCTTGCAAGTAATTATTTTATCTTTTTCTATACTCTATTATCTCAGCTTATGTTTTGAATAATTTGATGAGTTTGTCTTATTGGCAGTGCTGAAATATTCATTGGAGGTGACAAGGGACCACCAGACAAGGTTAGCCAACATTTCACGTTTTACAATTTTGAAATCTTGTGTTCTTACTTCTTCTATAGAAACTCGATACAAAATTTCAGTTCTGTTGCCTTTTTGTTATGAAGTCAACCCGACACAAAGTTACCTGTTTTACACGAATTTGTTGTGAACCATTACACAACCTGCTCATATTCGCACACCTCTAGTTTTAGCTATGAAGATGGTACATTCTGCCTTTTAAGACTCGATTTTGTTTCTGTAGGTTTTTGTAATCGGACCAGTGAAGCAAGTGAGGAAAGCAGAAGCCATATTAAGGGGAAGGATGCTGGAAGTCTATTAGTGAAATGCATATGTTATCATGCACTTCTTGTCCTTCCTGCTTACATATTGTGTAATAAGCCCAAATGAAAAAATTGGTTACCTTGAGTTTTCAAATATGATATGTGGGATGTTTCATATACCATTGTGTTCCTTGCATGTTGGGTTTTTTATTATGAAAATGATTGCTTGTGCACCAACACATTGGCTAATGGGTGTGTAGCTTGGCCCTGAGTCCCTGACATATTAATCTTTTCACCAATCTAAAGCTTTATTAGTTTGGGGTGGATTGAGTTATATAATGTATGCAAGTTTTATGTTGTTTGTGGGAACAGATAACTGAATAGTTTCGAGTCAAGCAAATCACTCGTAAACAAGTTTTGTCGATTGTTTATAAATATTAATGCACTGAATATATTCTATAAAACTATGTTATTGACAGACTAAACTAATTCTTTTGAAATAAAATGGGTTAAGAGGTTGTAAACGTTAGTAAAAGGAGTTTTCCTATTGTGTCATGTTTTGACATGCTTAATTAGACATCATAGTTAAAGTTAGTTCTTACCAATAATATTGCTATGGGTGAGATTGTTGTTAGTTGGTTGGTTGAAGTTGGTTTGAATTTAAAAAGTATACTAGTCAACTCTTATATACCAATACTTTCAAATATTTTGAATGTTGTCAAACATAACCAAATGATTCTGTTCAACAGTTTTCTTATTCACATCCATTATCCTGGTGGCAAATACTATCAGCACGACTAAGGAAGCCGAAAAAGAACCATCATCTCGTTTCAAATCACATTTATATCTTTACATGTCATTTGCCATGTTATATCCCTTGACCTCCATGGAGAATGATTAAAGGCACTGTAATCTTCCAGATCTATATCCAAATGAAAGTGAAACTGCAATACACAAAATGTCATCAGACAACTACAACATAACACATTGCCCAAATCTCATAATCAAGGATCAAAACTTAAGTTATCTATTGTATAACTTGTACATTAAGGAAACAACCTGTTTATAATGCCATTTCCGCCTGCAATGCAGCAAGTTCATCTTCCTCAGCTGTGTTCTGGCGTTGAGCTGGACGTGCTGGTTGCTTGCCAGCAGGGACGTACAGTGGCACCGCATGAGCAGTTGTGGTGGGCTGGAGAAGTTGTTCTTCCAGCTCTGCTCCTTCTAATTCTTCAAGTTCAGCTTCCAATTCATCCTGCATTTATTCATTTACACGATATATACAACAATTACTTAACAAATTCAGCATCAAGTAGCATTTTGTAGCATGTGAACATTTTTTCCATATTTCCATCTAGGCCTTGAGCTTCTCACATGACATGAAAAAATTCCACATAATATTACTATACAAGTTGACAAAATCATATGACCATGAGGTATTACAAGCAACTGAAGAAAGTACCTCATCAAAATCAGCTGCTGCACCAATAGGTGTTGACAATGCTTCCTGAATTTGTTTCATGTCCTCGGTTTGCTCATTTATTTCATCCATTGTTTTGTCAACATCATCAATGTTCCTGCATATACAAAATGCATAAATGTTATAACAGAAGGTGGTTCACACCATTTTCTTGCATTCCCAGTTCTCCATTTTGTGGGTCTAATCTCTATCCCCCTCATGATATGTGACCCACAATCATAATTCATATCTTTAATTGTTCTCATGGCATATAAAAACCACCCTAAAATAAAATGCTTAAGGACCAATTTTTGCTCACAATAAACAACATATATATGTGCATGTTAAGTGTAATAGTTTGGAGCTTACATTGCCTTCTGCATTGCCTTCATTGTTTGAGCACCAGTTCTTAAAGCATCCACAGTCTCTGTGGTAGCTTTTGCACCCTCTAGCATTATCATCTGGTGCCCAAGAATACATTTAAATTATTTTGACACGACTGTAAATGAGAATAAAACCAGATAGAAAAGTTTAAGGTGGTTTAATCAGAAAGGCACCTGATCATGAATACGCAATTGAAAATTTCCAAGTTGTTCAACTTGCTGTTCATATAGTCTCTTTCGCTTTAAACATTGTATTGCCGCTGAATTATAGCCAAAATGGAAAAAGAAGGAAACAACATTAATAACAAAGTAGAACTTTCCAGGATACAAAAACAAAGTTAAAGCAGCAAATGCTTCAATCGCCATAGCAATTTCAACGAAATATCCCAATGATATAAAATCGATTCATATTAATGAAAAATGCATGATCACATAAGCAGTTCACTGCTAAATTTTCAAACATATAAATAAGTGTTTGACTACTATCCCAATCCTCAAGATACCATATAAAAACTAATGATGATTGTACATCAAATAGAGCAAAACAAAAAAGATGAAACACAAATGGGTACCAAACTACTAATACATTGAAGATAGCTTTAAAGCATTCAACTTTAAGGAGTGTTGTTTGGGATTGTTTATTTAAACAACTTAACTACTTATTTGTTTTCTTAAAAAGCAGATAAGAGCTTCCGAGTGTTCGGATCAAGAAAAGTGTTAATGCTTTTCCACTTATTTTTGGGTTCAATAAGCAGTTTGAGATCGATAGTTTCAAACCGATTATTCTTGGAGGATTCAAAATTACAAGTCGACTCGTCTGCTTATACAGCTATACACATAAACTATCAAGCCATCTAAATCAGCTATCCCAAACGCCCCTTACGTAAAGCCCACGAGTCAATACATAAATCACAAAATCCACATAACAAAACACAAATGCAGAAACTTAAATCTGTACCCCTTTTGTTTTTAGCCCTAGTAAACTCCTTCGCCCTTTCTACCTCAGCAGCAGCTTTCTTCAACAGCACACTCTCTTTCTTCTCTAGCATGTCAAGTGTCTGCATAGCGTACAAAAATTATTATATAGATGAAAAAAAAAATTGACAATTAAATAGCACTTCCAAACGAACACACAAAACTAATCGCATAATGTACCTCATTCAATTTATCTAACGTAGTCACAGAGTTAGCATCTTGTTTAGGTTTCCTAAACAATCGCGTAAACATTGTTACACTCTTTGCTCCTGAAACCAATAGCTGTAACTTGTGATCAAGATCATAAACTAAAACACAATCGATCATGTAAACGTACTTGGTACCTGGTAATCAGCACGTATGAGGGATGGTCACAAGAATCAAATGATGATTTTGAATGTTTATTGATCGATCTATTGCGAAAAAGATGGTGAATGAATCGAAAGTGTGTTGAAGAATGAATGTATGTGTGGATCACAAAGTGTTATTGAATAATGAGGACTTTGGAGGGAAGAAGATACAAGGAAATTGGGTTATCCGCTTCGTGGGTTACGCCTTATGGGTCGCGTTTTATTGATATGTTTTTATTATTTTTCAAAATTTAAAACTATATAACATATCCACCAGTGGGGTGCTTGTGCGATACGACGGGGAACATAAGTCGAGCGCGGCCTACCTTGGGCTCAGCCCATTTACAAACCGAGCCAAGCCGGCTCAACTCGTTTACAACCAAGTTGATCTCGAGTCAAGTTTTTTTTTCGAGCGAGCTTCGAATCTCAGTTAAATTTGTTGGAAAACTGAATCAAGCAACAACTAATTTACTATTATCAAAAGACCACTCTTTATAATGATCATTAACCTTATCTCTACTAGGGGTGTTCAAAAATATCTAAAACCGTATCCGAAATATCCTCCGAAATTTCGGATTCGGATTCGGATAGTGAAATTCACTATCCGAAATTTTCGGATATCCGAAATTCGGATATCCGAAATTGAACACCCCTAATCTCTACAACTATATAATATAAAACCTATGGGTAAATTGGTAATTTCCTATTTTCGTAAGGCATCTAGAACAACTATTTAAACATATGGCACAAGTGTTTTATGCAAGTGTTCTTAAATTGTCCGTATTTAATAAACTTATTCTAATTAATTCATGAGTTAATGCATATGATTAAATTCACTATATTAATATTACTCTATTAATAATTGTAATTAACTTATATTTATATTTTTACTATTTAATTAAGTATTATATTATTAACTAAATACTATTTACCAAATTTTTACATAGTTTATAATAATATATAATAATAATAATAATAATATAATAAATAATAAATAATATAATATAATAATAATAGTAATAGTATTTAAAGTAATTATAATATTATTTACAAATAAAACAATTTAGTAATAAGTATGATATGTAATAATATACAAGTTATCAAACTAAAAATACAACTCTCAAAACTGTTTTAAGGTTATAAATCTTATATCATTTTTCTCTTATAATCATAAAAATATGATGGTTTATGAAATCTAAATTGTCATTATTATGTGCTAAATTAATGAACGTTTCAACATGATTTTTTTTCAAAACATAGTTGTAAATATAGTTTTTTATCCATATCTACGGATTGAATACTAATATACAAGTAATAAAAATCAAGTATTATAAATTTTAACCACACACGCACAAAGCGCGGGTTCACACACTAGTAGCTATACCATACAAAACTTGATCACTAAGTCTCCTAATCATACTCTAACACTAACAATAAATCAAATGTACTAAATCTTTTAGCCTATTAATTTTCTTATTTGTGTTTATCTCAACGCTAGTTTCACCTTTGTCCCTTCATCTTTAACATGTATACAAATTCAAGATTATAACTTTCAAAATCTCTAAACTTTTACACTAAAAATATAAATTTTTATTATTAAAAAATGTTTATTGGTTACTCAACTTAGCCAAAAAGAGCATGAAGAGCATTCATGGCATAATATTCTTAAGTATGAACACTTCTCTAATTATAGTAGTTTGCTTTATGAATGTGGCTCCTAACCACCGATGTCAGATAAGCTATAGAAAAAAAAAATCTTTTGGTTTAGCTTTAAAGGATTGTGTAATGTGTTTTTACACTTGTAATTACTTAAAGTTTTAATTTTATACAAAATTATTTTCTTATCCTCCTTATATGTACTATTATATGGTATAGATTCACACATGTCAATTTTCTACGTAGAAGGCTACTGAAAAGTATTTAATAATTAAACTTTCTGATTGTTTTAATATATTTTTGAGAATGCACTTCTTGTCACAATAATAACCTTCTTCTTTCTCTTGATGTTCATGTGCCTCTTGATTGATGCGATGATGGAATGCAGTTGGTTAGACCGTGAATTGGTTAGGGCGCGGCGCTGGATGATGGTGGTCTCAGTACACAAGCAACAATGATGGTTTATTTGTCCAAACCCTTTTTACTAGCACGAGCAGTTGTGGTGGCAGCATAAGGAATTTTGTGGAGAAAACCAGAGCAGAAAAGATGAGACTGAAATCAAAAGAAAGTGAGGAATCAGGGAAGAAATCGTTGACACTTGGGAGACTGAAGAAGACCTTGTGCTTTGGCTATGGAAGGTGCGGATCAGAGAAGAAGTTGTGTTTCAGTATCGCTTATTTTCATGACAACATAATGTTCTCTTAAATTCCAAACATACTCTTACGACCTGTTTTGGTCACACTGCGCGAGTTATCACCCACTAGTATAGATTATTTTTAAAGATTTAACAAATTATCATCCACTACCTTACTATTTGAGTAGAACTCACTTGATATATTTATTGTTATTGTAGTAGTAGTAGCAGCATACATGTGACACTAGTCACCACTTATCACTTGGAAGATTGTTTCAGACAACTGATAGTCCAAGCAGGCAACTACTTGAATCCAATGACCCACCATTTATAACGTCAATGGCTACAGCGACAATGCACCATTAATCTGAAATTAATCCTCAGATATAACTATTAGCTTCAAAATTGAACTTTAAAATTCTAAATGAAAATGATAGTAAGCCATGCACTTGATCTTGAGCTTTCACAGAAAGAGAAATGACCAATCACCAAGAAACCTGAAAAATGTAAAATATCAAGCCACTAATATAAAATAGACACTTCTTTCAAACGAAAGGCTAACCTCATTGTCTTAATCCTTGTTCAACACTTTTGGAACTTTGATGTATGGCTCCTCATAACTTGGAATGGCAGCTATTATGGCCTCCCTGTTACCAAATGATTACATTGTTTTTAGATTGTGTTTGAAGAACAAGCCATCACGCACATTAAAAAGAAGAAATAATAAAAACGTAGTACCTGTTGTCAAATGTTTCAGGACTATCCTCACGAAAGCTTCCTGCTTCGGTATCTATAACATAGTACATAATATCTCTATGTTATCCCAACATGAAAGATTGTCTACACATAGGTTTAACAGGTAGCAACTGATGTACAACACACCTGGGCGTATTGCTGGTTCAATACTTTGAAGATCCACATCTTGAAGTTGCCCAAACCTGTTCCACATGTTAAGTCATGTCATTTAAGCTCATTAATGTTGATTTACTTACAATTTTGAAATTATGAGATCACTAAGGACCTGCGCTCCTGCACTAGCATAACAGGGGTAAAGAATATTAAAATATTATTTCCTCTTATAGGCTTTGTTTAAACACGATCTGTAATAGGATTTACTTTTTGAGCATTGAGCAAAGTAGTTTGGTAGTCTCCTTTCTGAAATTATAAAACCATGGTGCAAAATCCAAACAACCTAACTATGTGAAGTTTGTAAAAAATAACAGCATCTAGTTTAGAAAGAAAGATTAAAATAGCGGATAAACAGATAACAGAATCACAACAATTCAAGATAATATTAATTAAAACATACATTTATAAAGAGAAGATTACCAGTCTACCACTTTCTGAATTTTGGGGGCAAACTCTTCAGCCTATATGCATAGAGACAAAAAGAAAATCAGTGTATATATATGCTGGCATAGCTTATTGTCAATACTTTGTATATATGCATTGCCGTTTGCAGATACATATGCATTAATGCAATGTCAACCACAATCAAACACTCTTTCGTAAGAACAGCTCTGAGTTCTTGGTATACAGACGATGGCATTGTTAATTTGTTTTTATTGATTTCCATGCAAAATTTCCATTCCGGTATCATCTAAAATGAACCCATTAATATGAAGTCTTAATGATCAATATTTAAAATGGATATAGTAGGTTCTGAAATCATCTAAAACTCACCATCAATAAGTAATCTTAATAATCTAAATACCCAATTTATCATTCCACCACTTTTGTGTTAGCTGTGTGAGTTTACAGAGGGTACCTCCTGCGGAGTAAGAGAGATTCGGGCAGTTTCTGCTAAACGAGCCACATTAGGTCTCTCCAAACCGGAATGAACGCAGTACTTACGGACTCCAACCCTAAGCATCCTCTCCTTCTGTGTAAAGGTTTGACGAAATTCATATTTTGTAAATTGATTGAGCAAAATACGATCAGACACAATTGCTGGAGACAGTAGAAGTAGTGCCCTGCTTCCCATTATTCGCTACAAACTGAAAGGAACTTTCAAATAATAAAACTGCACAACTATTTTTTCTTAATACTTCATCAAATTAACAGAAATTTCACTAATCAAACTGCACAACTATTAACTGTCAAGATCATCTTTGATATACAACCTCATAAATACCATTTCAAGCATGAAGTTTGTAACTGTTTACCGTTGTATTCGTGAACGATTGTGACTCAATCAATGATGAACAAACTTGCAGCAAAGAGGATAGCAAGTCCAACCAAAACCTCAAGCTAGTATACTTGACCAATTTGTCAGACAAAATATGAAATTCAAAGTTTTTCAACAAGAATCCCAAATCTAATGTCATTCGAACGAAGTAAAATCCTAAGTAATGGGTGCATACAGCAATGAACAAATCAAACCTACTGCTATTCTATCCAAATTAAACAAAGGAAAACCCTAATTACAGAAAATACAATCAAACAGACGAAAAATATACCTGCAAGTCAAATACTTGATGATTATAAGGAGCGAATGGCAAGAGATGTGATAGAAAGGAGGACAATTTAAGTGAAGATGAAGGATAAGACGATTTGAGTGAAGATGAAATTTGGTAGAATTTAGCCCAAGTGTTCTAACTTCTAAAAGAACTCATGTTGGGTATTAAACTATTAATTACCAAGTGGCCCAGTAAGGGTCGGCCCATGATGGTTAAACAAGTTGGTTCAATTAAGGGTAATTCAAGTTAGTTGTTTAGATAAGAATAATTTGTATTATAGATAAGATCTATAGTTAGAAATAGAATCTTATGTGCCTATATACCACAACCGAGATTAGGGTTGGGTATGAGTTTATTGTATTGTGGTTTTAAAATAGTTTTCATTATATAATAAAGTGAGTTCTCTTAAACATTGTTTTGCTTTGATTGATATTCCCATATAGAACTTGAATTGGTATCAGAGCCAAGTTCAAGATCTAGATCAATCAAGGTAAACGTTGTAGTTCTAGACCTAACAACGCCTCTCACGTACGGCCAAAGAAAGAAGATGATGGCAGGAGATGCACCAACTGCACCCAAAGGCAAAGAACTAAGCACTACATCTGTTCAATGCCCAATGTTGACCCGGACTAATTATGCAGTATGGGGGATACGAATGAAAGTCGTCTTGAAGATCCATAAAGTCCGGGATGTGATTGATCCAGGATCGACAGATGTAGAAAAGAATGACTTAGTAATGGGCTTGCTGTTTCAGTCGATACCTGAGCATCTGATCATGCATATCGGTGATTAGGACACAGCCAAGAAGCTCTGGAACGCGATTAAGGCACGTAATGTAGGGGCGGATGATATAAGTGCGTTGGAATAGTGTTTTAAGTGTCTAAACATTAAATATTACGTATGATTATTCGTTTATATGCATGTGGTTGAGTTGAATAGGTTGACTATGAGTTGGAAGTGATTTTGTAGGAAAAACAAGGAATTTGAAAGCTTACATGATAAAACAAGTCATTGGAGGAGTCAAGAAACGAAGTTTCAAAGTGCAGCAGAAAGGCTTCCACCGTAGCCTACTGTAGCCACCGTAGGCTACGCCAGCTCAAGTAAAAAATCAGCAGAATACACCCCAGCGTAGGCTACGCTGGCTGGCGTAGCCTAAGCCAGGACCCTTTTCAAAAACCCTTAAATACGCATTTTATTTAGGTTTTAGCCACCACTTGCCCCCTATTCGACCTAGAACGTTTAGAGACGAATTTTGGGCGTTCTGAGATCAATTTTTCACCATTCCAACTCTTAAAAACAAGATTCAATCATCCGGAATGCAAATCAACAACGGTTTTGAAGATCATTCAAGAACGATGAGCGGCTAATTTTCTCGTGATCGACTTCGGGTATTAGGTTTTGTGTGATTAGGTTTTTGTTTTTGTTTAACTTTGTTGGGATTAAACTTTAGAACCCGTTAAGTTCTTTTATGAGTTTAACTTGTGTTTTGATTATTTAAACAACGGCGTTGGTAAACTTTTATTTGAATATCATTTAATGTTCCGGAAATTATATGATTACAAGTTTTGGTTTCTAATTGAATTGGCATTGTGTATCAAGACCCATTAAGTCCTGATTATCGATATCACTTAATCATCGCACGTATAGAGTCCCTATTAAGGATTTTCCTTGAAGTTAAACTAAACAATTGCTGAAAACCAAACCTAGAACCGAAGTGGATTACTTTCTCTTATAATCGTTTTCTTAATCAAGTTTGATTCTTTCCAAGTTTTTTCTTAGTTTATTTATTAATTATTCCAAAAATCCAATTTTCACAGCCAAGAGGCAATAGTTAAGTAATTTGTTAATTTAATTAATCATTATTTTCTAAATCAAAGTACAATACACCGACCACTAATTCCACGAGGATCAACAACCCTACTTACCCTAACTAGTTTAAGGTGAATAGGAACACACATTTTAACATCTTATTTGATTGATACTTCGACATCGATCAAATTTTGGCGCCGTTGCCGGGGAATCGGTGCGCTTGGTGTTTTGTTATTTTATTTGTTATATAAGAAAAAAAAATCTTTTTTGTTACTTGTTTTATTTTAATTGTTTTTATTTTTATGTTACGCTTGGTAGTTTAAGTGTGCAGGTGACAGATTGTATGCATACTCGATATTCGGGCAGGAAATCACCGCTAGTGTTTGATCAGACAAACTATCAGCTGCTTGATCAATGGCTTGTGAAATTGATGTAGTTGGTAACCCTGATCAATGCAAGACACGATTATACCTTGCTGATTTCTCTATCTCTCTTGTTTGATCCAGAGATAGAGAAATCAGCAAGGTATAATCGTGTCTTGCATTGATCAGGGTTACCAACTACATCAATTTCACAAGCCATTGATCAAGCAGCTGATAGTTTGTCTGATTCAACTAACATGGATAATACAAACAACCAACCATCTCAAAATCCAAACCCTCCTCCCAATAACCAACACCAAAACCCAAATCCACCCCCACCACCAAATAACAACCGCAACAACAACCTAAATCAATCACCACCCAACAATAATATGAATCAAAATAACCTCAATCAAGGAGACGACTTTGATCATGTAAGCATGCATAGTGTTCACACGGGTGATGAAGATTATGAAGATGAGTGGGATAACAATGAAGAACCCTATAACGATGCAAATTATGATGCTTGGAATGGAAATTTTGGTGGAGGTGATGGACAAAACGGAAATAACAATCGGGGGAATGATCAACATGGGTGGAATGCACCACCTATCAACCAACAAAGGGGTAGGGTTAATAATAACGTCAATCAGCCAAAAAGACCTCAAAGAGCTCAAGTACAAGGTGTGGATAGCCATTTTAGACCGGCTATTTCTGAAAATCCAAATCCCATCGCACCTCCAAATCGTAGAGGAAGAGCTTTTGATGTACGCCCTCATTATCTCACTATTCTTCCTGCATTTAGAGGTACTGCAACAGAAGAACCATATGTGCATCTTGCTGAATTTGATGCAATATGTAGCACTATTGGTGGGAATCACTTCACATAAGATGAAGTGAGGTTGCGATTGTTTCAATTCACTTTGAAAGACAGAGCTAAGCAATGGTTCCTTACCTTGCCTGACAATAGTATTCACACATGACAAGAAATGCAACAAATATTTTTAGATGAATATTACTCTATGGGTAAGACCAGTGACGCAAGAGAGGCTATTCGATCTTTCCAACAACAAGCAGGGGAATAATTTCATGAAGCATTCACTAGGTTTAAGGAACTTATTCGCATGTGTCCACACCATGGAATTGAATGTTGGGAGTTGATAAAGGCTTTCTCGGATGGATTGACGACTAAGGAAAGAAAATATTTATATTCTACAAGCAATGGCACATTCCTTTCCAATCATGAAGATGCAGACTGGGAATTTTTAGAAAGAATGTGTAGAAACTCCAAGGCGCAAGCCTCTGCCAGTAGACGATCTAAACCTAATTCGGTACGATCTAAACCTAATTCGGTACGATCAACCACGGTTGACTATGAGACTAAGGAGCGGATTGCAGCATTGGAAAGACAATTGGCAAGGTTAGGGCGAACGGGTACAAATGAGGTTGCAACTGTAGGATATGATGTGTGTGAAGAATGTGGTGAGTTAGGTCATAATGTTGATGCATGTCAGTTGGTGATGGAAAGAAAAGAGGAAGTTAATCAAGTTTACGGAGATCGAAAGCAATTCTATATGAATTCCAATACTTAACATCCCAAATTGAGAAATCATCCTAACTTTAAGTATGGAAATGCTTCAAACCAGATGAACCCTAATTTTCAAGGTAATAATCAAGGTGGTCAAGCTTATCAGAACCGAGCACAAGGGAATTATAATCAAAGTGGTTATCAAAGAACTTCATATTCTCAAGGAAACAATCAAGGAAACTACAATCATAGGGATCAACAAGGTAGTTCATCATGCAACTATCAAAGTAATGCTCAATTTGGACAACTTGGTGGTGAAGAGTCTACAAATGCAAAGTTGGATGCTTTGATGAACATGATGAAAGAGAATATGAAATGGAACAAGAGAGAAAATGAAATTAGGGACAAGGCTTATGAAGCCTTAAATAAACAAGTGGGTCAAATTGTAGAGGATATGACTCAAATTAAAAGGAACCATGGAAAGCTACCGAGTGATACCACGGTCAATCCTCAACATCAAGGAACCAACACAGAAAACATGAGAACTGTTCACATCAATTCGGTTAGTATCCTTCCTAATTCTAAAATTATTGATAATGACTTTACTTCTTTTTCACAACAAGTTACAGATAAGGAAGAGAAAGCCGATACAGTGGAAGAGAGTGACCCAGGAGCACCTATCATTCCAATAAAAGTGGGGAAGTTGAAGATAAAAATAGCACTTTTGGATTATGGAGCAGCTGTTAGTATCTTGCCAGGTATGTTATATGATCAGTATGACTTCGGTCCTTTAGAGAAAGTTGACACCACTGTGGTGTTAGCTGACTTGACTCAAAAATGTCCTCGGGGGATGGTAAAGAATGTTATAATCAAGTTGGGAGAATTTTACTACCCTGTGGACTTTATGGTGCTCGATTTTGCACCAGTGAGAACGAATGAGCAACCGAATGTCATATTGGGTCGACCATTTTTAGCAACTGCGAATGCTCAAATCAATTGTCGGGATGGAACAATTGACATGACTTACGAAACTCGTAAGTTACGTTTTAATGTATTTTCCAAGTCGATTAATTATTTTGTTAATCATAAAGTTTTTGTGGCAGATATGACTAACGTGTGTGTTCCTACTTATACTTCACATGTAAGCATGAACACCACTTTTAAGAATGATTTTGAGTATGATAGGGATAAGCATGTGGAGTTGAAGGAATTGGTGGATTTAAAAGAAAAGAAAAAGCCAATTATGAAGTTGGAAACAAAAGATGTGAAACCTAAAATGAAGAAAAAAGTTGGTGATCCACTTGATCCTATAAAAGACAGAGTTGAGGCATTAATGTTTGGGCCACAATGCGATCTAGTTGAAGAACTGCCAGATCATTTGAAGAATACTGGAGTCAAGCATCCTACTCGACCACCATGAGTGGTCGCAGGTACGGTCTGGCTGAAGACCTAAAACTTAGCGCTAATCGAAAGGCAACCCGAATTTAATTTTTATGTTTTGTGTTTGATATGTCTATTTAAGTAGTTTATTTTGATAATCGTTACGTTTGTGTCTGGGTCGGTTCGGGTTGGAAAAGTCGTTTGTGTTGATTAATTGAATAAATTGATTTTCAAAGAAGAAAAAAAAACTCACACACTTAACTTAAATAATTGGAGACAATGTATCTCAAGTGTGGGGATGAGGGAAAATTTGGAAAAATTTTATTGTTTTTAAGCAATCCAATCAAACATGAAAACGACAAGCACATCAATTGATTCTTACCATGTTTGATGTAAGGGTCCTTAGTCATGGTCTAATTCTACGATAGCAAAAATAATTATGTTAGCAAGGTTTTACAAAAAATTAAGAACTGTCTAGTTAGGGTTAACAGGCTAATGGTGTAATAAAAACATGCACACACCGGCAACCCTAATTCCTACTTGGTGAGATTTTGAAGCTTACTAGATTGTTAGTTCACATTAAAATTTGTTTCAATTGTTGAGTGTAGGCCATATGTTTATTTGTTTTAGAACTTGTGTGATTTGATACATACTGAGATGGTAAATTTGATAAATGCACATAGATGATAGAGGCAATCTAGGATACCCTTCTCTTTTAACACCATTTTTTTTGATTCACCCGTTACCTAAAATCCCCCCTAGTACCATTTTCGAGCCTTAAACCGTTTATTTTGACAAACTCATATCAATAAAACTCAAATCAAAGTTTACCCAATGTGACCAAGTTACCACTATTGATAACATTCAGACTAGCTTCAGTATTTGATTTATGATAAAAGCAAAAAAATAAAAAAAAATTAAAAAAAACTAGAAAAAAAAATAAAAAAAAAGAGAAAGAAAAGAAAGATGCAAATTGTTGGTTATGGGTTAAATATGCACCCGTGCGTTTGCTTTGTTTGAATAATAGTTATGTCAATAAGGGTGTCAACGGTTGGTATTGCCTTAATTTATATTTTAGCCACACTCACAGCCAATCATCCCTACCTTAACCTAAGCCCAAAACCCGTAAGTCCTTTTGATGTGTGCATGGTCAATTTATTACCGTGGAAGCTTGATTGTCACCCAAGTATATGACAACAAAGTTTCATATGTCGACCTTTCGAGTGATATATTGGTGCAATTTTCACCAATCCAGAAATAAACCGAGAGGAGTGAAAAATGGTGAGGGGTGTGTCGCATGACAATAAAAGCCGGAAGCTTGTTAGGTTTAATTAGTCAAATTCTATTTTGAATTAAATTTAACATCCTTTACTTGTTAATCAAACATGATTATTGAAATTCTAGAATGGGTATGACTTTGGACCATAGCTAAGACATAGCAAAGGATTTTGATTTACAATGTTTTGAATTTGATTTGCTTGAGGGCAAGCAAAGGTTAAGTGTGGGGTTGTGATATAAGTGCGTTGGAATAGTGTTTTAAGTGTCTAAACGTTAAATATTACGTATGATTATTCGTTTATATGCATGTGGTTGAGTTGAATAGGTTGACTATGAGTTAGAAGTGATTTTGTAGGAAAAACAAGGAATTTGGAAGCTTACATGATAAAACAAGTCATTGGAGGGGTCAAGAAACGAAGTTTCAAAGTGCAGCAGAAAGGCTTCCACCGTAGCCTACTGTAGCCACCGTAGGCTACGCCATCTCAAGTAAAAAATCAGCAGAATACACCCCAGCGTAGGCTACGCTGGCTGGCGTAGCCTACGCCAGGACCCTTTTCAAAAACCCTTAAATACGCGTTTTATTTAGGTTTTAGCCACCACTTGCCCCCTATTCGACCTAGAACGTTTAGAGACGAATTTTGGGCGTTCTGAGATCAATTTTTCACCATTCCAACTCTTAAAAACAAGATTCAATCATCCGGAATGCAAATCAACAACGGTTTTGAAGATCATTCAAGAACGATGAGCGGCTAATTTTCTCGTGATCGACTTCGGGTATTAGGTTTTGTGTGATTAGGTTTTTGTTTTTGTTTAACTTTGTTGGGATTAAACTTTAGAACCCGTTAAGTTCTTTTATGAGTTTAACTTGTGTTTTGATTATTTAAACAACGACATTGGTAAACTTTTATTTGAATATCAGTTAATGTTCCGGAAATTATATGATTACAAGTTTTGGTTTCTAATTGAATTGGCATTGTGTATCAAGACCCATTAAGTCCTGATTATCGATATCACTTATCGCACGTATAGAGTCCCTATTAAGGATTTTCCTTGAAGTTATACTAAACAATTGCTGAAAACCAAACCTAGAACCGAAGTGGATTACTTTATCTTATAATCGTTTTCTTAATCAAGTTTGATTCTTTCCAAGTTGTTTTCTTAGTTTATTTATTAATTATTCCAAAAATCCAATTTTCACAGCCAAGAGACAATAGTTAAGTAATTTGTTAATTTAATTAATCATTATTTTCTAAATCAAAGTACAATACACCGACCACTAATTCCACGATGATCGACAACCCTACTTACCCTAACTAGTTTAAGGTGAATAGGAGCACACATTTTAACATCTTATTTGATTGATACTTCGACATCGATCAGCGGACAGGGTAAAAGAAGCACACCTGCAGACCTTGATGTCGGAGTTTGATCTACTCAATATGAAGGATGATGAAACCATGGATGACTATGCCGGAAAGCTATCCGGAATAGCCTCAAAATCTGCTGCACTAGGACAAGTCCTAGAAGAATCAAAGGTTGTCAAGAAATTCCTAAAAACACTCCCGAGATCAAAGTTCATACAGATCGTGGCCTCTCTGGAACAAGTTTTGGATCTAAACACAACCGGTTTTGAAGATGTCGCAGGTCGTCTAAAGGCTTATGAAGAACGGATTGGCAAAGAAGAAAATCAAACCGGTAATCAATTTAAACTCTTGTTTTCGAAAGCTGAGTCATCTAACACTCACAGGGGCACGGATGGATCACGAGGGCGAGGTAGAGGTGGTAGTGGAAGAGGCCGAGGTCGAGCCAATAACCAAAGCCAGACCACCTACGATTATAACCAAAGAAAAGATAAAGAAAGAAAGTATCGCTCGAAGATCATCTACTACAGATGCGACAAAGCAGGTCACCTTGTGTCAAATTGCCAAGAAAGAATAAAGAAGATGCAGGAAGCACATCTAAATGAAACCGAAGATGTCGATGATGCTGTGTTCATGCATGAACTAGTATTTCTAAACAAGAGGAGGCTGCTACCAAAGGAACTCGAAACCGCCTCGGTGGAGAGCAACGTTTGGTATCTCGATAACGGAGCAAGCAATTATATGACCGGTAACAAGTCATACTTTTGCGAACTCAACGAGAAAGTGACTGGCCGAGTCAAGTTCGGAGACAATTCCTGTGTCGAAATTAAGGGAAGGGGAGCAATCCTATTCCAAGAAAAGAACATGCAGCAGAGTCTATGGACCGAGGTCTATTATATACCCTAATTGAAGAATAACATCATCAGCCTTGTACAAGCCACCGAGTCCGGTTGTGACATTCGATTGAAAGATCGAATACTAACCATGCATGACGCTAGAGGAAAGCTGCTCATGAAAGTTGAAAGGTCACCAAGTAGGCTCTATAAAATACAACTGACAGTCGAAACACCCATATGTTTGCAATACAAGATCAACGATAGTGCATGGCAATGGCATGCATGCTTGGGCCATACAAGTTTTGAAACGCTAAAGAAGATGGGGCAAGAAAACTTGGTGAGTGGGCTGCCAGTAATAACACAAGAAGCACAAGTGTGCGTGGCCTGCTTAATCAGAAAGCAAACAAGAAAGATGTTCCTAAAGTCAAGCAATTTTCGAGCCTCCAAGGTCCTTGAACTGGTTCACGGTGATTTCTACGACCCGATAACACCACCAACCTTGACGGGTAATCGATATATTTTTATGTTAATTGATGATCACTCACGATATATGTGGACATTCTTGTTAAAGGAAAAGAGTGATGCCTTCCCAACCTTCAAAAGGTTCAAGGATTTGGTGGAGAAAGAGACAAGTAATTCCTTAAAGACCTTTTGAACCGATTGAGGAGGCAAATTCACATCAAAAGAATTCCAAGACTACTGTGATCACGATGGAGTTCATCGTCATCTCACAACACCATACACGCCTTAACAAAATGGCGTGGTGGAGCGAAGGAATCGAACCCTCATAGAGATGACGAGGAGTATAATAAAGACAATGAAGGTGCCAAGCTATATGTGGGGTGAGGCAGTGCGACACTCCACATACCTAATCAACAGAATCTACACACGAGCATTACAAAAGCATACGCCCTATGAAGCATATAAAGGAGTCAAACCGAAAGTCGATCACTTAAAGGTATTTGGGTGTGTGGCCTACGCCAAGGTGGAACATGTAAATATGAAGAAGCTAGATAACCGATCAAGACAGCTAGTTCATCTAGGAGTCGAACCAGGCACCAAAGCTTATCGACTCTTTGATCCCACAACATGGAAGATCGTCGTAAGCCGAGACGTGGTATACAACGAATCTAAAGAATGGAACTGGAGCAATCAAATTGAGCACAGAAGCATCCCAGGCACTTTCACAATTGCTTGGGGTAGCCCGAATGCAAATGGCACCCAGCCGGGTGAAGACACTCAATCAAATAAAAACCAGGATTCACAGGATAGATTAGAAGAACCACATCCGACTCATAAAGACACCAAGAATGAGTCTGGCATGGCTCCACAAAACGGTACCGAAGGAGATGATGAAACGGCCCTAAGCACTCACCAAACTCATGAAGATCAAGGACAAATAGGCCCAAGAAGATCAACGAGGGTGTCTACTCTTCCCAAGAGACTCCAAGATGATTATATAATATTATCAAAAGAGTTACTGCTCTCTACCGAAGAAGAACCATGAAGCTACAAAAAGGTTAAGGCGAGTGAAGAGTGGATTAAGGCCATGCATGCAGAAATAGACTCCATAAACAAAAACAACACTTGGCACCTAACCACCCTACCAAAGGGGGTAAAACCCATAGGATTGAAGTGGGTTTTCAAGTTCAAAAGAAACGCAGATGGTACGATAAATAAACACAAAGCCAGGTTGGTTGCAAAGGGATATGTGCAACAACCGGGAATCGATTTCGACTAAGTATTCGCCCCAGTAGCTCGAATTGAAACAATTCGACTCCTCGTAGCATTGGCTGCCACGAATGGATGGGAACTGCACCACTTAGACATAAAAACAACTTTCTTACATGGAAAATTAAAAGAGACCATGTTCGTCTCACAACCAGAGGGATTCGAAAGAAAAGGAGAAGATAACAAAGTATATAAACTCTCAAAAGCACTATACGGCCTGAGACAAGCACCTCGAGTGTAGAACACGAAGCTTGACACTATCTTGAAAGACATGAAGTTTCAACGATGCATGAAAGAACAAGTAGTCTACCGCAAGGCAGGAGGGAAACACCTTCTAATTCTGGCCGTTTATGTTGATGATCTATTTGTTACAGGCACAGACACAAGGCTTGTTGAAGAATTCAAGAAAGGAATGGTGAAATGATTCTGGAATCGAGGTTACGCAACACGATAATGGAATATCCATTAAATAGTAAGGTTATGCCCAAAAGATTCTAAAAGAAACAGGTATGTTAACTTGGAACCCGACGCAAGTCCCGATGGACCCAGGGTTAAAACTTTCAAAGGCTGGCAAGGAAGAAGAAGTAGACCCAACGGAGTATCGGAAGATTGTAGGTTGTCTACAGTATTTGTTACATACAAGACCATACATAGCATTCTTTGTAGGTTTGGTCAGCCGATACATACAAAGCCCTCGGGTATCATATATGGCAGCAATAAAGCAAATATTGAGGTACCTGAATGGAACAATGAACTACGGGATCAAGTTCGTTAAAGGAGGATCAAGGCACATTATTGGGTATAGCAACAGCAGCCACAAGGTGGATCCAAATGATGGTAGGAGCACCTCGGGCAATATATTCTACTTTGGTTCAGCACCAATAATATGGAGCTCGCAGAAGCAAGCCACGGTTTCCCTTTCGTCGTGCGAAGCAGAATTCATGGCAACAACCGCAGCCGCGTGCCAGGCTATATGGATCCAAGAATTACTTAGCGAGACAACTGATTGGGACCGCGAGAAGGTAATCATTCGGGTAGACAACAAATCAGCAATCACACTTACTAAGAATCCGGTGTTTCATGGTAAAGTAAGCACATACACACCCGATACCACTTCATTCGAGAATGCGTGGAGAATAGTCAAATGGAAGTGGAATATGTTCCCGGAGAAAAACAGAAGGCGAACATTCTGACAAAGCCATTGGCCCGAATCAAGTTCCAAGAAATGCACAAATTGATTGGTGTCAAAGATCCCCCTAAATCCGACTCGAAAATTAAGGGGGAGTATGTTGGGTATTAATTACCGAGTGGCCTGGTAAGGGTCGGCCCATGATGGTTACAAGTCGGTTTATTCAAGGGATAAGGGTAATTCAAATTAGTTATTTAGATAAGAACAATTTGTATTATAGATAAGATCTATAGTTAGAGATAGAATCTTATGTGCCTATAAATACCATAACCAAGATTAGGGTTGGGTATGAGTTTATTGTATTGTGGTTTTGAAATAGTTTCCATAATATAATAAAGTGAGTTCTCTTAAACATTGTTTTGCTTTGATTTATCTTCCCGTATAGAATTTGAACTCACATCCCATTTTTTAGTTTTATTATTATAATTACACTAAAATCATTATTTTTTCTCTTTTTTAATTAAATAATATATTTTTATATATTTTTCATTAGTCTGTCTCTCTCCTCCACTCACAACCACTTTCAAAAATATTAAAAAATTTATAAGGATTCAATTGTGAATCTTTAAATTTACAGATGAGCAGTAATATTTTCTCTCTCCTTTACTCACAACCACTCAAAATCATTTCATATAATATAAGGACTCCCACTCACAAATTATTAAGGAATGGGCTGGAATGCTCTAAGGGCTTTCTTTCTGGCGATTTTCGACCCGCGGCCCTGATTTTTCTTCAAAATTTTAGTTTGTTTTTTCAAAAAAAAATTAAAAATTTTAATAATTCGCACTATTGATTATTTACTATTATTATCCAAACTAATAATTTTATCAATATATCACCTAATTTAAAAAAACACCTTTAAGAAGTATTATAACAATAAATTCAAAAATCATTTTTCTAAATGTTTTAATTTGTTATATGTAATAAACTTGATTAGTTAAAGCATGTTAAAATTTTAATGAGATTTTTACTCAAATTTGTTTAAACAATGAATGTTGGGCTAAAATCGTTAAACCAACAGAGATAGGCCATGTTGAAAAAATATATCAAAAATTAAGCGAGACTTATCACTAACTGACTTAGGACATAAGACTTTAAGTTTGGAAGAAGAGACGACTAGCCAAATCATCTATATTAAATTTTGTTTCACAATCTGAATTGATTATATATATGTATAATTAGGTTATAAAATTGAAGCTCATAACTTGTGAGAACCTAAGACTCGTGCTTATTTAGTTACACTCTAGAGACACCCAAGGGAAATTAGAGAAGGTAAAAAGAATGGTGATGTGAAGTTGTTGTTGCATGCAAGGAAAGTGAAAAAAACAAGAGCCACTTCCTCCCCAAGGTGTCTCTACCTTTTCTAAATTTCTAATGTCGTTGAACACTTTTTTAATTAGTGTTCACTCGATAGATAATGAGAGTTGAGACTTAGGAGGCTTTAGTCTTTCGAGAGGGCCAACGTAAATAATGAAATGGCTAGTCTAGCTTAAGTCTTACACATATAAAAACACTACACAACAAATGAAGGTCTTTTAAGAATGGATGCCCAGAGACCTAGCTTTACAAGCTTTGAACTTGGGCCGCCCCATGCTCCTCTAACAACAAGATGATATCTTGCATTTTTTTTATATCAATTTGTTGATTTTATAATAAAACGTATCATTTGTGTCAATATTATAATTCAGTCTACAAGTCATTTATTATGCGTTTGACTAATAATCAAATATTTAAAATACTATCCAACAAATATATGAATAAACTTTTCTAACAAGTTCAATACCCCCAGCTTCTAATAAAATAAATATATTATTACATTTGAATATATTTTTTTGAGTGACCGTTGTCATTCAAGATTTTATACTTAGGTAACATTCAATCAATGAAATTCAGAACTCACCATCGACTTAAGAAGAAAAGCAAGACGAATTTACAGCAATCAGGGAGTCTTGTTTGATAAACTTGATTCAACGAAAATAAGAACACCATCCCCTTGAAATCCAAAACATAAATAAAAAATTGGTGGAACTAGGAATCGGTGAACCACAGTATGAGCTCTTTAAAATTCTACTAGATGAATCTAGGGGCTGTTTGGTTGGGTCTGACAAATCTCGGTCAGACGTGCACGTCTGAGACGTGCCTTGTTTGGTTGATTGCATCTTACCGGAGAATAGGTCTGACCAAACCCCTTATTCGGTCAGATCTAAACCCATATCTGACCCGAGTCAGATGTGGAGTAGGGGTTCATGGTGGTGGTTCGTGACGGCGGATCTGCGACGGTTGGGTAGGGGTTCACGGTGGCGGTTCGCGACGGCGGGGTACTGGTTGTGCTCACAAGCGACGGCGGATCTGCGACGGTTGGGTAGGGGTTCACGGTGGTGGTTCGCGACGGCGGGGTACTGGTCGTGCTCACAAGCGATGGAGGATCTGCGACGGTTGGGTAGGGGTTCACGGTGGTGGTTCGCGATGGCGGGGTAGGGTGGAGATGACGGGTGGTGGTTAGGGTTTTCCGGTGACAACTTGATTACGGAAGGGGAGGTGGTGGGAAGGGGGTATGGGGTTGGTGCTGGTGGTGGAGAAGACGATGGTTGCCGGAGAAGTCGGGATTGCTTCTGCCATGAAGGTGTGTGTGTGTGTGTGTTGGATGTGGGAAGTTGTTATCTTGTGAGTGGGGTGGTAGGGGGGAGTGTGTGGTTTTTAATTTTCCTTTTTACAAATAAACGCACTTATTGGTTCAGACCTTTTATTGGTTCAGACTTCTTACTGGTTCAGACCTCTTACTCATACAGCACTTATTCAATCAGATGTTGCCAAACAGTTGTCGAGAGACAGAACCAGGAAGAATGTAAAAGACGAGGGGGCATCTGGTTACATCTTGAACTATAAATTAAATTTCAAATGGCGCTCCTCCGATAATTGATAATTCGACCGTTGTGTAAACGAGAGAGAGAAACCACATCATCCTTCTTCTTCTTCTTCTCTCTCTCTCTTTATTCAAACGGATTCACAATCTTCCGTTTTTTATATCTACAATCCTTCAACATCTCATGGCAATCGCAACCGAATCGCAGACGCCACAAAAGGTATATATCACACAATCATCTTATAATCATGTTATGTATATTTTCATATATATGTTTCTGCAGGATATGAATTCATAAACAAATTGGCTTCACGATATCTGCTTTTTATGCGATCTTAGGGCTTGTGGTTTGTGCTAGGGTTTGTGTTTATGCTAATTCCGTTTGAATCTTATATTCTATGAGTTGTGAGAAATCGCTAGGGTTTACGTGTTGTTGTTATTACGCCTTTTCTCTCTTCGTCGTTTTATCTTCCAAGTTTTTGAGAATAAAACTGAATTATTTTCGATTTGGAGGTTATTTGATACGAATAGTCCTACAGTTTGACAATTTGCGTACTAAGAGTTAACATGTTCTGAAAGTTGTATGTGTGCATTTTAAATTTGGAAGAGATTATGAGTCGGATTGGTTTGAGCTTTTGAAGTCAATTAGTAGCTTCTATTGTTGCTCAGGTTCTGATGGATCACAATTATGCATTATAGTTTGTGTGTTTAAGTTCTTTGTTGAGTTTACGAGGTGCAAATTAGGCAATTCTGGAAACGTGGCTGCATTTAATCTGCAAATGTTCAAAGTATTGTAGTTCCAATTGATCTGACTTCTTCCCTTGATAAATTTATGAGTTATGAAGATAGTGTTGGGTGTGATATCGACAAGAAAACCTTTGATTCAGGATGCTGTGAGGTATTTGATTGTCATGGGATTTTAATTGATTTCTATTGATTGTGATGTATTATCCAGGCTTCTACAGAGGTAGCAGCAGAAAAAAAGAGATGGACGCTTAATGACTTTGATATTGGGAAACCACTTGGAAGGGGGAAGTTTGGTCATGTTTATATAGCTAAGGAAAAGAGGGTTAGTATATCAAATCCAATTATTATGCTCAAGTCTTAACACATCAGATTGTAGATCTTTATCAGCTAATAGTGTCACTTTCATATTATGTTGAAGTTAGTTTGTTTAGATTTTTTGGAATACGGACTCTCAGCAAGTGGGTGTATATGCATTACATTCTCTCGTAGAGGAATAGGTGGACTATCATGGTGATTGATTATTATTAGTGCTTTAAGCATAATTTCATTAAGTTATCTGTTTTATATCATGTAGATTCAGAATTTTTTTTGGTTTCAAACGGTCCTAACCATTTTGTATCAACAATTTAAGCTACATCGTGAATTTACCTGAGTTAATGTCTCGACTTTTATTAATAAGTAGATTGCCTTAATTGGTTATGAATGGTGCATTATATATGAATACACCAGTTTATGAATAATATATGTGTTTTCTGAAACAGAGCAACCATATTGTTGCACTAAAGGTGCTTTTCAAAAGCCAGCTTAAACAATCTCAAGTGGAGCACCAGCTTCGCCGTGAAGTGGAAATACAAAGCCATCTAAGACACCCAAATATCCTACGACTCTATGGTTACTTCTATGATCAGGTATAGATTTTTTCTAATATTTTGTTTGTTAAAATGGCAACTTCTACAGTTTCATTTTCTAAGCTCATAAAAAATTTTCACAGAAAAGAGTGTACCTGATTTTGGAATATGCTGCCAAAGGAGAACTCTACAAGGAACTTCAAAGGTGCAAATACTTCAGTGAAAGGCGTGCTGCTACTGTAAGTCTTGCACATTGCTATCAGTTTTGTCAATTTATATAATTTGAGTAGAAAAGAGTGTGATTATAGTTTTGTATTTACTTGAGGATAAAGATGGACTCAACTAATATTGATCTATTTTGTGGATAGTATGTTGCTTCATTAGCGCGAGCTCTTATATATTGTCATGGGAAGCATGTAATTCATAGAGATATAAAACCAGAGAATCTCTTAATTGGTGCACAGGTAATGTTGCGTAGTATTTTTATTTTGTGTTTGACTATTGATCTGGCAATAACATGAGGCGTACTTGTAACATCTTCAGGGTGACTTAAAGATAGCTGATTTTGGTTGGTCTGTGCACACATTTAACCGCAGGCAGACCATGTGTGGAACTCTAGATTATCTCCCACCTGAAATGGGTAAAATACACTCAATGAAATGACTTAAGATTCATATATATATATATATATATATATATATATATATATATATATATATATATATATATATATATATCTTAACTGTTCTTCTATATTCTAAGTTACTAATGGAATCACAGTGGAAAGTGCTGAGCATGATGCAAGTGTAGACATATGGAGTCTTGGTATTCTATGCTATGAATTCCTCTATGGTATTCCTCCCTTTGAAGCAAAAGAACACTCTGACACATACAGAAGGTAATGCAATTTTTGAAACATGGGCTGGTCAGAGGTTGAGTTCGCCCAGAATCTTCGCATTCAAAAAAGTTCGTTTTGTAGTAAAAATTTAGTGTGTTAACACATTTGCAAAACTAATCGTATTGTAGTGAAAAAAACTAATGTTTTGGAATAAAATGGTTTCTAGTTGGATTTATGATTAAGTACACATCTGGTGACTTTTGACCAATGACCATTTCCTTTATTGATATACTCCTACACATCGTAAATATGCAAATTCTTTGGCATCTAAAGTGATTTTTGATGCAATTGTGCAGGATTTTGCTGGTAGATCTGAAGTTTCCACCAAAACCGGTAGTCTCCTCAGCTGCCAAGGATCTTATCAGTCAGGTTTTTCACATAACACCATCACTCGTGATTAAATCTGGATTATAGAATCTTACTGTTATTTACGAGCTTTTAGTAAAACCACAGATGCTTGTTAGAGAAACTTCAAAGAGATTGCCTTTACACAAGCTTCTAGAGCATCCATGGATAATTCAGAATGCTGATCCATCAGGAGTCTACAAGGGTTAATCAGTAATCACCATCATCAATACCATGTTCATTATCATTCATTATCCTCTACCAATTAACACTTTGCCCTAGAACTCGAAAACAATATTTGTTGTGTATCTCTTTTTACATAACAAGAACATGTTGAAGTCCATAATGTTGTCAAGTTTTGATGATAGGAAAATCAGGAAACCACACACTAGTATAACATTGCAAACGGGTGTGTAAACATCGAATAAGATAATATAACAACCATAATCAGACCCTGTACTTTCCATCCATAACTAATTATTGATGGTCAAGTAAGGGTAAGTAGCAAGCAAACCTTACCTCTATCCACTAGGATGCGACACATATAATAGGATCAAAGCACCCAATAAAGAGAGAAACCTAATGTTAAGTAGGCAATCAATATATATTAAACCACACGAAACACACCATGAGTAACAATGTACAATGATGAACAAGGAGCACAAAATGACAATAATCACACCAGAACAACTCCGTTCTATCCTAGCTATACTAGCTACTCCTAATCTATGTCTAAACACCACAAAAAATAGAAACATGATATTTTACGTGGTTCATAGTTTGGTCTCGAAATGTTTGATGGTTGTTCAATGGGCAACTCCGCCTTACAAATAAATACATATTAAATATCTTAAAATATATATTTTTAATATCCTTATAATAGAAGAGAGACATGAAAACAAAAAATAAAAGGCCTAAAATAATAAGTGTCTTCGATTTTTATTTGTTTATCAGCATGAAGATTTCTTGAATCGAATCATTCTTCGCTAACGTGTTATGTGATCCGTCACTTGCATTCTTTCATTCTGTCATCACATTTTCAATACACCTCTTTCGCAGGTCTTTTGATCCTCACATACCGTAAGTGCTAATCCGATGTCCCTAATTCAATCCATGCCGGAAATTCTTGTCCTATACTATATACATCATTAAATGAGGTTTATAAGAAACTTTTATTTTTCATGGTTGGAGAGAAATAAATCTCAAAATCAAAAGAATAAAGGTGTATGCCGATCGGAGTCTATTTTTACTTTAACAAAATATATTATATAATTTTTGGTATGTTAAATAATTTTTTTTATTTTGCTTTATTTACTTAAAATAATTTTAATCTAGCTTCTTATAAATTTGTCGCTTATAGAATAACTGGCCCCAAAGTGGGGCAGGTTTACAAGAAAAATATGAAACAAAAAATGATATTGTTTATAAGATAATTGTTTAATCAACAGCTGAAATATTAATAAGAATATAGAAAATGCGTCATTTAGGATCAGTTTTTCTAATGGCAATTTGTGTTGACTCACCTCTTATCACTAGGTTCTTTTAGTAGTAAAGTTACAAATTTTAAAACGATGCAAATCTAATGTTCACTAAAATGTAAAATAGTTTGTAAAATCACTACTTTAACTAGATATAAAAATGTATGATAAAACTCACATGTAAACAAATATGTAATTCAAAGATCGAAATATTAAACTAGTCAAATTATTAAAGATAGTTATTTTGTAAATTCTAGTAGTGGTGTACGGGAAAGATTTGGATTCTGATTAAACAACCAAATTATGAATGAACATTTACAATGATTATAATATTCTTTTATCGATATATTTTTTTTAATAGTCGACATGTGTTGTAAATTGCTAGTTCAAGGGAGCGAAAACCCCTTAGTGACCTGGGGGTTTCAAGGGCGTATAGCCGTTAGCGAGGGTTTGAGGGCAAGACCCCTGATGAAATCCAAGAGGTAACGCCCTTGACGGGTCTCGATGCTCAATCAACGTGTGAAAATTTTTTATTACCTTGTTGTAACAATTTTAAAAGACATAAATAAAAAAGCGGTACAAACCGGTGTTTTGCTAGTTTGGACGGTCCGACCAACCCGACCTAAATCGTGGGTTTAGTTTGTTAGTAGTTAGACATACAATACTCATAAAAAACAAGTAAACAACCAAACTAAACAATAAACACTCCTATATCTATGATTTTTTGGTTTCCTTACTTATTGAACCCAACCCCATTTTATTATTGACGTTTGAGCTAAGATTACAAGCCGTTTAGCATAAACTGTTTCTTCTAAATAATCATAAACTAACATATGTGTTTTATTTGTTGACCATTTTATAATAAAACTTAAAGCCGTAATTACTAATTAAAGAGCCTTTTAGAAATGAAGTAACTAAGTTAGTGGTTCAAAATCAAAGTGAAAGTAGTAGATGAGATCTGGATTCTAGATTTAGGATCTGATGCACGGGTGCATCCCTAGAGCCTTGATGGCCGACCAATCACGCACTGCATACACGCTCACCCATGCATATATGATATATGTATGCACCTTCATTTCGATGCATAATTAACACTAGTTTTATTTAAGAGAAATTTCGATGCATAATTAACACTAGTTTTATTTAAGAGATAAGGTCCAGTTGCCACGACCTGGTTTATAAATCAACTTGCTAGATAATATTTTTCTTCACAGTTTTATTAATTTGCTCATTTTTAGTACATTCACAATAGAACTTTTTCTTCATTGCAATCTCCATTATATATATATATATATATATAAATTTCTTCTAGGTTGTCTTTAAAAAGAAGTAAACATTCTGATGGTAAGATGCATTCATTTTATTTAAAATGTTAGCTAAATTTTGCAAAATGTATGTATAAGTGATTATTCTAAGTAGATTAGAAGTTTTTATAAAACATGTTTAGACATTTATTATATTTTACATTCCATTAGGATCTTCATCTCCGTCTTACTTTTAACTTTTAAAGTTTTATGCATAGTGAATTATTAAATATAGACTCACTGTTAATCAAATTTTGTATTATTTTATGAGTTTCTTAAAAGAAAAAAATAATAAAATAAATGTTCATGAGTGTCTGAAAAGAAAAATAAAATAAAATAAGTGCGTTTATAAGTGAGATTGAGTTAGAGATAGAGAACAAGATGTGAGAGGTTAAACAAATTTTTTTTTTTTAAAATTTATCATATATAGTTAACTTATAAAGTTGGAGATGAATGTGCTACTGTGATGCTCATATAATTAGGTTGAAATAACTATTACTTTTGTACGTGGACATGAGTTAGTAGCCAGCAGTGGCGGAGTTATGATTTTTTTTTTCACTGGAGTCAATTTCCCGGTGTTTTGATGTCTCTTAACTTGATCTTTGAATTTCAGTCTTAGGGGCTGTTTGGCAACATCTAATTGAATAAGTGTTGAACCAGTAAGATGTCTGAACCAGTAAGATGTCTGAACCAATAAGTGGTCTGAACCAATAAATGTGTTTGGTTGTAAAAAGGAAAATTAATAAAATAAAAACCCCTAAATCCTTACCACTTCAAAACAGCCACATCCACCAACTCAAACCCTAACCAAAAACAACTTCAAAACAGCCTCTGAGCAGTTTCATTAGCATCGAGATTGCACTCCTTGAGCATTCGGACGGTGGTCGGAATCGTGAGGTCTTGAATCAGCTTGCGGACGGTGGTCGTGAGGTCTTGAATCAGCTTGCGGACGGTGGTCGGAATCGGAACCCTAGTGACACCGTCGTCGCCGCAGCCAGTGGCCATGGTTGTGGTGGTTTAGCGGAGATGAAAAAAGTGATGCCAACGAGGAGGTGGTGAAGGGGTTCACGTCTGACCACCGCCCCGTCGCCGACCACCACCCTCTCCGTCACAGACTGCACCGACCACCGCCCCGTCGCAGACCACCACCCTCTCCATCACAGACCGCAGACCGACTTCACGTCTGACTCGGGTCAGATGTTGGTTCACGTCTGACCGAATAAGGGGTTCGGTCAGACATCTTCTCCGGTAAGATGTAAGCAACCAAACAAGCCACGTCTGACCGAGTCAGAGTTGCACGTCTGACCGGGTTTGGTCAGACCCAACCAAACAGGCCCTTAGTTGAACCATGTTATGTAAACAACTAATGATATGTTGTTGCAATCAAGAAACTAAGAGCTATACTAAGGGTTTCTGAGGTAGTATGAAAAAATTAATACACTGTTCAATAACCAGTAAAAAAACAACTAAAGTACTTGGACCTTTAACCACTTGGGAATAAACATATTTTCAAATACATTGGTACCTATACACCGCATGCCTTATATAAACTTTTTCTTTTACAAATAAAAAACCTCCAATCGTAAAAATATTGTGAAACCTAGGTTAACATGATACTAGTTTTTAGATAATAATGTTGTTTTCAATCATATCAAGGGCATTTTCATATTTCCCCTTCCTAAACATATTAATTACATATTTACCCAAGCTAAAAAATTAATTACATATTTTCTCTTTCTAAAACATATATTACATATTTACCCATTTTATTAAAATTAGTTATTGAATGATTATTGTATCCATATTTTTACTAAATTATTTTCACACATTTCACTTTCTAAAAACATTAAACACATACTTCCTCAAGCTCGAGTCTTATATATAAATAAAAATAATAAAATTACAACTCCAAATACAAAGTTTAAAAACTTCATTTCAAAACAATTATCATCGATAATCAAAGTTATGTTTTTTAATACAAAACACAATTGTCAAAGTTTTAAACAATTATAATAACAATATATCAATAGATAAAAATCTCTGAGTAAAATCAAGTTAAAGTAGTCATTTGATAGGTTAGTTTTAATGAAATAGATAAATATGTAATATACAAGTAGTAGGAAGGGAAAACATGTAATTAATTTTATGATTTGAGGAAATATGTAATTTATGGTTTTAGGGGAAATATATAAAAATCTCATCATATTAAACGTGTTATATTTAACTGCATTGTTAATTTCAAACTACTGCTTTATAAAAGAATATAACTATATATAATTATTATTTTTTTTTCAAAAGTCAGGTGGGTCATAACACACTCATCACTCATGTCCCGACCTGATATAACCTCTACATTGAACATGCGTATATGGAGTTTTTGTACTTTTGCGATGGCATATGTTATATGTACGCGTAACTTATGATGGAAGATGGCACAAACAATGCGTACGAATGTTTAATACCCCTTAGTCAAAGTCTTTGCATATCACATGTGCACTCAACAATTTAAGGAAAAACAAATATGTAACCGTGACAAATGTGTATTGTATATAGCGAGCCGCGAGAAATGTGTATCGTATGTAATGAGTCGCAAGGACCGCATAAACACCTGTATACAACGTTTCAATGAGATTGTTAAAATTGAAAAATAATTCATCTCACTTTTCATATGTTTTTTTATCTCGTATCTCCTAATTTATATTTTAGAAAATATAAAAATATGCAGATATGCATAACATGCACATATAGTGTACGTGCACATATGTATTTAGACAAAAGAATCATATTTTTTAAAATATATCTTGAACTTATAAAAATTTGGATGCGTTTTAGTTAATTTATATAATAATTAAATAGTACAAAAGTTAATATGACTATCACAATTCTTAACATATTATTAGTTTTGCGGTACTTACTACATAAACATGTGTAATTGATGTCTTAAATGTGATAATAATGCTTTTGTGTAACCGTTTTTTCTCTCTTCCACTATACGTGTGCAACAATATACATATGTTTAAATTCGATTGTTTGCTTTTCTCCAATCAAATTGACTATGTATTACATCTCTATATGGTGCCCCAATACCTAACAATTTTTAGATAAAAAATAAATTATATATAGACATATAGTAAAGAAGCATGAAGCAATGTTATAGAGAGAAACAAAACAGTTTTGAGGTTTTATGTTGGAAAATTCTAGACTATATATAGACTATACAGTGCACTGTTTTTCACTTTTGCCGGTAATGTTCACTTAATTTTCTTTTCCAGTTGCAAAATTCTAGACTACCGTGTGACATAAAGGTGTTAATAAGATTTTAATACAAAGTGATGTCATTTAAAGAAATTTAAAATAGAAAACAAATATACATCAAATAGTATGTTTGTGTTTATTTTCTAACAGTATATAATAGTAACAATATATATTCAAAGATAAATATTATAACAACGGACGAATTTAGTTTCATGTTAGACGAATTAAAAATACAAACATTTATGTTATTAAAAAAGGCATACAAAACGTAAAGTTGATCCAATACCTAAATATATTAAAAACAACATTAACTAAATTTTTTTTTACTTGAAGGTTCTAAGAAAACCCAACTGGCCACAAATGATTTTTTAATTAATTCCACGTGAACATTACCTGTAATTATGTAAACCAACGTAGAAGACCACACATTGTGGCCTTATAAATACCCACATAATGTTTACAATCAGTCATGCATTTTCATCACCACATACATATATCACCCAGTATAATCAAGGAGATGAAAATGAAGATAGAAGCTGGACATGTGTTTTTGATCTTTGTTATCATCTTGGCGGTTTGCGGTGTCGAGGTGGGTGCAGCTGGATTGCTGCCTCCAGAATCCACACCGCTCATCCGCCACTACTACAAGGTTCATAACACTTGTGCTAATGTCGAATTTTTTGTTCGACAACAAGTGAAGTTTTTTTATGGCAAGGATAAGACCGTAGCACCAAAGCTTATTAAACTGTTGTATGCTGACTGCATGGTTAATGTATGTTCTTATCACTTTTTCTGACACTGTACTTATTAAATGTTATTTTTTTGTACGAACTAAATAAAAAGATATTATGATTTTAATTAACGAGCTGGAATGTGTGAAACTACAGGGGTGTGATGCATCGATTCTGTTGGATGGTGACAACACAGAGAAAAAATCGCCTAAGAACCGAGGACTTGCAGCGTATGTCGTGATCGACAAAGTGAAAACGGTCGTTGAAGCAAGGTGCCCCGGAGCGGTCTCGTGTGCTGATATTCTCAACCTTGCAGCCAGAGATGCAGTTTTCTTAGTAAGACCTTGTAACTTATCTCTCCTTTGTAACTTCTCTTTTTACATGGATCTAAATATTAATTTCTAGGGTCGGTCTCAAAACAATAGTTAAAAATCCGTGAAGAAATCATCATTAAATGTTAGTCGAAAAACAGTCGCTAAAAATTAATTTGGTGAAAAAACAGCAAAAAAATATTATGGGACAGAAATATTGGTCTCTAAAAGTAATCGTAAGATAATCATGTGTCACAAAACAGTCGCAAATTTTATGGATCAGACAAAAACTTTTAACAAATTTCATTCTAGTTGCGTTTAACCAATTTTTTTTATTAGTTTTTGATCTAAAAGTGTTAGAGACAAAACATAGCAACCTAGTGATTTAACTAACATGCTTATAAATCATAATATACAGTCAGGTGGACCGTCGTACCCGGTTTACTTGGGAAGAAGAGACGGGATGAAATCAGATGCTGCGTGGGTTGACTTACCCTCGCCCTCGATCTCATGGGAAGCGGCTCTTGCATACTTCACGAAAAAAGGTTTAAATGTGCAAGACATGGTTACATTGTTAGGTATGTTGCATTTTCATATTTTACACTCAAAACCAACACATTTTGGTCGCTGTGATAGGTTTTGATTGAAAACATAAGTTTTAGCGACCTTTCGATTTTAGTTTCACTATGATATTGTTTCTAGCCTCTTTATCATGTTATCGGGTTTTTTAACTTGTTTAATTTGTTTTTGGGTGGTTTTAGGAGGACATATGATGGGGAGAACTCGTTGTAGCAACATCCTAGACCGCCTATACAACTTCAATAACACAGGAAAACCGGACCCGACCATGGAACCAACGACATTAAGTTACTTGCAAAAGCAATGTCCCAAGAAGGTCAGGTTGGGTCAGCCCAATCCTCTTATAAACTTGAACCCGGATAACCCGACCCACAAGTTTACCAACTCTTACTACTCAAGAGTGTTGGGACATAAATCCGTTTTTGGGGTTGACCAAAGTCTGCTCTACGGCAATGACACAAACGAGCTAACTAATGAATACGCTAAAGGTCTTGAAGACTTTAGGCGTGGATTCGCTTTGTCGATGAGCAGGATGGGAGGACTCAAGGTTCTTACAGGAACCAAAGGCGAAATAAGAAGGAATTGTCGTGTTGTTAACAAGTAGATCTACTTTTTTGTGTGTTCACAACACGACGAAAACTGCATATATACAGATATATGTGTTTATGTGATAAAAGTGAGATCGATATATGATCATTTTGTATTATTCATAAGTAGATTCACGTTCATGTATTTTGTTGTCGTTAAATCACCAGATCACTATATATTTTCAATAACATATGATATCAAGTTGTTTTGTGAGCAAATGTACTTCTGTTAATTAATTTTTATTAGAAAGACTTAAGTTTTAAAAACTTATAATATGCTAATTTTCATAAACTAACACATATTTATTTATTTATTTATAAAATATAGCCGCTAACACTTTAAAATAAAAAATATACATATATATTTAGCAAAACTGAATATTAATTTATATATCCTATAAACAACTAGCTAGGTGTTTAATTTAAGGGTGAGGTTATTTTATAAAGTGTATTTTTGTTACAAAGTGTGAGAAGACACAATGAGGCTAGAAAAGTCACAAAAAAATTATATCTCACAATCTAAATCGAATTTCAAAAAAGTACTTCTGAGTCTCTGTTACTCTCGTCGTCCTCTTTCATAAAAAAATAAAAAAAAAATTCATTATGTCTTTTATGACACAATGACGTCATTGTGTCGTCATTGTGTCTTTCATAATGACACTATGACGTCATTGTGTCTTTCATAATGACACAATGACGTCACCGTGTCTTTCATAAATGACACAATGACACTATGACGTCATTGTGTCTTTCATAACGACACAATGACGTCACCGTGTCTTTCATAAATGACACAATAAATAAAAAAACGTTAATTTTTTATTTTTTTATTTTTCGTTTATTTTTTTTCTTAGTGAGGACGGCTAGGGGAACAAAAGCTCGGAATTACTTTTTTGAAATTCGATTTATATTATGTGATATAATTTTTTTGTGATTTTTTTTTACTCATTGTGTCTTCTTACACTTTGTAGCAAAAATACACTTTGTATTTGAACCTCTTTCTTAATTTAATTATGTAACACCCATATTTTAGTAACCAACATTATCAAAAATTATCAAAGTTGCGTTCAAGAAACCATGACCTCAAACAAACGTGTTCAATATATTCCATTTAAACCATAAATCGTCGTATGGTTTAGAGTCATAAAACTCTCATGTGACTCGGAATCACAAATGTCCTTTGTGATTCTATGAAATAGACCAGAGAACTCCTTTTTAATTCGAATCGCTAACCCCCTATGATCCTATGTTAAATCAGAGATCTCTCATCTAAATGTACAATTTACACACACTCATGTATTTAGGTTGACTATATTAGTATTCAACATTATATTGAACCATATATATTGCCACACATTTTGTTGCAACTCCTCGAAAAGATAATGCACATATGACACATGAGCCAAATATGCCTTTTGTAGGTACATTACACTTACGAAAACATAAGTTTACTTAATCGTTCAGTTGTTCTTGTTCTTGACAAGGATCATGTAGATATAAAATTATTACTTGTTATATTAGTCAGGTAATATCCTTTGTTGGTTCTGGGTCTTACACCCACCCCTGTAAAGTTTCCACTCTACTTCATTTAGCTGGGTACTTAATACATCGTTAATTGGATGTCTAACTCATACTTTCTAGTGTGACTTACTCGGATCCTTCGGGTATCTAAACCGTTTGAATTACAGGTTTATAACCCACATCTCCCATCAGTGGCGGATCTAAAAACTTATTTCAGGGGTAGCGTAATTTTAAATTTTTTTTTACCGTACATTAATATAAATAAAAAACATGATAATAAAGATAGTTAAAGAAATACCTAATTGATCTCAGAACTCTCATCTTCGATTTTTCATAGCTTGAAAACAAAGAATTACATTCTCATTTGTTACTTCGTCAAAGCATTGTTCAAATATTCATCCCCCATTCGATTCCGTAAATCCGTCTTGATAAGCTTCAGTTTAGAAAAACATCTTTCAACGGTTGCGGTTGCAACAGGCAAAATCAATGCTAGCTTCAATATCCGATAAAACAAAGGAAAAGATAGATTTTTTCCGGTTTCCACCATTAGCCGAGCAAGATGACACATTCCATTCAAGTTGTAAATCTATCATCTTCTTTTACCGAGTGATAAAACACCTTAAGCTCACCCAAAATACATCCTCTTTCATTCGTATTAAAATCAACCGGATACATCTCAGAAAAAACCACTATCTTAGATATGTCAAACTTTGAAAATCCATTACAAGGATTTAAACCCGACATATTTTCTACCAATGTAGTTGATACCTCATTAAATCTATTTCCCAATTCTTGAATTTGCATATCCAAAACCGTATTAAAAATCTCAACCTCAAAATGATGTCGATTAGTAATGACATTCTTTCGGTTTCTTGGGTTACCATAACTTTCCATCATATCCAACACCTTAACATGATTTTTTTCACAAAAACAAGTTACTTTTTCCAACATAACATCAAACATCTTTTGCCTTAAATCATTCAATGCTTGTTTTATTCCATTTATCAACTTACTCGCTTCTAATAAGTCTTGACTTTTTTTTGAAGATGTTTAGATAAAACATTTGTGTGTCCCAAAATATGTTCCATCAAGTGTGCATAAAAAACAAACTCAAGTTTTTTAAAATAGGATAGAATACCTTTTGCACTAGTTCGTTGTTGAGTGCTATCTTCTTCTTTTTTAACATAACGAAGCACGTTAACAACTTCCGGAAATAATTTAAGCACACTTATGATTGTTGCATGATGAGAACCACATCTTGTATCTCCGGCTCGTACTATGGAACTCTCTTGATTTAATCCTTTTCCGGTCTTAATTTCACTTGAAAGAATTCCTTCCTCCACACTCTTTCTTTTTGCCTCCCGTAAGATATTTTTTCGTTTGCAAGAAGCAGAAACCGTACTAACAACCATGTTAAGATAATCATAAAACTTTTTAACACCTTCATGCTTTTTTGCAACCGCCACAATCACTAGTTGTAGTTGATGAGCAAAGCAATGTATATAATGTGCCGATGGATTATCTTTCAAAATCATAGCTTTTAAGCCATTAAACTCTCCCCGCATATTACTTGCACCATCATAACCTTAACCCCTAACCTGCTTTAAAAAATAAACAATTGCACAAAAATAATTAATTTATATTAAAGTTTAATTGTAGAAAGTATAAAGTTTATTACTTACCTGATCAATACTAAGCTGGTTATTTGCTAATAAAGAAAGAATGACTTCTTTAAGAGTAGCAGAAGATGTATCTTTCACATGAGCAATTCCAATAAAACTTTCTTTAACAACCCCGAGTTTATCTACATATCTCAAAACTACCGCCATTTGTACTTTTAAAGATACGTCACTAAACTCATCTACTAACAATCCAAACACATTATCCTTGATTTCTTCACAAATCTTTTTTGTTACCTCTTTCACAAAACAATCAATAATCTTCTTTTGTATTGATGGAGCCGTTAATTTATTATTCTTCTTTGCATTTCCTAATGTGACTTACCAATCTCCGGATTATTCTCACTAACCAACTTTAATACTGAAAGAAAACAACCTTTCTAACGAGATTTCTCCGATTCATCATGACCTCGAAATGGTAAAGTATTTTCTAGAAAAAATCTAGCACTAATAACAGATCCTAATAATTTGTACCGGTTTGCAACTTTTTCTTGATCACTTATCGTATTTAACTTAACATCAATAGATTGTTTTTGTTTCAAAAGATCATCACATTTTTGCATCTCCTTATTATGATGACTGTTAACTGATCCAACATGGTTTTTTAAGGCACCCGGTTTACTCCAATTACAAAACCCTTTACTTGAACTTGAAAAAGTATCTCTTCCACCTTGATTGCCAATATTTTCTTTAAACAAATAACAATATAAGCAATATGCTTTGTCCATTTTAGTACTATAATCTAACCACGGATATGCATTAAACCATTTTACATTAAAACGTTTTTGCCCACTAGAATACTCTTTGAATGGAAATTTATGATTTTGTGGTTGAAAAGCCTTTTTAACAAGATAGTGTCTTCTTATGTCATCCATTTGATTAGGATGATAACTAGCAATAGGAGGCCTATCAAATGGGTCCGAAGAAGATCATTCAAATCAAATCCATTTGGGATCGAAAGAACTGAACCCGAAGGAATTGGACCCGAAGGAATTGAAACCGAGAGAATTGAACTCAAAGGAGTTGTTGATCCAATATTATCATCATTATTAGAACCAATATCTTCCTCTTGAAATTTTCTTTTAAAAAAATTGCCTATAAGAACTTGTTTTTTCATCTTTCAAATCCCTAATTCAATTTCAAATAACACAATAAGATTACAAATTGCAATTACAAATAACACAATTCAAATTCATAAATTTCAAATCCCTAATCTTTAATTCATATAACACAATTCAAATCTCTAATTTCAATACAAATCCCTAATTGTCAATAAAATCTAAAAATTAAAACAAATAACAAATAATCAATCTTCTACTCTAAAAATCTTGCAAATAACACTTAAACATAGAATGTAAAAACAATACCTTCAAAGATTCAAGGCTTCAAATCTTGCAAATTCGCAGCAGCAGGGAAGGGCAAAAGGGGCGGAGATCGGAGTGGTGGCCGACTGGCCGAGCAGGGGCGCCTGGGCGGAGTGGTGGCCGAGCGGCGACCGAGCGGTAGCAGCTGCAGGCAGGCGGCAGCACTCAGCAGCAGATTCGCAGCAGCAACCAACAGGGAAGGCCGGAAGGGCCGAAGGGGAGCAACTGAGGATTCGAGGAACGCAGGCACGCAGCGGGTTTGTTTTTGGGGGTGGGGATTTTTTTTGGGTTTTATAAATTATAATATTTGGGCTTTTAAAGATTAATTGGGTTTTAAAATAAATTGGGCTTTCAATGTTAATTGGGTAATTGGGTTTTATAATATTTTTATAAAATGTAATATTTTTTATAAAATATTAGATTAATTTTTATAAAATTAAAATTTTTCTATAAAGTTTTAAGTTTAAAATTTTTTTAGGGGTAACGTAAAATTTTCTCAGTGGTAACGTAAAACCGTAAAAAAATTTTTTTACATAAAAGCGTAAATTTTTTTTTTAACACTACGCGTAAAAAGTGGAGACTACCCCTCATCCCTATATAGGTCCGGCCTTGTCTCCCATGTAATCAACATGTATGCCCTTCGGGTATTTACCCGTTCACTCGGTTTTGTCATCTGACCTTTCCTTTAGTCCTAACCTATATTAAGACGAATGTTACCTCTTAGACCACTAGTCTCCTGCTAGATAACCCCTCTAATTTACTCCCGAACATATATACTTGGTATAATTTTTAACTTATTTGTTGCTTTCGTTTATCAACTTTCGTACACAAAATGTAAATGTATATTTGTTACAAACTATTGGCCGCCTTCATTACCGATTTTCACTAAAATCTTCTCTAGTAAGATTTGATTTTACTTATAGTTTTCGTTTTCATTCCCTTAGATTTTCACAGATGACATAACTAACCTTCATGTTTTATTTTAATGTTTTTATACCCTAAGATTTTAACTATTTATTATTGTTGTTGTCGTCTTGGTGTTGTTATTTAGTATTATTATTTTTGAAACGGTTTTAACGCTCGTTTAAACATCTATTGTTTCAATAGTTGTTTGATCCGGAATTTACATAAACGATATATAAAATATGAGTTTTTAATGTTTTAGTTCCATTCAGAAAATGAGACGTTTAAATTGACACATAAAAAGAAAGAAAATGACGACAATGAGGTCGTTTAATTTGGCAACTCCCATTCCCAATTCTCAAAGTTTTTTAATAAAATAAAATAAGTATCAGTTACATAGTTGTTTTCTAGCACGTTTATATCATCTATATCTATGCTTTATTTATGAATGTCCATATATTCTTACCATAATAAATTTATAAATTTTGATTTCTAAACAGTTTTTTTATTAAATGCTCATTTAATATTTATCAATCAAATTAATTTTTTTCTAGAAATAAATAAACGTTTCATTAAAAAATTATTAAGATTTAATTTTGTTAAAATGCAATTGTTAAAACTATAATACTTTAAAGATGTATATAAAGAGGTTTATGATATTTATCAATAATAATATATTTTTTTTTTTGTGAGTTATTGTTTATAGTTTAAATATGTTTTCATATATAATAATTTTATTGATATATTATCTATAATATTATATTAAATTATACATATTTATAAACTATTATATAATTTTTTTATTTTAACTTGTGTAACGTACTGATATCTAACTTAATAATCATTATATAGCAATATGTATGTTCACAAGAGAAAACTATGACCAGAGTCACTTTCAAGAACACATTGATATGTACACAAACTATATCTCTACCTATAATACTCTGAAACAAAAAATATCAAACCATATTAAAATACACATGTATATAAAGAAATGATTTAATTACATAAATGATTCTAACCGTTTAACAAAAATAACAAATACAACTTTGAAAAATAACAAATTGGATACTTATGTTTAATTTTGTAGTACTTTTAAGATCTAAATTTAACTATCGTTAAAGGTTCTACCAAGTTATACATCCATTTGAGTAAGGATATTCAAAAAAACCACAAACCGAAAATAATCAAAAACCAAATCGTATTCGTAATTGAATTACGAATTCGATTTTCGGTCCGTTAATCATTACACAAATATATTGGTTATTCGGTTTGGTTATCCAAATAAACCGAAAAATAACCGGTTTAATCAGATAACCAAACAGAATAAACTAAATACATAACTTTAAACGGTCTATCAGTTGAATTCGATTCGGCTAGACTTATTTATAATTTGGTTAGACAAGTTAATAGTTATATCGATAAATTTTCATAACCGAATAAAACGAATAAACGGTTAACCTAACAGTTAAACATCCTGTATTCAAGTTTATGTAATAAAAGGTTTAGAGTAAATTACTATTTGCATCCCTGAGGTTTGTTCATTTTAAACATTTGCATCTCTGCGGTTTCAAAATTGCAAATGGCCCCCTAACGTTTTATTTTTATATCCATTTGTATCCAAAACCCTAACACCATTAGCTTTTAAGTTAGTTCTTTTATAAAAAGACTAAAATGCCCCTAAGAATTAAAAATAAAAATAAAAATTTATGAGACCACCTACATCTTCTTCTTCTTTTTCCACCATCAACCTGCAAATGGTACCATCACCCATATCTTTCTCTTCTTCTTCCTCTAACTACATCCACCACAGCCCCATCAACGAACAGTTGAAGAAAAAGGGTAAAAGGAAGGAGAAATCTAGCCACTGTCGTCTTGCCAGAAAGCCCTTTGCTCCGCCGTGTGACCACCATACGCCGCCGCCATACGACGTCGTTGCGGTGGAATCAAAAGCTGAAGAGTGCGCAGAGATGGAGGAGGAAGAAGATGGGGTTTTGACAAACGTCAGGGATGCAAATGGTAATTTACTAAAAAGTTTACGAGAAATCTTCCTACTCTAATAAAAGGGTAACTATGAGAGACACGTCACATGGCAGCACCACATTACTCTTCACCAAAATTTTTCCGCTTCTATCTCCTATTAAATAATCACATTAATTGCTAATAATATTATCTAAATCTTTTTTTAGATTAAAATACTTTTTAAATAAATTAAGAAAAAAATCTTTTTATTAATGTTATTTCTAAAGATAATTAATTATAAGGGAAGAATTTTTTCTAAAACATCAAACTTTTTTTAAAATATAAAATAATTTAAAATTAGTACTTTTAAAAAATAAAATTTTTATAAACAAAAAAAATAAAATTTTTATAAACAAAAAAAATAAAATTGTGAATTATGATAAGAAAGTTTTCGAAAATGATATTTATTTTAATCGTTTGTTTTGAAACAAATTTTCATTCTAATTATAATAAGGAAGATTTCAATCAAATATTATCTTAAAATATCGTTATATAATTAATAAATTTTTATTATATTTAATATTTTATTTATTAAACACGTGTAAAATTTTAGTTTTTTAATACTAGTTTCGATTATATAACAATTTAGGCGCAGGTATGACAAGTGTAATATTCTCCCAACTCCTATACAAAATGAGTTGGCGCTCACAAAAAACATAAATGTTTTCCCTCCGATTCTAGGGTTTACAAAATCCCAAATCACACACACACTAACTGCAATCAGCCAATCAACCTTCATCCGATCAATAATCATGTCGGTGAGGCTAACGGAAGGTGCAATTTCGATAATATCCACCGGAAAATGGCCGGAAACGGAGGCGAAACCGGTGGTTCAGGTGTTGGATGTTCGGAATGCTTTGTCGAAAACTGCTTCCGGCGAGAGGTATCGGCTTCTTGTATCCGATGGATTGTTCTTTCAGCAAGGGATGCTTGCTACTCAGTTGAATGATTTGGTCAGATCTCAGCAGTTGCAGAGGGGCTCTGTTGTTCGATTGAATGACTTTATCACCAATATGATCAATGATCGCAAGTATGTGATATGTTACTTCTTGTTTTTTGTTTATGGATTGTGTTAGTTTGAAAGTGGTTGCTGTATGTTAGTGTTTTTTTGCATGTGGTGTATCGCGTACGGAAAAGTATCATCTTTTACGTAATTGGATTTGATTGAATAAAGGGATGCTTGTTTTCGTCTTTAATCATGGAAGAACAGAAGAGCTGTGATTCGATTTATGTTTGATAACCTTGCAGGCCATTTGTGACTTTACTCGCAAGAACATTCTGGGTTTATGTTTTTTGTATAAATAAGCAGCGAGATAGCTATTAGAAATAATGATGTGCACAAGTATGGAAATTTAAAATATAAACACTTCATGTGGTTTGAAATAATGATTAAGAGTTAATATTCAAATTACTCTGTCTTACGAAGAAAGAAAAAGGGCTACATGCTTACAATCAATTGAGACTCAGGGTTCTGGCTGTGAGTTTTGTTGGGTTTACGAAGGACCATGCTTATGTTTCTTGTTAATTAAGTTGTTAACTCTAATTAGTCTCTATATATACCACGTGTCATTTATTGTAACTTTTGTACTTAGCATAGTCACACCGACCGAACCATGTTATATCTTGTTTTTTTTTTCTCATTCCTTATAATCATTTGTGCTTGTTGTTGTACTCCATATATCCGTTGTGTTAACCATAACAAGTTCTAGTATGAACTTGCCCCAGGGTCTGATCTGCTTGTGGGGCCTTAAAGATGCAACTTGCGATAGTAAAGGATTTTGACAATATGCCTATTAAACTAATGTCAATGTATTTGTAAATCACAACCTTTTTTAGCTAATTCTATAGCCGGTGTTTGACATAAAGATTGTAGTGGTAGATGAGTAGATCTTTGTCTTACTGTATTTTAGCTGATTTGTGTTTATAGAAATTGATACATCTTTTGTTCTTGTTTTTAATTTAAACCAATAAGTTGACCATAAAGTAGATGGAGAGATATGCCATCTGTATTGCTAGACTTTAAGCTTGGTTTATTTGTTTATAATTTCAGATGGATCTTTGTTCTAGCATCAATGCATCATACACTCACACAGGTAGTTTGGAGTGGAGAGGGTTTGTTGGTAGTAACTGGTCCGTGTTGACTTTGTAATTAAGTTGTGCTCATATGTTTAAAATTTTACTCCTGTTACGATTTAGTACTTTTACAATGATAGACATATAAATTGTGTATGATTTGGAGATTATCGTATAAAAAATCTGAAATGTTTCTAATTGCTGTTTCAGGATTATTATAATCGTTGGTGTTGAGGTGATTCTGTCAAATTGTGATATTATTGGTGATGCAAAAGCATTCAATCGTACTCCTGACAGTGAGCCTTCTACATTAAGGTCTCTAGCACCTATGGAGTCGATCAATCAGCCAACCACAACTATGGGTGGTCCTCAGAACTTTAAGGGCTCTGTTCCTCGACCTAGTCTCGGTGTGAATCCCCCAAGTTATCCACATAGACAGGAAGATAGTGCAGGTCTACGTTCTCATGCTATGCCACATGCACCTACAATGCTTTCACGCCCGTCTGCAAACAGTTACATGCGTCCAGTTCAACCCACACATAATCAACCTCCTCCAATGTATATGAACAGGGGACCCACAGCAAAAAACGACGCCCCACCTAGGATCATCCCCATTGCTGCTTTGAACCCGTATCAAGGGAGGTGGACTATTAAAGCTCGTGTGACTGCAAAAGCAGAACTTAGACATTACAACAATGCAAAAGGAGACGGAAAAGTTTTTTCTTTTGATCTTCTTGACTCTGATGGTGGTGAAATAAGAACAACATGCTTCAATGCTGTAGCTGACCAGTTTTATGACCAAATTGAAGTTGGTAAAGTTTATTTCATCTCAAAAGGTAACATTAAACCTGCTCAGAAAGCTTTTAATCACTTGAAGAACGACCATGAAATTACACTGGATCATTCGTCAACAATACAGCCTTGCTTAGATGATGACGGCTCAATTCCACAACAACAGTTTCATTTTCGTTCAATTGCTGAAATTGAAAATTTGGATAGCAATACTATTTTGGATATCATTGGTGTGGTTTATAGTATAAAACCTTCATTAACCATAACAAGAAAAAACAATACCGAGACTCAAAAAAGAACCCTAAGTTTGAAGGACATGTCTGGAAGAAGTGTTGAGGTAACTTTATGGGGTAACTTCTGTAACAAAGAAGGCCAGACTCTTCAAAACATGTGTGATTCTGGAACATTCCCTGTTATGGCTATGAAAGCAGCTAGAGTTAGTGAGTTCAATGGTAAAACTGTAGGGACCATATCTACAAGCCAGCTTTGCATAGAACCTGATTTTCCTAAGGCCCATGAGCTCAAGACATGGTATGATAATGTTGGAAAAAACACCCCCACTGTTTCTTTATCTCATGATACTCTAGCCCGATCTGATGCAAGGAAAACTATTTCCCAAATTAAAGATGAAAATCTGGGGACGAATGAGAAGCCAGATTGGATCACAGTTAGTGCCACATTATCTTTTATAAAAGTTGAAAACTTTTATTACACAGCATGTCCACTCATGTTGGGTGAACGAAAATGCAGTAAAAAAGTTACAAATAACGGTGATGGAAGATGGCAATGTGACAGGTGTGATCAGACTGTTGACGAATGTGATTACAGATATATTCTTCAGTTACAGTTACAAGACCATACTGGTTTAACATGGGCAACTGCTTTTCAAGAAAGTGGCGAGGACATAATGGGAATTTCTGCCAAAGATTTGTATTACATAAGACATGAAGAGCAAGATGAAGAGAGATTCACAGAAATTGTAAGGAATGCTCTTTATACTAAATATAATTTCAAATTGAAGGTGAAAGAAGAGAGCTTTGGTGATGAACAACGTGTGAAGTCAACTATCGTCAAAGTTGAGAAGATAAAAGCTTCATCAGACACCAGTTTTCTTCTGGATTTGCTTAAAAAGGAGGACCAAAAGATTGAAATCCCAATTGGCACATCAGCACCTTTGAACAATTTTATGGGGAGTGTTGTTACTGCTAGTGGTGTTGGTCAAGAAGCCAGTTTATCAGCAAATGTAACAGGTCAATATGGGAATCAATATGCTGGTTCTAGGCATGGTGTTGGTCAACAAGCCAGTCTACCTGCAACTGAAACGGGTCAATATGGTGGTTCTAGGCATGGTGTTGGTCAACAAGCCAGTTTACCAGCAAGTGAAATGGGTCTATACGGGAATCAATATGGTGGTTCTAGGAGTGGTTTTAACTGCAACAGCTGTGGTGGTGTGGGCCATAGCTCTGCGAACTGTCCAAGTGCTGTAAATTGTACGGGTGGAAGATTTAACAGTATGCCTTCTGTAGGTGGAAATAGTTCCAGTTGTTTTAAATGTCATCAACCTGGACATTGGGATAAAGATTGTCCTGGTGTGAATAATGTTTCTTCAGCCTATGGTGGCGGAAATGTGGTACCTGGAAGATATGGGAGTGCATCTGGTCAATATGTTGGATATTGACTCTTAACAGGTATAAACTCACATGCTTCTCAGTTCTCACGTTACGCACGCTAATGATGTAAACAGTGTTTTATCGGTGATTTTTTACTCTTATAATTGCAGTTTCATCGGTAAATTTTGATCTACGTTTGTCAAGATGAATACTGCGGTTTTTTGTTGCAATAGAAGGCCAGCTGTCTCAGTTTTGGGTTCGACTTTTATGTTTTTTGACTGGTTTAGGGTAGAATAGTACAGTTGGATCTATAGATATGGGTTTTTTTCTTATGTTAGGAGCAAATAACCGACCAACTGTTTTGTACATAGTTTAATTTTTTGTAAATTGTGGCATCTGGTCCTTATTTAGCTTCTCTACTTTTGTTACAGAAATTATATTGTGAATTTCGACATAGATCTACGATTCACCTTCGGCGTCCTCTCTAGTCAATGCAAATCACACAGTTGTTGTGTCCCTAGTTTCTTGCCTGTTGAAGAGAACTGGTTTGTCTTAACACATACGAAATACGAACAATCAGGGTCGAGTTTTGTTTAGCAAGATGCAGTGGCCTCGTCAAGTTGTTCTGGCTCATAAACACAAAAAACAACTAATCATTAGCAACAATAATTATAAAAGCATTAACGTATGGTCACAAAAAGAGATCATCTTACTCTGTTCAGATGTCTTACTCTGAGCTCTTGTGTTCACGCCTAGAGCACTTTAGACTACATAGATTTAGCAAACGATAAAAGATGAAACTTATCACTTATATATTCCATGATGTCTAGTTTGTTGACAGTGTGGAACAATATTTTTGTAGTGAATACCATGAATGCTTAAACCTTATTGTTGTCATCATTAAAATTAAGGCTTATGACAAGATGGTTATGTGTTGATATCTACGGTGAGTACTCTACATTAGCATGTTCACTGCTTCATGTATTAAACAAATTATTATTTTTCACAATACCAATCTAAAGTTATGTTAGCATTTAAAAATTAAAAGTTATATTCATAACACATCATAAAATTTTACTACATCTTTTATGTTGCTACAAAAACACATGATTGCTTTTATGTTGCTACCATTAACGTAGTTGGACTTGGGCATCTGCAAGATCAGAAAGTGATGTTTATTGTCCAAAGCAGCATCGGTGATGGTATTGATCGGAAAGTGATATTTCTGGTCCAAAGCAACATCTGTGGTGGTATTGCATTATTCTTTGTCCTTCTGTCCGAAATAGAGGTCGCAAATACCAACAACTCATCAAAAGTTTTACGTTATCAAAGTTCCATGAATATTTCAGCAATCAAGCCAGTATGCACATATGGTATATCAAAATGAAAACACACCCTTATCGTCTCCAACTCAACTTTGAAAATTTATACATCTAACCAGATTAGCTCGATCTCATCTTACTTTTGAGTTTTTTTAACATGTATGATTTTCTCACTTATAATTTCTTCACTTTAACGTATTCAATTTCGGCAACGGAAGGCGTAAAATCAAGCCGCCGGCCGTCGGCGACGGCGCCGGCGCCGGCGCCGGTGTAAGCAAACACGGCGCCGGCGAAGGAAGAGTATTCTCACATATCACCATTTCGAATCTCTTTAAGGTCTGTATATTATCTTCCTTTTTGTACTCACCGTTTATCGTTTATCGTGTCTTCTCGCACGCTGCAAACCCTAGGAAGCACAATTGAATGATTGATAAAGTTTAACAAAGAAAATGACATCAAATTGTTTTAGCTGATGGTGTGTTTCTACTGTAGCTATTGAGCTTTATAGAGGTTTCTACCTTATTCAAATGCCAATGCATTACAATTTACAACTTTATGAGAACTGGTAGTTATGTAATAACTGAGAGTCTGAGATTGTTCAAAAGGTTACAGATCATAACATTATGAAGGAGGTATGTTCTTAACTTGTAGGCAAATTCTTATTGTGATGCACTTAGGTAGTGATATTTTAGGATCTGTTATCCATTGAACGTATGAATGGACCTGAAGTTGAGGCAATTCTAAGCTTTATTTAGGTCAAATAATATCTTTTTAGGTTAGATATGTTAGAATGTGTTTGTGCTGTTTGGGACAGCTTCACTTTTTACAATTTGATGTTCTATCTCTGATAACAATGAGTGGTCAGGATGCTCTTCCCTTCAAAAGAATTTATTGTCTGCAAACAGTAATTGACAGAAAAGATGAAAGAGATGATGAACTGCTCATGAAACTCATTCTTGACAGCTAATTAGTATTACTTGAGCATATGGAATTAAGCTACATTATCCACATGAAGTGCTTGCAAGAATTGGCTTATCAACGACTAACCAGGTGCAAACTCTTGTATAAAGATGAGACATCATAAGAAGCATAAAGCAGAGATTTCGTTTTAGTAGACAGATTTTGATTGGAAGGCTGAATCGTTGTCCTTTGATAATTTTGTGTTAAATAGCACTTCTACTTGCTAAAAGCGTTATTTTTTTGCTTTAAATTGCTACTTTTGTTGGGTTTTTCATAGTAACTCACTATGAAAGATCAAGCCTGTCAATAACAAAACCCGAGGTCCTAAAGATAATAGGTCCATGAAAGATTGTATATTACTATATATTTTATAATCGTTATGTTACCAAGCAGCCTGTCGTTGCTGTCCGTCCATGGTTCTGAACATTACCTGTTCGTCTAAAAATTATAAGTTTCAGTCGCTAGAAATTTGAGGACTTAGAACCGAACAAATTATATAACACACCAGGTCAACTGGTTTGCTCTTTACATGTATTCTTTCACCACCACTGCCACTTGATATTTAGCTAGTTGTGTTCTGTCTTTATCTTGTAGATAGGCTTATAATCATCACTTGTACAACATATATGGAGCGCTTAATTGTTCAATAGAGGCATGCTTTTGAGAATATCTATTTTATTTCATTATTGTTTAGAATTGTGTTCAAGAGTAATATATAAATCACTCAAGGTTTTACTCCATTCTTTGTTGGTTTTATTCCATCTTCCAAGTTCCACCACTATAGAACTTTAGAATGAATTCCTTACTAGTTGATGATCTCATGACAACCCTTTATTATTTAAGTGATTAACAACCCGAATATCCATATCATATACATCCACTAAGTAGTTCAGGTGTTTAAGTTTCTCTACAAGCATATATGGTTTAGAAAACAAAGCACCTAGCATAATTATATGTTGAAAGAGAAACTCAGGGGATTAAAACATTTGCATCTCCCAATGGAAAATCTACCATCTAGCTGTTGATAGGAGGGATTAGGATTTGCAAGGTGAAAAGCTTAAAATTCATTCTTGTTATTGTTGAAATAAATAAAATACACTTCACATTTAATATAAAAAAAGTAACGCGTGTGGTCAAGAACCGCATTTAATATGAATTGAGTAACACGTGGGGTAAATATGAAATATATTTCACACTAAACAATGTGATAAGATAGCTTAATGATTTGAAATAATTTTGTAAACAGGGAATGTAATATCTTTATTTAATTGAAATATAGTAAGTTGAGGTAAGATGTACCTATAATCTATTAAGAAAAATTGTTTCTAAAGTTGGCACACATTTCTTGTATATGTTAGACAAAAACAACTAATATTAGGCGACAAAAAGAAAAAAAAGATGGGTATTGGATTTGAGGAGATGTTGATGATCCGCAGCTGCCTTGGAAGTGATGGTTTTCTGATTGACCAGTTTCATGCTATTGTAGTGTTGATTTAGTGGTTGGAATTAGTCCAGATTTGAGATCCAAAGGTGATCAGCCCTGACCCTTAAATGTAGTTGTTTTGATCTGTTACATGTCAAGGCCTTGGATTATTTTTTATCCATTACATTTCTTTTGTATGCTAGACAAAAACAAATTAAATTGTAAATTTGTCATAACAAGAGCTGTTCGACTTGGATGGTGGATGAAAAAGGGGGAGCGATTTATGATTGTGACCCGTGGCTATTGTGGTATTGATCTAACGGTTGGAATGAGGCCAGATTTGAGGATGCAAAGGTCATCAACTCCGACCCTTGGATTATGATCCAATGGCTGCATGACTTTTAACCTTTAGTGAGGGCATGAATAAGGGTATTCCACAGCTAAAACAAAACTCTGGTTATATAAACTGGTGACTATCAGACAATAGAAAAAACCCTAGGGAATAATGGCAAAACCAAAGCAGAAATGGACATCAGAGGAAGAAGCAGCGTTGTCTGCTGGTGTGGAAAAACATGGTGTAGGAAGATGGAGAACTATTCTCACCGATCCACAATTTGCCTCTTCACTGGCTAATCGATCGAATATCGATCTAAAGGTTGTTTTCTTCTTCGACATGTTTGCGTGACTTATTTTTTTCTTTTTGAATCGGTTACTTGCAAGCGCTCGTATATCTTTCTTTGTGAATCTGATTCTGCTTGTTTCCATTTTTTATTATCTAATGTGTCACTCTTGATAAATGTTGATAACAATTTTGCAGGTAGGAGTTTCAATTTGTGATTATTCCTTTTCTGAAACCTATATTGATTTCATGATACAAAGAAAACAAATTGGATCTACATACATATACATATAAAGGTTCAAAACTAATGTGTGAATTATTACTTACATTAGCTTTGTCTATAGTTGGGTTAAGATTGAATATTTATACAATTGCAAGTTACACCTTCTATGAGCTTCTCTATCTGAGATTTTGTAAAGTCAGCTTATATCTTTTTAATATGTAAACTTTATAAATATTTTTATACAGCATATGATATGCTAATTTACACACATTTGGTTGCATGATATCTTGAGTCCCTTTCTTTGTTTTGCCGTTCTTGGTCTTATCAAAAATAGGATGTGCAAAACCGGATTTAAGATTTATTATTTATCCAGTTGCAAGATACATCTTTAATAACCTTCTCACTCTATAGTTTTGGTAAGGCATATACACATCATGCATTTCACTTTCACTTTCAATGGCACCATTATCATATATGGCACTACTTCTCATTTCTGTGAAAGGTAAAAGTACATTAATATCTCTAAACTGTATTTAAGGAAGTTTTCCTACCTGTATATCTACCTGGTATGGCTTAAATTTATTATTATGCCATATGCAGGACAAATGGCGAAACTTGAGTGGAAGTGATTATGGGTCCAGCAGCAGAGGGAGTGCTAGAACTCCATATTCACAAGTTATTGAAAACCTACTCTTAACTTATCCAGAACCTTCAAGGAGGTCAGCGGATAGGAAAAGAAGAGCCCCACTGTATGTTTCTTTTCAGTTGCTTCTTTAATTGTTTGTTTGTGTTGGTTGCACTAGCTAGTTATTATAATTAACTATACTTTGGGTTCTTGTACTATGTTTTTAGTTGCTATTTTTATTAGTATTATGACTTTATCAATTTCTATGACATCATATTGTTTTAGTTAATTGATTGTATCTGATTCTATTTTATGCTCTTTGTCCAGGTACAAAAAAATGATCTATGAGGCTCTTTCATCCATTGAAGATCCTAATGGAATTGCTGCCAATACAATGGCTGACTTTCTTGAGGTCAGTATATATCTCTTCACTTTGTATATGTTTTCATTAGTTTATGCAGAAGTTAATAGTTTTGATGAAACTGTATACCTTCATTCTCCTGTTATCAGATGACTAGATGTGAATTGTGTGAGTTTGATAGACTTGAAACAATAAACTCACACCGTAGATAAAAATTGAATCTGATCAAACTGTTATGCTGCAGTAATGTACCATAACTATAACCAAACCCAGTAATTCCCATCCATAGCATCTGCAGTAATATATATTCAATAATTTGCAAATCTTGTATCTGTTAAGTGGCTAGCTATCTTGTTTGTGTTACTATATGTCAGAGTCACTCACTTCTGTTATAGGCCACAGTTTAAGCAATTGATTGCCCCATGGACTAAAATTTAAGATATTTTATAGATTAAAGAAATATGAGATTTGCCACAATTGATTGTTCTTGATGTTTACACATGTTGCAGCCAAAGTATGAGTTACCCAAGAATTTCAGGAGGTTATTAACTTCAAAGCTCAGAAGACTTGAGCAGAATGGAGAGCTTGAGATGGTCTGTAACTCTTATCTCAAGTTATATGTTTCGTTATTGAACATTTTTTGCTAAAAGGTTAATAGTTACAGGGTCTTAAAGTCGCCTAAGAATACTAAAGTCTTTACAACCTCCCCAAGCACTTTGCTAAATGGATCATTGTTTTATAATTTCCTTGAGTGTGTTTTGGTCACTAGAAACCTGTAGATTTTATGTAGCACCAATTTTCTGAAAGAGAAGTTTTATGGTTATTTTACATCAATTAATCACAACATTCAGGCTTACTAATAAAGTTTGAGGACTAAAAGTGTACAAGACCTAATTGGAACATGTGTGAAAGTTAGGTGTTACGTAAAGCATTTTGTTCTTTTTGTTAAATATTTGATATTCAATTACTTACGAAATTAAAAAAAAAAATAGAAGAAAAAAACTCTTTCCTGTGACATCAACCTATCCAACCCATTTCAATCCTTGTAACTTTAAGGAGACTTGGCCCCACAACCTCAAGGTTATAGAGGTCTGGCCCGGCCTGAACTCTCTGACCCGTTGCCAACCTGACCCACACATTTTGCCACCCATATTAAAATTCACTTAAACGCAGGTGAATTGCTGCTGCTACAAGGTGAAGGCTACGCCTTCAGGTGCTGAAACGCCCCAACTAGATGATGTTAGGACAGATAATGTTGACAACAACGAAGAACAAGGGGGACCCCAAAACGGCAACGAAGAACAAGGGGGACCCCAAAACGGCAACGAAGAACAAGGGGGGGCCCAAAACAGCAATGAAGAACAAGGGGGGCCCCAAAACGGCAACGAAGAACAAGGGGAACCCCAAAACGGCAACAAAGAACAAGGGGAACCCCAAAACGGCAACAAAGAACAAGGGGAACCCCAAAACGGCAATGAAGAACAAGTGAAACCCTTTCCTACAGAAACACCAGAAGATGCAGCAAGTGTTGCTGCCTTGCAGGTGTCTGTAGCTGTAAACGTGGAAGACCAGCTAATTAAAACTTGTGAAGTTGGAAATACGCTTGATGAGCTTCTAGAAGAAAGTATGGCTATGTTAATCATAGCGGAAGAGCTCTATCGTCAATGTAAATTGCCTTACATTACCTTTAAATCATAAATTTTAAAATCTTTTTCTCTGAAATATGACCATGTCTTTTGATATGATAGGCTCAAGAGATGAAGCGGTTATTCTGTCTCCCTAAAGTGCTGTTTGCGATATTGGTTCAAGTGGTAATCTGGTGTTTAAGGTTAATGATGGCGAGTTGGTGAGTCAATACATTGCCATATGTTGATCATGTGGCGTACTCTTTTTCCGTTCTAGCAGAGACGTGTTGTTTTTGGATTATGCAAACTCAAAACTTTGGTTCATGTTTTCTATGTTTGAGACCTTTTGCTCTTATCTGGTAAATTTAGTGTGAAAATGTTGTCTTACTATGTGGTTTTAATGAAAATCTAGGCCTAACCTCTAACCATGGTTTAGAGAATGACAGACTAAACTGGCCGGGTTGAGTGGGTCAGGTCGGCCGGATTTGTCGATTTTACTAGTTTGATGGTTCAACAGTTTGGTTTCAATGGCTTAGTGGTTTGAAAACATTTTTTTATCATTATTTTCTAAAATCATTTGTTTGTATCAAAAAATTTTTAGTGATAAAAGAGAGTTCAAAAAATGAAGAAAATATATAAATAATAAAAGTTAAACACGTGGTTCAAGTTCCAAACCATTAAGTCAGTAAACCGTCAAAACCGAATCATTTGGATCTCAAACCAGCTGAATTGCTTCGGTTTGGGTGGTTTAGATGGTTTCAACACTTTATGAACACCCCTACCACAACTAGCATGTTGGAAACTTTTGCGTCTTTGATGCAAACTCGGTTTGACTAAACCAATGGATTCAAGGGTTCTTGTCTGGTAATCATCTAAATGGTGTATAGAAAACTAAAAATAGTTGTGTGAGGGTGATATTGTGAAAATAAGAACCCAAGGGATAAATCTTGCACATTGCTAAACAATGTTTGGTTCTTTTCCTTTCATCTACCACTATAGAACTTGAGAATGTATTATTTACATGTTTTTTCATTGATTTGTTATGTTTACTTGAAAAGTTTTGAGAGATTAGAGACACACTCCAACCTTGTTTGATTTCGAGCTTGTGGAAACCGAGTCAGCGAGTCTATATTACATGTTCGTGATGTTGATTATCATTTATCAAGTTGCATTTACTTTCCTTCAGCAGGGATGGTCTTCAACTCCTAAACTCATGATAATGTTTCTTCATCTCAAACACCTAACTAATGAGGTGAAATTTGTTACTTTAATGAATGCAAACTTAGTTTGAGTCGATGCATTTGCATAGGTTGTTTATTGGTTTTGTTTATGATTTCTTCGGATTTTACAGTTGGGGAATATTTTCCACTCAAAATGAAAAAATGAAATTAACAATCTTAAGTATACAGTTTACTATAATTGGTAAAGAAACAAGTGAAATTATCTTGATAGATTAATTGTTATTGAGATAATTGTATATATATACAATTACCAAATAGCAAAGTATTGTGTCATGTACAACTTCTTAATGCTAGGCTACCATGTGACTTCATTTTTCTGTTTTGACTTTTCTTTTAGGTGTTTTATTTATGTTTTTCATTGTTTTATATATTTATTATTTTAATTTGTATGATTTATTTTTATCGTATATTTTGTTTTTTTCAACTTTTAAAATATAATATTTTATAAAATTTCATATAGCTTATACGAATTCTACTCATGACAGAATTATTGTACGTAATAATATATAAGAAATCAAAGCATAACCTACAATGCACCAAAATTTCTTTAAGTTAAAATATTTTATAAACCACGGCCGCAACATGCGGTTTACCTACTAGTTATATATAAAATCCAAAGCTTATATATTTTTTATCTGTGAACTGGGTGGGCTTTTCGAATAGATGGGCTGTAAAGGTAAGCTGGCTGAAAAAGAAGATAGCAAAAGCAGATGGGCTGGGCTGAGCCTGATGGGTCGCCAATATTCAAATGATACGTATGCGTATACGATATATGTTGCGAATATTCGATGCTTATAAAAATGGGCATTTTCGAAATAGTACTTTTAATAATCATTTAACCGACTAGGTTAGTAAACCGTGTATTACACGAATTATATAGATATATATATATATATATATATATATAATTCAAAAATATAAACAAAAATATTTAAACTTTATTGTTTTAAATTTAAATCTATAATGTAAAAATAAGGATTTGTGAGATGATCATTATAAGGTTTAGAGAGTTAAATAAGGTTTAAGATGATTGATATCAATGATTTAGAATTTCCGAAATTTTGATGGTGATTGAGAAAATCGTTAAAATAAGAAAGATAACATGATTGATGAAAAGTTTGTTAAAGTAAGTTTAGACGAGAAAATTTTTATGAGATGAAACCTGACAATGACATGTGTCATCACATATAATCATTTATTATTAGTAGGATTTGATCATTATAATAAAGGTTACACAGTCACATTAAATATTATATTACAACCATCTACGATCTCATACGTGTCTTTTAAGAGCATTCACAGTCTGTTCCCTAAATTTATATGAGTGTATTTTCTATATTATATGGTGTGGTTATAAGTGATTGTGAGTGAAGGATATGAGAAAATTACTGTTCAATCTGTATTTTTGGAAAAAAACTATTCAAAACCCTATAATGTTTTTAATATATTTTAAGTGGTTGTGAGTGAGGGAGAGAGAAAAATAATAATAAATATATAAAAGTATTATTTAATTGAAAAACAAAAAAAAATAATTTTTAATGTAATTATATAAATAAAGATGAAGAATGAATTGCGAATACTCCAAAAAACTATTCCATAAAAAGTTCTTCAAAGAGAGACATACCCACCTCTATTTTGATCAAACAAGCACGTACACGACTCAATTTAATTAGGACAAATCAGGAGAAACCAGGCCAAAAAGAAGGTATCCATCTATAAAATATAGGCATCCGCCTATATAGAAATTTTGAGTGGCTCTTTTCATAATAAGAGCAACTATTTCTTAATTACGGTCAATTTAAATGGTTTTTATACCTAAAGAAAATTTATCTAGAACGTTTAATATAAATTTGATCCAGTTTGATTTTGAATAAAATTTATGTCACTATGTAGACAAAAATAAGCACCCCGTAATCGTATTTTTGAATTTTATAAAATGTTATATTTTAAAAGTTATAACAGAAAAATAAATAAGAGTTAGGTTAATTATAATATGATAATATTCAAATCAAAATTAATAGATGCGGGCGAACTTCCAAATACAGTTAGTCAACTTCCTTTAGGGGAGGATGACTCTATTTTACGCGCGGACGTCTTTATTTTACACGCGGAAGGCTCTATTTATTTGACTTGATTATAGGCGGTGGCACCTATGTTTAAAAGACATTTTAAGGAATCAAAAAAGTCAAGAGATATATTAAAAAAACTAGTTGGTAAAAGAAACATTTTAAGAATATTTTCTATATGTAAATCCCATTCATATTTTAACTAAGTTCTTCACAACTGTAAAGATGTTACAGAAAACCTTTAGTTTATTTGTTTTGGGTTTGTCTTGATGACGAAAATAATAGAATTTCATATCAAATCAATCCGACTCGTTTCAAACAAAAATATATTCTGGTAATTTACATTGATCAGTTTAAGTAATGTTCATTTACTAGTGTGAAAAGTACAATTAAACAAATAATATATATTAAGAGCATTCACAGCCTGTTCTCTAAACCATGTTAGTGTATTCCTTATATTATATGGTATGGTTATAAGTAGTTGTGAGTTAAGGATATGAGAAATGTACTGTTTAATCTGTATTTTGGGAAAAACATTGTTCAGAACCCTATAATATTTTTAATATACTTTAAGTGGTTATGAGTGGGGGAGAGAGAAAAAGTAATGATAAAGATATAAAAAGTATTATTTAATTGAAAAATAAGGAGAAAAATTAGTGATTTTTAGTGTAATTATATGGATAAACATAGGGAATGAGTTGTGAATGCCCTAAAAAAGGAAACATCATATTATAAAACCATGAGAAAAACGTTACATGTTTTCTTTTAGTATAAAAAATGAATTTAACAATACAAAAGAAGAGAATGGTCCTTAATTAACATCTTTATCCATGACTATCACACACACATGTGGGTGTCACATATGTGTTCATGCATAATCATACATTCATACCCATGTTGCTAATAAACCCACGATGTCACTATTACTTTTGAGATTGATGCATCCAAGAGCCCAAATTCTCAGTCTAACCGATACTCCAGTACTCCACATCCTCAAATTAAATGCACAAGTGTCTTATACATACATGCATCCTTTATATCTTATCCTTTTTTTAATCAAAAAGGTATTTCCAACTACTAAATATGTAAATTTTGGTGTCACATTTATCCTATGATTTTGTTCTACCTTTTATAAAAAAACTACTACATTTCACTTCTTGTATCATTCTCTATTTAATTACATAATATCTCTTTATTTATTATTTACAACCTTTTGTCTTCAAAAGATTATAAGAAAAAGAATATAAAAAAAAATGTATACTATGTCTTTGAGAACTAAGTCTTTAAATTTCATTCTTATTTTAAGGAATGAGATGTAGTATCAAATTTAATGAAAACTTTAAAATTTTCTTCATGAATGATGTTGATATAGAAAAATGAAGGTTAGCATGTGTAACGAGCTTTTTATGGCCATCATTAAACCTCGGTTGGATTTCGCTAAGAGCATAGATCCACATTGGGTGGTTAGCAATAATTTTTACGTTGAGTTTATAAGAAATATCTTGCTTGAAATACTGCAACTTCAGGATTTTTAACCTCCTTGAATATTTTTACCTAGATAACCAAAAATAAATCCATAACTCTATAGTGGTAAAACAAACATTATGAATTGGTATGAACATTTAGATTTTGCATAAATACATTACACTTGTCTTATAAACATTATGATCTTTTTACAAAATGGTTATTTTTAATAAGTCAATTTATCATTTTTACAGGAAGAACAAAATACTTTTGTGAAAATTTTTTTATACACTTGTACTAATATAAGTTACATATGGCAGCTAGCTTGATTCTAATTTAGTTATACAACATAATTAGGGGTTCCAGGTTGGGTTAGAGAACTTTTTAACCCCAAGCGAGTTTCCTTCTAATAATAGTCTTGAGTTCCGTACTCGAGTAATGAAAATAATCGAAGGGTCAATCACTCATCGGTGATCCTTTAACCGTTCAAAAAGAAAGTCATACAACATAATTGAACAATAGTAATCTAGATGCTAATATTAATTTTTCATTAATTATCATTCTTTTTGTCACATGTTTGATTCCAACTACCTTTAATTCTTGGTGACCGAATGTTCAAAGCAAAAGTGATGTGATTATATAATAAAATATGTAGCAAATAGTGAAACTATTAATTCTTTAGTTTATATATATTGAGATTTGTAGTAATGGTGATCGGTGGTAGTTGAGAGAAGGAGATTCAATAAATTTTCAATTCAAGTATACATCGGTGCCAATTAATTGTTGGGCACAGTGAACGTTACCATATTTTATTGGGAGTTGATTTATTGGAAAATTATTTAATTTGCATGTTGATTTAGAGTCAGACACAAGGAACTCACAATCTGTGTGGAGTGATGTTTAGAACATGAGATGTCAGGTAATTCGTCGTTTGTATCGTCAATGTGTTAATAAAAAGAATTTTTTTGTAGAATATAAAACTATTTAAGAGATTGTCCGTATATAGAAAAGCAAACAATCTATAATCTAACTTTACATACAAAACCATGCAGAGGAATCGTAATATCATGATCAATAACTTAAAAAGCCTGAGAGTCGCGTTCTGTAACACCTTTGATTTTTCACACTTAACCTACTTGATTAACTCTTTTAATGATTATAGAATTTCTATACGTAACCATTGATTGAATTCAAGAACTAATTGTGAAAACTATCTTATATTCCATACATTATGATTCATTGTGGTACTATTGCATGCTAATATGATTCCATGATAACACGTATGTAAATACTAGGTCTTGTTATAAACAGTAATTTGGAAGTGCCCTAACATTAATCAAATTCTAAAACAATGCTAGATTACAACATAAGTGAAACATATATAACTATAAGGCAATACATTTACATATGTGTAACTTAAGGTTACATATGTAACTTTTGTTAAAAGGATAAAGATTTAATTAATTAAATTAAGTCTTATAATATATATATATATATATATATATATATGTGTGTGTGTGTGTGTGTGTGTGTGGATAATTACAAAATTATATATATATATATATATATATATATATATACTAATTTAATCATTTAAGTGATATACATCTAATAAACTAATAAATAATTAACTAGTAATTATCCTAAATCTAAAAACTAACAAATTAAACTAATATTAAATCATATCTATCTATAAAAATTCTTTCAACCCCTATCTCTACAAAAAATATGAATTTTATTAATAAAATATTAAGAAAGCCTATCTTAATTGAAACCTAAAACCCTAATTTGTCAACTATAAACAGGGGGTCTTATTCTAATTATCTTTCACACCAAGCGTCCTTTGAGTCAACGTATTCCTTTTGACTTGAAAGGAGCTGGATGTTCAGAAACTGCATACTAGACGAGCATATTATTAGTCTGACCTCTTGTGTCAGGGGGTTAGACGGGAGGGCATTCGATCACTAGGGTTGGTAGTGGACTCATGTATAATAGTTTACTGACTTGTATTGGAAAAATTGTTTATTGGTTTGTATATTGTTATCTACTATATGTATACTTGTAAACCTATGTGCTCACCAACTTTTTAGTTGACATATTTTAGCATGTTTTCAGGTAATGGAAACTAAGTTTGTTGCTTTGCTCACGCTAGGTTTCAATGATAAGTTTTTGTTGGACCTAGTTAAACTTTGAATAAAATAAAGACTTATTTACTGATTCAGTTTATTTGTTTTTAGAATTAGATGTAACCAACTATTCAGTTTTAATAATTAATTTCCTTTAGTACTCTTTATCATTGTGTTATGATTTAATTTCATCACTCCTTGGTGTTTTCGCTTTAGCTGGGGTGTGATACGTTCGTTTTCAGATTGAAACTATTTGAGTTTACACTAAATATTCAATCAGATTAAACTCAAGTTTAAAAACAAAGTATGATTTTTATGTGTGTCAAGAAAAACCAGACTCACCAATTGTTTGTTCAAACTTAAAATCTTACAAGGATGTTTAATTGATTGTGTGTGTCAAGGAAACCCTTCAGCAGTTATCATATACAAATTGATTCTTGTAACCTCCCGAGTTTCACATCGAAAAAATTTTAAATTTTCATGCATGGTTAGTAAAGCAATATTTACCTAGACAAAAAATTTTAAGCTGACCTTATAGCTCGACTCCAACAAGAAGCTCTACCCCTTAGACCCTGTTAGGGTTTGCCGCCTCTTAGACCCAGCTACTAGGGACGCTGCCTCTTTGTAACCCCTATTGTTTAGAGGCTTCGCCCCTAAAAAGGTTTCATCACAATAAACTCAAACAAGTATGCACTCCGCACATTCTGGCTTGTTGAATGGATACTATTATGATCACATTGATTATTAGTCAATCTAATTACACTAAAATATATATAACAAACTCTATATAATTGGTCTTCTAGTCTACTGGTATTGGATGATGGTTTGTGTTTAAGATATTTGAAGTCTTAGTTTTAAACCTGACTCATGTGAGTTTTTCTAGAATAACAGGTTTTCTCTTTGATCGAGTGAGATGATTATTCCATATTGTTTAAAGAGTAGATAGCTTAAAGAATAGAAGTAATGTGTAAAAAAATAAGTTTGAGTGGTTTGTATAGGGCTTAAAATAAATTTTTTTAAATCACAAGGGCTAGTAATCGTTACCCAACGGTCAAAATGGGGCCAAGGCCACTGATGAAGCCCGTTGAATAATCCCACCTGGGACCGGGTATCCCAGCACTCCCCCGATTATAAAGCTTACAAAATAGATCTTATCGGATTTAACAGGTTAGAGATGAAACGATTAACACAAGTATCAAACATTAAAACAACTTGTTTAACTACTTATATCTCATGTTTATATTTTTTTATATGTTTTTAAGGACGGAGAAGAAGAAATGATGTAGTCTAGCATTGTAATTTTAATTATTTTTAAAAATATAAAATTACATAATATATTTTTTATTAAATAAGTTTAATATCATGAATTACGAGTGCTATCCGATTCACACTTCGTGTTACCTGAAACTCATTTAAAATTCATATTTGGTGATTTCCCCGAAAGCCTTATTACCGGCATTCAATAATAAATAGAAGAATAGTACAAGGACTTTTAAAAAGGCCCACACGCCTATCCACTTTTGTACAACTCATCATTAAACAAACAACAATATTATTAGGACTCAATGGTCGTGATCAAAACAATAATTTAAGTAGAAACGATTGCGTTGCCATCTTGATCGTAAATGTGCCAAAATTTGGTGTTGATTATTTCTTTTTTCAGTTAAGTTTGATTTTAGTATTTGAGATTTGTAAAAAATAATTATTTTTTTTAAATATTAAAATATCAATTTATCTCTAAAAATTTCATTAGTTGTTTCAATTTTAGTCCAAAAGTTTTATTAGTTGTTTTAATTTTATCCAAAATAATGAAACTTTTAAAGTAAAATTAAAACAACATATGAAACTTTTGGAGTTAAATTGTTTTTTTTTTAATCTTTTAAAGGAAAATGTTTACTTTAATTAAATCTTAGAGCGTAAATTTGACATTAACTCTTTTCTATTTCTTTTTCCTAAAAAAATGATCATTAATACGAAGAAGTGTATTCTTAGCAAACTTGTTAAAGCTCTACAAGGATTTAACAACTAAATCTCACAAACACTTTGGTTATCGTATATGTTCCATTGAGGAAAGTAGAGGAACTTATGGCTTCATCATGTAAATTGTAGCAAGTGTAGCGTTCTGGATGAGATGCTCGAATAATACACATAGAAGAATAATGATTTTGTCACATATATAAACATTTAGAAATCCATCAAACTTGTAAGTGTTAGAAACTAGTACAAACATTAGGCTTAAAAGACTACGTAAACAATAGATACAACTCCATTATTATAAGTACGTTGAAAATAATAACATGGATATTAAAAAGGTCAAATACTTTAAAAAAAATACAGATTGAGAAAGTCAAGTCAATACCAGCAAATTTCATCTTTCGATGGTGCTCAAAATTTATAACTTCATGCTACATTTCCTTGTGTTTTCATAACATTAACAATTTTAGGTGTGTGAATATGTACAAAAGTATATCGTAAACTATTTATTATAGTGTGGACACATCCATCGATACGATACTTAACTACTTTTCCTGCAAACGCGTGTTTAAAAATCCTTACATCTATAATGGATGAATCGTAAATCATCTGAAAAAGTAGTTCATCAAACTTGCATTTGTTTTAATTAATTTTAGTGACACAAAAGTTAGTATCCAGTTCTAGTCTCGATATAAAGTTTGATCCCAAAAGGAAAGTAGATATAGACATGAATGGAAGTGGGAAGCAAAGAACACTCAACTTTATGGTCAATTTTTGCTTTTAAATAATTCACACAATCCATCCATTTTTATTATTTATCATGTATCTTCTTCAAATAGTATCAATCTCCATGTGACTTACGAGTGGATTGTCAGCCGGCTTCATGTCAGCTGGCTTCATGTCAGCATTTCTCGCATCCCCTTTCCTTTTTACATCAAAATCACCCGTTTCTCTTCCTTCCGCATTAGACAACGGTCATAAATACTGGCCACACCTAAAATCATCTTATCTACAGTCAATGTGCTCAAAACGCGTTGGTGATATTAAAGACAAGATATTCCTTATGAAACAGGAATCTCTACTGCTCACGGTTGATGTGAGATTTGTCTAAGGTGTTACAATCACCACCTTTGAACCCAAACTGAATGAGATTTCAGAAAGTCTAGCCAAAAACGTTAAAAAAAGGCGCTATGCGGAAGGCAACCCGTATTTTCTTTATTTTTTTATTTTTATTTTCTTTTTCATTTAATTTCATGTTAAATAAATTTTTTTGTTTTGTTTTGTGTCAAACAAAAGGTTGAAATGGCCGTATCAAAAACTCTTCATAAAAATTAAATGGCCGCGTCAGGAATGAAAAACAAACAAAATTGGAAAACGGTCGCGTAATGATTGTTTTGTAAGTTAGGCACGACCGCGTAAGCTTTTTGAAAAAAAAGATAGAGAAAGGCTCACACCATCCCTTAACCATAACCATGACTTGCCTTCTTTTCCGACCTCGACTTCTTGACTACACCCTTTCTTTGTTTTTTCCACCACCACTTGCCGACATTTACCACCGTAATAGACTCATTTCATTTTCTGCTCCAAGCCTCAAGTACGAAGTTGGATTTCAAGCTTGGGGAGAGTTATGTTTTACTTTACCGTCTTACCTATTTATAGTATTATTGTTTTTCTTCCCGCATTGCATTTAGCCAGTACATTCGTTGCAAAAAAAAAAAACAAAAAAAGGTCACACCTTTATAGTTCCGGGAAAGATTTTGAGAACAACATGAAAAATGATATCACCCTTTATTATGTTAATTAGAGGTTGCGTGCCAAAAAGGTCGATAGTAATAAAAAATCAACCGTACTCCGTTATGCTAGTGCCCTTTGTTTTGGATTTACAAAGATAAAACGCCTAATATCCATCCATGTGTAATGCCAATCTGATCATATAAGGAGACCGAGACCTAGCAAAAATAGGTTGAGAGTTGAGTCCATCTGATTTATAAAATAAAAATAAAAAAAAAAAAAGAAGAAGAGAGAATTAGTTGTATGATAAATAAGCCGCAATAATGGCAAATCATTTATAATCTCGTGTGGTGAAAAATTGACCACTTGCTCTCTATAGTCCTTGAGGTTACGAAGGTTTCCACCGTGTGAAGAAAGATGTTGGCACAGTTAAATGACTAATTTAACATGGATTAATTGATATGAAACGATAAATCCGGAACTTAAGGGTTAGAGGACCATAACTAGCAAATTGGGTATATTTGTTAATAAAAATCTTGAAAACCTCATTGGTGCATGATAACTGAAAATTAGAATAATAAGATGATTTCATGCTCATACTTCTTACACGGGGCTAGGATGGATGTTACCAATATCTTAATCATGCTACTATTTGTTTTGTTATTATTTGTTTTCACTTCCCAGTTTATTTTTATTCTTGACTTTCTTGAAGACAATGAAATATTTAAGCTTGGGAAGATTTGTTAGTTTTATTTTTAGACTTTAATTATTATAATTCTAGAGTATATTTTGGCATTTATTTTGCATTTCTTGTATGCATTTTTTATTTATTTTATAAAATAGTAGTTTTTGTGGGATGAAATCTACTTTGATGTGTTTTGGTTGGTTTTGTAAGTTTATGCAATTGAAAGAGAAGAAAAAAAGATTTAAAAAAAAATATTATTTAGTTTGAGATTTTTAATACTTATCATTAAAGCCTCGTAGAAAAACTCAAAGTCAAATTCTAAAAAAAATGAAGAGTTAGTTGGAAGAATGAAGCATAAATAGGGATGGAAAATAAAAGAAGAAGGTATCTTCAAAAAGAAAAAAAAGTTTGGGAATTGAGGAACTTGATCGACGAGGGCTGCAGAAAAGAAAAAAGGAATCTTTTTCTCCATTTATGAATATCATTTAATTGTTTTGAGGTTTTTGTTTAGTAAGTTTTTATTTAATTTTTGTTTGATTGATCTAGTCGTCATGTCCGGCTAGAACAATTTTAGTTTCAACATTAAGGTTTAGTTTCTTTGATTTGGTTTGAAATTAAGTGAAACGTTTATGGGATGTTTTTGTTTTAATGGTTTGTTTGTTTGATTTTTGATCTTAAACCCGGATCTACTCCGATATATATTAGATTGTTAGTAAAATTGGCCACTTTGTTAATTTTTCTAATAAGGTTCTTCAAGATTTAAAACCCTAATTAAGTTTTGGTTTTTGATATAAGAAACAATTAACGGTTTGAGTTTGTCTATGAATTCATTCTCGTTATAGAATCACATAATCTAGTTAAACATACCGAACGACGTGTGTGTTTAATTATAATTGATACTTCTATCGTTGCAACCCGCACGCTAAGATCTGAACGACGTGAGCTTAGAGTAGAGAGTTGGCTTTAATCAACGAACTACGCTTGATTAGACATTAGATAGAGTGGATATCCGAATGACGTGATGTCTAGTATCGATACAAATCATTAATTAAAAAATAGTCATTGCATCATAATCGTTGATGATCGTAAGCCAAATCGAATCAAGAAATTACCTTAGTGTTGAAATTAGCTTTCATATTTGAATTTACTTCACAATCTAATTAACGTATTTAGTAATTTCTTTTCTCAATTAAAAAATACAAAAAAATATCAAAATTCGTTTTTCTGACAGAAGCTTAACACGACCGCGTGGAATTTCCTTTACAGTTTTGACACGGCCATGTCAACTTGCGGGAATTTTTTTTGCTTTTTGAAATTTACTTCTATTTTAGTTTTTAATTAAAACTCTCACATTCCTTAACCCATAACCAGCTATAGTAACTGTTCTAAGACGTATTTGGTATAAATAATTGACACGTATCCCTAAGGACACGAACCCTACTTCTGCTCATACTATTTTTAGTATGTGCATGTTAGGTTCATATTTTTATTATTTATTTGTTGGATTCAACACCCAACAAGATTCATGTCTTTAGTTAAGTGTTGTAGACGAGAGAAAATGAAGTATTATGTGATGCTAACGTGAAACAAATAGGTCCATCCCTCTTAGCTTGATGGGCAATTGGGCATGACTTCACGTCAAATTGAGAATGTTGAAGTGGTAAAACAGTCATTTACAACTATTGTGATTTGTTTTCTTATATTTAATACTATTTTATTTAAATTGTAGCTTGTTTATTTTGTATACAGATCTAATACTTTTAATTTTCTTAGATAATAGTTTAGTAGTATTAAATTTTTTATTTGATAATGGAGAGAGATACTGTGAGATCCATTTTTTAAGTTAAATGTTATCGATAAGAGAAAAAAAGCGTCGTAACACAAGAATCCATCCCTTTTAACTTGACGGGCATGGTTTCACGTCAAATCAAGAATATTGAAGTGGTAAAACAGTAATTTACAACTATCGTGATTTGTTTGCTTTTATTAAATACTATTTTATTTAATTTTTAGCTTATTTATTTTGTATATGTATGTAATAATTATTTTTTTAAGGACTTGTGGTTGTTCTTTCTATCAGGATTTTATCTTTTTGTATTTAGCATTTATTCTATTTTTGAGTTTATCTTGGTACCACAATCTGTATAATGAAAATTAACCTACACCGTTTATCTGATTTAAAATATAAACTCCAAAAAATAGATAAACACTGAACATAGAGAAAGTTAACAAATCTAAAGTGGTAAATACTATATAAAACAAGATAATATCAATATTGAATTGGTTGATTATGACCAATACGAATCATTGTTCCGTCCCTTTAATTTTCTTGAATTATCAAAACACCTGATTGTGTATATTATTGGTATTTTCTTTTAAAGGGAAGAATATATAAATAGTAATTGCATATATCAAAAGAGGAACACTTTTAGTAATTATGATATTAATCAACAAATGCTTTTATTTTGCATTGTTAAGAAACATTTTTAGATGGTTATTTGATTGATTAGACCAAAATCAAATGTTACATTTTTGAATAAAAGGTTTAATTTATAACAAACAAGTGATTTTGATTCGCATTTATGAACATGGTTAACACCAAGAAAAACTATTACGTTTTTCTTTTCCATAAAAAATCACTTAACCTGAGTTTGGTATACTAAACTACTAAAGTCTCTCAACTTAAAACAAATAAACTTAAAAGTCATTAAATTGTTAGAGTCCCAAAATTTGTTTAAAACACATATACTTGTAAAAAAAAATTTAAAAATGATTTGTTAACTGCTAAACTAGTGAAACTTTCATCAGGTGACAATCAATTTTATTAAAAAATTTATATTTTTAGTATCTTAATGTGTTCAAAGTTTAGAGGTAACAAGTTATTTAAGAAATTCATAAGTATGTGCATTGACTTTAATATAAAAAATTAGTTTAATGACTTTTTCGTGTATTTTTTCTAAATTAAAAAACTTTAATATATTAAAATTATAGTAAGAGACTTTCTCGTCAAAATAAGAAATTACCTTTTTTTGTATCTTACTAAACGTAATGAATAATTACAACTTTCATCTTGTGAGTTTTGAAATTATTCTTCTAATAAACATAAATATTTGTTTCTAAATTCATCGAATGTGTTAGCAAAGTCCTAAAATAGTAAACTATTCAACTTTTGATGATAAAGATTAAAAAGCTATTTTTCAACTTATTTTAGAAATAGAATATACATAAATATAATATTCTTAAGGGTTAATTATTTGAGAACTTACAAATGTTTTTACAATTGCGAGAACTTCTATCATCACACAAATTTTTTTATGTTTTTATATAGAAAAATGATTGAAATATAATATATAGGCGTCTCTTTTGAAGTTTAAAATGAAAACAATGAACGAACTTATAATCCGCATATGTGTAAGTCATATGTAGTTAATACCACCTACACACGTGTAGCCTAATAAATGAAAAATAAAAACATATGCAAACATTACTTTGATGAGTTTTTATATTATTTTTATGGTTTTAATGTATATAAACATACATAAATATGTGTAGAAAAATATAAAATATATACCTATTGATATTAGATTTTGTGATTCTTAAATACTTATTGTTTTCAAATGATACTAAGAGCATTCACGGTGAAATTTGTATCTCTATTTTTATAATTATATTAAAAATTATTATTTTTTCAATTTTTTTTCTATTAAATAATACACTTTTATAAATTTATCATTATATTTTCTCTCATTTATTCACAACTATTTTCAAAAATTTTAAAAAATTATAAATGTTGAAAAATATATTACTAAATATACAATAAATAATAATATTTTATTTATTCTTCGCTCACACAAAAATGTTTTAACCCATATATTTCAATTTTGAAAGATTTTATACTAATCTCCTCCTAAGTTACCCCACAAGGTTAAATGTATATCTACCCTCAAAACAAAAGTGAAAAATTACATCTGAGACAGGAGTCAGAAAAGGTTCTCGCAAGGTGATGATCTCTCACACATACGTGTGTGTATTCACACACACACAGATATAATATGCACAAATATCCATATATTATATTGCATGTGTCTATCTCTTTCATCCGCTTGTGTTCTTGGGTTTCATTCACAAGATCCTGTCGTCGTGTAGGTTAATAATTTATAAATCCACTGTCCATTAATTTTCGGAAGTAATCACATACATTCATCTTCAGGTAATCCCATTTCAACCCTCCTCTGTTCTTAGCTTCTTCACCATTTAATCCTCCATTATAACACAAATCTTACAATATCTCTCAGAAATCAAAATCTTTTCAGATACCCAAATGGGCTCTGTGTTTGTTTCATCTTGCAGATCTGATACAAAACAATGAGTTTTCTCAATTTCGTTTTCAAGATTTTTTGAAAGAGAATGAATCTTTATGTAACACCCACGTGATTCCAAGTGATAATGTTGGTTTCCAGCTAAACTGGAGTGGAAATTGTGTGAAATTTTGTGTTTTTCATCTTCTTTGATGAAATGTTCAGAAGAACAGAGCTATTGATTGGGTGGTATGGTGATTGAAGAATATTGGCTACTTTTCCCTTTGTTTAATCGTCAAAAAAGTAAAAAAGAAAAGTGTGAATTCAACAGGACTCTTTCTCTCTCTTTAGCTCACTGGGTAGTGTGGGCATAATCACAAGGGCCCTCTAACCAAACCTCATGAAATTGGTCCAAAAGTTGCAGTTTGAGCGACTATTTAACTACAGTGATTATGACTTTTAAAGGGGCAAATATGCACTGTCGGCAGTCGCCTATAGTTGCCATCAGATTTTGACAAATTTTCTTTATTTTACACATCTCATACCATCAGATCCGCACTAATTTGATCTTTATTTTCTCACTTTGACTTTAAATTCTGCTGTTTAAATCATCAAGATCTGTCTTTAACTCTTTTTGACTCAGATTACAGTTATCATCTTCAGTTAGCGTCTTTGAACTTGGTTTGTGTTAAAATATTTAATCTTTTACTTCAATCTTGAGGAATATATGGCAGTTGAACTTTATCTTCTGCTCTAATCAGCATGATTTTGTGGGATTTGCTAGTTGGGTGCAAGTTATTGCATGTTTTCTTACAAGTTTTGAACTTGATTGTTGAACAGATTGTGCATTAGTTAGTGTGGGCTAAAAATGAAGTATAAAGATGATAAACTTGCAAGACAACCTGAAAGAAGTTCAAGGGTGGTGCCCATAGGAATAATGTTTGTGGTGCTATGTGGTTGTCATTTTATCTTGGTGGGATATTTTGTTCTGAAAAGAACAAATTTTCTACTGAGCAGGTTTCTAAAGCAGCTGATTCTGTAGAACCAACTGTTTCTGGCCCGATTCGGGTGCAATCCGTATCCTTTCCCGAATGCGGTGCTGATTTACAGGACTACACGCCCTGCACGGATCCTAAGGTATATGCGTTTTCGAGTCTTTATGATTGTTTTGTCATTGTGGGTCTGTTGACTGTGCTTGATTATGCATGCTGTATGCAGTTCAGCTGAATTTTAGTAATCCACAGTCTGATTTTAAGCTATCAGTAGGATTCAATCAAACTATGAGTGGAATTTGTAGTTGAATGAATATTGATCATTTGACACGAAGGACATTGTTGGTTGATTATGTGCATTTTGTGTTTTGGATGTGTCTTTATATGAGGTTATTGGTTCTATATGCCCGTATTGTGGGTTTGTTGATATTGCTTTTTTTGGGAAAATAGCGCTATTAACATTTAACTAAATTGTTATTGTTTACAGAGATGGATGAAATACGGGCGACACAGGCTCACATTTATGGAGCGCCATTGCCCGCCCGCGTTTGATAGAAAGGAGTGTTTGATACCGCCACCTGATGGCTATAAAGAGCCTATCAGATGGCCTAAGAGCAAAGATGAATGTTGGTACAGGTAAATTTCTCATCTTTTGTAGTTTTGTATCTTCCGTCAATCTTGGATCAAGATTAGAGGTGGCAAGATGACAGGTGGTCAGATTATGTAGCGGGTTAAAATGAGTTTTTTGGTACCGGGCCAAGTCAGATAGTCAAGAAAACATTTTTCTGTCCATATATTACAACAATATAATTATTCAAATCTTTGAATAGAAACAATGTAAGGAGGTTATATGCATTATAAGTAGACTTTGGGCAACTTTCATCCATTTAGACCGGTTTAACATAATAATTAACATCAAGATGTCGCCTTTTGATTAACACATTCAAATTTAACTGTCTAGGAATGTCCCGTATGACTGGATCAACAAACAGAAGTCAAACCAGCATTGGCTAAGAAAAGAAGGCGAGAAATTCTACTTCCCGGGTGGCGGTACTATGTTCCCCAATGGTGTTAGTGCTTATGTTGATTTGATGCAGAATCTAATCCCAGGAATGAAAGATGGAACCGTCCGCACTGCCATTGATACCGGATGTGGGGTTAGTTTCTCAATTAACCAAATTGGTTCAAGTTTTTTGTAATGCAAAGCTTAAATCTTGAGATTTCAAACATACAGGTTGCTAGCTGGGGAGGCGACTTGCTTGATCGTGGCATCCTAACGGTTTCTCTAGCCCCTAGAGATAACCATGAGGCTCAAGTACAATTTGCTTTAGAGCGTGGGATTCCTGCAATTCTTGGAATCATATCTACACAACGTCTTCCATTCCCATCAAATTCATTGATGATATGGCTCATTGCTCAAGATGCCTTATCCCATGGACTGAATTCGGTAATTTTGTTAGATCTCTCAAACAAGTGTCTCATCATAGAGTTGGCAAAATGGGCGGGTTGTAATGTTGTATGGGTCAAACAGGGTTAGGGTCAAAATGGGTAATTTTTAGCAGGTTGAGATGGGTCGGGTCAGGTTGGCCAGGAGACAGTTTTTAAATCTTTATATACAGTTAATGCTTTAAATATGACTAGAAAAACTATATGGTGACAATAATAATATAAGTTTTGAATAAACAGATGATCTATGAAGTTATATGCTTTAAAAATACACTTGGAAAGACCTCCCACCCATTTGACCCAAACCTAATTTTAGTACGGATTGACTCGTTCATAAGTAAATAGGTTAAAATTGTGCAATTCTATATCATCATATGGAAACAACTCAAAAAACATTTTCAGTTGAATCTCTACATGACAATCTTGATTGATTCTTTAATGGATTTTTTCAGGTGGAATTTACCTTCTAGAAGTACACCGAATTCTACGGCCAGGAGGCTTTTGGGTTCTCTCGGGCCCGCCCATAAACTACAAGAGACGATGGAGAGGTTGGAACACGACAATAGAGGATCAAAAATCGGATTACGACAAGCTACAAGGACTTTTAACTTCAATGTGCTTTAAGTTATATGACAATAAAGGTGATATAGCAGTTTGGCAGAAAACATCAGATAACAACTGTTACAAACAGCTTGATGCACCAGACACCTACCCAACAAAATGTGATGATGGGACCGAGCCTGATTCTGCGTGGTACACCCCGTTGAGACCGTGTGTGGTCGTGCCCAACTCAAAACACAAGAAACTGAGCTTGCAGTCTGTCCCAAAATGGCCTGAGAGATTACATGAGGCCCCGGACCGGATTGGTGATGTTAAAGGTAGCAGTGCTGGTGACTTCAATCGGGATGATAGAAAGTGGAAAGATAGAGTGAAGCATTACAAGACATTGCTTTCGGTTCTTGGGACCGATAAGATAAGAAATGTGATGGATATGAATACCCGTTATGGAGGTTTTGCTGCTAACTTGATCAATGATCCACTTTGGGTTATGAATGTCGTTTCGTCTTACGCTCCAAATACACTTCCTGTGGTATACGATAGGGGCTTAATCGGAACTTACCATGATTGGTAAGACCAACACACCCACTACACATGATCATAGATTGGGCTGCAAGAAAGCCAAGCCGAGCTTGAGAACTATTAATATTACTTAAGGCTCAAAAAGCTTGATAAAAGCACGAGCCGAGACTTTATAAGCTCGAGCCCGACTAGTTACATATTTCAAGCTCGTTTTTTTCTTTATACAAACTTTAACTTGTTTTATTTCTTTTTTAGGTGCGAGGCATTTTCGACGTATCCTAGAACATATGATCTTCTTCATGTTGACAGCCTCTTTACACAGGAAAGCCATAGGTAAAAATTCCTTTCTTTCAAGTCAAACATGCTAGTCAAAAACCTTGAAGCTTGCCATTCTTTTCATTTGAATTTGATTGTGTAGGTGTGAGATGAAGTATGTGTTGTTGGAGATGGATAGGATCTTGAGACCAAACGGGTACGCGCTCATTAGGGACTCGAGCTATTTTGCAGACGCGGTTGCTACTATCGCGAAAGGATTGAGATGGGATTGTCATGTAGAAGACACTGAAGCTGGTAATAACAAAGAAAAGATTTTGGTTTGCTTGAAAAAGCTATGGTATTCACAGCATAACTCATAGCAAAAACAAATATGAGAAAAAGCTGTAATTTTTTTCAAAAAACCAGCAGATAATTGAAGAATCACTAAGTTGGTATTTTATAAATATATATGTAACATTAAGTTTTCAGAAAAAGGGATGATTAGTTATTCATAAATTTGAATTAATTTAGTATAGTGATGGACTTATGTTTACTTTTATTTATATTTGTATTGTAGATGCTATATATGTTTACTTTTATTTGTATTTGTTACAAGAACTAGATATAGTCTGTTTTCATGTCCTTAATTGTTGAATCTGGTTATTTTCCAAATTCTTATTGTATTTGATGGGTTTACTCTGATGTTTTTACTAAATACTCTGTTTTATACGGGAACCTTATGACCTTTTTTTTAGAAATAGGCTGATTTGGGTAACTTTTATATGCTTTATCGATCTACAAAGATCATACAATGGGTCACTCTATTCTAAGTACAAATCGTTTTTCTCAATTTTGTGAAAGTGGTTTACATGGGAGCACCCTATGTCTCTATATACCCATGGCTGTCATCATTACATTTACACGCTATGTAAGAAATTAGAAACATAATAATGATGTCAAACATCACTTAAAAGCACCAAAGCTATATAATACATCATATTTGACCAATGTTCTTTATCATTTCTAAGGAAATTTATCGCATTATAAATAGTAAAACAAAACATATAGGTGTCTTGTCGTGTAGTTGAAAAACTTTTTTCAATTTCTCTCAACCTCAAGAGCCATCTTGTGATGCTTGTTCTATGGTCTGAAACACGAGCGAATTTCCTCAAAGGAACTAATAGAAATACCCATGGGTTAGTCTAAGCCGACAACGCATATTAACAGCCTAGTGGGGCAAGATATTGGTCCAACCGAGCCTTGGCTACATTTAAACTTGTAGTTCAACATTGTATATCTTACTTATCTACACTTTAGTTTAATTTACAGTTGTATATTTAAACTTTTAGTTCAACAACTTATTTATTTACACTTTAATTTAATGTAGAGTTGCATAAAACCGGATTTTAGGCCCGGCCGATGTGGATGAAAGAAGCAGTTGATAAATGGAAAAAGATATGTTTGGTTTAAAACCGGTTTTAATTCGTCTTAGTTCAATTTTTATAATCGGTTTCAACGGATATATTCCCACACCAATTTCCCCTTAGCATCTACAACGTAGTTTAGAACATTTAAAGGCAGCTTGCTCGAACATACTTACAAAGGAGATTTAAATCTTAGTTGGTGGTAAGAAATCCATATATTTACATAAAGTCAAGGGTGTAGGTTATAAACCGTCAAAAACTCAGGGGCTACAATGTGAATTAGTGTAAAAATAAAGGATCAAACTTAGCAACATAAAAAGGGAAACCCATGCAGAAGAACATAAACGAGATGAGAAAATGGTGAAATAGATTGAAGATGAATCACCAGATGAATAATCAGATGAAGATTGGAATATAGATTCGTTTTCTGATGATCAACTCGAGCACTTGATTGGTAATTTCGCTAATTTTCTGTACAAAATTCCGTTAATATTTGTTGATTTTGCTCATTTGAACCCTAGTAATCGGAATCTGGTTCGTTCGTTCGATTTTAAATTTATGCAATGTCGATCTGTAATCATTTGTTGATGATTTCCGTCGAGCTTAGTATTTGCAATGCATTCAGAGATTAACCTGTGTTTTCAGCGTAGAAGGAAATATGGGGGCAAAATTATTGGAAATCGATGCAACAGCAATCAAGTTCATATGTAAGGACGCTTCAGATCCTGTTTGCTATTAACAAAACAGTGTGTTAACTGTTAATTGACATTCTTAATTGGTTATGTTAATGGAATTGATTGTCTCGTTTATTGCATCCTTGTTCCACAATTAGAATATTCCATAAGGGTTTTAATGTTCAATCATCCCCAATAGATGGATGCTAGCAGAAGAGTGTTTGATTTGGGATCAGGGAGTATGCATTTGAGTTATGTTTGTATATGTTGAATAGAACTGATAGTGGATTTAGAATTTTGATACTTGAGGCTTATAGATCTTAGGAGAGGAGGTTGTATATTCTGTTAATTGTAACTGAAGTAGCTTCCTCAAAGGCCTTTTATAGTTCTGATACGCCCACAGTTGCAGCTTATCGTATCCTATTTCACAAATTGTTTTCTATCGTTGTATATTTAGCTCTAATACCAGAAACGAACACATGAGTTACATAGTGTAACATGTTTTTTAGAAATATGCATTCATATAGAGTGAACAGGCTTACTGGGGAAGAGAGAAACCATAAAAGAGGCAACACCAACATGATAAAATCTTATACTTCTAACACAAGAACCTAACAAGTTCCTCATTCTCTTTGCAGGTGAGGTGAAGAAACAAAGTACATCTTCAGTTCACCTCTCCAATATATCAGATGAATATGTTGCTTTTAAGGTGCATCCTGCTTGATTAATCCATCTTTCATAGTATCATAATAACTTTTTCTCGTCTTTTTTCATCAATGGAAAGCTCTTTTAAGCTTATATTTGTCACATATACATCATTTTTCATCAAGCAGGTGAAGACTACATCACCAAAGAGATTCTGTGTAAGACCGAATTCAGGGATCATTAGCCCAAAGTCAGCATGCGATTTCACAGGTAGTTAGCTCTACATCGAAATGTTTTTGTAATTATTTTTCTCATTATGGATGCCTATAATCATCGTCGATTTTAAATTCTTTCATCTTTATGGAATTTGCATTCTGTTTTAGACTCATAAGCTACTTTTGCTGCAGTTACTATGCAAGGTCTAAGGTCGCCTCCATCTGAAGTGGAGTGCAAGGATAAATTCCTGATACAGAGCACAGTTGTTAGTGCTGAGACAAAAGAAGAAGAAGTAACTCTTGAATTGGTGAGTATTTTGATTTTCTGTCATATATTTCTTTATTGATGCTCATTGATGCCACATGACACTGGCAGTTCTCCAAAAGTAGAGGTAAGTATGTTGAAGAGAAGAAGCTCAGGGTTATTCTAGTTAGCAAGGAAGATTCTTCATCAGAGGAACATAAAACCAAAGTATTGGCAAAAGAACCATCTAATGAATCTTCAGTTAAAGAAGAGAATGTGGTGAAAAACAAAGTGTTGGGGGAAGAACCATCTAATGAATCTTCAATTAAAGAAGAGAATTTGGTGAAAAACAAAGTTTTGGGGAAAGAACCATCTAATGAATCTTCAATTAAAGAAGAAAATGTGGTGAAAAACAAAGTTTTGGAGAAAGAACCATCTAATGAATCTTCAATCAAAGAAGAGAAAGTGGTGAAAAGAGACGAAAATGCCCCCCCAATTCATACAGTGAGTGATGCATATTTCCTCTTTGTATGACCCATTTGCTTCAATATGCTTGATGGGAATATCATTCTTCTTGCAGCAACCTGAAGACCGCAGGGAAGTCAAAGATGGTTTGACTACAGAGGACCCGAAGGCATCTGCTGCTCGTCATGGGAACGTGGGGAGTCCTTCCGAGAATTCAAAAGCTAACCCCGTAAAAGTTGTGAAACAGGATCCAGAAAGGAAGTTGAGGTTGTGTAATCAACTCAAGGAGTTGAAAATGAAGGAAGCTACATTGGAAAATCAACTCAAAGAGGTTAGCTTGTCCCCATATATCTTGTCGTTCCAACGGAGGGCACTTTAGTCATTTGACCCACCGTTTAATAATTTTATAAAATCATATGCCAAATAAGTTGTTTAATACTGAATATTGCACTAATTATATATTCTGATTAGCAATCTTTTTGCAGGCCAAATCCACAATATCTAGCCTAACCTATCAGAACAGCATAGTCATTGAAGCAAAGGAGAAGCTTAAGCTAGAACTGGTAAAATGGATTGCATCCCTTGTTATGAAAGTATGTTTAAGCAAGTAAAACTACTTTTTTGTATATATATATGTATAGTTTATAGATTGTTTACTTATTTGCAGGCTAGGAGAAGCAAGAAAGGTTACCCCTTTGCATTTGTTTGCATGGTGTCAATCATCGGTTTGATAAGCGGATACATCTCAGATCCTTGAACAACAATTCACAAGTTTCTTCATTTCATCCCAATAACTGGATGGTTGTATTGCTTCACTCATACTTCATATTTCAAAATTGCAAAGCAATAGTAGATGTATATATACAGACGACATTTTGTTTCTTTAATATTCAGAATGATGTTAAAGATTCGTAGCTGTTAAGAGTACTTTATATACAATACGCATATGTGAGCATCCTAACAAAATTAAGTTAGAGGTGGCAATGGGTAAATCTTTGCACAACCCGAAAAGAGACAGATCACCCGAAACACTTTTGTCCAATTATGTTAGGTTTAGTTATACTTTATAAACAATTAATGTGAAACATTTATGTATGAAAAATTTTGACTTGACCGGTTCAACCCATTTGGCTCATTGTTGTTAAACTATTTTCTTTATTTTATACACGTTAAAGATAAAACATAGCCTGCAATCAACTTATACATAAAGTAAGCTGGGTAAAATTTAAACCAGATTAAGTTAACACGTTAGATAGAATGACTAGTACAGGTCATCCCAAAACATATCAACATTCAACACAAACCTACACTACTTTTTCAGTTTGCAACTTGCAAAGCTCATCAAGGGTGAATGCAAGATTAGTGAGACAAATAATAATCTTATCACCATTGATCCTAGTCAAATCATCTGCACCATTGTCATCATCGACTATAGTCTCGATTATTTATGATTTTTCAAAAGGAGTTTTTAAAAAAGTGTTTGGATTAGCTTATAAACTAAAAAATTATAAAATGATAGGGAGAGTTAATAGGAAGTAGCAAATGGGTATAATAGTAAATTAGACTAAAAGGAGTTTTTCAAAAGTTAATAACTTCTTTCCACTTTATATGAAAAATCAATCTAAAAAAGACTTTTGATATTACCAAACACGTATTTTAACTATTAACTTCTTAAAAGTTAATAAGTCAAAAGTTACTTGAAAATAAGCAATCCCAAACAACCACTTTGCATGCAAGAGGGACGAAGGTTTACTCTTGTTTTTTTTAACCGCGACTCATAAACTCTTATCAATTATTTTAATACTAAGCAGATAAGGTGAGGTATCTCTAGACTTTATTAATATAGGAGAGTTTTTGGGTTTATGTCGTCCCACCTATGATAAAAATAAGCGGTTCAAGTTGGGCTAGGCGATTTTCTCACCTAAGGTAGGTTTCTTCATGATGGTGGTCTCAAGTTTAGGACTGATGAGGACGGGTTGATGTACAAGTTTTTCTTTTGTGACGTGTTAGCCTAGTGCCTCAAGGTTCTATACTTGAGTAATAGAAATGATCGGACGAACCAATGACACATCAGTATTCCAATTGACAGTTTAAAGGAAAAAAAAAAAAGATAATCTAAGATAAATTTTCACCCTCAAACTCTAGACTCATAACCTTTAAATAAGGTGAGAACATCATTTTTCACTGCACCTATTCTCCCACCCCACGAAGGTTCACCTGCTAAATGTTTATAGATGCTAGAATATGTATTTTATTTTTCAAGAAGAATGAACATGTTAACGTCAAAATCAATTTCTAAATAGAAGAGTTTAATGCTGATAAAAAAAATAAGAGTTATGTTTGATATCTTAACGATAAGGTGTTACTGTTTACAAGATTAAATTTAAATTCTCTAAGTTATAATTTTTGGTGCCTCTTGAAATTTATTGTGAACCATCATGACATGTGCATAAAGATAGCATCGTGAACCATATCAAAGTCAAAATAAAATATTATCATTTGGTTGCTCATTAGTAGCTTGTGTTTACCAAAAAAATTACTTTGCACTTCAACAAAATAAGCATCAACTGACAACTGTAACTTTAAGACCTGAGATTTGTTTACAATGAATGATATATGACATGGTAAAACAAGCCCTTCTATTCTTAACAACTTTTTTAATCATCTTGAAGATCATAAAAGATCAAATATCAACAACGAAAACAAGCAGGGGTTCAAGTCGCCTGCGACACCATTATCGCAGTGGAGCTGAACTTTATGCCCAAAAGCCTTCAGATTTCAACATCACTTTGGTCAGGAAAAGTAACACATTTGAAAACCTTGCACTTGGAACACAACACATACCCGACCTATTATACACGAATCGAAGGCACAACATTCAGAAACAGTTTACAATCAGTTAATCATCAGCAAAGATAAAAATGGACAAAATCGACGTTACTTACAGCTCTGCAAGACGGACATCTACGATAGACACGATTGGTTTCAGATTTTACATTTGTCTTTTGACCCTTACAGAAATCACAAACCACCCATCCTCTTCCATCACAAGGTTCACATTCTATCCCAACATCTGCCTTTGTAGTCTACAGAAAACATTCAAACACCAGTAAAGTTTCTTGATATTATGATTATCAGACATATGGTTGTTACCATATCGTGTTTATGGGTTGGTCGGTCAAACCTAACACAAACCCGGAAATTTTACACGAACCCAAAAATCGACACCTGAAAACATGTTAATCAACAGCTTTACTAAACAACACTAGAAACAGATTACTGTTCCATAAAAGTGGACCAGATAATTATTTAGAAACACAATGCCAAACACTCCCTTAGTATCATCTTCCACCTCGGTTTCTAACCGAATGAAAACATCGAATTTCAAGCATTTAGTACACAAGATACCATAAAAAGATGAAACATGTATACCTGTAATGGAAGAGAGGTGCTATGAATAGGCTTTGAAAACCTACTCGAATTGAAAGAGATAAGAGGCATCAATGGCAGCTTGATGACACCAAAAAACGCCATTTTGTTGCTCCAGAAACAAATGATAAAGGTTTTAACTTTTAAGGGAGAAATCGGACAATACCCACCACCCATTAAAGCTGAATATTCAACCTTCTAGTTGGGAGCATATTACGCAAAGTGCCATTGTTATTTCACTGCCTTTTATATATGCAAATTAACTTCATTATCAGTGTCACTGTTGGAAATAAATGAAGCTTGATCGGAGTCATCGGACCACTGGTATTCGTCTTCCTCATGCGCCATCACGTTTCTTTAGCTTGTTCTCCCTCAGGCATTGTCCTGGTGATCATTATCGTGACCATGTTGATCAAAAGCCTAGATGTTTTTAATTGAAGTATCAAGATTTCCAATAGAAAGTATACATACAGCTCGTATATGTATGAACAATGTTTTGTATGGATGTATGTATTACATGAACTGAAAATGATAGATACTGTTGAGTATAACATGAAGTATCAAGATTTCCAATAGAAATTATAAATACAACTCAGTATCTATACGAATGGCGTATACTGCTTTACTTTTTTGGTCTACATATAATGTTACGATAATCATGGCAACGAGGTTGTTGTGTCTTCGCGTTCTTGAACATAGTTCTTGGTCATTTCAACATAATCATTCAACTTTGAATCTTTAAACTCCTATAAAGAAACCAACATTCAGAGAACTTTATCATGATAAAGAGGGCAGAAACAAGATCATAATGTTGTGTGACGATTAAATATTGGCTCTCAATTACATAACTATAAGAAGCTAACCTCAAAATCCCATTCTCCATATAAATCAGGATCAGTACTGTTGCCCCAAACATATGTATAAGCCTGTAAGGCATCAGATGCATCCTGCAGAAAGATTAGAATTATCTTTGGTGTTTTCAATTTAAAAGTCAATGATTTTTTAAAACAATTTTCTATATTCAAAGATGAACTTTGAACCCATCCAATTCTTCTGTCCACCATATAGAAGTATGCAACTTTGAATAATTGCATGTAAACATTCATCATGCAATATTTCATATTTAACCTTTCATATTGTTTTATTTCATTTACAAAAACATACCAGTAGGGAAACATCAACAACCGTCTTGTCATACTCTTCATCTTCATACATGTCCAAGATATCTAATTCCGTAGAAGAAAGCCCCATTAGAACCTACACAAAATAATTTAACGATTAGATCGTTAGTGTGTATATCTATGGACCATTTATAAAACTTTATGGGCTTATATCATATTCATATGTGAGTATTTGGGTGGGAAGATGTGTACATACTGCAGTTTATTATGTCTTTCCATTTATTAAAGTGATATGATTAGAAGTCACAATGGCCTAATCCATCTTATGCTAAGTATACATTCTGCCTCATACCTTGTTTTATAAGTTATACTAAAGTGCTCTAAACTAAATGTTGAATTCTCTATACCAAAAACTAGGGTTGCATGAATCCAGCCAAGCTCAGCTCACTTAAATTAGTAGAGATCAAGTTCCACTCCTTTAACTTATGAGAGAAATCAATCAAGTAAACGAGCCCTAGCCTGAATTATAGCTCGTTTACTTGATTGATTTATAAGTTTACTTGAGCCGATCTCAAATAACTCAGGAGCAGCTAGGCTCGTTTGCAACTTTGCATCCCTATCAAAAACATTGATGTACTTTTAATAAATCAATCAAGTATAAATCAAGTGCCCAGGATACCTTTTAGCAATGGGAACTATAAAACTTTATGAAGCAAGATCCTATAACTTAACACAAAATCAGGCAAGGTAAGAGTTTCAAGAACATGAGACATCCATAGATGAAATTGATGCAATTTTGTCACACTGATATTTTCCTGAAACCTTTGGCAATCACAACCACAGAAACATGTCCGTAGGTGTTTCTCATATGCATACTAAACTACTAATGATTTTCATGTGGTAAACTAATAAAATCCTGACACAGAAACACCCATGTGATGTAAATATTATGAACATAGTAGATAAGAACGGTGGTGTGAGTATATGAAGTGGATGATGTACATACATACCCTCCCTGTCACTTTCTTGTTTTCTACAGGTAGAATTGCAGGATAAACGCGCCCTTTGATGCTAAACCTGTGACTACAATAATCAAATTATTATCGACACATTAATCACCTCGATCAACAAGCTCCTTGAATTCAGGTATGAGGTCAAAAATTGACACTATTAGCAATACACAAGAACCCTAAACCCACTCAAGTGATTAAAGCATAATTCGAAATGGCTCAGGATTTAGCAAAACTTAGCCATTATCTTCAAACATTTGTAAGGAAAAACAATATATCATAATCATATTAAGTGACTCATGACTGATTTTGCAGGCTTCAGTTTAACTAACCCTAATATTACTACGAATTCAACAAATACAGAATCCAAAAGGTTTGATAATACAATCAGCATCATAGAGAGTAAAGGAGAGACTGACTAGCCATTGAGGATCGCAGGGGAGGTTTGAGGGACGCGATTGAGGAGGACCTGAACGACGTCGTCAGCTAAGAGGCTACCGTAAACAAACACCGTGTGGCTGTTAGTGACGCCACCACCGCCCACTGCCGCCGCGCCGGAGTTCGTTGACGCCATCGCCATTACTATTACCTCTTCTTCCCCGCTGTTAATCAGCAGAGAGAAGTTGCAGTATGTAACTCCAGAGTAGAAGTTAACGAATCACCGAAGGTAGGTGAGATGGAGGTTTGTGAGGGGAGCAAAATAGCAATACTTGAGTTTTAAGGGTTTAATTCCAAATCTTTAAATGTTGCACAACCAATCCCTATAGTTTTATATATAATAAATTATCCACCCTCGTGGTTTTATTTTAGCTTTACACATCACAGTGGAATATAAGTGTGTTTCCTATATGATATGGAATGGTTTTGAATGGTTGTGAGTGAATGAGAGAAAAAATATTATTGTTGATTGGTATATTTAAAGAATCATTATTAATATTTTTGAAAGTGGTTGTGAGTGGGGGAGATAGAAAAAAGTAATAATAAGGGTATAAAAGTATTATTTAATTAGAAAGGAGAGAGATAAAATAGTGATTTTTAGTGTGTGAATGCTCTAAGGTTGTAAACGAACAGTTTGTGAATCGTTTGATGGGAAGTTCGTTTAGGTTCATTTGTTTAATAAATAAACAAACATGAACAAGAAATTTCGTGAGTATTCGGTAATATGTTTGTTCATATTCATGTATATGATCATTATGGAAAACACTTAACTTTAAATAGTATGCGGTCGATTGTGTTGGTAAATTGTTCGGTTATATGTTCATGAACAAGTTTAATTCCTTAATGAACAAACACGGACAAGAATTTTAGTTAGGTTATGTGTTTGTGGACCGTTCTTGAACACTTTCAATTCTTAATGAACAAGCATGAACAATGCTCTATTCAGTTTGCTTCGTTTGCAACACTACCTATTTTATGTACAAAAAGAGTGCAAATAGCATCGAATTTTCAAAAGTATGACGACATTTATAGGGATGTGTGTTGGTCTGGATGAGTTTTTCGGTTATTTTGATTGTGGGTTGGTATTTCAGTTTTAGGCGTGTGAATCAAAGTATGATATGTTGGATGATGCTTATGATGTTACCATCCATAACACCTTAAGCAAATATCTCATCAAACCGTAGACAAGAAAGAATTTAAAATATATGCTCAACATCAAATGCCATCACTGAATTTATATGCATTAGTTAAACATAAGAGAAAACTATATAATTAAACATGTTTTGATATGACTAATTCTAAAATGAGTAAGACCTAGGAACTCTTCCCTTGACCAACCAAAACAAAATCCATAAACGCTAGCAAACAAAACAAACAATAAAAGTTTGGTATTTACCTTTGTAGTCTCACAATACATTTGATGCTTAGTTATGATCCGACAAGCATCATCAAAGCCAATTAGCTATAATCAGAGACTATTTAACTCTGATTGTCATGACCGACGAGAGGGATCAACCCTGTAATTACTCATGGCCTCTTTTACTCCAAAAAAAAATCACAAGCATACGATGATCATATGATAGAAGCGAAACAAAAACAAACAACATAGGAAAAGAGCAAACCCAACACGTCCATGAAGCTTGGAAAGGTCTACTATCTAAAAGGGGTAAAAATGGCAATTATCCAATGTTAAAGAGCTTTGTGCCAATACTTAAAACAGTTATATATTACGTGGAGTTGACTAGATGTCTTGATACATGTTACATATGTTAGGGATCGACACACAAACACAATTAAGCTGCGAGAGAAATAATAACAAAGATGAACACGCGAGATTTAACGTGGTTCGGTCGATGTGACCTACGTCCACGGGCTGTAACCAGGATACTCTTTTATTACTTTCTGCCTCACTCGTGAGGAATTACAAGTACAATGATACAATATAAATAGAGAAAATTAGGGTTTACAACTTAATCCCCAAGAAAACCTTAATGGGCTAAAATTAAATAAAAATGGGTCAGGTCTTTAATTTAATTAATCTGCCTCTGAGTTGTTTGTAACCTGAGCCCAAATCAAGACTCCACAAACTCAACAATCTCCCACTTGGAGGCTTGATCATCTTCAAACTACCTTCAGATGTGAACACTTGTAACTCTTGTAATCTTCCTCGTCTTCCTGGTTGCAGCGGCCTTCTCATCAGTTAACCTGAAGGCCCGTTGAAACTCCCCCGAGCTTCAACATATCAGCCTCAGCTGTATCTGCCCCTGACCTGTTCTCCGTCCCTACCGGCTCCCACTGAAACAAACTGCCAGATCCTGGAACACCCTGAGAACAAACACTCTCCATATTCAGCAAATAATCATCTGGAGAGATTTTATTAGATGGAATATTAGTTCTTTTAACCCACTGTCGTCTAGGAACTATGACTGAAGCACAACCTGTGCTCCCACTGCCACGAAATCCTTTAACTGGTTTTCCTGAACTCTTCCATGCACATTCACTTTGAATCTTTTCTGTGACTCTAGGTTTCTTACTTGCAAAGCAAACCTTCTTCTGACCACGAGATTCTATGAACCGGATTTTAGTCTTCTTCTGAACTGGAACGTCATTTTCATCAGGCGGTAAACTGACCATATACAATGAACCCATTTTCTTTCCACGAGCAATGACAAGATTCCCTTTAACAACTTTCCACTGCTTATTCCCGAACTTAACCTCATGTCCCTGTTCATCCAACTGACCGACAGAAATCAACTGTTTCTTCAAATCAGGAATCACCCTGACATCTTTCAAAGTCCATGAAGCAGCTGAAGTAAATAAATCCATGTCACCCATGCCCGTAACATCAAGAACATCATTGTTCGCCAGTCTTACCTTACCAAAATCACCTTCTTTTAGATTCTGCAATGCTTCGCTGCTGTGGGTAGCATGAAACAAAGCTCCAGAATCCATGACCCAGGAATCCACACTGCTCTCCATGCTACAGATTAAAGCATCATCGTCTAAGTAGTCTGCTGCAGTGTTGACTTCTTTTTGATCATTTGGACACTAATTCCTAAAGTGTCTCACATGTTTACAGTTCCAACAAGTCACATCATTTTGATCCATAGACTAACTCCTTTTCCTGTTCTTGCTCCCACTACCTCTGTTATTCTTTCTTCCTCTGCCAACGTTCAGTAATTCGCTTGATGATTCACCTGAATTTCTTCGTCTGGTGTCTTCGCCCATAATAATATCCCGAACCCCATTTAAAGTGAACGCACTGGTGGAACTAGTAATCGTTGTAACAGTACCAGCCCAGCTATCAGGCAATGATGATAACAGTAGTAGAGCCTGAAAGTCATCCTCAAATTTGATGCCAACTGACCCAAGTCTTGGCAAAATCGAGTTCAAGTTGTTGATGTGCATTAAAATTGAACTTCTCTCTTTCATCTTTGTATTAACCAGCTCTCGAATTAAAAAAACTTTATTTATTGCCGAAAGCTTCTCATACATATTAGCTAACGCATCCATGATACCTTTTGCTGTAGTTTCCTTCTGAATATTGAACGCAACATCCTTTGTCGGCGACAACCTAATAACCGCCCTGGCTTTTTTATCCAAAGTTTCACATTCAGTTGGTTTTATATTTTCTGGTTTCTCACCCAAAATAATATCCAAGTCTTTCTGAACAAGCAAATCCTCCATTTGCATCTTCCACCACCCAAAATCATTTCCGTTAAACTTCTCAATTTGTAGTTTTCCGCTCTCAGCCATTATCTCAAACTACAATCTGTTTACTAATCTAGTCAAGACCGAAAGTAGTGCCAAACACAACTATGGCTGGCTGCCTGAACTTGAGTGTTGTTCTATTGAACACTATTCTTTTTTCCTCAGTCTCAAAAAATAGTAAACAAACGAGTTTAACAATGCACTTGAGATTTCACGACTTTGGATCTCGGTAATTATACTAACAATACTTGGATAAACAATATAACCAACCCCACTGATCTTGGCTACGCTACCATAAATATCGGCAATCACACGAAAACAAATCAATGATTGCGGCGAAACAAACAAACCTGAGACAATCAGAACTGAAAAGAAAAAACGTGTAAAACGAACCTGTTTTGTTTCTTCTGATCAATGCAACACCACAACAACATGCTGGTTACAATCAATCTATTTCTTTTTTATGTGCGACGAAGAAAAGAAAACCAACAATAGGGTGCTGCTATTTTTTGGTACGATGACGTAAAAAGGATATTACAAAAAACCCACAAGAATATTAATATGAAATATATATTGTGGATTTGTTGCTATTCTTGCGCATGTGAACACCACCAAAAAAACAACGATTTCTTTTTTTTTCTTCTTGATTTACACACAAAGAATCACACAAGTCAAACAAAAGAAATCCTTTTTTTATTCCTTATCGATGATGGGTTGATAAATCGGATCGGTGATCGGTTGGGAACGTCGGTAGAGCTGCCGACGAATAAACCTGGATCGTAACTGTCTCGCGATGTGTTTCCCGTGTGTAACGAGCCGTAGCTCTGATACCACTTGTTAGGGATCCGGGTGTAGATCGACACACAAACACAATCAACCTGCGAGAGAAAATAATAACAAAGATGAACAAGCGAGATTTAACGTGGTTCGGTCGATGTGACCTACGTCCACGGGCTGCAACCAGGATACTCTTTTATTGCTTTCTGCCTCACTCGTGAGGAATTACAAGTACAATGATACAATATAAATAGAGAAAATTAGAGTTTACAACTTAATCCCCAAGAAAACCTTAATGGGTTAAAATTAAATAAAAACGGGTCAGGTCTTTAATTTAATTAATCTACCTCTGAGTTGTCTTTAACCCGAACCCAAATCAAGACTTCACACACCCAACAACATATTACCAAACTAAACAATTGTAGTCAAACTTCTTTCTTTGATACTTTACGTACAAGTAACTTATCATGATATCGTCTATAATGCTTTCCAATAACAATGAAAGTGTCTTTTTTACTAATGACAAGATCCTTATTTATCATTATAATAAAATGAAAATGGACTAATCTTGCTTGGTGGCTAGACGACGACGGATTCTCAGATGACCGAACTTTCCTGCACCTGGTGATGAACCTTCAAACAGAAACGGCATGTAACCCGTTGCATTTTTGTATCTTTGCTGAATCTGCAAAATTATAAAAATGATCATATGCATCCGGGCTAGCAGATAAATACTTTCAAGGGAGAAACATAAAAGACCCAATGGACTTATGGAATACGGCTCATGGGTTCAGTATATGATAAAATTTATACAGAAATGTAAAATAATATGAACACATGGTAGAGTGTATTCAAAATTTATAAAACGTTATATATTAAATTTATAAAAGAAAACATAATTATAATTTAAATAAAAAACAGTAAAAAATGATTAAATTAAGGGTTGTAGATAGTAAGACTGAAAAAAATATTATCCTCTTGATTATATAAACAATGAGATTTATAGTTCTCTTAATAACAATGAGATTTATAGTTGTTTATTAAGTTGAATGAACTTGTTGCATTAATAATAGTAGATATGTAACTATGTGATTGATAATTTTTCAAATCAAGCTCTTTAGTAAAACAACATGAAGACACGGAAAAACATTTCTATATTTTTCGATATATAACCTTTTTACATTTCCCTATATTTTTATTGATTACCTGAAGAATCTGTTCGCTGCTTCGAAGGCAATTCCTACCGATCACACAAATGGTCCCACCAGACCCACCACCCGTTATTTTTGCCCCATATAATGTTCCATCTCCTGACGCAGATGATTTGCTGTGCTGCATTTCTTGAACCAATTGAACAAGTCTATCTGTCCCATCCGACCCTAACCCGCAAGCACTATAGCTGTAGTGACACTGCATAAACAAACCACATTAGACTAAAAAACATAGTTTCTCTTAAGTAAAACACTTTCCAAATTCAGTAAGTACCTGATACATCAATTCCCCAAGAGCAGTGAGTTGTTCTTCGGATGAAGCAGAAGTTAGTAGTGCTTTAAAGGCCTGCGTATTCATCTTGTTTCAGTATGCTGGTAAAGAAACTTTGAATATTTGTTTTTGTGAAAGAAATCATATACCTTCACACGGAAATTCTCATATATAGGATGCCGGGTTGCTGCTTTAACTCCGTATGAACGTTTCTTATCAATCACTGTTACGGGATCATTGTGGTTATCATATTTGGTCAAAAATGCTTCACCATTCATTGTATCCGGAAGATTCTTGGCATATATAGCTTCAAATCTAAAGGGTATGAACAAAACAATGAAGTGCGCCCTGAAATGTTTATTTATAAAAAATTATAGCAGTTTAAATACCTATGAGGAGTGAGATTGCATAAATAATCTAAAGAAGCTTCATCATGGAGCAATTCAATCCCATACTCTTCCAACTCATCAAGATTGTTCCCGTTTCCATTTGAATATGATTGGGATGACATGGCAGATGCAGTAGATTTAATCATTTTTCTACCCATAAAGGCTCCTATTCTCACCGATCCATAGTCAGCACCCCCGATGCTGTAGATTAGCAATAACTTAATAAATAACAAGTATAAGCGGCAATTTTGATTTATTTACTTATGAATGGGACAATTCATATGATGTTTTCTCCCTTAACAAATCAAAGGTGTAGAAACATAATGATTAGCTTAAAAGAAAACAAGTTAATGGTCCGCCAAAGTGTATTTTTCAATGCATGAAACTTCCTGAATCATTATATTCAAAAAATTATATTATTATAATAAATATAGTTTTGTAATCACTTTTGACATACTAAATATTTAATAACATGTAATAATAAGTCAGAGAAAAAGTGGTTAATGTTAATACAACCTAACCAAAAATTTAACCGTGTTGACCCAAACTTGTTTTGCACTGTTGTTAAACCAGCCAGACTAGCCAATTTTGCCACCTCTAAAAGCAAAACATCAAATAGTAAATCAATACCTGTGTCTTAATCCCGAGTCAATTCCCCAAAACCGTATATGACTAGGAATGTCCACCAACCCTAACACCTCAGCAGGCTGCACAAAACTCCACACGAGTTAGGCTACAAATTACTCTTTAGATATGATTATGTAGTTAGAAGTTATAATGATTATGATATAATCAGATGGTTGAGTGTTCGTTGAATTCAAAGTACTTTAGAAATCGATCACTTAAAATAGACAATTTTGCAAAAAAGATGTCTCTTAAATGAGGTTAATAATATGCTAGTGCAACTGGTATGCAACCGACTATTCAAAGCTGATTATTTGAGCCTCAAATAATCTTATAAGCAAAAAAGAAGAATCTGTTTATCACTATACCTAAACAACTCACTACTGCGAATCGAAGAGACAAAAGTCAGGTTATAATTCTAAAAATGCAAATCCTAACCACCCGAATTTACCTGGCAAACCATTGCAAGAAGCTTGTTAGCTTCACCACATGCAGAAGCCATTTGATCCATCACACCACATGGAGCTCCAACAACCGAGTTTTCCACCTGTAGAACAAATTAATAACAGAAAATATACAAAAAAAATTAGGCTACTAGTGTAAAAGCTGAGAAAATGTTGTTTAATTATTCATACCTTCTGGCAGAGCAAAGCCAGTTGTCTCGGACTGATATTTAACCCTGGGAACATGCGTTACACTTCAAAAATCACAATATTTGGCTTTATATATGGTATAATTTGATAACAGGAATTTTATAAATATATAATCACCATGAGCAGCAGCTATAGCTGACATGCTAGCTACTTCCACAGAGGCAGAAGAAGATACACCTTTGCCCTCTGGAACAGCCGAAGAAACCTGTTATGTTTTTAATTTAATGAGAAAAACAGCCTCACAATATCCTCTCAAATTGAAATGTTATATGCATCATATAATTCGGAAACTGGATAAAATAATACCAGCATGCTGATGCTGCTCTCAAATCGGATATCTAATTCTTTCATTAAAACAAGAATAGTGCCAGCAACATATGCAGCCCATCTGTAACATAAACCTTTTCAGTAAATATTAAAAAACTTAAAAGTCAAATCAGAACAAAAATGGAAGAAGAAATACTTTTGTGACGGGTCACGGGCAAAGTAACTTTTGGCCTTTTCATATGAAATTGGCTGATCACCATCCATGAAATCTGATATGTCCATGTCAAATGTGGGCCCACGGTTGCTCAATTCTGACCCATATGACACCTGATATGATCAAATTAAAAAGGAAAACTTATAAAGGAAAACACCATAGATAGAGATTATGTTAGAAAGAACTTACAATTTGGAGCACAGATGTAGGTCCTTGTCCTTTAGCATTTTGCCGGGCTTGCGCATGCTTCCATAGCCGTTGTTTATTGGGTTCGATTTTTTGCACAGCAACATGGCAAGCTTCTCTAATTGGCATCTATAATGTATTTAATTTTCATCATAAATGAAAAGGAAATAACAAACTAAAAGTGCAATAATGTGAATACCGAGTAACAGGTCAAAATGGGCTGGATACCTGCAAAACAAGACTTCCGGAGTAATCAGCAATTCCTCCAATAACGTCCAATCGTCCGGGCGCTCTTGCCACGTATATATCTTCCTGTAATCAGTAAACATATGAGAAAATGTAACTAAGAGAATGAAGTATATATTTTTGATAAAATATATGGAAATGTTGCTTAATTTAAGGGGAAAATAACAGAACCTCCCAATTGAAGATACCAGCAGCAGCCTTGCGTTCTCTAACATTATGTTTTTCGGTACTTTTTTCAGAATCATAAACAACATCCAATTCAGCCAAACTCCTTAAGAAACTCATTGTGTCTGGAAGACCCATGACGTCTCCATGGAGAATATCAAAATCTACAGCATCCCTAAGCAAATAGGAAAACAGGTCGAAGTTAATAAAAGGGTAGTATTATTGTATTAACATGATTAAATATACTTTACTAAACATAAAGAGAACTAAAATAAAAACTCACGAATTCTCGAGTAAGCTAGAATTATCATTATCAACAGAATGTGAGCCCGTACGTAGACCAAATTCACTTTCAGCACTCGAGTACCATTCTGGGATGCTGATATCTCTTCCTGGAACTCTTTGTAACTGATATCCTAAAACTATAGCATCACGCAATCTCCGGGCCCCACTAAGCTAAAGTTTAAGAAATTAAAGCACGTTTAATAAAATTAATAAAAAAGACATAATGACTTTAGCAAGTGGCTAGCACATGAAACTGTGAATTACTTTATCTGATGCATAATTCTTTCCATTAGCCGTGTCTTGCAAAATTCGAGCTGCGACCTAAAAATGTAACAAAACATTGAACAACACATTATATGAAGTTGAAGACTTGTGCTTAAATTTACTTCATACAGGAATGTTAATAAAATATAATAATGGAGTAAAAATACCTGACCACCATTGACCCCACCATCATAGCTAGGTTTCAAACTAGTTGCTCTTTCTAGATATGGTCTCCAATGACCCGTGAGTAAATCCCTCCTTATCATCTCAACACCACCTTGATAATACTGCCAAAAAAAAGTTTGTTAACTTACTTAACTATAAAACTAGAACTGCGTATTTTGGCCCATTTACTCAGGAATGGGTCTATTTAGTTGAGTTTCATTTTTAACCACACAATTTAACCATTATTGTGATAATACTGTTCTTGTTTTTATAATTAACAAAGTAAATGCTTATAAGATGATTACCCTACCCAACCCAAACCGTACCTTCTGACACTTGACCCCACGCATCTTGCCATCTCTATATTAAATTTACCTCAAGCATATTTCTCAAAAATGGTTCTTCATTGAAATAATCTCTGCGAACAAATACAAAAGGTAACCTGTACGCCAAAGCTTCACTAACAGTTCCATATCCAATTTTTCCTGAAATAAAAACAAGCATTAATGAGTCAGAAAGTTTATTCCTTTTTATGATAATAAGGAAATCTGTTAAATTAACCAGCAGAACCATAATGTAGGAGGAAGGCAAAATATAAACATTCCATCACTAACCAAGCATGCAATCTGATGCTGCCATGACATCAGGAGTATATGTGTCTTTTGCCAGCTTTATGAAATTTGGAGGTAATTCCTGTTCAGGTGCCCCACAAACCTGAGAAACATACAAATTAGAACTTGCCTCTGATGCAGAAATATTTTTCAGTTGATAGGATTAGAGGGCGGGTTCGGTACTTGGGTAACTATCAAACGAAGTTCAGGTTGAAACGAGCAGGGTTCAAATAATCTTGTGTCCATTTTTGTAACTTTTTTCTCATAATTAGTGAGTTAATTATGATTACAAAAACACTATTATGACGATAATGATCCAAATCTTTGAATAAAACAATTTAGGTGATATTATGCAAGAGAAATAGACTTTGAACGTCATCCAATACATTTGGCCTGTTCCACTTTTAGCTAATTCTTTTAATTTTAATTGAACCTTTCAAGAAAAACACAACCCTACTCGACCTGTTCATTTATAAACGGTTAAAATTTCCACCTATAGATAGAATCTAAGGGATATTTAAAAAAGACATACCAGGCATAGCCAACCAGGAGGCAAGTACTCCTCTTTTAAGTTCCAACCAGCTGGCTGCAGATTTTCATTACTAATAAGTATAGATGCCATAATTAATCTGATGCACATTTCTGACCAAATGCATCCAAACAATAATATAATCTTCAGAACATAATTATTAGCTTACTTGTCCACCAAAATTGAGTATGACAACCTTCACATCCTCACTAATCCCCATTTCACTCCTCACCTGCAGTGCAGGATAGAAAAAACAGATGTAAATTATAAAAAAAAATAATTAAAATAATAATGGAAGAAACAAATGTTGATACAAACCTCCTTGCGTGATTTGTGCAGCCTCCTTACAACCAAAGGTACATCAATGACGTCCCTAAATGCAGGCACTGCACATATATTTTTTGATAGATATATATTATTTCCAACATAAAAAAGATATTTATGCACATTTTTAAAGAAAGAATATGTGAATCAGTGAATGAGAAGTGTAGAGCAAACATACTTGGACAGTATCCAGGTAAACGAATTAGGAATTCACAATGTGAATAGTCCTCAGCTATCTGTATATTTAATTATTGATGAATTGGATACAAAGTTAATCCCAAGAACGACCCAAGTTAGGTTTAAATTACAGAAAATAATAACACTATAAAAGATAAAGAAAGTAAACCCTATTTGTTGTATAACCAACTAACCAAGAAAAAGGAAATAAAAATGATAGGACTCAGCAAGAATGATACCTGCCAAACTATAGACCTATGATGATATCCAGCAGCCATAACATATTCTGCATAAATGAAGTCCCAACTGCAATGATAAAGTTTAAAATTGACAGATAACATAAGCAGTGGTGAGTTTTAAACAAAAATTTACTTTCTTGTGGATTACTAATATATACTTGAAATCAGATTTTGGTCCACAGAATAACTTTTTTGCTCCTTATCAAGGGGCATTATAGACATTTACAATTACCTGAAATTCGTTACACAAACTGAGCGTATCCCAGCATCTGCTGCTGCTCGGCATGCAACTGCCACAACATCTGACACCTGTTCCATATAATAAATTTCAAATACATCTCTTAAATGGTTTAGAAACTGAAGAAATGTACTATGAACAAATAATTCATAAGCAACATATTATAGTTACCACTAAGTCTGCCTTGATGGAATTCAACCACTTAACTTCTGTTTCCAAAATAGAAGCACGAGGTACAACGGCTGTCTCTGAATACTGTATACCATAATACATACAAGAAAATGAAAATATAAGACAAAGAATCGTATTATAAAACCTAAGACCACAATAGTGATTAGTCACTTGACACACCTTTTCCAATGAGGCAAGTCGATCCACTGTTAAAGCATCTGCTTGAACAGCACCACAGTCCAAAACTAGCTATTACGGTGTAATTGAGTCAAAGAAAGTCCAAATATTAATACTTAAAAAACTATAATCACATGATTTGTTGGTATATTTCCAAAACCCACCTTTCGAAGAAAGAGTCGTGGGGATTGTATCTCGGTAGTGAAGACAAAGTCTGGTGCACCAGTTACCACATGAACATCATGGCCAGCAAGAATGAGGTGACGAACAACCTACACAAAGGTTGAAAAGGAAATTTAAATTGTAATGAATTATAGTTAGTCAATACATTCATTGTTTAAAATATGATCAAATGGTGAGCCTTGGGCCTCGGCACAAGGAGCTTAAAAAGCGAGGGCCCGAGATAAGCAAGGCGCATGGCACAAAAATAACAGTTTTAGGGGTTTTAGACGTGTTTTAGGCTTCTTTAGGGCTAGTTTATACTGTTTTTAGTCTGGTTCCAGAACATTTTTGGATTCTTCATACCAGTCTGGCCAAAAGTTACAGAATTATGCCAGAATTTACAGGATCTGCCCGGAATCTCTTCGAATCTCCGCCTGGCCACGCACCTAGTGCACCTATGACAACTATGAGTTCATCTATGTCGAATCAGATAACAATAGAAGCGTTGAACCAAGGGGGCATGTACCGCATAACACAACCTTAATTTTATCATCAAAAGCTTACAGTTTTCGTAAAACATACAAACACCTAACCTAATTAATCAGATTACTAGTGTTTGGCAGAACAGATTATGGTGATTATGTTTTCTACTTTTAGCGCCAAAATAATGATTTGAAGAAATAATAGTTCCTCAGTCATTCAAAACAGATTTAAAATTTCCCAAACAACCCCAATTGATTATGGCTTCATATAAAACAATTATGATTCTAGCAATAATCACTATGAAATAAGCACATGCAATTAGAATGAATGAATGATTGAACGAACATGGTTGTAACATAAAATTAGTAGTAAATACATGATCATCAAAATTAACATATAATCATTTGTGACTCGATTAAACAAAAAAGGGGATACTAATTTGAAACCTAAAACCGTGAGATTACAAACAAACAACTACAAACAAAGCAAAGCAAATCAAATCACCAAATCGAACATAAACAATCACCTCAACAACACGTGTAGCATGACCAAATCCATGACCAGTAACATAATACGCGAACACAAGATGATTTCGAGAAGCTGACACTTCTTCTACTCCATCTTCGATCCTCATCTTCACTCACGGCGTTCGAGTGTACGATTACTGATGGCGCTCAAACAATAATCAATTGATTAATTGACCAATGTGCGTTGATGGAGTGTAGATATTGAATTGAATTGAGCAGATAAGGGGGTTTTATAGGAAGGAGTGTGAAGAGATTGTGTCAAATTGATTTGGTACGAGAAAACGACGCAAAAATTGGGGGAAATTATAATAGAGATATGATGATGATAGTTGCATCATGCGTGATGGGGTGTCTGCGCTTATCCGATACTGGTTTAATTATGGGGCTTGTGAGGTTTTAGTCCTTCAACTACCTACCGACTGTTATATCTTGCCCTTACGTATTTGATATTAGGCTATGTGTTGCCCGAGCCACGAACCAGGGCGCTAGCAACATGGCCAGGCATCCTAGTGCCGCACAACGCAACCGACGGGCGCGATCGTGAGGGCGTGAGAAAGATCGTGAGGACGTGAGTGAGCCCCTTATCACCCAATCCACAACAGAATCAGACTACTTGATCAGGGGTTTTATCCCGTGCCCAGTTAGCGCCACATGTCGTAATATCACAGGATAACCCCACATGGTACTCTATCCCACAACACCTAGCCTTGTGGAGTCATGCACTATGTGTGGAGTTTACTAAAAGATAAATCAAACTTTATAACATAAACTCCGAGTTATAGCTAATTTACTATTTTGTAAATCGTATTTTATAGAGGAGATGATGTATGTAATATAGAACCATATATTTAATCGTTTGACATAAAATTATATATTTTAAATTATTTTTTAGAATAACCATCTTAGATACTCGGTCGACTATTAAATCTACATATTTATATATTATATGACTTAAATCTTCAAGAAATTAAAATTGAATAACTTTTATACACAGCATGGTTCTGTCAAGTTACAAGACTTTAATTTTGTAAAATCGTACTTGATTAAACATTATTAATCAGTTTATCTTTTTTTTTTTACTTGATTTAACCAAGAGCATCGTTTACAAATTACATCCTCAAGTCGATTTTGTTAAATTTGTATGATGTTGTTTGTTACTATATATCTATATACACACATATAGAGAGGCGTGTATGCTTTTCTTTACCTTTCATGTTCTCTAAACAAGTATTTATCTATGACAATCATCATGTGGTGAAACAATGACACTAAATATTAGTTTTGATGAAGAGAACGTGCCATTATTTGAATTGAACTGTAAACAGAAAACGCTTGTCCAAAAAGGACCTCATGTTTTATTCCGGAAGACCACTCTTAGATGGTCAAGTTAGTATTGATATGTGGGTATGTATGTGTGTGTTATACGTGTATAAAAAGATGTCGGTTTTTACAAAATAATTTTAGAGACTCTTGAGACAATCCAGTTATAGTAATTCATGAGAGAAAGAACTTGGCTTTTTATTAAAGGCTATCATAACTCATGGTTTAAGTAGTATCTTATAGATAACTAGATTGATTGCCTACCGCGCGTTGCGGCGGTCGTCATGAGTTTTAATTCATAAATAAACAAAAATTTTCATATGTAAACACTCAGGCTCGACGTTTGGCTGGAGCATGTGTTATACCAATCAATATCAATAGTTGTCATAATCTAGTAAACCTATTCGTCAAATGTTATTAATGTATATAATTAAATACCATCTGCAGAACACGTGATAGCGAAGATTTCATGGCAATTATTATAAAGCATATGGACCAGTTGCTGATTGAGTTTGTTATTTTGATGAACATCATATTTTTCTCTTCGGTAAATTTAGGAATAAAATCCATAACCTGCATAGAATATGAAGCAAAAATACATTGTCTGAAATTTGTGTACGATTGCAAGAAGCATAAACTCCTCAAATCAGACAACCTCGTACATATAACATAATAAAGGCACTATATTATTCCACTAACAACTTATTATAATTAATTTAGAAAATAAACTTAGCTGAGCAAATGATATTGGAGCCTGCAAAAAATTTAAATGCAAGCTACGTACATGGTTATGAATGCTTGTCATGTAATACAATAAACCATTTAAAAACCATCTGAAATTTGAGGACGAAGCATAAACAACTCAAATTAGATAGCCTCACACATATTAACATAATAAAGGAATAAAGTTATTCCACTAACAAAATTATAGTTAATGGAATGTGAATTCAAGTGGCTTAATCCCAACCTCACAACATGCTTTTGTCTTCACGTTAACATAACTTTAAGCTGGTCAAATAAACTTTGAGGTGAGAGTAGTTAGTTTAAGGTTAATATTTGTGCAAATTTGTATGAAAATGGGCTAAGTTTTTCTTGTGTAACTTATTTGCTTGTTACCACTTGTAAAGGTTGTTACCACTTGATAGGTTTATCAAATCAAAGAAATAAATAGTTTATATTATTGCCAAATGTGAAGACAAATCAATCAAGTGTTCATACCACAGCAAATCCTAGATCAAACAGGTACCCACCAACTGCAATCACAGAACCATCCCAAGAGGGCTGAAGAATTTCGAAGAGAAAAAATCAAATGATAGTGATTAGAAACATTGTTACTTTAGGAGATTAAATCAACCACCTTGAAAAATAACTCTCAAATGTGGCAACTAATCCAAATTAAGGTAGACATATAAGGATAGTAAACTTACCTAATAGTTGCAACTAATCCAATTACGACCAAAGTGTCTAGTGAACAATATTTATGTTGCAATTTACTCTTTCAGTTGGCTAGCCTTGTCTTCTGGCGGCCCTGCATTTTAAGCACCAAACTCAAATCAAAGACCACTTATGTTCTTCTTTGTGAGTTAGAAGGCAAGTTTAATCCAACATAGGTACAAACGCAAAAGAAAATTAAAGAAACATAAGGCACGTAAAGTCTCTGGGTGCCTAAATGTAACAAAACAAACATTGTTCTTTCTATTGGAAGGGATGCAACTACCTAGGGCCTGATATGCAGCTTCTTATCAAGTACATCTACGACTCCTTCTTTGTCTTGATTCTTTGAAGTGCTAGATTTGTATGCATAGTTATTTCTTCACTTCCTAACCTTCTTAAGATGTTACTTCTATGATGTCAATGTAGCAAGTGAACAACATTAGTAATTTATTATCTAGAAACAACTCTAACCTTTTGAATCGGATATCATCAAAGCAAAGTGATAAAAGAATATGATGCATCGTGGACATGAACCCTATCTAGTAACTCATATTTAATCACTAATGATCAAATTTTGTGTATGTATGAGTGTAATACGGAGATGTGGCGCAACACTATAATCAAGAACTTCACCAAATTATTACACTTGAACAACCCTGAGTTTTAAACTTCAAAATGATAAAGACACACATGAATGAAGAGGGAGGGTTAGACAGGTGTATATCAGACAACCTAGAAAGAAAACATATAGTCAAGTGTCAAACAACCGCTAACCCATCGTATATTAAAAAACGGACGGTTCAGATTTCTAATTTTACTATTCATGCCCTTTCTTTTTTAATATAGATTAATTATTGTTTGCAACCAAAGAAGGTTGTCATTATCATGTGCGTTTTTCAATTATGTATCCAAAATCATAATTTCAAGGGCCTCACTTGCAATTATGCTAACACATAAATTTGGCAAACCTAACCAAGAAGATGAGATCAGTACAAATACCCAATATTGGATCGCGAGGGACGTACTTATCACTATGAAAAAACACACATATGTCGAGAAAGTAAACATTTTCAAAAAGAAGCACAACCCATAGATTAGTATATAACAATAGATTAGTTTGTGAGAATGTTGTAATTGATGTTATGGTACGAAAGTTGTAACTGATGTTATGTTATAATTATTATTAGGGGATGTTCCAATAGAAATGCTTTTAAAACTAAAAAATATAATAAGTAATCTTCATGCACCTCTTTAATCAATGATTAAGAATAAATTGTAAGGAAAAATTTGTTAAAAGGATATTTTAGTAGTAATAACCACTTTGTTGACTTTTTACAAGTTCACTCATTTCTTTTAAACATTTATAACTTTTATATTTTAATAAAAAATGACTATAAAACGAGTGTTTTTTATCTTTAAAACTAGTACAATATTGTTATATAAAAAGATAAAAAAAATTACGCTTTAAGCTTATATTTCATCATTGTGTCTTTAATGCGGTTAATTGTGTCATTTTGTTAGTTATTGTGTGTTTCTGAATACTATCGTGTTTTTCTAAAATAATTAATTTTAACAAATATAATGGTGAAATAACATTTTTGTTTATCTCTAATATATAACATTAATAAATTAAAAACTAATTAATCTAATATATTAAAAACAATGACAAAATAACACAATGTCTCATTGTGTTTTTTGATCATTATTATGTTATATTGAACAATACATTAATGAAATAACATCATTGTGTATTTGTAATTGTAAAACACAATGATAAATAACAGCAAATTTATATAATCTATTAAAAAATAATGACAAAAATAACAATTGTGTTATCTTCAACACTATGAGTTTTAAAAAATATATTGGAAATATATCATTGTGTACTTCTAATTGTAAAACATAATGATAAACAACAAGTTTATATAATCTACAAAAACAATAACAAAAATAACACAAAATGATCTGAAACGTAAAACACAATGATTATTACACAAATGATGTAAAATATATGACACAATAAACTTATATTTGACACAATGAACGAATAAGACACAATTAACTGACATATTTGACACAATGACCAAAATATCCTCCTCTTTAAAACAATAGAATGACACGTGTTAAACCTACAATCCTTCTTAAGCTTTTTAGATTAAATAATATTTTTATTGTAACTCTACCCTTATCATTAAAGTTAACTAGGTTTATACTCCCACCTATTGTGTTGGCGATTCGGTACCGATTTCAAAGCGGATACAAAAACACGTCGTTTTTATATATAAAAAAAGATAATGGACGAAAGTTATTATAGAAATACAAAATTATTAGAAAATTAAACGGGGTTAAAGCACATATTATATTTAGTATGAGGGTTGTTAATGAAAATAATTAAAAAAAGAAAAAAAAAATGAGATGTTTTGTCCGCATATTAAACGGGTTACTATTCCTCTTCGTCATCTTTAAATATAAACTGATACGGAATATTGATTATTTGCTTGTATGTGATTTTACTTCAACACATGTTCGTGGCGTTGATTTCATCCGCACGTGAGATAACATGCAATCGTATATGCCTCAATTCATCTGAAGTTGAAAAGCATTGTATTGTATGTGAGCAGATAAAATGCTAGTGTGCGAAGCGGATGCATATTAATTATCCATATGTCATCCAAGAGATCTTTTGAAACAAACCATCACATTCTTACAAAGTGATAACGTGAAAATTTATCCATTGAATATCAAATTAATTCAAAATGAAACCATGTTATATATCGAAAATATGTGTTCTCATGTTATGGTTGTGTGATCCAATCACAATTATCTGTTCATTACGTTCTATAATTAATATATATGATATTACATTATACTATGTAGTAGTGTAGTTTTTATTAGGTACTATTATTGAACTAGGGTGTTATTATCGTGTGATGTGGCAGCCTAGATTTGATAAGATTATTACTGAAACGTAAGCAGAAATAAGCACGTCACAATGGTATGTTCGTAATTAAAAACATTACATTGCGCGAAATCATACGGACCAATTTAGTTATACTCTTAATAGTTTCACTAGATTGAAGATTGAGTTCGGCTTGCTTTGTTTAAACTAAACAAAGAAACCACTACAATAAGAATTTTATATAGTCCAAAAAGAGACATTTTGATGATGATGCAGACATTCAGTATGTCAAAAGGTTACCTTTAAATCATGTACCAATAGAAATTGCCAATGAAAAAAAAGAGAAAATCACATACATGGTCTCTATGGTTCGTTCATATTACAAGCCTGGTTCCTAGATTTAAAAAATTACAAACTTAGTCCAAACTTTTGATAGATGGTTGCAAATTTAAACCCCACAGTTAAGGTGTGTATGTTTTAACAATCCAGAGACTAAACTTGTAATATAATCAAACTACAAGGATCATTTGTGCATTTTTTTAAGTTAAAAAAAGCTAAAAAATCCTTTGTTTTTTTTTTTTTAACTTTTACTTTACTTTTTTCTTAAAAATCAATCTTGTTTGAATTCTTGAAACTGTAAATATGACACAAATTTATTTATGGCAAAGTTGGATTTCAACATATATTATAAACGCGTTGCAACTCGAACATTTAAAAAACAATAGTCTAGGTTTATAAATAATTTGGTATTTGAGTACACACACACACACACATATATATATATATACACACACACACACACATATATATACGTACACATATGTACGTATGAATTATATATACTATTAAATAGTATATCGGTGCACATAGCATGTTTTAGGTTTTTTTCAAATTAACCACAGATCTTCACAGTTTGCAGAAAAATCCCTTCACTTTTCATTTTTCATCTATCATCACGTCTATCTCTCAGCTCTCGTATTTATCTTGGTTTATCTCTCCGAACCCTGGTGAAGCCGAGCACTTTCTCTTTTGATTTTAGGTAAAAGAGATGGCGCTGTTTTTGATTCGTCGGTTATCGCTTACACTAACAACGATTTCTTAGGCGAGTCTTTGGTCGCAAGGATTCAGTTTCTTTCGGATGTTACATATGATTATTACATCCATGGCGGGGGGGGGGGGGGGGGCTGTAATGAAGGGGCAGTTGGGAGAAAATGAGTGATGGGGTTTGGCCGAAGAGGCTGATGCGGATTTCTTTTCCAACGATTGTTACAAAAGTGGATGCACCAGAGATAGACCAAAAGAGAGTGGAACATACAACTCCGATCCGATAAACAGAGGTGGAAAAAGAAGGAAAGAAATAGAAATAGAAACCCATGGTGACGGATGGCCTAAGGTGGGTGGAGAGGTGGATCTGAGGTTTGGTTGCTACATATGTTAGAGAGTTGAGAGAAACTAAAAATTTAGTGATAAAATGCTATAATAAAAAATAGATGGAGTTTTTTTTGAAACTCTGTAAAAAAGAGAGAAAATGGGTGATGGGGTTTGGCCGAAGAGGCTAATGCGGATTTCTTTCCCAACGATTGTTACAAAAGTGGATGCACCAGAGATAGACCAAAATAGAGTGGAACATACAACTCCGATCCGACAAACTGAGGTGGAAAAAGAAGGAAAGAAATAGAAATAGAAACCCATGGTGATGGATGGCCTAAGACTGGTGGAGAGGTGGATCCGAGGTTTGATTGCTACATATATTAAAGAGTTGAGAGAAACTAAAAATTTAGTGATAAAATGCTATGATAAAAAATAGATGGATTTTTTTTTGAAACTTGGTAAAAAAGAGAGAAAATGAGTGATGGGTTTGGTCGAAGAGGATGATGCGGATTTCTTTTCCAACGATTGTTACAAAAGTGGATGCGCCAGAGATAGACTAAAAGAGAGTGAAACATGCAACTCCGATCCGAAAGACAGAGGTGGAAAAAAAAGGAAAGAAATAGAAATAAAAACTCATGGTGACGGATGGCCTAAGGCTGGTGGAGAGGTGGATCTACGGTTTGGTTGCTATATATGTTAGAGAGTTGAGAGAAACTAAAAATTTAGTGATAAAAATACTATGATAAAAAATAGATGGAGTTTTTTTTTAACTATGTAAAAAAGAGAGAAAAAACACTTGAAAGACCGTGTAGATAGGAGATGAAATATTCAAATGAGATGATATGTTGATGTTTGTACCATTGAAAAGATATGTTGGTACTAGTATCTACAGTGTTAGGGTGCAACCCATGCAACACAGGGTACAACCTGCTGATGATGCCTATTGTTATATTTTTTTTGGATTTTTCCGACTTAGGTATATATACAATGAAAGAACGTTTAAAAAAGCTGCTCTTTTGTTTGGTGGTTTTGGTGCTTCATGTTTACACGTGCAACGCAAGTTCGATTCTTGGCTTCCTGCTTTCTTTCATTTTAAAATTTTCTACTTCTATGAGTTGGGCATTTTTTACCCATGTTTTGTAATAATAATTTCAATTAAAACTTTGTTGCATTTGTTTTTTAATTCTTTTATAAACTTTTATTTTTTAAAAATAAATATTTATACTCTTTGATTGAAATATATCATAACCCTTATGATAACTAGATATCCAACTTAATATGATTAAATATATGCAATTAGCTTTTAAATTTTACCTCGCCCGAAATAGTTAGGTCGATAGGTGTTTACAGATCTCGATAGGAGAGGATGAAAAATATCAGAATCTTGAAGGAAAAAACCATTCTATTACAATAGAACCCCACAACAATAATTGAGGTTCAAATCCTACTTAGATTTAAATATACAACGTCATTTGGTCAATCACTCGTATGAACTTATGGATTAATTCAATAAATAAAAAGAATTTAAATGATAAAATCTAGTAGTTACGTTTTGGATAAGAGCAAAACCTATTAAAAGATTATAATATGATTTTCTTCCACAAAACTTTTCTCAACATCAATCAATAGGCAACCTCCAAGTCGCAATTTTTTTTCCAGCAGATTTGGAAAGTCATGCCGTCTTTTGTCTTTTTTTTTTTTTTAATTTATTTATGTATAACCTTTTGCTTTTATTTGATTTTTTAAACTTTTATTTGATTTGATTTTTTTTATTTTAAAAAATATACACAAATGGTCGTTGTAGTTTGATAATATTACAACTTAATTCCCTGGATCGTAAGAAAGTAAAGGATTAAATTTGTAATCATTTATCAAAAGTTTAGATAAAGTTTGCAATTTTTGAAATCTAAGAATCAAATACGACCAAACTTTATGGACTATTTATGCAATTTTCTTAATAAAAAAAGAAATTTCAAATACATATATGCCTGAACAATTTGTTAATTTGTTAAGAGTATTCACAGTGGAATCCCTAAAAATATGTAAGTGTTTTTTCTATATTATATAGAATGGTTTTGAGTGGTTGTGAGTGAATAAGAGAGAAAATGTTACTGTTAATCGGTATATTTGGGGAATCACTATTCAATCCCTATAAACTGTTTGATAGTTGTGAGTGGAGGTGATAGAAAAAAGTAATAATAAGGGTATAAAAAGTATTATTTAATAAAAAATAAAAGAAAAAAATTAATGATTTTTAGTACAATCCTCCTACTCTAATAAAATGGTAAATGGGTGTGCCACGTGTCAGCACCACATTCATTCTCATCAAACTTTTTCTGCTTCTCTCTCTTATTAAATAACTATATTAATTACTAATAATATTATTTATTTTTATATTACAATTAGCTTTTTAATAAATTAAAAAAGATATTTTTTATTAATGTTATTTTATAGAAATAGTTTTTTATAAAAAGAATTTTTTCTAAAAAATAAACTATTTTTACGTAATATTTTAAAATTGATTTTTTTAAAGTAATTTTTTTATAAAATAAAAATAATTAAAATAGAGAGTTATAGTAAGGACATTTTTAAAAATAAAAATTTTTTAGAACGTTATTTTGAAACAAAGTGTTTAATTTATCTTTTAAAAAAAATTAAAAAGTTCATATTATTGTTTTATTACTTATAGTTGTTATTAATACGCAATTTTAATGATATCATGCTTAGTATATCGTTTTATAATTTTTATTTTATTTGTTTAACTCGTGTAATACACGGATTTACTTAAGATCTATCTATTCTAATAAAAGAAGGTTTTGAATTGCCACTTGTCATAATATTAGACATCCTAAGCCTAATTTTCCCGCTTCTCTCTCATATTAAATATTTACATTAACTATTAATTATATTATTTAATTCTTTTTAGATTAAAAGAGTTTTTAATAAATTAAGAAAGACTTTTTTTTTATAAATGTAATTTTTAAAGAACCAATCTTTTGTATTTTTTAAAAATACAAAATATTTAAAATCAATGTTTTTAAAAATTAAATTTTTTATGAACCATAAAAAATTAAAATTCAAAGTTATAATAAGAAATTTTTAGAAAATGACAATTTTTTAAAACATTTTGATTTAGAATGAATTTTTTAATTTTTTTAAATAAAAAAATTTAAAACAAAAGTTCAAAGAAAATAATATCATTGTTTTATTACTTATAATGATTACTTATACGTAATTTCAATAATATCATATTTTAAAATATCATTTTATAATTAATAAATTTTTATTACTAATTATTTAATATTTTATTTATTTAATTCGTTTAATACAGGGTACTCACTAATAGTTATATAAATAAACATCGTAATCCAATGGGTGAATGCTCTGACATGCGCCAATCAAATACGCATAAAATTTGAACACAAACCGCCACAACTTCAAATATCGGTTGCAATTTTGAAACCCACAAGGCGTGGTTCATCTTGACCAGACGAATTCACAGAGAGAATGGGGAGGAGATCAACGAGAAAGTCATCGGCTCCGATAGCAAACGGATCACCGAGCGAATCCCCCCCGAAGTTCAAGTTCAATTTCAGCTGCTTCAACGATGTTTCCAACTCCTATTCGTCTCCAATGAAGAAGAGCAACAATCTGAACAACAAATCATCCGCTGCAGAGACGCCTACCGGAGTATCACCTGCTCCGGCGCTCTCGTCGTTGAGCAAAGCGCTTAACACGATCTCCGATCTGAAGGAGATGACAGCTTCAAACGTCGATTCTATCAAGCGTCACGTAGATTTCTCGCATTCGGAGATACTCAAGGACATGGAAGCTTCTCATTCGCGCCTACACAAACGGTTTAAGGTCTATTTCCGATGTTTGCTGGTTGATTTTTATATAATGTGGTGTATGTAGATTGTAGCACATAGAATGTTGTAGAACATTGAGTTTTTGCTCGTAGATATCGTTCTGAAGAAAATTTTTAGTTGTAGGAATCATTTCTGATTATTAACATCGAGATCGTACATAATTAGCCTCAGAGTAGCTTATTTCTGCTTATTAGTGTAGTTCTCATAAAATAGGACCGAATAGAAGTGAGATCCTTAGTTGTAGGAAACATTTTTTATTATTAGTATCGAGATCCTATATAATCAGCCTCAGAGTAGCTTGTTTCTGCTTATTAATGTAGTTCTCATAAGATTGGACGAGATAGAAGCGAGATCTTACGAATTTTGTGGCTGAAGAGTTCATTTCTGTTGATGATATTCCGTGTGTCAAATTTAGAGTCCAGTTTTTTTACTCATAAGTGTCTAATTTGCTGCTGCTTCAAAAATGAGGAGATAGTGTTGTTTGTAAAGGAAAAACTGATACCTATATAAGGTTATAGAAAGTTACTGCAATTAGAATTTTGGATATATAAGAGTAGCGAGATCAATGTACATTTTGAATTTATAAGACACCAGGTTTGATATTCAATACTCAAACTGGACTGTAAAGTTGTGAAGAGTGATGTATATTTTCTTTGTTTCAAACTTGTTTAGGACACTTGATGTCCAATTATTGGTGTTTATCTTCTTTTTTTTTTTAATGTGGAAGCTGGTGTTTTTATGCATCTATAGATAGTAGTTTCTCTTCCTTGAGTAGGCAATCCTAAAATTTTCGATAATTTATTGTGTCCTGTTTCAAAAGCAAGAGTTCATTTATGTAACTGTACATCCAAACAACTAGACTCTGTGCTTGCAACTTCTTTAGATCAGATATTTCTGTGAACCGAAAACTAAACAAGGCTTACTAATATAATCTTGTAAAATTTGATTTCTTCAATCTACACAACTAGTGGAGGTCTTGTCTCTATATGTCGTGTACTATACACATTGGCGGAGGTTTATAGGGGCCGGGGGGGGCTGCCGCCCCCCTCTTTTTTTTCGTCGGTAATGTAAATTTTTAGTGCGGTAGGGTAAACTTTTGGTCCGGTAGTGTAAATTTTCATATATATATCGAGTTCGCCCCCCCTAAGAAAATTTAATTTGGTCCCCGCCCCCCTGTGAGAGTGTTCAAGCTCCGCCACTGACTATATATACACATACACACATGTATGATGTATGTATATGCACATACATATACATATACAATGTATGTATATGCACATACATATACATATACAATGTGTTGTGTACATGAACAACTCCTAGAAGATACTTTGGTTTGTTCACACACTCGTGAAAGTTTTTAGGTCCATTTAAATAATAGCGGTGTAAGTAATAATTATATTGAATGTGGCAGAAAAGTAAACACCTAGTATTTTCTGCATTATCTAAGAACTATGATAAAGAATATGAGAAAGGGGGCTATGCAAGACATTTTTCTTTTGTCACATTTATTCAATAATGTTATGTACTGCACGTACACACTGTTTATTTGAAGTACAATATGAAACTTACCTATTCTTTTGATATCATACATATAAGTTCTAAAATTTGTGATTGGTTGAAATTTGTTATGACATTATATGTCATTAAGTCCTAATAGTTCTTTCCAGCTCCTGGTTTTTGTCTTTAAGTTCTTATCTCTTTGCTGCTTTTCAAGATTCAAAATCAAACATGCCAAGAAACAATGAATGAAGTTGAGAAAGAATTCAAGAAGATGAACGACCGAATGAGTGAACATCATGATGCAATCCAGGTGGGTTTAAGGTTTTTATGCATCAAGCCATCAATATCTGGTCAGTTCTCTTCATAAATTTGAACTTTCATATTCATGACAAACCAACCTTTTTCAGGCATCATATATGGAGCTGATGGCAGAAACACAAGCCCACACTAATCGTGGTATGTTTTCACTACTTAATTAGCTTGGATTAACCATGTACCGATTTATATGCAAGTATTTGTTCATTAAAAAAACTTTGTTTCCAATACAGCAGATCAAAGTATGCTAAGGTTAATTTTTCGCTGCATTTGTCATAATCAAAACATGTTTATGTTACAACCAGTTAAAGCTTAACATGTATAATCTGTTTATGTGTTTGTTAATTCCAGTATGCAAAACAACCATCCCTGAACTTCTACAATCTGTGGATAAAGCAATTGACTCTCTAAGGAGCCGTTATGGAATTGCTTAAACAACAAGCTGGTGCTTCTAGGTGAGTAGCTATTGCATAACTTAATTACACACAAGGTTTACCTTTTATTTACAGTTCCATAAGTCCATACAAAACCGATCCGTTAGACCTGCTAAAATGTTAAAAGAAACACCAATCAAATACTTTTACGACAATCTTAATGTTTTAATTGCATACGCACAATTGTTAACTTGAAATGAAACCACAAGTACTTAAGATCCCAGGTTCAATATTTGGTCTAAACGGTCTATGATAATATTTGCCACTGATGTAACATAACTTGTTTTTACCAGGAATCAATCAGAGTGAAGCAATAGTATCCAGATGAGCTTTTGTTAGTCTCCCAAAGGTGATGAAATATGCTTTCTTTAAATCTGATGTTCATTTAGGTCTAATCCAGTTTCAATAAATAGACTTGTTTACAAAATTAAATAGTTAGCTAATGCTAGTTAGTAGCTCTACTCGTCACCAAATGCATATACGTGAAGTTGTTTGGATGCTATTCAAATATATGCTTAAAAAACCTACTATTACTATTAATAGCAAATTCTGTGGATCAAAATTTTAATTAGTCTCGGTTAGTATTCATGATCATAATATGTAACCATTATAGAAAAGTAGATAAAAGAGTAAATTACACGGATGGTCCCTGTGATTTGGTTAAAATTTTAGATTTGGTCCTTAAAGTTTTAAAATTACGAATATAGTCCCTAATGTTATAGTTATTTTTTTTTTCAATGGTCCCTACTCTGTTAGTTCAGTTAGTGATGTTAAATTTGTCAAAATAATTATTTTACTTGTAAGGATCATCAATGTAACATTATTAACGGTTAACTAACAGACCTTGAAACCATATATGAAAAAGAAAAAAATGTTAGGAATTATATTAAAAAAATTTAAACTTTAAGAATGAAATCCAAAATTTTAAGATAACCACAGGGATCATGTAATTTACTCCAGATAAAAATTAGGCTTTGGTTCAAAGTTAAAACATGCTCTTGGCCTCTTGGGTCATTGCACTTGGGCCAAACACACGCCACAAGATGGTCAATACTCAATAGTAAATTCATGTTGGGCTTGGGCCTCATAGGGGTACAACTGTAATTTTCCAAAACTCCCAAGAAGATAAGCCCTCTAATCCAAACTCCTGAAACAAAGGCACAAATCACCACCAACCATTTAACAAAACATAATGTACTGAAAACAAAACCCCAAAACTACACAAATGGAAACAACCACCTGCTACACATTCCATCTCTCACCATCTCCAACCAACATCTCCAAACTCCCAATTCGACTTCCAAAACCATCCCATAAATCCCACCGGAATCGCAGATTCCAACTCTCACCCATTTCAGCATCACTCAATTCCCCCAAAGGCTTTGGCCCCCCTCCTCCAAAGAAAATTACCAAAAAGCCCCTGAAACCCACGAAACCCAACAATGAAGATGAAGAGGAGGATGAGGAGATGGATAGAGAAGCAGGTGTGATTCCAGAGGTAGTGACTAATAGGATGATGGGTAGAATTGGGCTTTCAGTTGGGATTCCATTGTTTATAGGGCTGTTGTTCTTTCCATTCTTTTACTACCTGAAAGTAGGGTTGAAGATTGATGTACCCACTTGGGTGCCCTTCATTGTGTCATTTGTCTTCTTTGGGACAGCCCTGTTGGGTGTTAGTTATGGGATAGTGTCCACCAGTTGGGACCCTATGAGGGAAGGCTCTCTATTGGGTTGGAATGAGGCTCAAAAGAATTGGCCTGTCTTTTGGCAATCTCTTTGGGGTTCATCTGGTTCTAGGAAGAGGTTTTAAGCCTTTTTCTTTGTATAATCTTTCCAAGTTATTTCCCTACAATAATTATAGAGAATATAATGTTACAATGACAATTTTTGCCTTTTTTCCTTTAATTTTGCATATATTTAAGGGTTAATTCAACTATACAAGTGCTCCCTTTGTTACTGGTTGAGCTAATTGTGTCATTTGAGATTTTGTTTGTCGGCAACTATACGACCAATGGAATTCCTGTGGCCGCACACCACGGGGACAGGGCTGCAGATGTGTTTCCGGTAGAAGCACAACAAACACCTACCAATGGTTTACAACTCGTTAAACTTACTTTTAAATCTACTTTGTCGTAGACCTGTGAAACTTCGTCCGCAAAGTTTGCTATGCTTTTAAAAAATACTTTATTTTCATTATAGTGGTCAAACATTTCCCTAATTAACTATTCAAATTTTATTATGAAATAAAAAGTGAGTTAGATGTTTATACGATTGATGGAATTCCTGGGGCCGCACACCAGGGGGAGAGGGTTGCAGATGTGTTTTCGGTGAAAGCACAACAAATGGCTACTAATGGTTTATAACTCAATACATTCTTTAAACTTACTCTTACATCTATTTTATTATAGACCTGTGAGACTTTGTCCGAGTTTACTCCTTCCTTTTAAAAAATTACTTTTATTTTCATTGTAGTGATCCTTCCAAACTTCTGATCACATTTCCCATATGTGTGTGTATGATGTAATGGTTTGGCAACAACGGCCTTCTTAATTAACTATTCAAATGCTATTATGAAATAGAAAGTGAGAAGATGTTTAGAAAAGCTAAAATTCACTCGGAGCATTTGTAGTAGAGTTTTTATTTCCATCTCCAATTTTATTATCTAGAATTTTTTTTTGCTTTACAACTCCATCAGAATTTATGTTCTCTATTTACGTTTTTAAATTTTAAAGTTTTATGAATAGTAGCCCTCTAAATACAAAGATTCATCATTCATAAATCTCTAACTCATTAACTAACTCACATAAAGATGTATGATTTATTGTTTTGCTAATTACAACATTGAGAATTTCAAAACATACTGGATATTCAAAACCAACATAGTGATCGTGCGTGAATATCATATAACAAGTTGATTGTGGAATAAGTGGATTAATATTTAGTTTTAGTGTCAGTTAATTACCTGTATATTATGATTGGCATTGGGTTTAATGATAAAGTTATGTGAAGTTAAAACAGTAAAGCTCTCTTGATGCCAAAAGTTTGAGCTCCTAAAATTATAACGAATTAATACCTAAAATTAATATTAGATTAGAGAAATAGCTTAATTTAGATAGATAAGTGTATAAGTTGTATCATAGATATAAGGGATTTATGCTCGTCTCATCTCCCCATCTTCGGTTTCATAAATCCATGATTCCCTGTCTCCATCCTTCATCAAATAAGAATTCTCCGGGCAATCAATTCAAGTATCATTATCTCTACATGATACATGTTTTTATTTTTATATTAAAGAAATACACATTTCTATTTTTTATTTATATTTTATCATTCTCATTTCCTGTCGTTAAACTTTCCGTCTCGTATTCTCCCTTTCAAACTTTCCCTTAAAGGTGGAGATCACATGTGTTTCTCCTTTTATTACAATTTACAAGCTAGAAGAGATATCCATACTCATCTCATTTGTTTTAGGAAGTGATAACTTTTTGCATAGTGATTAAGAAGTATATGCATGTTGAGATTTTCTTTATTTTTTACTTTATCAATGATATTGAGGTGTAGATTAATTGTAAATAATCACTCAACAAGCTTGGTATTCCATATTTGTAGGCTTAGAAGAGGATGAGTCAACGTTTCCAACACGTGAATCTTTTGTGCAATCTTTCTAAGGGTTTTTTTGTTTGTTTTGTTTTGTTTTTTTTTTTATTAAAACTCTTTGGTTGATGTAAAGGCTTGAAAGATAAACTTATAATCATAAAATTAACATTAAGTGGTATTTCAAAAATAACCAAATAATATATGAAAAATGTATGCACGTATACTTTGATTATGTCTTGAATCATATTATGTTCTTTTACATTAGTGTGTGACTGTATAAGAAACTCGCGTGAGACTAGTCGAATCAGAAACAATCAACGTGTCAACTAATTTGAGAGGTGTTTACTGGATTCGCTCAAACAGACCAAGTTATTTACTTAGTGGTTGAATCGGTAACTCAATCACTAGAAGTTCAAAAAGAGGGAAAAGTCATGAGGTAGGAGAAGGTAAATCAGATGGTGACGTTAGAACGTAATGAGATGAGTCCATAAACCTCTATCATCTGATTATGTCTTCTACTACATTATTTTGTTTAATTAACTTTTAGATTTCCGTGGTAAACTACTTTCTCAAGATTTAAGTTTGTTTCACTTTTATAGTGTTTATATATTTTTAAACTATTAATTATAAAACGTGTAGACTTTTAAAACTATATATACAATTCAAAATTGAATACCAAACTATATTCGAGGGACCACACATTCAAGTTACCTTCACTATTTACATATGCGGCATTGGGTGTTCAGTCGCGTCAAGTCCTCAGCCACATATCCGTCATATGCAATTGCACAATAAAACCCAATCGATTATTATTATTATTGTTATTATTATTAGTATTAGTATTATTTCAGGTAAAATCAAACTGCAAATTCCGTTAGCTTCAAAGAGGATAATCATGGGCACCGTAATCGACTCGCATTTCTTGGCGCTCACGGCAATCGTCACTGTAAACAACTCTATTGTTTCTCTTTCGCATTGAGTTTGTGAATTGTAATTATATCGTTTTTTTTTTTTTGTGATTGACTGAATTGTTCTGTGTTATGTGCATTTGTAGTTTGCTTATCAGATGATGTTCTTCATAATCACAGCGCTTCTGAAATTCGATAAGGTTACTGATTTTGCTGGTACGTTTGGAACAATTGCTTTTTCGTTGCTTTGGTTTTACTCCAGATTTGTATTCTCTTCCGAAATTGATGGAGAATTTTGTTTTTTAGGTACTTTTAATGTTGGAACTAATGTCGGATTGTGCTAGGTTTGATGTTTAATGTACTTAGGTTTTAGTGGAATCATTATAATTAGGACGAATGCTAATTGGTTAATGAATCTGATTATCTGCTTCTAAAATTAAGTACTTTGGAATAAGCAACTTCAAACTGCGTAAAAAACAGCTAAATTCAGATTTCAGACACAAGTAATCAGAAAAAAAAAAAAAAAAACAGTTTGGTTAAGCGATAGCAACACTGCAAAACAGCTTATTGGTGTATGAAAACGCGTTAAGGATGAACAGTTTTAATAAGCAATCCGAAACTCCCCCTAAAATATACTACTTTGTTAGTGTTATACTCATTCTGTCATTCTGATGTTGGCATTACACTTCTTTTTCAACAGGAAGCACAAATTTTGTCATACTGTCTTTATTGACCTTGATTGTTAAAGGATCATGGCATTTGAGGCAGGTAAATATCTATTCCATCCCTTTTGTTATTTAATTTTTGTTCACACGTTGTTTTCATCAATTTAATGTTGGTACAATTTAATTTGCAATAGCAAATCTAGTCATCTCAGTTCTTGAATTTATTTCACATCATCCTAAAGTTTGGTAAGTTGTAACGTTTGATCCATTATGCCAACCAATATTGTTCGCTTTGTCAATAAGAACTTCACGAATTTCTTTTTGGTTGCCCGAGTGGAGATGTCCCATGAGGCCACCCATTCCTAGGATTACTAGGTCGTACATTCCTTATGAGCCTACATCTCTTTTGTCCACGGCAGATGTACATGCTTGTTTACCCTATTATACTCATAGTTATATTATTATATTTTCAGACGATTTTGAGCTTCCTTGTTGTGGTATGGGGTCTTCGCCTTGCAGTGTTTCTACTGATGAGGTATGAGTGCCCAATCATTCTTAAACATCGTATAATTACTCTTTAATCTTCATCCTTCTTTATGGTTTTAATATTTCACGTTTCTTGCAGAATCTTGAATTGGGGAGAAGATCGACGTTTTGATGAAATGCGTACTAATTTGGGGAAATTGGCTGTTTTCTGGATTTTTCAGGTTTCAGTCTTCCTCTTCTTTTGGGGTTTATTTTTCTTTACAATATTTTTTAGTTTACAGACTTTTATTGGTAATATAAAGAAATTTCCTGCCAAAATGGTTTATGATTCTCATATTGTTATTGATTAATGATTATTTTCTTTTCTATTGCAGGCTGTATGGGTTTGGACAGTATGTTTACCTGTGACAATTGTCAATGCAAGTGACTCAAATCCAGATATTCAAGCACAAGACATAATTGGGTGGATTATGTGGTCTGTGGGTCTCACAATTGAGGCCACTGCTGACCAACAAAAGTTAATGTTCAAAAACTCTCCAGAAAATAGGGGAAAATGGTGTGATGTTGGATTATGGGGGTATTCTCGTCATCCAAACTACTTTGGTGAGGTTAGTGGTTAATTCCGTTAAGAGATATCCTATGTCTATTACTGCCATGTCAGCACCGACTTTTCTGTATTTATTTATGGGCAGTTTATCAGTAGCTTCTTGTATATCTTAAGCAAAAATAGAAACTAAAGGGATTTATATCTGCTGGCAGCTTTTCCTTTGGTGGGGAATTTTTGTGGCATCAACTCCTGTACTAGAAGGTGCTGAATGGCTCGTTGTATTCGGGCCATTATTTTTAACGTTATTACTTCTTTTTGTTAGCGGGATCCCACTGCTTGAGGTTTGATTTTTATAATTCTTTGTTATGTATAAATATTGTTATCATTCATACGTTGGTTGGTTAAATCTGTTAAAACAAACATGATTACAGGAGTCTGGAGATAAGAAGTATGGAAACGTGGCTGCATATAGACATTATAAAAAGACAACAAGGTTCACTAATGACATCTTTAACTTCAAAACTTCAAAGAAGAAGTTTTTCTGATATATTTTCCAAAAAATGAATAACAATTTGTTTTTTTTTTAATTGCGTTCTCAGTCCTCTGATTCTGTTGCCTCCGGTGGTCTATGGAAGCCTGCCCTCTTGGTTCAAAGTTGCATTCCTATTTGAGTTTCCTTTATACAATAAAAATCTTCCTAAAGAAGAATCTTTGGGATGGTAAGTCTTTCTCCTTTTACAGTTGTGTAAAAACTGTAAATTCTTGAAATTTCATGGGTGTAACTGTAATTTGCAAGGTATAGAGCTGGAAGTCCAGATACAAAAATGGGTTGAGTTGGTTGGTTGATGACTGGTATTCTGCATTTTTATTTATATTAGTCTTCTGTTATAATTATATCTTATTTTAGCAGCCTGCATTGGATTGATATTGATTGTAATATATATATTTTAAATTTATAATTGTATATTGTGCGGTGTGACTGATGTAAAGAAGACTCAAGAATTGATTCTTAGAGCTAATGACTTGTTGTACTGAAGGTTTCTATAGAATATTGTATTTTGATTCATTGTAGAGAGACACATCTACAGAAGTAATACATGATATCTTATGCAAGTACCTTGTAGTATAAATGTAATGTTAATTGATGCATTTTACTTTGTATAAATAAATAAGCAAATATAGTCCACACTCCACAGTGATTATGGTGAAGTTGCTAAACTAATGTATGTTGAAACTCTATTGTATGTAGAATTTTTATATATGTTTTGTAAAGGTACTTTATTTTTGCAAATAATTACACGAATGGCGCATGAGGTTTGTCGAGATTTTGTATTTGATCTTTAATTATTAGAATTACAAGTTTGGTTCCAAAGGTTTGCCATATTATTTGATCTGTCAATTAAAATCACTATAATTTTAAAAAAGTTGATGCTTTTATTCTTTGACAAGTACATCTCCCTTATCATTCTAGAAACAAAAACTACCCCCGGTAGCTGCTGGTCGTTGTCAAACACCCTCTTCATTGACAAGTAAAATTTGTCCTTGGCAACTAAAAAACCGTTTTCATTGGGACATCTTGCTGGTAAATAGTGTGGTCTCCTCATCAACTAATGAGGGTTTGGATCTTGAAGGGTGCAGGTTTGATGATTCAGGGGTGGAGGTGCGCAAACTGGGTATTGGGCCGGAAACAGTTGAGGAATTTTGAAGGGGGAACCGGGGAAGAACCGGCTGGTATTTTTGGGTTCAAACCGGTTCCTCTTTAGACCGGGTAGGAACCGGGTCTGGTTTTGGATAGTTTTCTTTGTGCATCTTTGCTTAGACTCAGTTAATAGCATGGTTTTAAAAAACGGTTGAGTAGTGCGCCTAGAGGCGCGTCTCGAGGCGAGGCGTCCATAAAACGAGTCTGAGGCGGCGCCTCAGGGTTTTTTTTGTATGTGCGCCTCATATGGCTGAGGCGGTGCGCCTCAAGGCGCCTCAGGAGGTTTTACACTTTGTTTTCGATGTTTTAGACTTTTTGTGTCAGTTTCAAACATTTCATGCCTTTTTAATTAGTGTTTTTTGATGTTTTTGATGAACCCTATGATGAAATTAGTCTGTATTTTATTTTTTATAAGATATATAATTTCTATATTTATTTTTTAATTCGGTCTCGGGCTTACTCCTCGGTTCGCCTCGAGGCTTACGCCTCATGGGGCGAAGGGAAAACGGCTTGAGGCTCGATTCCGTACTTTTAAACATAGGTTAATTGGAGTATATTAATATTCTATTTATATGGGTTCCTCATTTCTGATTTCTCTAGAATGCTAATACATAAGCTTGTACAAGCTGATGAGGAGTTTAGCTAATAAGCTTGTAGTATGAGGATGACTTGTTTACTGAGTCGACTACCCGTACTGATATAGTACTTAGGGTTGGGCATATTTTTTTGTTATACTCAGAACCTTTTTGTATTTGTTTATTAATAAATTGGATTTTAATAATTCAAACTATTACTCATTGGTCGATAATAATCCATACTATTGGTTTGGCCATTAATAATCTTAACTTTCATTTTTATTACCAACAACAGTCCTAATAATATAATTATCATACATTCACACACAATTTGTATTTATTTTAGGCTTGATTTAACTTTTATGTTTTTTTCATTTCGTTCATATTCATTATTGTGAAAGAAATAGAGTCGAAATCAATCGTAAATTTTTAATAATTATGTTACTGGGATTGTTGTTGGTAATAAAAATAAAAATAGGGATTTTTACCGGCTAAATCAATAGTATGGATTATTATCGGCCAATGAGTAATAATTAGGATTATTAAAATCCAATTTGCCTTGTTTATTATAATATCTTACTTTTTAGTGTTTTAAAATTTACTAGTTAAAATACTATCTATAAATAATTTATTAATAATGTTTAACACCAAACGTATCGCATACGTGGAACTCTCAACTCGCTCCATGACTTTTGGGAACTAAAAATGTAGCTCCTTTTTTAAACCAAGATTCACATAACCTATAAAAACTTATTGGAACCACTCATAAACTTTCAACCATAACTGAATAAAGACTTACCCTAGTGCCCAGCGCCCACAAAAAGGGATACCATGAAGATCAAAAATAGTACATTATCATTAAAACTATAATAGTAATCTAAAGTTTTGGTAACCACAGCCACTCAGCTTAATTCACACAGTAAAACTACATCAATGGGAGGAAATTTTCTACAAAGCTGAAGCTTTTGCTAACAAAATCAAAACAATTAAGGTTTTCTAACAAAAAACACCAGTTTCCAAACTAGAAATATACAGAAAAAGCTGTTCATATCATAATCTGTATACTAACGAAACTGCCTTCAAACTTACCAATTTCAGATCAAGTTAGTACCCCAAAAATTCTTGTGCAAAAAGCAGCAGCCGCTGTAATGTGCTCGGAGCAAATTTCCTAGCGAACAGATAACATACGGAAGATGGCTTGTCATTATAAAGGCATTCACGCCCTTCATGAAGTTTCATCATGAACCCTTCTGTAATATCGGTTGCCCCAAATGTTGCAGGGTGAGGCCCACCTCTTGACCAGTCAACCCAAGTCAAACTCCGGTTTGCTAGCAAAGTGGGTGCCCGGATTGTTAATAAAGTAGGGAAATAATGTTCATCGACATAACAAGCAGGCCTACAGAACTCCAAGAACTTTGGGTAATATGTCACGTCGGATATTATGACTGTTGCAAGTTTTCGGTTGACTTCAAACCATTGAGACCCTTTTCTCCATTCGGAGATGTTGACTTCAGGTAACATGTTTGGGTTATACCGGCCACGACCAAACGGGCCTGGGTCATCAAAAGCTCCCATGAAACTGTATTTGGATTGAGTTATGTATCGGTAAATTATAGTGAAGTTGAAGATGGGAATGCATGATTCTGAGACTAGAATGAAGTATTCATTTGAGATATCGAGAAGGGCGTTTGCTAATAGTCTTCGTTCGGCATCACACATGCTCATTCTACCCCATTCAGCTATCTGCGACACCAGACAATAAATTCCTCTTACATTAGTTTTTTTGGTATTGGGTTTGATTATTAGTCTAATGTCTAAAATGCCATTCACCAAGGACACGTTAGAGAATCTTGTGCACAAATATGAGCATAATGAGCAAATATGTAGCATAATCTTGGAAATTTTCCATATGAGAAAAAGTAGCATCTAAATAATTACTAGCCAACAAATTACAATCATCTTGAAGAATAAATGTCAAAGCTTTCAAACAGTGAAAGAACATGCTATAATAAGTTAATAACTAGATATCTCAATATATCAGAATCATTTTGTGATTGCTATAAGAATAGTTGTATAGTAATGTTTGTTAGAGAAAATTTATATAAATTACAGGATCATATTATCAAACAAACAATACGAAGAGCTACTGCAATTGACAAACTTCACATATGGGATTATGGGAATACGAAGAGAACATAAAAGTGATATAAATAATTCGTAGACAGAAGTATCTATGAGGACGTGTTTCTTTACGGTAGGAGTTTGTGTGATAAGATTAAAACAATGTTAGTAAATCTTTTGTTTTAACTAGCTAAATATCATGAAAGTGACAAGCAAATTCCCAATGTCTCCCCCTAACTTTCAACCCAAAATCTTATTTCTAAAGATTCTTACTATAGCAGAAACTGTATGCATTATCACTGGACTGTTGGGATACCAATGTAAATGAGGGAGAGCATATCAAACAAAATTAAACCTTCTAGTTCATTGTTCCCTCAAAAGCTTCATGGAAATTTTGACTCCTAGTTAAGAGTTTAACTCAAGATTCTATGAGCATTAGCATTATGCATCAACTCTCGAAGGGTGTTAATAATATAAATCAGTTCTTCATAATTTAGGATAAATCAGTTCTACATAAAACAGGAATCATTCAAGTTTTTGACGTTATTTTCTGCATATTGTTACATATTAACGAAATTCCCTGAACAATGAATGTACAAATCAATCAATCATGGGGACAGACTAGACATTTTCATCAATACATGCAATCAAATCAAGACAACTATAAACTTTTTAAGGTAACAGGAAACCAGAAGGGCCCAAAACATACCTGGCTTGGTATTTGTCTGGAATAAAAAACAGATGTGGGTGGAAAGTGGGGTTCATACGATGGAAGCGAATGAATGTATATAGAAAAAAGACTTCTATGCCCCTTAAAAAACCGTTCCCATAGAGGAGCCAATGGTAGCGGGCCTTTAGTTAAGAACATAAATGCAATCTTTGGAACTCTTGCAAATGGATACTTTTTTACTTGTGGTACATAAGATGCTCTCCAAAATAGCTCCTCATCACTCATCGTGTGAATAAGATTCGAAGGAGGCTTGATCCAATAATCAAGATTGTTGTTTGGTTGTTCTTGGATACAAGGTTGTAAAATGGGAGTCGCTGAAGTTACCGCTGTAACGACTCCAGTCTTACGGATCATATATACACTAAATAAAGAAATGGTAAAACACAAAACAAGAAATAAGGCAAGTAGTTGTATAAGCCTTTGTGGTAAAGCCCTAGATTGGTTTGATCTACTTATAACTGCAGTCGTAGTAGCTGGATCTTTTCCTTCTTCCATTGGCAATAATAACAACAATAATCAAGAATTATCTTACTAACACAAAAAGATGAGATTTTGGTTGTGGGTATGCTGTTTTATAGCTCATCAAGTCATTTGTGAACCTTCTTGCACCCTGAAATATCATAATAACGATAGAATTAAAGTCTAATTTCAATAAACATGTCAAATAAACAACCAAACAATCCCATATGTTATAACTCAATCTTAAGATCTAAAATCAAGAGGTTTGCAAATTACAGCAATAACAAGGGTTTAAAACCCTATCAATCTACTGAAAAGAGCATAAACCCATTCACAAACAAACAATTACATAGGATTCCAGACAAAAACATATATTCCAAAAAGAAAAAGAATAAAGAAACAAAACCCCGAGATCTCAAAATACTGGTAAACCATAAAAACCAATCTTCCGAAAAGAGGAAAAAAAACATCAGATTTTCATACTATTCTTAAAGATCATAAATCTAGGGATGTTGAAATTCACCATCCATAGAAGAACAGCGTTAAAAGCCAGTTAATTTGCATATAACAGCAGAAACCCAATTACAAATTAACATCATACAACATGGGTGATCGATAAGAAGATCAAAATCCTCCAATAAAGCAACAATCAAAGCAATTGAAGCATCTAAAGGGAGATGATAATGAAGTAGAACATACCATACGATGAACTGATGGGCAAAAGAGAGCATCGAACAATAATAATAATTGGAATGGGTACTATTGCAGCTGATTTAGACCCAACACGTTAACTGAGTGATTAATTGAGAAAAGGACTTTGAAGTGATGGACGAAATATAGGGAACAATGGGAAAGGTATGAAATGAGCAGAGATCTATTGAAGAATTTGGTTCGTGTGTGTGATTTTGTTGTTTTAGAATTGCTTACAACACACCGCACAAGGTGTGTGAGAGAGACAGGGGTATTCTAAAAGAAATACTTATATTTAACTATTCATCTTGTATATGCTAGTATAATAATGTCATTTATATACGTTTGTGTTCAACTTATTATACGTTTCATGTTTGTTATCAGGGGGTAATGGGGTTGAAATACATATGGAGGTGCGATTAGCATGACAAGTAAAAATAACTAGTAAGTATAGAAAATTCCGGTAAATATAGTTGCGGAGAAGTATTTGTGTCATTGATCAAGATAAATCAATGATTAGAGATGACCACATGTACGTTGTCAGGGTTATTTACAGTTTAAAGATGTAAAAAGAGAAAAGTCATTATTGTTGATTTTATCAAGTTTTATCATTTTTCAAACGTGAATAACCTATATATATATATATCATAAAATCAGGCCATAGATGTCTCTGATCCGAGTATGGTAATGTTATATTTAAAAATATATTGTTTAAAACCTTTTGAATTGTGTGCATTATAACAATGCATCAGGATTTTTTAAAAACATGTCTAACTTCATAATCTACCAAACACACAATGCATTCACCCCATGTATTGGTGTGTTAATGTTTGCGACTTTGTTACCCTTTTTTTAAGATTTCATTTAACACATTTGTCCAACATCCCTTAACACCCATGACCTCTATGGATTGTTTTTCTTAGGCTTTAAAAGTTTTTTAATTCTTATTATAAGCAGAATATAAATATTTCTTTTTCATTTTTTTCCATATAATTGTGTTATAGGACCTTTTTTCATTTTAATGTTTGGATTCTTAAAAAATCTACCAACTACCAAACCTAAAGAGACACAAGTACAAGGCATATGTAATAACATACCGTCCCATATCTAATTTACCATCTGGATTTACTATTAAGTTACATACAAAGGACCACTTTTTCTAATGATTTATATAATTGTCACATGGATGGTATAGTTAATATTTACAAAAATGTTTTTTTAACGGTAAATGTGTGACTTTGTTTCGAATAATATGTGTTATTTTAATCGGGCGCACCTATTTACAAAACTACTTAATTATTATTCTTTGCTTGACATCTCATCCGTTTAATGCCCCTGTCATGTGTGTCAGATGCCAACCACCAACCACCACAAAACTCCACCAAACTTAACCACCTACAAATCGACTAGAAAGTGAAGAAGCAGTGGTGGTGATGGGTTAAGGCGTTAAGCTGTTAAGGAGTTTCAAATAGAAATTTGGGCTTTCGCCAGACCAAGATTTGGGCTTTTCAGGCCCATCTCTAAGCCCCTTTGGACACTTGTACTGTTGTACACATGTCCCATCACCAAGAGTCCATTCATGCTCTCTTAGTTTTGTAGAATTAGAGACTGATTAACCTTGGTTAAACAAACTACTTGAGAGGTCACCAATCTACCTTTTTCCATGATCTTTAAAATAGAATCTATGCTGTGGTCCTAAAACATGGTTTGATAATTCTGCACCTGATCCGAGACAACGGATCCTAACCAGAATCCCTCGCGGGACTAACATGCTCAGCCCAGGTTTTCACTTTCTGCAGGAGAGTTATGTCAAGTCATAAACGCATGAATAATCAAGCAAGCTAAGTTATTTGACCCGAAACATGTTTTTCATCACACAACATTCTTGTCGATATTTCCCAGCATTTTTTACATCAAAAAACAAGAACAGGAAATTCCAGGTCAACAGCTGAGAATTCACAAGTCTGCAAATATTAGTTCCAATGCATATGTCAAAAGACAATGCTCTCTACATTGCTTATTTAGAGATTTTTCTTACTCAAGTCAACAACTTTGAACATGGAGCGCACGTTAGAGATCATCACCCCACACTCACCTTTCTCATCATACTCGGCAAATTCTCCTCCATCCAGATTAATATCCTCAAACTTGGTTCCTTCAAGCTATATACAAAATACAAAATTACAATTCTGTACCAAATTATAATTTATGCTCTTATGACTGACTACATGGTTGAGAAGTTGAATTTGAAATCATATGATAGAAAGTATTATAATAGTTATCATCATTTGATGTTGTTTATGACTTACAGATTCAGCTTTCCAGCCACTGCTGAACGCGAAATCCATCGGTTCAAAACCCCTGCAGTCGAATATCATCAAAGGAGCATACTTTCCAGTCTCACTGTATTCATTAGTAAGTGGAGAGCCTCGTCCGGGGATCATAGTTACAGTTCCTTCCCTTTTACAGAACTTGCACTAATGCAACCACAAAAACAGAAGCAAATAACATAGTTCAATATCAACCATGAAATCTGAATCCGGTACCAGTTTGACAATAATTTCATGTATACTCCATCTGCCTATTTACGCATGTAATTGTAAGTGTTCCTCAAAATTGGAGGACAGCTCAGCAAGTCAAATATCTATATAACAAGATATAAGAGTTTTTAAGAACTTCTTATCAAACCCAATAAATTAGAATTCGTATTTGTGTCTTACCATTAGAGAGGTCAATATTTCAAAAAATATATATTATAATAATAATAATAAAAGATGATAATAATCTACTTGTCAAGATTACCTATACCTACTTTTCCGGTACATGAGGTTGGGCTTTGGAGCAACAACTTTTCCACTACCTGATCAAAGTTATTGCACTACCACATCTATCCCAACTCCCAAGCAAACAAGACATGGGAAAAATTTACAGGGTTAAAGATAATTAATTTTGTAAGGGTATAGGGCTTAAGATTCCTATTACCAAGGGAACCACATTTAAGTATATACATATATAACAACTAAACAGAAGCCCCAACATACTTGTGCTAACATAGACATAACAGGAAAACAAACCTAAAGGCTTCTATTCGGCAATGATCCAAAGAGAGGCATGAAGTATCTCAAGATAATAGGACACACACACACGACATAATTAAGGATAAACCACACCAGCCAACAAATGAACATCAGTTCATAGCATGTATATTTTGTTCTTTTTTCCTTTCTTTTTGAGTCGAATTGTGATATTAGTATATTACATGTGTATCTCCAAGTCTCCAACAGGTCAAGTAGCATGTACTAACTTGCATTATGATTTCTCATGCTCATGCTGCAAAGGGTTTTAATTTCATAGACTAATAGAACACACATATCCTTCATGGGTATGTATTACATAATAATATAATATTATATATATACTGATGCGATCAATTATAAACACCATTATGAAGGCGTATGCTTTTAATAAAGAGATCAAGAGAAGCTAACCTTTTGGATAAGATTGGTGATGCCCTTTTTTGCGAGAGGAAGTGTCTCACCCAGGCTCACACATGTCTCCTTATCAGTCACCTCACCACAGTTTTCGCACTTCAACTACAGAGCAGATGTAATGAGAAAATATGTAAGTGGCATTACAAAAATATCACCTGAAATATTAAGGAACTCTGAAAGTGGTTTGTATAGTTATTACTAACTGGAGAAAGCAATAGAAATAACAATAATAGTTTTAAGTGATAATCAAATGGGTATTTACTAGCATGGCATTAGAATATTTATATAATCGTTTTCTTCAAGATTAAGTATAAAACACATCAAAAAAATTCCCCAATGTCTTAGAAATATAAAAAACAATACATGAACTTAAAATCCAAACAGAACTATTGTGAAAAGAGGTAACTACAACAGTGAATGTTTGTGCACAATATAGCACGTGATAAGAGTCTTAATTGAGATTTAAGACAGAAACTACAGCTTATACTAAAATAATGCTTTAATCTTGATATGGAAAACAAGTAATAACATGACAAGAGTTTACTTCTGTCACACACCATATTGTGTGCAAAGAGTGGATGAGAGATGTACATATGCGTAGGTGGGCATAACCAGGTATATGATTTTTTAATCAGATAAAACACACACACACATGCATACAAAAGAAGAATCTTCGGGAGTTCCCTAGATATGGTTAAAATGCATATGTTAATATGTATAAGAGGTAGAAATAAATACATATTTTGGTGTAATACTTTCCTATGTAATCAAACTCAGGAAGAACTAGAATATGACTCCTCATATGTAGTGGTGCCTAGCTATATAGATGTCCATGCACACAAGCATATATACTTAATACAGTTAGTCAGTTACCCATACATAAATGAATCTTCAATTCAAAACAAATACTGAAATAAACATGTGAATGCATTGATTGTAAAATCCATTGATCTGAATCCATCTATCATGAATTCATGATATATACAACTAAAGATTGCTGCACATGTGATGGAAGTGCAAGATGCACACCCATTAGCCACCAACACTCAAACTTTTAGATGTAAACGTTACATCTATAGAAGAAATGAGCAGCCACCACAAAATAATGATATTAAAAATTGTCTAATACACATGGATTAATGACTGAAAGTTAAAAAAAAGGAAAATTCACATTACTTTATGAAAAAGCTACCACAGCCGGTTGTTTAAAAATGAAGCCACATGAGAAACACAGCTATAAGTTTAAGGAGGGGGGCCCATGCCAGTTGATTACAACTAACAGATTGTTTGGAATCAAAGTTAGATTTGTGACAGAATCAAACCAATTAGACACACACAAAACCATCAATTAGAGATACATCAAAGTACATATCTATTGTATTATTGGTGAATATGCTAAAATATTGCACTTAGAAACAAAGCAAAATCAGGCAAAGATAAAATCCCAATAAGTTACAATATTTAATATATTTGGTGAACTTCAATCTAATAACCAAACAGATCGGTAAATGAAGCATCAAAAGCTCATGAAATTTAATAACTAGATACAGATTACATAACACATATAACCAAAAGTAATCACATTTTAGGGTTACAGTAACACAATTTTCAGGCAATAGCGCTGGGAGTTCTGCTGCAACAACAACAATATATGACTACTTGTGAAATTGTAATAGAAAAGCGTAAACGAACACTTAGCGCGATATGCGTATGGTGCCAAAATCATCTAAACAGATTGATCCAAAGCCACAAAAAACAGAATACCAGATCAAACAACGAAGAAGTTAATAAACCCTAAATCTAACACAGAATCGATCGAACATAAAGCGCCACAGAGAGATCAAAATTTCAGCACACAAACACATAGATTAAATACATAAATCACCACAGAGAAACTCAAATCAACAATCACATATTTCAGCCACGATTAACGCCACAAAACATACAAAAACGAACCACACAAACATCCAGAACTAAGATACTCGAGTAAAACGAATCATCGATTGCTGAAAACTGAGAAAACCTTGAAGTAGTAGGTGAAGTTAGGATCATCGACACCGCCTTTTGGTTGCAAATTTGTGAGATTCTCGAGCTCCGCAGTGATGTACAGCATGAAGTTCACCATCTTCTCACACACTTAGGAAAATAATACTTCAGAAATGATGATTTTATTTTGTTTACGGATGCTGTGAAGAGGTTCTTTATGCACCGTTTGGAATCACTGTTAGCGTTATCGATCACAGATGGTTTGTTGTAAAGGAAATTAATTTTGTGTCAATATCGTATATGTTTTTCTTTCCCAAAATTAAAAGTTTTTTTAACAGCAATTTCATTTCATTTCATTTCATATAACAGAGGCGAGTAGCACACAGAATCAAACCTTGATTTTATTAGTGATATGTGAATGAGTACATAAGCCCAATACATAGATAAACTAATTAGAGTTTAATACCCTCTGCAATAAATGATTTGTCTGACTAGTCTAACATTCCCCGCAAGTTGAGGGCGGAGAACGACCTGCAACTTGGACTGTAACAACTCAAATCTTTGTGAGGATAAGGATTTTGTAAACACATCAGCAACTTGATAACCAGTTGATATAAACTTGACATTTAACTTTCCATGGGCAACTTGTTGACGAACAAAGTGATAGTCAACTTCAACGTGCTTAGTGCGTGCATGAAATACCGGGTTAGCAGAGAGAGAGGTTGCACCAAGGTTGTCACATTAAAGAGTTGGCACCTGATGATCCAAACCAAGTTCCTTAAAAAGAGACTTTAACCATATTAGTTCTGCCACTGTATCGGCCATAGCTTTATACTCGGATTCTATTGACGATCGAGAGATGGCGCATTGTTTGCGAGCAGACCACTAGACAAGATTGGAGCCCAAGTAGATAGCAAAGCCCCCCGTGGAACGACGATCGATAGGGCAACCTGCCCAATCAAAGTCTGAAAATGCCCGAAGATTAGTATTCCAAGTGGAATCAGAAAAAGCATGTAATCGAGATCCCAAAGCATGGGAGAACAATAATCCAAGATTGACCGTGTCCTTGAGATACCGTAGAATACGTTTAACACCAGCCCAATGATTTTCAATAGGAGCATGCATAAACTGACACACCTTATTGACTGCAAATGCAATGCCCGGATGAGATAAAATGACATATTGAAGAGCCCCTACTACCTGTCGATATCTGGATGGATCATCGAGAAGTGGACTGTCATCAGGTAATAGCACCAAAGAAGAACTCATGGGAGAGTTGACAGGTTTGCAATCAAAAAGGCCAGCCCGCTGAAGAATATCCAAGATATATTTCCTTTGAGAGATGACTAAATCAGAACCATGGTTTACCACCTCAATACCCAAGAAATAGTGTATCAACCCAGATCCTTGACAACAAACATAGAGCTGAGATGCTTAATCGCCTGAGAAACTACAGCGAGTTGATTACTTGTAACAATTATGTCATCGACATACACAAGGAATCAAGGATATAAACAAGTGTGCCATTAGAGTTATGAATAAACATAGACGGATCAGTTTTAGACCCGGAAAAACCTAATTGATGAAGTACCAAAAACAGCTTGGTAAACCAGGCACGAGGGGCTTGCTTGAGCCCATATAGAGATTTATGCAATAAGCACACATGATCTGGTTTAGTAGAATCAACAAAGCCAGGTGGTTGTTTCATGTACACTATCTCCTGCAGGTATCCATGTAGAAATGCATTCTGAACATCAAGCTGGCGCAAAGACCAGTTATTTGTGATAGCAAGTGATAAAATAGTCCAAATAGTAGCAGGTTTAATTACTGGACTAAAAGTTTCATGATAATCAACCCCATATTGTTGGTTAAACCCTTTTGCCACTAGTCGAGCTTTGTATCAACTAATCTTCACATTAGGATCTGTTTTCAACCTGTAAACCCATTTACAATCAACCACATTAGTATTGTGAACACGAGGAACTAATGACCATGTCTCATTTCGCTGTAGCGCGTCCAACTCCTCAGCTATAGCTTGACGCCACTCTAAAGAATTGTTGGCAATGGAAAAGGTGGTAGGTTCAACGGGTTAGGAAGGGTTCATATGAGCATGATAGGTAGTAGGGTTATAGCGAGAGGCAGGCTTAAGGTTGGGGCGGAGGTTGGAAGGACGAGGTCTGGGTGTCGGGTTATGGTCAGTAGTAGCGGTGAAAGGCGTGGTTTGAGTGTGAGTGGGGATCGGTTGCGGTATGGAAGTTGGTTTAGGGGAGTTGGTGTGGGCGGAAGGTCCGAGTTGTTCTTGGGAGGATGTAGATTGGTTGGTTGGATGAATAGGAGCAGATGGGGATTCGGTTGGAGGATTAGGGTCAGTGTAGTAAGAGGATGGGAGTTCAGGAAAGACGGATGTGTAGGGTGAGCTGGCTGTAGGGGAGGGTGGAACGGGTGTGGTTAGGCCATAAGGAAAAATATGTTCATTGAACAGTACATGACGGGCAACATAGACACGTTCGGTGGAGCGGTCAAAACACCGATAACAATGGTGAGCAGGGCCGTATCCTAGAAAGACACACGGGGTGGAGCGAAAGTCAATTTTGTGACGATTGTATGGACGAAAGTAAGGAAAACAGTGACAGCCAAATACTCGAAGAAATGAGTAATCGAGTTTGCGGTTAAAAAGATGTTCATACAGAGACTTGTTCGATGAGACATGAGAGGGAAGACGATTAATTAAATAGATGGCAGTTTCAAAAGCACATTTGTAACACCTGGTCAAATCAGGTCAACATCTAGAGTCTAGCCTATTACTAACAATTTTTTATTTATTTTTGTGTTCGACTGCTTGAAAAACCAAAGTTGACGACTATAACGACCTCGGAGTTGGCTATCTGTTTGAGACTAATAATAATAATAATAATAATAATAATAATAATAATAATAATAATAATAATAATAATAATAATAATAATAATAATAGTTATAATAATAATAATAGTTATAATAATAATAATAGTTACAATAATAATAATAATAATAATAATAATAATAATAATAATAATAAATAATAATAATAATAATAATAATAATAATATAATTATAATAATATGGTGCATGGATGACACTTAACATCCACAAGTTTTTACATAAACCATACTTAACCACGCACACACACTGCACGCACATTTCACCACTCTTTCATCTTCTCACCACCACGGCCCCCTCCCTCACTCTACTCCCCATAGGTCATCACCCCCACCACCGAAGCCACCACCTGCCGCCACCCTCACCTGCGACCGCCACTGCCACCTGTCACTGCACCACCGCCCGCAGGCGCCAACCGCACCCGCACCGTCGACCACTACCATCAACCCGCCACCCCACCACCTATGGTCACCCCACCCCCACCCCCTTTCGGCCATCGCGAGCGCCACCCCAACCCACCATCGAAATCACACCGCCACCACCATAAGAAACCTTTATTTCCTTCCATTTAAGTCGAAAACAAGAGGGTTTCCAAGTGAAGCTTTTCTAGGAGCTCGAAGGTGTAATCTGGAGTTGGAAATCATCGTGCTACGTTAGAGAGTGTTGGATTAGTCTAAGAATTACTCAAGGTATACTTGTTTTGGGTTAGATCATCCTTATTTCTTCATGCATGGATGATCAAGATGAAAATCTTGAAGAACCCTAGTTCACCCACTTAGATATTACATAAAAAGTTGATGTTTTTGATGAATATGGGCTTTGAAATGGTATAAAATCTGATATAGGTTATAAATAGTTTTAGATTGATGAAATCATGTTACCTATATGATTTGGGGTTGTATGAATATATATATATATATATATATATATATATATATATATATATATATATATATATATATATATATATGTGTGTATGTATATGTCGCGTATGTATGTATATATGTATAAGTTGAAGGATTGGTGGATTATGGTCTCGTAAAAAATGATTAAGTAGAATAATTGGATGATGATGTTGTTGAACATAATATCATAGAAAGATGATTAAATTGGAACGTTGGATGAATAACGTCATCGGTTATAACCATAGTAGAAAGATGAGTAGTAGGAAAGTTGATGGATGGTAACATTCGTTACAAACCACGAAGAACAAATAGGATTACAGGATGACAAATGATTGATCAACGCCAAAACACGTTATAAACACTACATTGAACGAGTAGATTAAGATGACAAAATAGGTGGAAAACTAAAAATCATGATTAAGACCGTACCTAAGACAAACGGGGTGTTTGACAAGTAAACTTGATTAAAAATGACGTTAAAACTCCAAGATCTTTATAAGATAAACTTGTATAAACTGAAAAATAATGTATTTTCCGGCAATTTATGACTTGCAAAATAAATATATATTTAAACAACAACTCAAGTTGACGGGTATAAAAATCTAGTCGATATATTCCGTAAAGTTTACCGTAAGATGGTATCGACTCTACCAAAGGAATGTACATTTCATTAATCAAATAATTTTGACAACTTCAAAAACTTATTCTATAAAGTAAAAAATAAGAGTTTTGGAATAAAAAGACAAAATTTAATTATTTATAAAAAGTTGGTGAAAGTCTTGAGTAAATCTCTATAACCGGTAAATATTCAATTAGGACTTCGTGTTTTTATAACATAAATCATTAGATTGAGAAAATATAATAGTTTTTATAAGAAATAAACGTAGGGTTAAGAATGGACTGGTGATATCATTAGATGCCTAGTTAGTTAAGAGTTATGTGTTGAAGGTTGATATTAGTTGATAAGATAAGTATATTAGGTCTCATTTAAGAAAGATATTTAGTAAATAATAAACTTTTACAAAAATATCAAGTTTCTTTAAAACTTTGTGTAATAGTTTTAAATACGTTTTTACCTTTAAAACTAAATAAGTTGGGTGAACAACATTCTCATGAGCATGTTTTTCTATTATTAATAAGGTCTTTCACGTTTAGGACCTTGATAGATCGGTGCGAGACGTTCTTGATCTGTTGTTTGATCATGTTCGAAGGTGAGTTCTTCGACCCCATTTTAAATTTTGTTTTATTTAAACTGTTTTGGGGAAAAAGCATGATTTTATAGTATGATGGGTAAACGGGATTAAATATAAGGTTATGAAGGTATAAGTTGGGTCAATGGTATATGTGTATACTGTTGAGCCCCTAAATCCCCATATAATCATTAACCTTGGGGAGGCCACAGACTTATATTGGTAGATCTATCGGGTTAGAAGGGTCCGCTCTCGCGGCCAGTCGCACCGGTCAGGTTATAGCGAGGGAGTTTATCTGTTTGGACTGTTGTGGGGCAACGACGTGTTTCTTGGCTTGATTATGGATTTATGACCTAAGTTAATCATAGTACGTAGCTAGTTTATGATAATTATATTATATCTCGTATACATCATATTGTTTCAAAAACTGAATGTTTGTAAGCTTAAAATCCGAATGCTCACCAACTTTATGTTGACTAGTTATTCTTCATGTTTTTCAGGGTTGTAGGTACACTCTGTTGGGAAATAATAGAAATGTGTTTTGGAAGGTCAAACGTGTTGGTTGACTACTGTTTGAGAACTTTAAATGAAACTTGTCGTTTCTATAACTAAACTAGCTTGTTGTAACTAATTTTGAATTTTACATTGTTTTAAGCTACAAATATGAAAGAAAAACCTATTTACTAGTAGTCAACTTGTTAATTGTTAACGTTTGACTATGATCGTTGGAATAATTCCAACTTCCGTTATCACCATGTCACGTGACATTCCGCTACGATTTTCGGGGTGTGACAATATTGCCAGAAACACTGAAGAAGACTGGATTGTGCCAAGAGAGTAAGGCCTGTTTCCACAACATGACGGTTTTGATGCTCAACTGTGCCATTCTGTTCACTTGTGTGAGGATACGAGCGACGAGCAATGATACCAAGACGAATACAAAACAAGGAAAGTGGACGAAATTCACCCCCCAATCAGTTTGTAGACATGATTTTGTGTTAAATTATCTTTCAGCCATGGTGATAAAGTTGGTTAAGATAGAGTAGACATCAGATTTTTGAACTAACGGAAAAAACCACATATATTTAGAATGATGATCAACACATAGTAAAGAGAAACAACAACCATTAATTGACAAAGTAGGCATGGGACCCCAAACATCACAATAAACAAGATCCAAAACATCAGTACTACGAAAATTTGAGTTAGACAAAGACAACTTTGACGACTTGTATAATTGACAAGAAGTACATAACGTATTAGAAAAATTGTCCAAAACAGGTAAAGAACAATGTGAAATAATAGAACGAAACACTTGAGCATGAGGATGGCCTAGTCGTTGGTGCCAAGTATTGGAAGACGCTTTGACCGCAGTGAATGCAACTTTAGGAAGAGACTTGAGTTAAGGAAGACGAATGGAGTACAGACCCTACTCACTTGGACCCTTTAGGAGGATAGTGCGTGTAGACTCATCCTTCACAACAAAATAACTAGAGTGAAATTCAAAGAAAACATCATTATGAAGACAATTTTTGAACAGATAAAAGATTTCGTTATAGGTCTGGAACATGAAGAATATTGGACAGGTTAAAGGTTTTGTGAGGTGAGTAAATTTTAGAGGATCCAATATGAACAACAGGAAGGGATTTACCATTAACAATAAGTAAAGAGTCATTACCAAAGCAGGCGTCGGGGTTGTCCATGCTAGAAACGTTCGGGGAGGCATGGCTATTAGCACCAGTGTCAGGAGTCCAATCAAAGCCTGATTGTGAGTTGGCATCCGAATGAGTAGCATAATCAGCTTATGGTACCATATGTGATGAAGTGGACTGATTTGGGCATTGAGATGGAAGATGACCAATACCACAACGGTTACAATGGCCATAGACCATGTTTTGAGTAGAAGCCCAGGAGAATTGTTTGTTGTTGATATTATCATGGTTGCGGTTGTTGTAGTTGAATGACTGACTTCCAAGGAAGGCTTGCGGCTGGGAAGGGGCTGCACTGATTGGGTTGAGTTGGTAACCAAGTTGTGAAGCTAAAAGTTGAAGGTTATTGAGTTGGTGCTGAATATTGTCAACTGTTGATGGTGAGACAGCCAAGGCAGGAACAATGGGGGTTGTTTGGGTTGTTTGCGGTTGTGGGGCAGCAGCAAAAAAGGCTTGCGGTTATAGCAGCATCGTTGGATATCCATGGAAGATAGCTTGGATTGTCTGTTATAGCAGCATCAGTTGTGATTTTTGATTCTAGACAGGGCACAGTTCCATCAACATAACCAAATAGGTTGTGAGAAGCCAGAAAGGATTCAACCATGGTTCTCCAATAGCCATAGTTGGTAGGTTTTAGAGTAAAAGCAAAGTTATGAGAGTTATGGGAAGTCTTTTCTTGATATGAGAGCAATATGATAGCAGCCATAATGGAGGAGAAGCTGATGAAGATGGTCGCCGGTTGTGGTTAAGGTTGGAACAGGGGAGGTCGCCAGTTGCGGTAAAGAGCCGATCCCCCCTTTTTTTGAGAAATTTAGGAGAGATTTGATTTGGCTCTGATACCAAATCAAACTTTGATTTTATTAATGATTTGTGAATGAGTACATAAGCCTTATATATATATAAACTAATTATAGTTTAATACCCTTTACAATAAATGACTTGTCTAACTAGTCTAACACACAGCTACGTTGCCAGAAAGAACAAAATTACACCAGGATTACAATTTAGAGTACACCACTTTTCGAAGCTTACATTTATCAATTTTGTTCTATTCGAAACCCACGTATAACTAACCGCCTTGATTTTTTTAACAACCCTCCCCACCAAAGGTCTTTTCTTGATGAAGATAACATCGTTTCTTTCCTTCTAAAGACACCAACATGGCGTGAGAATGAATGACTGCAGACTGCAGTTGCTTGTCTTTCGGTTCACCCAAATGGCAATGAAACTGTATTTTAAGCAAGTCCCCCACCAAAAAGGCATAGATAGGAGAAATGTTGAACCATTGAGATACTATTTGCCAAGTGATCATAGCGAAATAACGTGATGAAATAAATGTTCAGCCGACTCCTCCAACTGCGAACACAATGGACAAATTTTTTAGTCCACCAGAACGTTTCTTTGAGCTAAAGCGTCTCTAGTGGGTATACGACCCGAATTTGCCCTCCATGCAAATATATTCACTTTAATTGGCACCGATTTACACCATTTGAAATAGCTGAGAGAAGCTGATTTATCACTATTTTCACGTAACAATCTTAAAGATTTAACCGAGAACATACCATTCTTGTCGGCTAACCACTTCCACTTATCATCACCACCTCAGAAATTACAAGCTAACTGATACGGATGAGAACTCATGACCTAAAACCGTTATGGGATGAGATTCAATAGGACCCGGGTTGAAGATTATTTAGAAATTTGAAAAAATATTTAATTCCATAATTATCTATTATTTTATTTATAATTATCATATCTTTTATTTATTTGGTTTATTCATGTTTATCTTTAAGGTTGTTAAGGTTTAGTATAAATGTTAGGGATTTGTGAACTTTTGTTATTAGTTTTCAATTAAGTTTTGAATTAAAGAACCTTTGTTCTTGGAACATTTTGGTTCGATTTATCGTTTTTTATTAACTATTGTTCTTGACCCATTTGATTGTTTTCGTTTCTGCATCATTTGGTATTAGAGCTCAACCTCACAATTGAACATATCCAAAGCATCTCTCCCGTTGCCTCTATCGGCGGTTCTACAATCAAGATACCCACTTCTACAACGAGCCATTTGATAAAACAAAACGTATTGAACAAGTCATGTTGCTTATCTGACAACAATGGAATATTCTGTATGTATGTGATCTAGCACATATGTAATGGATTAATATGAGTGGTGGTGATTGTGTTAGATTCGAATAAAAGGTGAAGTCAAAAGAAACGTGTTGTTTGAATGAAATGATTATATTAGAGTTCCTGAATCATTGGGAGTTAATGAGAAAATTGTTTGATGGATTGCCAATATTGAAATTAGCTTTGGATAATAATAATCACAGATAGTGATGTATGAATATACATTCTTTCTGAAGGAGAAGAAGGAGAGTGAGATGAATTAAATTCGGTGACTATATATTAGAGTAAATGAGTGAGATGATCAAATATTCAAAGGCAAGCGGTAGAGAAGAACTAATGTAAGTGAGGACATACAAATATATACAATATATGTAGAAGAGCATTTTTTTAAAAAGTTAACTATAAGAATGTATTATGTTGTTTAAATGTGATAGATTCATATACAATTGTATTATGCGATTCTTACTGTTTTTAATATATTATATTGGTCTTAAGAACCTTAATCTACATTAGTGGTTGTATTATTTATTATATAAATGTACTATAATGCATTATATTATAATAAATATTTAGATTTATTTTAAAAAGTAGTTATTGATAATCTTTTATCTAAAGACGTGCATGCATATACACTATATGTATTTGTATACGCATATGTGCATATTATATACCTTTTAAAAAGAAATTATAACATAAAAAATAAAGTGTGAAGAAATAATTAAACTGTTGTTTTTCCGCTTTAAGTGGTTTTAAACTTTTAATAAAATCACATAGATTTAGACTAATTGACCACTATACGATGTTTCTTTTATATTAATTTACAAATAAAAGTAAACCTAACATATTGATTTAAAAATGTGAATATGTCATTTTAAGTGTTTTTAAAACAACTTAAAGGGAAAAGTTTAGCTCAACCATGATTAAATAGCAACTTAAATTGATAATTTTGATCAGATATGTATACTAGTACTTACTAGGACAGAAGACATGTTACATGTTTAACTTTTAAATTAAATTAAGAAATAACTTTGTTACGTTTAAATTTTAAGTATCTTTAATATATTACAATTTTTTTAAATGTACAAGTACTAATGTATACTATTGAATTTGATACAAGTCTTGCTATATTATTTAAAAGAATATCAATTTTCAACAAATTATGATGGTCAAAATTAAAAATAACAGGGGTGTTACCAAAATAAATCAACAAACCAAATTCGGTACATAATCAAGATTTAAAACTTCTGTATGTACAACATCCCCTTTCTCATAATGCACTTATGAGTATGCACATGAAGAAGACAATTTAATGGAAATGACAATGATACCCTCCAATGAATTTCTCTAATAAAATTCAGGCCGACTAATAATCAACAACATATTTCATCAGAATTAATTTTCTTTTTCAGTCTTAAGATGACATGAATAAGGGGGATGAAATCATGAAATCTATGAAAGAAGAAACAAAAGGACATGAACAAAAAAAATCATCTTTAGCTATTTTTGCTGATCTCATGAACAAGCATCAACAATCTTTCCCATGTTTTCAATGGTGACAAATGTTGCAGGGTATAGACTGCATTTGTTCTCGAATCATAAAAAATAATGAGACACCTGACACATTTATCGGATCCAATGTTCCAGCAAACTTCTTGTCATGTATTATCTGTGGCAGTTTCTCCTACACGTGGTCTACTGGAAGCTCGATCAGCCCAGCTATGTCTTGACCCGTGAATATGGTTCAATCAACCTGCATAGTAAGTTTTTACACCAAAATATTTAAATTTATTGACTCATTAACTAAAAAAGGGAAAAACAATACAAAAGTTCTACGATTAGCAACGACTCTAATAAGTAATAACAAGGGTAATGATCATAACCTGCATAAGTTTTGCTCCAAGAGTGTTAATTCCGGCCAAATCATCAGCCTGGTTCACTATGATTTTGTATAACAGCATATATGTAAGACAATAGCTCTAGAATCAGCAAGAGCATTAAATGCCTCAAAAAAGTGACTTTAGTAAGAAGTTTTATTATCTCTCTTCAACATGAAGAATACCAATTTGTAAATTTATGGTACCCTGTTGAGTAGGTGGAGCATAGATCGCATCTGTAGCTGTTCTGCAGCTTTTTCCTTTAGGAGGCATCCTAATGAGAAATGTAATTTGCTTTCTAATAAATCGATATCAACAAGAACTAACTTATAATTCATTCTTCTGACTTCTTTGACCAAACCAGAAAGAGGCTTGAAGCTTCCAAATACTTGTTGTTGTTCATCAAAGAAAACGTCAGCCTGGCCTGAACATGTTGTCTCAAGAATGTGTGATTTTCTGTGTAGGTACACTGAACCACTTCTTTACACAAGGATATATGAAATTTTGTCGTGTTTGGGATCTTTTCAACAGAGTCTATATTCCCCTTACTATTTTGGCAGTTTTGGCTCTTAGGATTAGTGTAAAAAAGGGTCTTAATGTGGTCAAAGGATCACATAGATCCTCATTTCCACCTTCTTCCCTTAAAAGATCAGATAATCTAGCGATCAAATCTTCGACCCGTAGTGCTTCAGATGAAGCTGCAGGGTTGTTTAGGATCTGATAAAGAAAGGTGATGGCCTCTGATGGATTTTTGGCTCTGGAGCCATGTCAATTGTCAAGTGACTCTGATGTGGCAGGAAGATATGATGTTGGCATATTGATGCTGAATACAATAAACTCGGTGAATGAAAGGTTATCATAAGAAATCATACAAACTTGAATCTCAAACATGAAATTGAATGTATTTTGTCTTAAACAAATAGTTAGGATGAACAATATTCTTAAAAAGATAGTGAACATAAATAAGATATTTTGCACTGTAAAAGACAATAAAAAGAATTCTATAGACATCAAATTTAGCAAGGAATATGAGGGACCCTGAGCATAGAACTAAATGAGCAAATAAAAATAGTGCTTATTCTCTAAATACTGGTTCTAGATAAAGAACATCAAATCAAAGATATAAACGAATTGACAGATAATTAAGTCAACAAACATAAACAGATCAAATTCAATCAAACTAATGCCTTTGAAGATTTATGGATGAATGAACAACCGAATTTAGAATGGAGAAGGAGAGAAACAAAATCAAAATGTCCCAACAATAAAAACCCTAAATAATAGTTCCAGCAAGCTACATAACAGTATTATATCATTTTATGCTCCTGTTTATCACAGTTTGCGCGATCAGTTTTCAATAACTCAAAAATCAGCCACAAAACATAAATAGTCTTGAAAATACCGAAGAAATCATCAAAACATAGCATTTAAACATGATGCCTAGACTCGACTTTCTAAGGAATCAAACTGTTTTGTTCTTGTGATATTACTCAAAGCTAAACATGATGGTCCACTTCAAATAAAACTTGTATCTTTTATAATTCCTCTAGAAAATGAAATACAAATTAAATTCAAACAACAACAAGATTTATACCTTGGTTTTATTTTACTACGAGTCAGCTATTATCTTGCATTCATGAGACCTTGAGTTTCTTCCTTCTTCGTTGTTCACAACCCCAGTTTACCTTAGTCCTAAGTCCTATCTGGTTTAGGTGGGAATGCATAGAGGGGAAAAATGAAGTGTAAAATTAATCGTATTTCTACTAAAGGTATAGTTTGGCCACAAGTAAAATCCATAATATCTCGTATGCGCTTTAGATGGAGAACACCAAAATTTTCAATCTTTGGAAGCAAACTTCACCATCACCAATAATCCCCACAGGAACACTCACCATTTTCAAATTTATGAAACCTATTAGCATCTCTAACCAAAAACACTTTCTTTGATATCTTTGACAAACCTTTTATAAACTCGTGACAATCTCCACACACTCTTAGGTTTTTGAAAATTCGAATCAATCTCCTCTCATCTTTCTCAAACCCTTCTTCATGAACCAAAACGAGCCCGATTGCCAGCTTTTCACTATGAACCCTCAAGCTCTCTTCCCTTGATTCCTCCTCCACATCATGCAATGAGTACCTTACTTCATAAGCATAATGCACTTCTTCCTTCAATCTTGTCTCAGTTTCCTTCAACTTTTCGTGGATTCTTGGTGTCAAAGGATGCCTCTCGTCTCCATTGAAGAAAAAGTGGATTGTTTTATCAATCTCTACCCAACTCTGCCCACCTACTTTCTTTAACCCTCTGACTTTAACCGATTTTCTAACATGTTCACTCTCTTTCCAGAAGCCAGCATTGGCATAGATGCTTGACATCATCACGTAGTTGACAGCACTTACACCATCCATTTTCAAGAGAATATCTCCTACTTCACGTCCCATTTCCAAATCTCCATGTACTTTGCATGCACTAAGCAAAGTTTGCCAAATCCCTGGATTAGGCTTCACAGGCATGTTCTTGATAAGATCTCTAGCTTCTTTTAAACGCCCCGATCTACCAAGGAGATCAACCATGCAAGCATAATGTTCCACATTAGGTTTGATTGAGGGGTCGTTGCATAATCTAGAGAAGTATTTTTCACTCTCGTCAACTAACCCAGAGTGACTACAAGACGAGAGTACAGCCAAGTAGGTCACTTCATCAGGGGCAAGATTCTCCAACAGCATGTTCTCAAATATATTAATAGCTTCTTTGCCAAAACCATGTTTTCCATAACCTGTTATCATGACTGTCCAAGATATCACATTCCATCTAGGCATTTCGTTAAAAATTTTATCCGCATCTTCTATCAAACCACACTTAAGATACATATCCATAACTGAATTTGATGCCGAGATGTCTAGACCAAACGGGACTTTTTTCATGTAAGCATGCATTTGCTTCCCTTGTTCAAGAAGAGCAAAATCAGCAAAAACCGCCATCACACTTGAGAGAACAAATCCGTCAACTGGAATGTTGCTCATCCTAAGCGCCCTGTATGACGTCATAGCCTTTGACAAGTTTCCATCTTGAGCATACCCTACAACTAGTGTGGTCCAAGATATCACACTCTTCTTTTCGACTAGATCAAACACCTTCTGTGCCTCAAATAAACACCCACATTTTGCATACAAATCAATGAGTGAACCTGAAACAATTGTATGCTGTGACAAGTGAAACCCTGTAGAAATAAAAAAACCATGAATTTGCCTCCCAGCCCACAGTTCTCCTATACCAGCACAAGCTTTTAAAGCACTCGTATAAGTAAATTCATCCGGCCGTTCACCTTGCGCCCACAATTCTTTAAACAAAACCAAAGATTTGTCACCGGTGTGTCTAACAGCATATCCTGCTATCATTGCATTCCAAGTAATCAGGCTTCTCACAGGCATTTTATCAAACACCTGAGCTGCAGCATCAACTCTACAACATTTCGAATACATATCAATCATAGAATTCCCCACCACCTGGAACCATTCAAACCCAGTTTTACAGCACCACCCATGAATCTGCATACCATTTGCAGCAACACCCACAAAACCACAAGCTTTAAAATTGGTCGAGAAAGTGAACTCATTTGGTTTAACCATGGACCTTCCCATTCTACATAAGAGCATTAACGAGCTTTTGGGATCACCCGAATTCAAGTACCCACACATAAGAGACGTCCAAGATACAACGTTTCTTTGAATCATTTCATCGAACACCTTAGTTGCCATATCACCCCTGCCACATTTTCCATACATATCTATGAGGTCATTGTTTATCATCACGTCGAACCCATAACCCATTCGCAATGCTACAGAATGAACCTGCAATCCTTGATCTAAAAGCAAATTCTTTGAGCATACCCTCAAGAGCTGAGCAAATCTTTGCCTCTCATTCATCGTGAAAGTGACCATTAGTTAACCTTATTCCCAAAGGTTCAAAACTATACACATGATTTCACTGTACCGTCAACCAATTATTGACCATGTGGCTGTTCAAAGAAAATGGGAGAACTGGAGACAAAGTGCCAAAATTTTAAAAAAGACATTTCGAAGTTCGAATAGTGACATTTCTTGAAGCGGTATCTTCTAAAGGAAACAATAGATTTGATTGATGCATAACATTTTATTGTTAAACTTATGTGTTACACGTCTGAATAAATAAAATATTAAATAAAATAAAAATTATTAAATATAAAACGATATACTGAGACATGACATGATTGGAATTACATATAATAATAAATATAAGTAATCAAATAATAATATAAACTTTTTAAATTTTTTTGTTTTTTTCAAAGATATAGTAAACATTTTGTTTCAAAATAACGTTTTAAAAAATTTTCATTTTAAAAATTTCCTTACTATAACTTCCTATAATTATTTTTTTAATAAAAAAATTACTTTAAAGAACCAATTTTAAAATATTACGTAAAAATAGTTTGATTTTTTAAAAAAAGTTCTTTTTATAAAAAACTATTTCTATAGAAATAACATTAATAAAAAGATATTTTTCTTAATTTATTAAAAAAATAATTATAATTATAATGTAAAACTAAATAAATAATATTATTAGTAATTAATGTACTTATTTAATAGGAGAGAAAAACGGGAAAAGTTGATGAGAATGACTGTAGTGCTGACATATGACACCCCCATTTACCCTTTTATTATAATAGGAAGATATAATTGTACTTTATGTTGTTATCTACTTATCTCTAGTAGTTGTATCGGATGTAAACATGTTGTGTTATTTGTTGCATACCAAACATCGAGTCATTTATTTGCAATGTTGTTTGATTCGAATCGGATCGGTATTCGTTTGGACCATCGGTTCGAACCACCCCAACTCGTTTCGTTCTCCAAGAACCAGTCGGTTCGAATTGGTTCGGCAATCGGGCCGGGAACCGGGTAGGATCGGATTTACATTTTTTTAGTTTTTTGAATTTTAATGGCTTTAACGGGTAGATTGGAAGATGAATTAGAGTATTAGACGTGTAAATATTGTTGAATTTATATATAACTATAAAATATACATATAAAATACTTATATTAAATTACATATAACTAATATATATATATATATAAAATATACATATATATATAACTATTACGTCATTCGGTTATTAGATAACATACTTTATTTTTTTTAGTTAATTGTTTATGTTACTTGTTGCATACCAAACATCAAGTAGACAGCAAGATGGGAAAATATATAACATCTAATATTTTGTTACCTACGTATGTGAAGGAGTATGTTTGACTTGTTAGTAAAAATCGAGTGTTATAAATCGTAAGTGTGTCCAACCATTAGAAATTCATTTGTTAAAGTGATAAATGAAGCCATTTGGGTCATCATGTGTACCATCTCATGAAGATTGTCCATCTCTTTTTTAATGAATACATAGTCTAATCTTTCAAAAAAAAAAATAGCATGAATGTATATGAGAAAGTGGTATCACATCATGAGGGTATCAGTTAATATTGTATATTGTGCACGGTCGAGACACTTGTCTTTGTTCCCTTGCTTCCAAAAGAAATCACACGATGAGGTGCGTGTAATAACATTGTTGAGCATAAGTTTATCATCCACAAATAAGTGGTTTGAGCTAGATTCACACGTTCGAATACATGTTATGATGTATTTATTTTTGGTTACCGAGATACTTACCTACAGTTATATTGTTTTACCATTATAATATTTATCACTTTAATGTCTTCTCTATATGATGTTTTATCGTTGGAATTTGAAGGAGTGAGGAGTGTTAGAGATAACATGATGAAACCTAATAATTCAATCCACCATTGAAAAGATTGTCAATATATGTGAATATTTGAAAGAGGACATAGTCGACAAATTTTGTGTTGGCAAAAGGAGGAGACCGGACGAATTTATGGTGGTATAACTTTCTCCTTAGGTTGACAAGGTGACATAATGTTGATAGCCATCACAATAAGTTAGTGTGATATATTGCATGTCCCATGTGTCTTGCTTGTGGAAGCGTCTTAATGATAAGTGGCACTTGTGCTCGTACTTGTGTCCTAGATCGTAAGATGAAATGACTCGTAAACAAGGAGGTTGATTAAGTGAAGATGCACTTGAGATATCAAAGAGGATTGGTACGACATTGGTGTCGGTAGATGAATAAATAAGTATCATGCCACAATTGTTTTATACGATGTGAGTTTTTGCCAAAAAAAAAAAATCCTAGATTGCTAATAGAAAATTAAGTGAGGTTTATTATATCACTTAGACATTCTGTTTAGGTGGGCAATGTAGCATGCCACTTAGAAATACCATAAGAACTTGATAGTGTGACACAAGGCATGTTCCATACATATCACTTGCAAAAATACATTAATTATGAAGTGCACTTTGTGGTAATGACAAATAGTTAAATTGTGTAGGAGGATCTATTAACATCTCCATTATAAGATGTAACGACTCGTGGACACGATGATTAATCAAGTAAATGTACAATGAAAACATCATAGGGGATTGATATGGCATGAGTTTTTGAAGAGAAAATGAATGTTATATTAGCGTAAGTGATATTTAACATCTCAGTTTCAAATAATATTCAGTAAAAAAAATATTTTTATTAAACACAATAGAGAAGCCAACAATTTATTTTGTTGTTAAGGTTGTATGAATAAACCACATTAAAAATATTAACTTAAAGGTAAAAAAAAGTTATCGTTCATGCCATATTACTGATATATCAAGTTGTGTTTAATAACTAACATAAAAGACCTTTAATGTTCACGAGTCTTAAAGATTCTCAACTAAAACTCTAATAAATTATCGATTGGAAGGATGAACGCATTTAAACAAAGAACAAGATTGTTATATCGAGAGACAATGAATTGTTAATGGGATTTGGTATCCAACAAGTCTATATGCTTGGTTTGCTAAGTAGATTTTGTTATCCTATCAAATTGTCAGTCGTATGCATGGTATTTGATCACATACGCATCTGCCGTGTGATTAATATCACGATTTAGCACCATCCACTATATGATAAACATGTCACATTTGATTATTACACGTTAGACGTGTTAATTTTCAACAACCTAACTCAAACACATATATGTATGTTAGTACTCTAGAGTGGAATTGATTTATTTTGATCTATAGCGGTTATCTCGAAAAATGATATGACATGGGCCATGACTATTGGTGGAAACTGAATACGATTTATAGGGGCATGATTAGAAATAATAATCCAAGCATGAATTGTGATATTTTAGAAATTCATCAAACATGATTAAATTTCTTTAAACGGGTTTTCAAGCATGTGAATTTGTTGGTTCAACAATGGTGTTGCTTGATCAGAAGAACTATCAAATAATAAGGCTGAACTATTTCATTTAGACTGGGGTGTGATCAAACTTAAATTTAGTAAAAATCATAGTATATGATTTAACAAGATGGAATGCTATAAACACAATCAATTAAGGGTATAGCATGTTCTAAATTGTAAAAATGTTAATATACATGCGATAACAGATAAGGTTTAATAAAATTGATGATAATGTTAGTTATGTGTAGTTATAGTAATAGATGCAAATAAACTTATACATACTTAAATAACTTTTGATAAAAATAGAATTACGTGACAAAATTTTAAGCAATAAAAAATACGACTGATTTTATACATTCATTTTAATGTAAAGAACCTACTAAATTATGAAATATATGCTCATGATTATATATATTACTATTATAACATGTGATGTGTTGAATTTATATTCTCTTTACATTTAACAATATTTGTTTGAGACTTGCTCATGTTTTACTAACATTTGGATTCCGATTTCTATTTTCGAAATTGTTTGTTTGTATCGATTTTTTCTTACCGATGATGCTAGTAAGTAGTAACCAACAAGGTATCGCTAACTATATAACCCCTTTTCAACATCCTTCGTCTTCTTCCTTCAACTGTATCATTCACCCCTTCATCCATTAATCAATCATCACTATCAATCCAATCACCTTTATCCAGATGAATCCATAAGCTCACAAGCACCGATGGAATCACACACAGGTATGGAATCAGACCTGCTATCTCGTCTCGCTGCAAATCATCTGTTTTTGGGTCAAATCGAACCATTTAGAGCTACAATTCTCGCTCTCCGATCGCGAAACCCTGATTTAGCTCGCACAATCCTTCAAACAGTTGTAGCGAATGGTGGCCGTTACGATACTATACTTTTTGGTTCGAATTCTTCACCTGCTCTTTTAACGTATATATGTACTGTAGAACTTCTTCAGTTTAATGATGCTACATCGCGAGTTTGGAGTTTTGATTCGAGCACGTTGCGTTTGCGTGCTGAATTGTTGCTCTATGTTCAGATTATTACGTCTAGGGTTTTGGATAGTAGGAAGGAGAATAGTAATTTAGGTCAAAATGAATCGGATATTGCCAATTCTGATTCGGTTAGTGATTTTGATTCGAACGAGAAGCTCAAGGATTCGAGAGGTGATAGTGATGGAACTGTTATTAGTGATAGTGATCTGAAACAGCAGACTAGTGAAACAAAAGGGGATACCAGCGGATTGGGTATTAATGGTATTGATTCGGGTACTAGTACTAGACATTGGGATTTTGAAGAGTGTTTGAGAGTATTGAATAAGATCTTGGAAGTTGGGTTTAAGAGGTTGAGGCCAGATTTAATTGAATTGGAAACCAGAGGGAGTGAAGAAGTGGGGACTTCTGATGGTGCTTTAGAGATGGAAGAAGGTGAAATGATGTGTTTGAGGGGAGTGATTTTGGAAAATGCTGATATTTTTGAGGCATTGTGTGAGAATATAGCGAAACAGGTCAAATGGGTTCAAGAGAATGATGGTGGTGATGATTCAGGTTTGGTTGACTCTCCTACCGTTCAAGAAGACGGCAGAGATGAGGATGTCAAGGTTCTTAAAATGACACAAAGATGTGTTCAGATGGTGCATTTGGATGCCATGAAGGAATGCTTGAAGGAAGGTGACAATGATGGAGCTATGTCTTATATTCAATTTCTTCGCTTTGACTATGGGGTGGATGAAGCTGATTACCGGTATGCATGAAGACACAATTTTCTTTTAAGATTGACTTCCAGATTTACAGCTTTTATGTATGTCAATACAGTTTGATTTAATGCAATTCGCTAGATGTTGCATATTTTTATTTATTTATGACATAGCACTGGTAAAAAAGATGTTATACCTGAAGGAGAAATGTTTATATTGCATTGAGCTATATGTCTTATCGACTCACCACTCAATATGAAACCTTCGTTTTGTCTAGACAAATAATATAACTCGACCCCGCCACTATACAGGAGCAAAATGAGTTGACTAAACCTTTCTCATAATTTATAATAGTTGCAGTTAGAATTATCTACCAACTTGGACAACACCTCAATTAGTCCATAGTTCTCAATTTGATGATAAATCTTGGCTGGTCCTGTTCTTTTTTCTTCAATTTCACATCATTGATAACTTGATTCAGTAATAGTCTTTATCAATTACTTTTTTTGTTGGTTATTTATTTGTTATTCCTTGTGATGTTGAAATAGCATGGTTTTGCAAGATCTCCTTAAGCGGGTTTTCTCAGGAATGGTAGCCTATGATGACACTTGGCTTACCACACGAAGTAAATTATTGTCAATATATGAGAAAGCACTTTCATCAAACTCCACAAATCTTGTTCATATGGTACAGGTATGAGGTTGTTTTCTTATTGTGCATTTGTAATTATGTTGATCTACTTTTACATCTGTGTATAACAGTCGGCTTTAGTAATTATCTACTTATTTCTACAATGTATATGTGTACAATGGCACACAAGTCATGCCTATACATGAAGTGGAATTACATCACATGTCTTTTGCAGTCCATTCAGGAGGAATTGCTTTCTGAAGAGATAGAGTCACATAAAGTTTCAAATGGCAACCAGATTCCACCCCCTATTGTACGACTTTTAACTGCACAGATGATGCCTGGCGGCCAAACATTATCATTGAAGTTGGCAATCTCTGCATGCATGAGGGACATGTATCATTATGCACGTATCTCAGGGTTGCATGTACTTCAATGTGTCATGGATGTTGCTCTTTCTGCTGTAAAGAGGGAACAACTTCAAGAAGCTAGCAGCGTAAATAAATTTCCTCAAACTTATTATTGTGTTAAGATCAAATTATTTTGTTCTGATTTGGTAACTTGGTATTTTTATATAGATTCTTTCATTGTACCCCCAACTTCAACCTCTTGTGGCTGTTACGGGTTGGGATCTTTTGCCTGGGAAAACAGATATGAGAAGGAAGTTGATGCAGCTTTTGTGGACTAGTAAATCACAAATTCTCAGGCTCGAAGAATCTTCTTTCTATGGTAATAAATCAGACGAGGTACTGTTTTAATTCCAAATGTAATCACACCCACCCACCCACCAACGCACACACACATTCTTGCTTCTATATGAATAAGTTAGTATCGTGTATAACTTGTTAAAGTTTGACAGGTGTCATGTGTTGAACATCTTTGTGACTTCCTATGTTACCAGCTTGATCTGGCTTCTTTTGTTGCATGTGTCAACTCTGGACAATCATGGAGTTTGAAAACATCATTACTCTTGTCTGGGAAAGGGCAGATAGAGATTGAAAACCAAGATTTCCAGTTGGACCCATTTGTTGAAAATCTTGTTCTAGAAAGATTATCAATCCATAGCCCCCTTCGAGTAAGTCTGTAAACTTTGTTGGTTGCTAACACTTTTTCTCCCTGAATTTTACATTTTCCTCTATGAAGTTATATTTGCACATCGAGATGAAATTGAGTCGGAAAATGTTTTTCTTTCCACTCTCATGTTAGGTCAAACCGTCCCAATTGTTTGGTCTTGGATAACTCTAGTCTGAGAATATAAAACACTTGTTATAATTATTTTACGCGTGAGGTATTAGTTTTCTTCTCTTTTTTGTACAGGTCTTGTTTGATGTAGTTCCAGACATAAGATTTCAAGATGCTATCGAGTTGTTTAGCATGCAACCAATAACATCAAATTTAGCAGCCTGGAAAAGGTAGCGTCCATTTTCCTTTATGTTTTAATAAACCGAGTCTCTGCCTCAACATTTTAAGGAGTATCATTCTCATTGAATATATTTGATTTCTGTCCAATCATTTGTGTATATGGCAGTTGATTAGTGTATTTTAAAGATCAAGTGCAACCAGTCTATGTCTATTCTCTACTTTCAGATTTGTGTATTATACCTTATTTTGCTTTGTGGTTTTGTTTTGCATTTCATAGGATGAAAGATGTTGAACTCATGCACATGCGTTATGCTATGGAATCTGCTGTTCTTTCCCTTGGATCTATGGGGAATAGTAAGAATAATGAAGTAAAAAGCTACCAAATGGCACTATGTTACTTGAAAGACCTCAAGATTCACTTAGAAGCTATCAACAATATTCCACGCAAGGTTATTTATTTTCTCCTTTCCCATTATTTAACTGAAACATAATAGTATTGTTCTCACCAACTAACCTTTATTCACTAGATGTTGCATTTTTGACCCATCTACTTATGAATGAGTTGATTTAGGTTATAGTTTATCCCCTAACTAGTCAAATTAAACTTAACATCCTCCATTCAAATTAATTTCCCACTAAGAAATAAACACAATTTACCACTTTGTTAATGCAGATGTTAAATAGGAGAACCGAGAACACTAAATTTGCCCTTTTTGTATTCAAGATGCCAGTTGACTTGGAGAATGCAAGTTATAACGATAAAGGGTTACTAAGGAACCACCCATTTTTTAAAATGACAATTATTTTGGTACAAGTAAAAATAGGAACGTTGAAAATAATTTTGATATGGAGGGAGTAGCTAAAAGGGATACATGTTGAAACTGGTCAAATGGGTGAAGATCACCCAATTTGTTTTTATAATGATAACATAGTTTCTGTGATCATATATAACACATTAACTATATAAGAAATGGACAGAAATTGTTTTGCAGGTTAACCCAACTCAACTCTTTTCTACATACTAAAATATGTTTCAATCTGAGCTGACCCATCATCCAACCCGCCATTGGCTATCTCTAATCTCACAACCTAGGCGAATCATGACCCTTTTCAATGATGCAGATAATGATGGTGAACATTATCATCTCACTTTTGCATATGGATGATCTATCTCGGGACATGTCATCATCTCCACCACCTACCACACATCCTGACACTATTGAGGAAAGCGGCGATCCCTGCACTAATGAAGAAGGCAATAATATGGTCATATCATTCACTGGGAGGCTTCTTAATATATTGAGGCAAAATCTACCTTTATCTGTTATTGATCAAGAGATCGCCAATGACGGAAATGTCCCTACTGATGGAAAACGAGCCCTAGAATGGAGAATCTCAAAGGCAAGATCTTTCATTGAAGATTGGGAATGGCGGTTATCAATCTTGCAAAGTCTTCTTCCATTATCCGATCGCCAGTGGAAATGGGAAGAGGCATCAACCGTGTTACGTGCTGCCCCGTCTAAGCTGCTGAATCTGTGAGTTTGTTTATAGATTGTTGAATGAGTGTTTATACCAATTTAATTGTATGTTTGACCATAGTTTATTATTTTTCAGTTGCATGCAAAGGGCAAAGTATGACATTGGAGAAGAGGCTGTTAGTCGCTTTTCCTTACCTCCAGAAGATAAAGCTACTCTTGAACTGGTTGAATGGGTGGATGGAGCCTTTAAGAAAGCATCTGTATGCACCTTAACTGCTGACTGGACATTAGTCACAACTATTTTCAGTTTATAAATTCTACGTTTATGCATAAGGGCTATATTTTGGTCATTCGACAGGCTGCAGATGCTGTTTCTCGTGCTGCTGATGAAACTTCTGTGGTCCAAGAATTAGATTTTTCCACTCTTCGCTCTCAATTAGGTCCTTTGAGTGCAGTATGATATTTTCCTTCTGTTATTTTTACTTAATTTATTTTCCTTTGTTTTAAAGTGGACCCATTTGTCAATGTTGTATAAGAACTTACATTTTTATGTACTTGCCAGACTCTTCTATGTATTGACGTAGCTGCAGCATCTTCAAGGTCCTCTACTTTGTCTCAGAAGCTTCTAGATCAGGCAAGTGAAACATACTTTTTCCATTCCACGAAAAAAGAACAGATGGACATTTTAATCCAACCTATTATTCTTGAAACAAATTCATTACCTCAGCTTTCTTTTAAATGCTTGTTACAACTATATGATGCTGGTAATCAATGACAGCATCGCATGGGTTTTGCATTGTTATCATGCATATGTTGATATATATTTAGAAAAAAAGCTAATTTTAGCTGGACTTGTGAATCGTGATGGTAACAGGCTCAAGTTATGCTGTCAGAGATCTATCCTGGTCGTGCTCCTAAGATGGGTGCTAATTATTGGGATCAAATTTATGAAATTGCAATAATTTCAATTGCCAAACGTCTTCTTAAACGTCTTCAAGAGTTGTTGGAACAGGTCAGTATTCTCTACACGTTCTCGTAGTTACTAGATGTTTGTTATACTGTGTAATCTAATTTGTTTTATGTTAAGCAACATGATTACATAAAGATCTTTCAATATAAGTAATAACTACTTAATTTATTACACATACATTTTTAGGAAAAGTTTCCAGTACTTCAGGCACTTTTAACAGGAGACTTGATAAATACTTCATCGAAAGATTTCCAAAGGCAAGGACACAGGGAGCGTGCTCTTGCTATGTTACATCAAATGATTGAAGATGCTCACATGGGAAAGCGACAGTTTCTTAGTGGTAACCTTTTTCCAATTAATTTTGAATTGTAACAGTAATTCAGTAGTATGATTCTTTATTATTCTTAGGTAAGCTTCATAATCTCGCGAGAGCTATTGCTGATGAGGAAAATGAAAGAGAATCTAGGAGAGCAGAGAGTTTGTATAATGATAAAGATGCTTTGAATCATGACAAGAATGGAGTTCTAGGGCTTGGATTGAGACCTGTGAATCAACCATCATCAGGTGGTGAGAAGTCAGTCACGTCAACATCATATGATGTTAAAGATGCTGAAAAAAGAATATATGGCCCATTGACTTCTAAAGCTACAACATATCTTTCCCAATTTATCCTCCACATTGCAGCTATTGGTGACATAGTTGATGGCACAGATACTACTCATGACTTCAATTATTTCTCTCTCATTTATGAATGGCCTAAAGATGTATTGTTACCTTGCCCTAGCTTGCTTTTTTTATTACTATTTTTTATTTGTTTTAACTGGCAATTTCAATTCGCGCGCGCCCTTATCTTACTGTCTGTTTACAGCTGCTGACCCGTTTGGTGTTTGACCGCGGCAGCACTGATGCAGCTGCAAAGGTGGCTGAAATCATGTCGGCTGATTTTGTACATGAAGTGATTTCTGCATGTGTGCCCCCAATTTATCCGCCTAGGTCTGGTCATGGATGGGCAGATATTGTAGTAATTCCTACATGCCCTAAAAGTAATTCAGAATGTAAAGTTCTTTCACCTTCTTCAAAAGAAGCCAAACCGAGTTCTTATTGTCCATCTTCTGGAATACCTGGAGTTCCCTTGTACCCTCTTCAGTTAGATGTTGTAAAGCATCTTGTGAAACTTTCCCCTGTTAGAGCGGTGCTAGCATGTGTTTTCGGGAGTTGTATATTATATGGTGGGGGTGACCACACAATATCAAACTCCTTAAATGAGGGCTTGGTGATGAAACGTGATGCTGACAGATCATTCTTTGAGTTTGCACTTGATCAATCAGAGAGGTTACATGTTTATTGTAATGGAGTTCAGTTAATTATTAGTGTTTTTATGTGATGACATTTAACTTTCTATTGTAACGAGCAGATTTCCAACCTTGAATCGATGGATACAAATGCAAACTAATCTTCACCGAGTTTCGGAGGTTGCTGTGACCGCTGAACACACGATTAATGATGTAAATGAGGCAAAAACTTCTGTGAAGCGTTTTCGTGAGCATGACAGTGATTCTGATTTAGAACATGATGACCTGGCAGTAGGCCCCACCATGTCTGTTCTCCCTGAAACCACTAATGAAAGTGGTATTTGGCAAGATTCTCCCAAGTCAGAAACTATTGAAACTGATACAACAGTCTTCCTTTCTTTTGGATGGGAGAATGAAAAACCCTACGAAAAAGCGGTTGAAAGGTACATCCTTTTGAATAATTTTCTAATATTTTATTTCTGTAATAATTACATTTAAACTACTTAGTGTTGCTTACTCTATATCATTCATGGAAATTTTAGATTGATAGAAGAAGGAAAATTAATGGATGCTCTTGCTCTTTCTGATCGATGCTTACGCGATGGTGCTTCAGATCATTTACTTAAATTATTAATTGAACGTGAGGAGGAAGATCATACTGTTCACAATCGATCAAGTCATCCAACCTTTAGGATACCAAGTAATAGCTGGCAGTATTGCCTAAGGTTGAAAGATAAACAACTTGCAGCATCACTTGCCCTCAAGTATGTGTACCTGATTTATTTTTTAATTCTTATGACTGAAAAGTGATTGAGAGATCACATTATTAATTAGAACTAGAGAAAGTTTTTCATAAATAAATGTTTACTTGCATTTGCAGATATTTGCATAAATGGGAGTTGGATGCTGCTTTGGATGTTCTCACCATGTGCCACTGCCACTTGCTCGAAAATGATCCTTCTAAACAAGAGGTGTTTCTTTTACCAACTCATGATGTATAATTGGTAAAGGTGGCAATTATGAATGGGTCTACTTAGGTTGTGTTTTTATCTCCAATGAATAAAAAATAAAAAATATAGCAAAGCTCTAAAAGAGGAATGGACTGAAAGTCACCCAACATGCAATGTCTATTTTAATGCATGCTGTGTGTACTTAAAACTGTGTCGGGGGCTCTCTATCCTGTGGGATAGAGGTAAGGATTGTCCCTATCTCAGCATCCCGAGACCCTACTCGTTGAGTGGGATTTCATATGTTTTGTGTGTACTTAAAGCATGGTTACTTATTAAAGATTTTAACAAATGGACAAAAAAACCCTCACCACATGTGTGTTCTGTGTATAGGTTGTTCTAAGGAGACAAGCTTTAATGCGGTACAGTCATATAATATCTGCAGATGAGCGTTACAATAGCTGGCAAGAGGTTGAATACTTTCCTAATGGAAATTTTTAAGTGATGTTTATAATTAATCTTGTTAATTGATATTTGATAACCATCATTTGCAATCTAATATCCTTGATTTATCAGGTTGAAGCAGAGTGTAAGGAAGATCCTGAGGGTCTAGCCCTCAGGTTAGCTGAAAAGGGAGTTGTTTCTGCTGCTTTAGAAGTTGCTGAAAGTGCGGGTTTATCTATTGAATTACGTAGAGAACTTCAGGGTCGTCAACTTGTAAAACTTCTTACTGCTGACCCTATTACTGGGGGTGGGCCCGCTGAAGCTTCGCGCTTTCTCTCTTCCCTGCGTGATTCAGAAGATGCTCTACCAGTTGCAATGGGGGCAATGCAACAGTTGCCCAACCTTCGATCTAAACAATTGCTTGTAAGTGGAGGTGGCAAAATGGGTGGTCAGGGCGGGTAAGGGGTCATAATTGATTTGGGTCAAAATAGCAGTTTTGAAAGCTATTCAAATGACTTGGGTTATTTATAATTCTTTTATTTTTCATGATCACCATGTATAATTATAGATAATTTTAATTTAATATTATTAATTTGCATGGTGCAACTCCATGCATTGAAATTATTATTTACTTAAAAATGATGATATATATTTAAGGACAATTTCATGTGTTAAGATCAATATTTACTAATAAATAATAATAATAACAAACTGTGATTTTGAACTTTGTGTACAACAAAAGAGAAGTGGAAAACAAATGCCATTTGCCGTCTTGTACTCTTGCTCATCTCTTACCTAAATAATTGCCCTATTGACCGATCTTCCAACCCAATATGACCCAATTGGTTTCACACTTGGTATAACTTTCAGCACATTTCAACCTGTTGGGTGACTTTTTATGGGCCAAAGTCATTCAAACACTTCAAGAAATGGGTCATTTGGGTTAATCAAAAGAATCTGGCTGAAATTGCTAGGCTCACTAGTAAGATTTTATTCTTTGTTTTCAGTACTTAATTTCGAAAAAATCTACTTAATTAGGCTTATGTATGTTTTCTTTTGAAGGTTCACTTTTTCCTGAAAAGAAAAGACAGCAACTTAACTGAACCCGAGCTTTCCCGCCTCAATTTGTGGGCCCTAGGTCTTCGTGTGTTGGCGGTCTTGCCTTTACCATGGCAGCAAAGATGCTCTGCATTACACGAGCATCCTCAACTGATTGTTGAAGTCTTGCTGATGCGTAAACAACTGCAATCTGCTTCTATGGTACCTTAAACAAGAACTTTCTTTTTATGTAATATTCACAAACTGGTTTTACGTAGCATTTGGTGTATGTAATTTGTTTTCAGATACTTAAAGAATTCCCATCACTAAGAGACAACAATAAAATTCTCACATATGCTGCTAAAGCAATTGCGGTTACTATAAGCCCACCTCGACGTGAGTCACGTATACAAATTTCAGGCCCCAAAACAAAGCAAAAGTCAGGAACTCCTACGCGTTCTTCTTTTTCTAATAGTTTAAGTAACTTGCAAAAGGAGGCACGAAGGGCTTTTTCTTGGAATCCAAGAAATAGTGCAGAGAAAACCACTACTCCTAAAGAAGTACAGAGGAAAAGAAAAGGGTCAGGACTTACACAAACTGATAAAGCTACTTGGGAAGCAATGGCTGGGATTCAAGAAGATCGTGTTTCATCATACACAATGGACGGTCAAGATCGTCTTCCTTCGGTTTCTATTGCTGATCAGTGGATGCTCACTGGTGATTTAAATAAAGATGAAGCTGTTCGGTCATCTCATCACTATGAAAGTGCACCGGATATCATTCTCTTCAAGGTACACAACTTTAGACATAAAGTAACGTGTTAGCATGTAACATTTTCATTAAGGGAAAGTTTATACATTATACAGGAACTGCTTTCTCTGTGTTCAGACGAGAGTTCATCGGCAAAAGGTGCTTTGGATTTATGTGTTAATCAAATGAGAAATGTTTTGAGCTCTCAACACTTGCCTGAAAATGCATCAATGGAAACTATTGGTCGAGCTTATCATGCTACAGAGACATTTGTTCAGGTATCCATGAGTATTTTAGTAATATAAATATTGTATAGCTATGCATGGACTAATATCAAGCTTGTTTTGTATATGTAGGGGCTTCTTTATGCTAAAGCTCAACTTAGAAAGCTTGAGGTTTCCGGTTATACTGAAAGAAATAAAGACATTGAGGATACGTCCTCCGATGCAGGAAGCTCTAGCGTGGGTAGCCAGTCAACTGATGAGCTGTCCGAAGTCCTATCACAAGCTGACATGTGGCTCAGGCGAGCTGAGCTGTTGCAAAGTCTTTTGGGATATGGAATTGCTGCTTCTCTTGATGATATTGCTGACAAGGAATCATCAGCACGATTGCGTGATCGGTTAATTCTTGAAGAACGATATAGCATGGCTGTATATACTTGTAAAAAGTGTAAGGTATGATGGTATCTACCTGTTTTTCAGATTTAATTTTCTTTTTTTTTATCTAATGGTAATCATTTCTTGTAAGATTGATGCATTTGCTGTATGGAATGCTTGGGGTCTTGCTTTAATTCGAATGGAACACTATGCTCAAGCTCGTGTCAAATTCAAGTATGTTCACCTCATGTTCATTCACAAATCTTTAGTTTTCTGTATTTGATTATTTGATAAGAAATTGCTTCACTGTTCATAGGCAAGCACTTCAATTGTATAAAGACGATCCTGCACCAGTTATTCAAGATATTATTAATACAATTGAAGGAGGTCCGCCAGCTGATGTGTCATCCGTTCGTTCCATGTAAGAATGGCTACCTACTTAATATTATTAAGAAACAAATATTTCCAGTATAATCCCACATGATAGTAGGGTCTGGGATTATTAAGATTATATTACTAACTTCACTTTATGTTGCAGGTACGAGCACTTGGCTAAAAGTGCACCTGCAATTTTGGATGATTCTCTATCTGCTGACTCATATCTCAATGTTTTATATATGCCATCTACATTTCCACGGTCTGAGAGATCCAGAAGATTACAAGAAGCTTCAGATGGGAGTTCCCTTAATAATTCGGAATTTGAAGATGTTCCACGCAGCAACCTGGATGCCATTCGATACCTTGAATGTGTTAACTATTTACAAGAATTTACACGCAAAGATTTACTTGATTTTATGTTCAAGCATGGTCATTACAAGGATGCCTGCATGCTATTTTTTCCTGAAAACGGTGTTCCTTCACCACCTCAGCAACCGTCACTTACTGCCATGTCGTCATCGACCCCACAGAAACCAGATCCACTTTCCACTGATTATGGAACTGTTGATGATTTGTGTGACCTGTGCATTGGTTATGGAGCCATGTCTGTTTTAGAGGAAGTAATGGCTTCTAGAATGTCATCCATGGAAACAGCTGATGCGGAGGTGAAGCAGTATACATCAGCTGCACTTAACCGCATTTGTGTGTTCTGTGAAACTTATAAGCATTTCAACTACCTTTACAGATTCCAGGTAATTCCCATGTTTTGTTGAATTAAATTAATCAACAATAATTCCCTACAATAACATATTTGATTGTAACTTAATGATTCAGGTGATAGGGAAGGATCATGTGGCTGCTGGACTTTGTTGTATCCAGTTATTTGTGAATTCATCTGTTCTAGATGAAGCTATAAAACACTTGGAAAATGCAAAGGTAAGTGCTAATCTTTAATGTACACATTTTTGAACCACTTATTTAATTCTTTCTGCTTAGTTATTTTACTTTTTTGTGTGAAGATGCATTTTGATGAAGCATTGACAGCAAGAAATAAAAGTGGTGGCTCAACTAAGGTTGTCACCAAGGGTATTCGTGGAAAAAGTGCATCACAAAAACTTACAGAAGAAGGATTAGTGAAGTTTTCTGCCCGAGTTGCCATGCAGGTAGTTTGTTATACAATTTTATGTCTTTCCATTTATGCATTTCGATACATGCTAACATGATCTTGATTGTAGGTGGATGTGATAAAATCATTCAATGATACAGATGGACCCCAGTGGAAATACTCTCTTTTTGGAAACCCAAATGACCCAGAAACTTTTAGGTACTTTGGTTTTTTTATTATTATTTAGAGGTGGTAATATTGTTCATTATTCTTATGAATTGGTCGATTTGGGAGTTATCTCAAATGAGTCAAATAAAGAAGTTAACAAAAAAGGCGAGCTTGACAAATGGGTTGAAAGTGGTTCAACGTCTATTTCTTAATGTGTACAATCTTCTAAAATGTTTGTTTTCTTCAAATATCTATGTTATTATTGTAGTCGATTAATTATGTATAACTTTTTTCTTACAAAAGAAACAAGTGCTTGCAAGATCAACTGGATCAGTCTGTTTTGAGCCGTACAAAATGACCCATTTCAACCAAAACCTGTTTCGACCCATTACTTAAACCCCCGATCCACTGACATAAGGGTCTTGTATCTTTGCTACAGGAGGAGGTGTGTGATAGCAGAAACTCTTGTCGAGAAGAACTTTGACCTTGCTTTCCAAGTGATCTATGAGTTCAATCTTTCCGGTAACAACTGCATCGTCATAACATTCAATTCAGTCTTACTAGTATCTTAAAGAATTTAGTTATAATATTCTCATTTTCTGAACTAATGTGAAATTCCAGCTGTTGATATATATGCTGGTGTGGCATCATCACTGGCTGATAGAAAGAAAGGTGGTCAATTGACTGAATTTTTTAGAAATATCAAGGGCACAATTGAAGATGAAGACTGGGACCAGGTAATTAATCATAAGTTCACTTCTAAAAACAGTATATTACTAATTTCACATGTTAAATAAACATGATTATGAAAACATATAACTTGGTGTCTCGATATAGGTTTTGGGAGCAGCTATTAATGTATATGCCAACAAACATAAGGAACGCCCAGATCGTCTTATTGACATGCTAACTAGCAGCCACAGGTTACGTTTTTCATACTCTAAATACCATATACTTGAATATAAATCGGATATATGCGTCCAACTGTAACCTTGTTTTATTTGGTACCACTGTAATCATATTCTAATACATTGTTGGCACTTCAGGAAAGTTTTGGCTTGTGTGGTGTGTGGCCGCCTTAAAAGTGCCTTCCAGATTGCTTCTAGAAGTGGAAGTGTGGCTGATGTCCAGTATGTTGCACATCAGGTATCACTTTGCGTTTTTCTTCTTTTTTGGTTGAAAATTATTCTGGGAATCCGATTATAAGATAATAAATGAAATGAAAGTTATGACGCTCTCACCATTTTATACAGATTCAATTTTCATAAACTTGATATAAAATTTGCATGTTAATCTAACCTAAGACCGATGGATGCTGCAGGCGTTACATGCAAATGCACTTCCTGTGCTTGATATGTGCAAACAATGGCTGGCTCAGTATATGTAAAGTGTAACCCACCACCCCGATAGCCCGTTTTATGAGGTTTGTAAATTCCAATGCACATTTTATAGCATTTTTGGCTTTCAAGGGGAAAGGTGTGTTTGTGCAGCAGAAACTAGAAGAGGTGTATATATCATTCGGGGTGTTTGTTTGTCAACTATCAACACCATGATTGTAAATTTTGCCTTCATTTTGACCTCTAGCTGAAAGGTAGATGATATTTTGACTTTTAGTAGTCAGAATTGCTAGATTTTGACAGTAGAAAAAACTTATTTTGCTTTGGTTACATTCATTTACAGAAAGCATCTGCAGCTGCTTTAAAGTTGTATTGTTGAGTAGACTTTATAAAGGTCAAACATTTGTCTTGAAACTAGAAATTATATGAGACTTTGTACATTTTATTATGTGATTATTCGTTTTTCTTATAAATTAAAGTCTTTTAGGAAAAATGAATATAATCATTAATCCACAGATTAATCTTACACGTAGTACGTACATATTAAGTTTTAACAATAACTGAGAGAGAAATTTTAATAAAAGGAATATGATCAACACCTATAAACTCAAGGTCAACGTTGATAAGGGTTGACAATTAGACATTATTGTTATGCTAGGTGTAGTTGTTTGTAGAATATGTCACTGGAATAAATAGTTTTATGATAATTATTTATGTTTTTGCATTGAAAAATGTCCAGTTGCATTATGGGAAAGTGCATTTTATAATTGTTTTCTAGTTGTGGATTATTAGTTTCTACTATTTTGAGCACAGTGAAACCGATTTTGATAATATGATTGTTTAGGGTTAGTACTTTTTCGGATATTAAGTTGTATCTGAAAAACCATTTTGGTCGTCTGGTTTTTATAGCATCATACATAAATTCTTTAATAATCCAACTTATTAAATACTTGGAGCCTACAAAACGGAAATGCTTGAAACACAATATGTTTAACACGACTATTGAATCCGAACTTGACACATTTAACTATGTGTTATTTAATTAAACACTATATGGACAAGCTTAATAAGCTAGTTATATGACACAAACATGTTATACGTGAATAATCAATACGATCAGTTTAGAGTGACTAAATATAAAAAAGTCTAATAACAATGAGTCACATGACATGTTTCATGAATATTAATATTAGCTAATAAATAATAAGCTTATAAGAAATCTAGAAGTTAGAAGTTTAATGGGGATTGGTATAAAATTATAAAACTATGTTTTGATTAATTGATCTTAAATATGTCACGTACATTTGTTAACCATTGATATAATTAGTTAACCTTGTTATCACTGACTGAACAATGTTTAGAGGCATTTTGTTTTGTTGTCAACATGTCAATTCATTTACGACCCATGCATCTATGACCCATGCTTATTTATTCATGTGTCCTAACTCATTTACCTTAATATAATGTTGTTTAGCTTAATGTAATGTCGTGTTAGAGGTGGTACTCAAAAATTGCCGGCTCTAGAAATACTTCAAAAAATATCTAATTATCTTAACTTCAAGCATGGAGTTAGATTATTTAAATTTGATTATTCTATATCACATGATATATTTGAAACAATATACTATAAATAGTCTATAATGCCAAAGATCCCCTAAACCAATTACTTGGACGGTAAAATTTATAAGTCATGTCTAATCATAATTTTGAAAACTTTTAAATCATGCTTTTCAAAAATTTATATAATCTTCCCGCTATATATTCTTGTTAAGTAACTTTATTTTCTTTGGCCAGTTATTAGTTTCTCTCATTTACATTTTTTCATGTAGAGACCATGAATGATGAATCGTTACGTACTTGGGCTTGTTTTAACTTAATAAACATATATTCATTCAAATTACAAAGTTCATTACCTTTTAAGACCATTCGTAATGGTTAATGCCCTTTAAGGGGTATTTTACGTCATATTAGCGTCAACTCAATATCAGTTTTTAACCAAAAATATGTGTAATGGTTAATACCCTTAATGCCCTTCAATCATTAGCTAATTTTAAGATTTATGATAAGCTATGGCATTATGGTGGAAACACCCCCCACTTATAACGCCCCTATAACACCCACGGGGGAGGTGTAAGAACGTTTTAAGATGCTATAATGCCCCTTTAATGTCCCATGACATTTGGTCTAACTTAATAAACGTATGTTCATTCAAATTACAAACAAAGATTCATGACCTCCTAACAGTGGTAGTAGTGATTGTCCTTCACAAATGTAATATGAGTTAAAATCCTTACAAGCATAAAATTAAGTAATAATATATAAAAGTAAAACATTTACTAGAAAAGAGATTGATTGGGTTTTGATCTTAAATTATACCGATCGAATTAAACCAACCAAAATTGATTCTTAAAAAATAAACCAAAACCCGACTTGGTCTAATAGCAGTTCAATTCTAGCCTGAACAAAGCTTTGCCAACCCTATGTTAAAATGTGAAATTTTCAATGAGTGACATCGTGATAAGCATCCGAGTCTCCTTAACAAAATTGTGTTTTACCCATCTTGTTCTTTCAGTAACGGATGGTACGGATTAAAAAGTTAAATGGAAATCGAAAAAAATGTTTTAAAAAAATAGTTAATTAATCAAGTGTTTGTAATCCCTACATGGAAAGATCGGTCAAACCAGAAATACATTAATATTTCTGGAAAGTCATCAAAATCATTTATTATCCCCATGAAGTAAGCAACAGTTTAAATCTTGTATTTCCAAAAAAAGAAAGTCAAATCTTCACTTGTAAACTATATTATCCTCCCTAACATGGTGCTTCTTCTAAATACTTATAGAAATATAAAATCAATTTTCTAATATGGTTAAACCACTATATATACACATCACAACAATCTTGAACAACACTACTAGTTCCAACTACTAGCCAAATATGGGAGAGATGTTATCGGAAACCCGATCGCCGATGCCATTGTTGTATAGGCGGCATTCCAGCGGCGAGGTGTTGAAAAACTTGGCTTCGGTATCTAGTAGCCTTTTGCCTGCATTTGGAACAGTCGTTGGTGACGATTCTCCTCGTCTTAATAAATACGTCATTGCACCTTATGACCGTAGATATCGGTAAGTTTTTCAAAAGTGTTAATGTTAAAGATCAGTTTTGATACATGAGGTACTTGGGTGTCATTTTATATTTTGAGACAAATGCATAAGGTTTTATCCTTTGTACCAAATGGCTTGTTTGAAGTGAACACTAACTAACACCAAAAGGGCTCGAACTGCTTCTTATGGTTCTAGTAGAATTGGAAAATGCTTGATTTGCGGTGATCTGGGCTCTTACGGATCGATTTTAACTGTCTATGTTAGCCTATGAGATGTATTTATCATTCATCGTATCCTATTACGCGTCAACTTAGTGACACATTATCAATTCACCAACCACCTTTATTTTTCACCACATCTTCCAACCATGAAAATATTCATTGTTCACCACCACTTAACCTTTTTAATACAAATAGTATTTACTAAAGTTTAAATATAAAATTAATATTAATAATAAGAAATAAAAAAAATACATCATTGATTGAGAAAATACAAGTAAATTACATCGCTTCAAATTTATATACATAGTATTTGTTAGGTATTCGGGTTGTGTAAATATATTCTATCAAATTTGAGCGAAGGTTTAAGTGCATTTCTATGTTACGTAATTCTTGAATATCAAAATGTTTCATTATCCTCCGAAAAATCTAAGAACGTGCTAAAGCCGGTTACAAGAAAAAAAAGTACTTTTTTAAAATATAACTAGGTTTTGTCATTAAAATGTATCGTGCTAACAAAAGGAAAAATAAATAAAACTCTTTATTCTTTTAAAAGCTAACGAGCTATTAAAGAACAATCAAATAAAAAATTAATTGAAATATTGTAAGAAAAAACAATAAAGAAAAATATACGTGGAAAGTTTGCTCACCGTGTGGCGACTCACCGGTGCAGGGTCTTTATACGTGACACCACTCAGGGGCGGCCCTGAGGGGGGCGTCGGATGGGCGACCATCCATGGCCCGACCTTCTCAGGGGCCCGAAATTTTTTTAATTTATATATATTATATATAAATATGTACTTTTTTTTAATATATAAACCATTAATAAGTTCATTAACAAATGTAATAACATTGTGATTATTTTATCCCATTAAACTTTATCAATAGCCCTTTAAATTATGATTACTTTAGCCCATTAAACTTTACTTAAGTCTTAAGAGTCCATTAATATTTTAATTAATTTAGCTCAATAACATTTATCTAATCTAAACTTAATTTCATATAATAATACCAAAAACGTTAGTAGAGCCTCCCATTCGCTTAATTAAGTAAATTAAATCATTTTGCTATAATTCTTTTGTTTTATTTATTGTTATAACAATAATCACCGTATCATATATTTTTTATATACAAGTTATTCGGTTTAAACTTTTTATATGTCGTATTATAGTGTTCAATTTTTGTTCTCGCCCCGGGTCCAGAGCCTCTTGAGAATTTTCGGGACCAGCCCTGACACCACTCATCGCGATACGGTGTTCTCGCATTACCGATGGTCCGGATCATCACCCTGGGTGAGTATACCGCCCAGAGAAGAAACGATGAACTCAATAACTCATGGACCAAGTCATCATGTATTGTTGCACTGATGATTTCAAAGTAATTTTGAGGTGGGCCAAATTACTTTTGATGACCCAATTTGCTTTTAGATGGACCAAAGCAGTGACCTATGGGCTTGCGGGTCCTCTAAGTGGGCCATGGCCCAATCCTAATGAGGCCAGTGATTAGTTTTTAAGAGTGTCAAAATTGGAGGCTTGTTAACTTGTAATTGATGAAATCAACTAGATTAAGGTCAAACCGTAAAAGCAAACCATTTTTGTAACTAGTTCGGTTTTGTTTGGTTTCAACTGTTCAACGGTCTGGTTTTGGTTAGAAGAGTTTAAACCCGTTACGACTTGCCTTTGATTTAACCTAAAAACCGTTATAATTAGATCGTGCACATTTTTAATATAGATATCAAGTTTAAATATACTTGGTGTAAAGAAAGCAGTAATAACAATATCAACCGATAATATTTAGAGTTTAAGGCCATCGCATAGGTAAGATATTATATTATAATCTCAAGCAAAATCAAAGAATTACATAAAGTCAAAGTTCATACTTAGTCTGAAACTACTGTAAAAACTCGACTCATTTACACCCCATTATCTAGATTATATTCACGTGAATTTATGCAGGTGGTGGCAAGCCTTTCTAGTCTTATTAGTCATATACTCGGCATGGGCATCCCCTTTCGAGCTAGCGTTCGAGAAGGTCGCCACAAGCTCTCTCATGTTCGTTGATTTGGTTGTCGACTTGTTCTTCGCCGTTGATATCATCCTAACGTTCTTCGTGGCTTACTTAGACACGTCAACATATCTTCTAGTGGACGATCATAAAAAGATCGCCACACGGTAAAACCACTTCCAACCATTGATCACTATTTCATATAAACCATGTATACAAACCACACATGTTTAAATTTCAGGTATGTCACACACATGATGTTCCCGATGGATGTCGCGTCCACACTGCCATTTCAGTCCATCTACCGCCTCTTCACCGGTAAACTCCACCACGGGCAAATCTTCGGGTTCCTCAATCTCCTCCGACTGTGGAGGTTACGTCGTGTGAGCGAGCTCTTCTCGAGGTTAGAGAAAGACACGAGATTCAGCTACTTCTGGACCCGCTACATTAAACTAATATGTGTAAGTGCTAGCTTTACAACTTTACTTTATTCTCCCATCCCACTTGTTATGCTTCCACTCTTTCGCGATATAACACCACAATCTGCACCCTGCAGGTTACACTATTCGCGGTGCACTCAGCAGGATGCTTCTACTACTGGATCGCCACCCATCACCGCCACCCGGAGGACACATGGATCGGGTCAATCATCCAAGATTTTGAAGATGGAAGCATATGGTTAGGATACACCTACTCGTTGTACTGGTCAATTGTGACCCTTACAACGGTAGGTTATGGGGACCTACACGCGGTCAACACTGGAGAAAAGGTGTTCAACATCTTCTATATGTTGTTCAACATTGGACTCACATCCTATCTCATCGGAAACATGACTAATCTAATCGTTCATAGCGCTGCTAGAACCTTTGTGATGGTAAATTCTCTTCTAATCCTATGATATCCATCAGTCTTCGTATATTTGGACATGATTACGGTTATTAAACTGTTTCTTTCGTGCTAAAAGAGGGATTCGATCAATGAGATCTTGAGGTATGCAAGCAAGAACAGGTTACCAGAAGGTTTGAAACAACAAATGTTGGCACATATGCAACTTAAGTTCAAGACAGCAGAGTTGCAACAAGAAGAAGTTCTTGAGGACTTACCGAAGGCGATCAGATCGAGCATCGCGCAACATCTTTTTAGGACAACTGTTGAGAAATCATATCTTTTTAAAGGGATTTCAGAAGATCTTTGTAGGCAATTGGTTACAGATTTGAAAGCAGAATACTTTCCACCTAAAGTTGAAGTTATACTACAAAATGAGATTCCAACTGACTTTTATATTATTGTTTCTGGGTCCATGGTAACTAAGTTTGAATTCTTTCATATTTTGATTACAAAGCCTACTTTACTTTATGAGTGAGGTATTATTTGTTACGTTTATTTATTTAGTGTTCTGGTGTGTTGATACAGGAGGTGCTAATACATCGGAATGGAACGGATCATGTACGAATTTTTATTTCAATAAACATCAAAATCTAAGATTAATTAGACAAATCAGGAATAATACAATACATTGATTGTGTGTATCATAGGGTCTTTATAAATGGGAGATGATATTACTACCATCTAGATAACTTTTTTCTTGTTCTAGATGGTTTGAAACTATAAACATGGTTTGAAACCACTTTTGTTTCCACATGATCTACTCCTTCAACTAGCAAATATGATTAATGCAAGCGGATGTGATTAATTCAGATCTCAAACTAGCATGCAAAGTTTTGATAGGCGGTGAATTAAAGTCATCCATTTTTACAAATGATATATGTATTGCTCACATCCACTAGTTTGACGACAGATTCCCTTAAGATCTGTATTATTTACATCTGCTAGTTGAAAGAGACAATCCCCTTGAAATAAAATTGATTTAAAATACGCCTAGAAACCATATTTATAAATCTAATAAGTTAAAGTTCAAATACAGGCCCAGCGAACTACCATTCATTCTGATCGCGACTTTAGTGACATTTACCCTTTCATATATCATCAGTTAAGTTTTTTGTTGTTTCTTCAGTTCTTGACAACTCTAGGACCAATGGACATGTTTGGCGAAATCGGTGTGTTCTTCAACATTCCGCAACCGTTCACAGTGAGAAGCAAGAAACTGTCTCAGGTGGTTCGAATCAGCCATCATCACTTCAAGGAACTAGTGCAGCCACTTAACTGCGACGGAAAGACGATCATGTCCAATTTCATTCAGGTTAGTTTCCGGTTCTTAACCATCTAGTCTCTTACTAGAACCAAAACTTTTTAGTCCAAGTGTTATCATAAAGTTCTTTTTTCTCCTCAAATGATTATTTTTTAAAAAAAAAAACAATCTTTATATATAAGAAAACTGACAAATTCTGGCAAATATATATATAACTATTAACTAACATGTTGGTTTTTCGTGTTAAAGTACATGAAGAACTTAAAGAAGGAGGTACAAGACGAGATAACATTCTTAATAGACCATCTTTGCGACTTAACAATCGACGTTAGTGATTCTTCATCTGTAAAACATATGATCATTAATGCATTATGCATCTTCTGTTATGTGTTAATCGATGAATGACGAAAACTTGCAGAATGTGACAACCTTTGAGGAATCAGAAGACCATGAAACATGGAACTATGATCAAGAATACAATCAAGGTAGGTGATGTCAATGCAATGCTAGAAGTTGAAAAAATTATCACAATAAACAATAATAAGAACAAATTAGTGTTGTAATTTGCAGTAACACCCATTGATGCACATTCAAGATCATCACCATTGAGGGTGATAATCCATGGGCATAAACCAGATGAGAAAAGAACAGATGCCGGAAAAGTAGTCGGGCTGCCGGAATCAGTGGCGGAGCTACTGGAGTTAGCAGGTAAGTGATTGGAACGAACACCATGGTTTAGAATTATGAAGCTTTTGTGTAAGATGATAAAAGACTTAATTCATCGGTACTAAATAATGTATTACAATTACATTATATAATATATATAGAAAAGAATCTTTTATATCTAATGGGTCCGTTGGCTCATATTGATAATTTTAATATATAATATTTTGATTTGATGATGATGATAATATGTTTGCAGAGAAGAAACTTGGGAAAAGAGGGAGTGTAATTCTCATGGAGGATGGATCTCAAGTGGAAGATCTTGATGCTTTAAGAGATGGTGATCACCTGTTCATATTTTGACATTAGCTGATTAATGTGCTACACTATGTAACTAAATCAATGGTGATTTGCAGTTTTTTATACATTTTTTGGTTGTATGTAACACAAAAACTCATTAAATGTTAACATACTTGTATTTTGTGTGAATGTATCGAGTTGCTTTGGTAAAATAATATGAAAGTATATTACATGTAGTTAGAGGAAGGCCTACATCTTTCATTGGTGTCACTCAGTTTCAGATATAATGTATTTAAGATTTATTTAATAAAATATGATCTTGATTTTTTATGTCTAATTGTCTAAAAACAAATGTACACATTTACTATATACATGTATATGTGCATATATTCATCTTTTTATATATATTATAAACTCCAACTAGTACACACAAGGTATTTTTAGGCTGTTAATATGATTTTTTTAGCAAAGCGTCCTATAAAATACCACATCAAAAATAAATAAATAAAAATTAGATAGATACAGGAACTGCTTCATAAAATGTTTTTTATAAAAGAAAATTAATCTTCTTAACTGTCTTTTGAGACAGTTACTAAACCGCTTCAAAATAGTATTATAAAAAACTAATTTTAGTAAATCCAGAAGTTCTAAAATTTTCAATAATATGCCATAAATCCAGAAGACCAGAATTTCAGCTAGTTGAACCAAAAGTTTATACCCAAAAACATATATATTCACAAAATATTGCTACAAAAATTTTACAAAGTTTTCTTTCTCTTGAAAAGAGTTATGTATACATATACATATCTATTCCTGCGATTTTTAGATAACATCAGATTTGTTTCCGAACCATCCTCTATCTTGTTCTCAGTGTCTGTGATATAATATTAGTTTTAAAATGAAGTCACTCCAAGAACTAATTATTATATATGTATATTTTAAAAATAGGAATTTACACATTAATCTTATTTTTTTTTAACATCTAATCTACCATACTCTTAAATTACATCACAGATTGGGTTTGAACCTACGACCTCCTTTTCAACAAACAAAACCTCTACCAAATACACTAGCCTTAAAAATATTTACACAATTTCATTATAGATGGGTTTCCACTTTAACCTTAATAGGAGATTGACCACTTTATCTCCACTTTATTTACACAAATTTCATCATAGATGGGTTTAGTCTTTAACCTTAATAAGAGTTTCACCACTTTATTCTAATTATGATATTATATAATTAAAACACATCTTTTTTAACAGCTAGTTGTATCACTGACGGATCACTCATCCACCTTATCATCTTGATTACTTGAGTACGGAACCTTAGGGCAATTTTATTACCCAGTTAATCAATACACATTACCCATTATATTAAAACATTAAAAGAATTTTAATCTTAAACCATCGGTGGAGTGGTGGATAGAAACGTCGCAGACTCGCAGGTCAGCAGGGACCGATGGAGCAGACCTTCAATTTAAATTGTCAATTGTCTTCATGACGAAAAAATTGATCGGCAAGTCGGCAGACAACTAGCAACAGTAATGTTTATTTCATATTTGAATCAAAATAATTTATTTTTTTACTATAGCTAGTGACCGTCAAATAATAAATAATTATTAGGTTCGCCGCTGACTAGCGTTTTTAGTATTCATATGGTTGGATGGTTTTACGCCAATGAATTACCCAAATAACCTGACTTATAGTATTTTGACCGTTTAAACACACTCGTGATATGTTTTTTCATATCTCGCGTTGATGCCACTAAATCTTGTGAACTAGTTTATCGAAACACTTCGGTTAACTCGACCATTAATAATAATTTAATTGTCACGTTACATTCAAGCGTGCGGTAGGCCCCACACGGATTGAAATGTGAATTCTCTAATAAAAAGACTCGAGAAGGAGAGCCGTTGGATGGCTGGGAGAATCTACGAATAACAACCGTTGATTCACAAAAGGATCCGCATTTTCATACACCTTTCAACTTTGCGTCGGTAATAAATAAACTAATAATCAAAAACCAAGTGTTTTTCCGTTCAAAAAGAAAAAAAAAACAAGTGTTTTATTCTTTATTCTTTCAAATGCTGTATAAAACTTCTAGACACAACTGAATGTCATTTTATCAAGGAAACAAGTATATTATAGTTATTTTATACATCTCTAAATACGTTCGATTTAAATTATATGATAAAAACATAGATGATTAGAAAATGCTTAGAGAAATAAAGAGAAATGAAATATTTTTAAATTAGTACAATTCAAAATGAAGGTGTGAATACACCTTTTTATTAAAAGAAAAAGAGCAGTAAAAACTGTACTCACAAGACGACAAAAAAAGGGTAGAGAGTTGCAGACTTGCAGAAGTTAAAATGGATTAAAGGGGGCACAACAACAGCATTCATGATTGAAGTTCATTAGACCTAAAAAAAAATTAATTAACATGTAATATATAATTAATGAAATATTTGAGTAACAATGCCAGTATTCAAATATGTAATTGAGCTGCTGGAATGAGCTCGTTGCTCGCTGCACATATTGGGTAGTTGCTGGGCTTAAGCAGTTCATGGTTTTTTTTATTATTCTTTTATTTTTTACCAAAACCAAACCGATAGGAATCGGTTTGAGGTTTTAAGTTGTTGAACAAGTTAGAAACCAGTAAAAGGAGATGAGGTTCTTTTTACCGGGTAAAAACCAATTAACTGTTATTACTGTTGTAGAAAGAAGTAGCCACACATGCTACTATTTCTGATCGGCTTCTATCTTTTTTCTCGCCACACAGGCTTCTCCTCGCAAGAACGAACACGCTCTGGATCCACTATTGCAAATCACATGCTATAAAGATATTTACTATATTGATTAACCTTGCAGAGAATGAACACTAATATTCATTTAACGCCATATAGTGTACATTATATGGGTATTTATTAGAGTATTATGGGATGAATTGATAATCTTTTCTATTGAGGATCAATTCTTATATACTATACAAGTGCTAGTAGTTAGGTGATTATACATGAGAATTATATGGATCAGTAGTTAGGTATATGGATCAGGTAACAACCTATTGACTATACATTTGAAGAATAAACTTCAAATAATAGCATTTAAATATTCCCTCTAATACTATTGTTTATCCTTGATATTTATACCCTTCGTTATTGGTAGTAGTACTAATCAAGGTTATTATTTTTAGGTTGATTACACTACTGTCAAATGGCCCTCGACATACCATACATGCATAGAGTTTTATCCGACTATATTGTTACTCATCTGTAATTTAACTATGTTAATGTTTCTACTTTGATGTCAAGGTGATATTTTCCAACAGCTATGCAATTCTTAATTGTTTATATAAAATGTGTTCTCCTTAGGTTTATTCATGATCAAAACAAAAAACAATGATTGTTGTCAAGGGTGTTTTGAATTGATAGGGTGTTACTTTAAAGCCACTTTGCATAAATTAAGGATCTAATATGTTAAATAAAACAATAAACCACCAAGAGGTTTTGTCCTGGACTAATAGACTTGATTAAAAAATTTCTTGAAACAGTTTATTCATTGTGGTTCTTAATTTTTGTTTAAATACATCAAAGTTACAATGATGCAAACCACGTGGTATAACACTTGATTGCATGAATTTTACCTGCCAAGAACACAATCATTTACGGGCAGGAATAATCAGGATTTTGTTTGATTAGGTTAATAAATTAATTAGAGTTTAAGGATTAAAGAACGTATTGATATTAGTTTAAAGGTTTATGCACTGAAAATTACACCTCACACATAATTATATTAAGTTAATACATAATATGTTATGAATTTTTAACGAGCATACAGATTTGTTTTAGCTTTGTCTTGGTGTCTTAGTTTTTCCTACCCTGTTTGTTCGTCTTTTGTTTGTGTGGTTGCTAGTTAGAGGTTATTTGGTAGTCTTTTAATGGTTATTAATAGGACATCTCTTAATGGTTCATAGCATTTTAATGATTAAGAGTTAACTCTAATACTAAATGGCTAAGAGGTACGATTAAGATTTAACTTTTTAACCATTCAACATTAAAATTACCTTTTAACCATTCAGAGGTTATAAACCATTAAGAGGTAGTCACTTAATAATCATTAAAAATTTATCAAACAGCCATTACTTTCAAGTGGTTTGTGTATTTTTTTTCTCTTTTACTACTTTTAATATTATTAGTAGTTTTATTTCCACTTTTTATTATCAATAGTCTATTAATATTAGTACCTAAAGTTTTGTTTCCCTTATCCACTCCTTATGTTATTTGTTTTTTTATACTATATATCCCTCAGCTGAGAAAAAAAGTTTTTTTTTTCTTTTGATTTTATTATTTTAGTGAGAGCAAACTCCCTCTCTACTGAAATAGAGAAAAATAGAGAGAGTCGTTGCTGTCTTCGTCTCATTTTTTCTATAACTTGTCAATACAAGTGAGATTTTATCCGGTATGTTTATTTGTATATACTATTATATATTAATATATATTATCACTAGTTTTAGTTACCCATGTATTACACGGGAGGATGATAGTAAATTATTAAATAACATAAAAACATAAATAAAACAAAATGTATTATATATTAAATAATAAATAACAACTTCCGATCATAAGGTCACAAATGAACAAAAGCCTCCTAAACTACATTTATATTAACATTAGTAGGTTTATCATCATTATCTAAAGCTAAGAGTTTCAATCAATCTCTACTTTTAACTTGTGACAAGGCGACATAAATCTGACCATGCGTAAAAACAAACTCTTTTAAGTACAAACTGATTTTTGACAGAGATTGACATTGATTTTTGTTTATTGTTATATCGAAATATACAACCAAAGAATAATATCTTCTTTTAAACTTGAGAGGGTCGGATCGGGCTATGAATGTTCATAATATCTCTGATTAGTTGTTAATTGTAAACTTTAGTAAACCCGTGTATTACACGGGTTGAAAAAATAAATCATTAAATATAATAAAAATTTATGAAGTATAAAATGATATTCTAAAATAAGATACAATTAAAATTACGTACGAGTAATAACTATAAGTAATAAAATAATGATATCAAGTTTTTAAACATTAGTTTTTAAACTTTTTTCCAAAAAAAAATAACATTTTTTTCAAAGCAAACCATATTAAAAACTGTCATTTTTGAAAATTTCTTATTATAACTCCTGATTTTAGTTATTTTTAGTTTATAAAAAATATACTTTTTAAAACACTAATTTTAAAATATTTTATATTTTAAAAAAAGTTTGATGTTTTAGAAAAAAAATCTTATTTTTTAAAATTTATTTTCTAAAAATAACATTATTAAAAAGACATCTTTCTTGATTTATTAAAAAAATATTTTTAATCTAAAAAAAATTAATATTATTTAATCTTTCTTAATTTAGGTAATTATTTAAAAGGAGAGAGATGTAGGAAAAACAAACTTAGGTGGCCTAGGAATATAACAAGTGTCCTCAAATTACTTTTTTAGTATTATATATAGATTACATGTAACCATGGTTTTGTTCCATTCAAGTGTGGTGTAATTAATTTTGAACAAAACGCACGTACTTAAATCGGTCTTATAACACATCATTTTTGAGTGAATTTGTGGACAATTAGAATAAAGCAAGGGTTAAATTGATAGGATCCATGGTGAGTGGGAGCAAAAGAGGTGGCGACACCGTGGCTGGTTGGTCGGTCGTCGAAAATCTTTCACCAACGATGAGAGGATTTCTTGTGGGGCTTTGTGTGCAACACACGTGTTCATTTGTTTATTATCATACTTATTATATTCAACTATGGTTTAATTAGATTCAGGTGTAATTAATTTAGTAGTTTCTTGAAGCTATGTGTTTTTATGAAGCCTTTAAGTGCTTGACTAAGAAAAAATGAAAAAGTGACCCTCACCTAGGCAATGTGAGCAATAAAAATATGTTATGATTCATGAGGCTTGACTATAAGTTAGTGAGTGAAAACAAAAATGATAGTGTGGATTAATATTAATGGCTTAAAAAAAAGGAAAAAAATGCCCCCCCCCCCTCCTCTCCCGCCGTGACCATGGTAACTTCTTTCTTTTCTTTGTGTGTGTGTGTGATGTTGGAGGGCCGTAAGGGGGCACGAAGGGGTAGTCAAGCCTCATAATACGTAGTCTTGTATTGATCTTTATCCTTACATTTGAGGATAACGTGTATAATGACTTCTCAAAATAGGTAAAGATGACGGCGTCTATGATTTAATATGTTTTATATAAATCTAGTACAACAAAAGTAGTAAAATAATGTGTTAATTTAAAACGCAAAGGTCATTTAATTTCTATTTCATAACATCATTATTGATTGATTAATTTATTAATTATTTAATTAATAATTAATTAGTTGTTAAAAAGAAAGACCATTCTTAGATTCGTTTCCAAAATAGGAGTAGACACGTCTCGACCTTTAAAGCATATTCCATATGTGACATGCCCTAGAGAATCGCGCCTTTTGGTTTTTTGGAAGATGATTTGTACGTGCGTTTGAAACTTGAAACTATAAATTATAAAAATAATAAATAAAAATTGTAGTTGTTTATAGAAACTCATTATATATCTACAAGTAATATAACTATTAATATATTTTCTCAACTCATAGTTATCATGAAATCATCTAGTCCAAGAGATTAAACCTAAATCATAGATGCCAAGAAAAGATGAGTCTATAGCACTAGCTTCACGATGATAAGAATGTTATTGTCATCGAGGTGAATTTTATAAAAATTTAAAGAGTGTTGCGTATTGATGGAACGTTAAAGAGTGACTACACTAATGATTCATGCTATTTATACGGATTACGGATTTGTTCAGAGGTATAGAAAAATTATGGAATTAGTTTTTACAGTTCACTATCTTGTTACGTTGTCTTGTTACACTGATGATCTCTAAAGTAAATGTGTTAGGTTTTTCTGTTAAATTTATGTGAAATGATAAAACTATCGTTTAATACTAAATAATAAAAGTAAAAGTTTAGACCCTAAACAAAAATTGAAAAATTAAAATTTAAAGAAGCGGGCCAATAACAATGCTACGATTACCCTGTTTTTTTCTCTATCTAGAGAGATTTTTTCTTTTGAACGGCCAAATAGAAAAAAAAAACTAGCAAGACGTTAGATTAATATGCACGCAACAAGGATTGCAACATCAAATTACATCAAGAGGTTCAATTGAGGTTTCTTCAGGACCGGTTCTAAGGATTTTAATACCCTGGACGAACAAAAAAAGACCTATGGACCCTAACAATTGGAATTATATAAGCTAATTTTTTTTAAACAAAAACAAACATTTTAGCAATAAAGTTAGCATAGTTAAAATAGAAGAATAAAGAATTGCGAAGAATTTGCGTAGTGAAAATTGAAAAGTAACGGAGGGTGAAAAGTTTTGTCGTTTAGTGATATTTTTTAGTGAAAGTGAGTCGGTGGTAATGGACTAATGGTAATGGCCCTGCTGTTTAATAATGAAGCTTACATATTTTGTTGTTTTCTGATCAATTCCAATAATAACTTACTACCTAAAATGAACCTATGCATTAACGATATGTGTTTTATTTTTTTGACTTTTGTTTTTCATCTCAATTGTGCATATCATAGCTTTTCTAGTTTCTCTTGTTATATCAACCATTTGAAAGATGTTATATAACATTAACTTTACAATTTGAGATTAACTACATAGATAGGATATTAAATATGATAACTTTACTATTAATGGCTTTTAGCACGACGATATCATAGTGTAGTTTCTCCCTGTAAGGTCGAAAGTTTAAATCCTATAATAAATGTAGTATTAGAAGTATATTAGTTTGTTGTTAAAAAATAGGAATAATTTTCCAAGGTAACTATTTGAATAAATGGATACTTCTGTTTAAAAACTCTTTAGAAAATATTGCAAGTCAAAATGGACATCATTAAGAAATATACAAAAAACACCCCACGATAAACATTAGGTTTTTCTTTTTACAAAGCACATAAAAGGGATAACTTTAATGAAAATATCGTATATATTATTAATATAGCTATTGTAAAATTAAGAATAAGCTTGTGATCAAATAATCATAATATTCTCACATACCCAACTTTAAGAAAGCATAATACAACTTTTCCTCCACCATAATAATTACCATAGGTAATTGAGCTTTAAAAAGATTACAAGAAAATGCTACTTTAAGCAAATGTTATATCCTATTAATGTATTCTAATAAATATTAAATATGTTTCTGAGAAAAATATAATTTTTAAAAATCTTGATGTATACCCAAATTGTTTGTTGAGTTATAACATAGCTTAGAATATTTTACATTGCTCATTTTCTTTTGACTTTAATTCATTGTAACATTTTAAAAATGTCTAAATCGTAAAATTATACAACATATTCATTCACATCGTAATTGGGCTGGACCTGTGCGTTCTTAAAGAGTAATGACACGATTAAATAGAGTTCATTATTATCATAATTTATTTTTAACTAGTTTTAGTTACCCGTGTATTACACGGTAGGTGGAGAGTTAATTATTAAATAACACAAAAACATAAATAAAACTAAGTGTATTACATGGCTTGAAAAAATAAAATTGATTAGTTGTTCATTGTTATGTATATAATACTAACTTTAGTAAACCCGTACATTACACGAGTTAAAAAATAAAATTTTAACTATAATGAAAGTTTATGAAGTATAAAATGATATTCTAAAATAAGATATGATTAAAATTAAATATGAGTAATAACTATAAGTAATAACTACAAGTAATAAAATAATAATACCAATTTTTAAACTTTAGTTTTAAACTTTTTTTCCAAAAAAAATAACCATTTTTTTCAAAACAAACTGTATTAAAAATGTCAATTTTAATTTTTTTTATTATAACTCCTAATTTTAATTATTGTTAGTTTATAAAAAAAATTTAATTTTTAAAAACATTAGTTTTGAAATAATTCATATTTTAATAAATGTTTGATGTTTTAGAAAAATTCTTATTTTTAAAAAATTTGTTTTCTAGAAATAACATTAATAAAAAGACACATTTTCTTAATTTATTGAAAAAATATTTTTAATCTTAAAAAAATTAAAAGTATTTAATCTTTTTAAATTTAGGTAGCTATTTAAGAGCAGAGAGAGACGGAAAAACAAAATTAGGGGGTCCAGAAATATATCAAGTGTCCCCCAAATTACTTTTTTAGTATTATATATAGATAAGCCACTTTATAGAACATACCGGGCCCTCCTAGGCTTTTTTAAATCCAAAAATGATTTCAACATCACTACGATTTAATATAAATAAATATTTTTACTCTTAAGTTTTATTAACCATACTCGTTTTCAACCCGCACTAACTAAAATTTATTGATCCGTCATTGTTTCAGAATGACATTTGACATATAATAAATAACATAACATATATTCAATGTAGTCCAGCATTAATAAAATAATTAAACAACTGCTATTGATATAGAGCTACTACAATTACCAATATAAAATAAAGTTGTACACCATATATTTGCCTTCCTATACTTTAAAAACTCATTTAGTGTACCTCTTTATAGGGTATTAAACACGTTACATACTTGTAGATATACCTCTTGTACCAATTGAGATTAAGCCCATAAACTTTTTAGTTGTTGGAAGAAGTCAAGAAACACACCAAACAATCACTAATTAATTGCATTACTGGCATAACCAAAGAACTCTTTTTAGTTTTAGTAGACTCTTTTGAAACAATCATATAAGGGTAAACATGGGTGGTGATTTGGTAATGGCTCGGATATGGCTAAACAGAATTCATAGTTAACTTTTAGTTTTATTTGGTTGGTTATAAACAATTCGGTTAATTTGGTTGTTTTGGAAACTTCATTGGGTTAACCATCATTAGGAGTCAAGTTTATTTTAGTTAAATATATCAAATTATATCATTGGTTAAATATAATATTAGAAGTTCTTTTAATTTATATGGGTTGATCATCATCATTTACTATGTTATTCATAAAGGGTATTTTAATTTTTTTCTGACATATATTATGTTGTTGTAAAATGAAATATGTAAAGGTTGGTTTTATATCAATTGTTGGGTAATTCTTTATTTATATGTGTAATAGCTTTAGTAACTCATGTGCTACACAGTTTTAGTAGATAAAATATTAAATAAAATAAAATTTTTTTAATTATAAAATGATAATTTAAGATAAGATATGATTAAAATCAGTATTAGTTAGGACTAAATAATAAAATAATGATATCAACTTTTTAAACATTTGTTTTTAAACTTTTTTTATTTTTTTAATAAATATTTTATTTCAAAACAAACCATTTTAAGTAATATCATTTTAAAATTTTCCTTATTATAACTTCCAATTTTAATTATTTTTGGTTTATAAAAATCATACTTTTTAAAAACACCAATTTAAAATATTTCATATTTTTCAAAAGTTTGATGTTTTACAAAATTTTTTGTTTTATAAAAATTGTGTTTTTAGAAATAACAATAATAAATAGAACTCTTTCTTAATTAATTAAAAAATTATTTGTAATCTAAAAATAATAATTAATGTTATTAGTAATTAATATATATGATAGAGAAACGATTAAATTTTGATGACGATGAATGTGGTGATAACATGTTCCGTTTAGTTATACTTTTATTATATAAAAAGATAATCATATTTAAATCATAAAACCAGTTTCCAAAATATTATAACCGAATCATCATTTTCTCAATCAGGTTGATTATTCAGTTTTTCTTCTCATCCTTTGTATGTAAACAAAAGTTTTATATTATAGAAATTTAAAAAGGTAATGCATCCACTAATATCCAAACCAACTTAGTATCCTTTTTCACTATCTATCATTTCAAAGAGTTGTAATTTAATGAGACGAGAAAAGAAAATAACTTTACCAAGAAAATGGCTTGAAGATGAAGTCGAAACCAAAATGTTAGAAATGAACCCTTTACTATTTTAAGAAGCAAAATTCTTCTTCCTCTTTCAATTAAATGGACAAATAGATAGCCAAACAAATAAAAGAGCATATTTCTATCGATTAAAATGAATAAAAAACGTTTTTTGAAGGCCGAATTAGACTAAGAATAGGTAACATTACCAAAATAAAACACTACTTTCAATACTTTGTTGTTTCATGCAATTTTCCTTTACTCAATAATATAGTTTTTTGTTTTTTTTCTCTAAGATTGCAGTTTCCTATAAATGAAGATCAATTTAACAACTACTTTATATTCAATCATAAATAAATTAATTCTCAAGAAAAAAACTTCAAGTTTTTGGATTTTTAAATAAATAATTAGTAAAAAGCTAGCTAACATTTAATACCACCACAGTCTTTTTATTATTAAATGAGATAACAAGTTAAATCACTGCAAATAACTGTGTGTATACACACACATCTATACATATATACACACAAATATACAGATCCTCATACATGATACATACAGCAAAACCCCCCACTACAGAGAGAGAGAAAGAGAGTATTTGAGAAGCTCATTTCTTCTCTGATTTTGATGCATGAGAGAGAGAAAGAGTAGTACTGTACAAGTTTCACACAACCATAGAGGGGGAGAGTGGGGAGTTGATAAAACAATTTCTGCATTTTGAGGGTCTTTCTTCTCTCAAACATCATCTTTGTGAAGTTTCTTGAGGTGGGTTTTCCCCAAAATATATCTTTTTCTTCAATGCATTTTTGAGGCATTTTGTTTGATTTAAAAGAGTATGGTTTACTGTTATTCTTGAAGTTGCTTCCCCTTTTGTTTATCTTCGCTAATCTGATCATCAATCATGTTTTTTCTTTGTTTGTGATGTGTATTTAGTCATGGATTTATCCACTTTTTGTAGCTTGATTGATGAATCTATGAGTATTTGATGATTATGGTTCTTCTTGGAGTGAAGTCAAAGGAGTTGTGGGTTTAATCGGTTCATAAAATGGTTATCTTTTGGGTTTTGAGTGATTCAAGCTTTGGATGTTTATGCGGTTCCTTTTGGATTTTGATTTTAACTAGTATTTTGGCATTTTTGGGCATCTTCTGATTTTCAACACAACACAGCTTCCTGATGTTTGACTATTTTGACTGTTTTTCTTGACTATCTGATCTACAGAACCTTGTGAGTAATTTGTATATATCATCATCTGGTATCTTTAGTCTTCTGTTGATACTTCGATGCTACTATTCATGAGTAATGCACATTGATAAAAGTAGATATTATTATTGAAATTATCGATCCTCTAATAAAGGTTTTTAATCCTCTTCCAATAGCTTTCTTGAAGTATGCACTATGCATTTGATTGTGTTCTTTATCTTGATTCTCACATTGGATGATGATTTCTAGATTAGGATTTAGAGGATGGTTAACTGGTTATTGATCTTTGCCCTTGATCCTGTTTTCTTGAACATTAAATCAAGTTTTTTTTTTGGTAATTTTTTTAACAGATTGTGTGAAAAAATGCTGAGGAAGAGAACCAGATCACACCAGAAAGACCAACAAAACATGGGTCAGGCTCATCATCTGATTCCCGATGCTTATTCTAATGAGTCTTGTTATTCAAATTCTGATGCTTTTTTGAAACAGAAACACAAAACCAATTCCTTTTTCAATGTTCCTGGTCTATTTGTAGGGCTAAACCCTAAAAACTCAGAATCTGATTCAGTAAGAAGCCCCACATCCCCTTTGGAATTCAAGGTTTTTTCAAAACCAAACTTTGGGAATTTACCGACCAGGGCTTCCTCGAAAGCGAATGAATCGACTCAAAAGAGTTGGGATTGTAACAAAGTAGGCTTAAGCATTATTGAAGCTCTTGATGATGAAACAAAACCCTCATCAGGGAAGATACTGAGATCATCAGACAGTAAGAGCATTCTTTTTGGACACCAAATGAAAATCTTGAACAGCTCGAGTTCGAAACCAGTGAGTCTTGAACCGTTTGACTCGCTTTCGTACTCACTCCCTAAGAACTATGCGGTTTTCTCCAATAGCCATATCAAAAAATCCAACCCTAAACTGATTAATGCTTTAGTTCAAGAGCCATTGGCTAAGTTTTGGTCTCATTCTTTGGATTGTGCACATTTCGGGCCAAACTCAACCCATTCAACAACCTGCCAGACCAATCTGAACCCTGGAAAAGATTTAGTGGCTTCACTCTCAGCAAGTGAGATTGAGCTTTCTGAGGATTATACATGTGTTAGAAAACACGGGCCTAACCCGAAAACGACTCATATTTTTGGTGACTGTATTTTAGAGCGTCACGAGAATGAGTTTATTGCCAAATCTTTGAAGAATGAAGAGCATGAGATTAAACCCTCTGAAGTTGAGAATTCATACCTCTCTGATAGTTTCTTGAGCTTTTGTTACTCTTGCAAGAAGAAACTGGAGGGTGAAGATATCTACATGTACAGGTTCGGTCCCTAAACTTCCACCCATGATCAGTATTTTACAAGCCTTTGCTTTTGACAGCAAGCTGCTAATGTTGTTTGTCTTTTTAGATATGTTTTATAGTCTCACATGTATTTGCTTTTGCTTAAAAACTGATTGTTTTGTTTGTGTTTTAGAGGTGAGAAAGCATTTTGCAGCTGGAATTGCAGATCAGAGGAGATTTTGATTGAGGAAGAGATGGAGAAGAACAGTGAGGCAGGTTCATCTTCACAAACTGAGATTATGCACAATCAGGATGGCTGTGAGGAACTCTTTGAGACCTCGATGTTCATTGCTGCATAACGGATTTAAAAAAGAAGGCTGGTATTTTTGTGTTTTTGTTAGCTATCCAATCTACTATTATGTCTATGAACAATGAAACTCAATTCCATGACATATGAGGAGAAACCACACCACGATTGATTACCCGTTTGATAAGAGCTGTGTTTCCTGTTTTTTTCTATGGCAGCCATGGATGATCTCTTTTTGAAGTGTGCGGTCTCTCTTTATATGTTGTCGAATGTGTTTCATATTTCATGGTCTTAATGGCTGATTGGTAGCTGCTAAACCAGCTAGTTTTGCGTCTTTATTTTATGCAATATTTTGACATTGATGATATCTCTACTCTTAAGGCTTCTTTTACTTAAAGAGTCTTAATATGAGAATGAAATGATATAGCCGGACCACCCCCACCCCATCTTTCTTGGACTCGGTGTAAGGAGTTGATGTATAAACCTGCAAAATCAAGTCTCTGAATGAATATAAATGATCTTTTTGCATAATATTAGCAAGCAAATTTTGATCATGAACCTTAACATTACAGTTGCATTGGTAGTTGTACACTACAAAAATCCTAATGCATTATGCATCGTTTCTTGTACAATTTCGTAATTTATATGCATTCTGATATGGGTTTGGGAAGTCTTGATGTGATTGCCTGAATCAAGATCATGATGGTATAGATGATCTCCTTACACAATGTTACAAGCAAGTATTAATCTTGAACCTCAACATCGCAATTGCATTGATAGTTGTACAGTACAAGCATCTTATTGCATTATTTTTTGCCATTCTGATATGGGTTTGGAAAATCTTGAGATGTAACTGCTTGAATCATGATTCTTCTGTTAGAAAGCAAGTCTTAATCTTGACCCTCAACATCACAATTGCATTAATTGATGTGTGGTACAAGCATCCTAAATGTATTGTTTGTACATTTTTTTGTGAATGTTTGGCATTCTGATATGTGTTTGGAAAATCTTGAGACTTAATTGCCTAAATCAAGATTCTGATTTAGTATAAATGATCTTTTCACAAAGCTATCAAGCAAGGCTTGCATTGATAGTTGTACTGAACAAGCATCCTAATTCATCATATCTTGCGCCATTGTGAAATTTGTCATTATGACATGGTTTGGTAAATCTTGAGATGTGATTGCTTGAGTTGAAATTCGGGTCTTAGATTACATAAACCACTTGATGTGTAAAGGATAGTTTACTAAATGTTAAATGTTGAATAAGTGGTGTAACCTTTTTAGAGTTCTAGTGGAAATGATCATTTTACACCATGTTAGCAAGTCTTGATCTTGAACCTCAACATCACAATTGCATTGGTAACTGTACTGTACACGCATTCAAATGCATTATTTTCTGTACAACCCTGTGATTTCTTCCATTCTGACATGGGTCTGGAAAATCATGAGATTTTGATGGAATTGATTTGTGGCTGGTACGGTACAAGTCTTCATTTTGAACATCAATATCACAATTGCATTGCTAGTTGTACCGTCCAAGCATCATAATGCATAGTTTATTATACAACTATGTAATGCTTTGGCATTTCTACATGGGTTTTGAAATCTTGACTCTTTGAGACTTGAATGGAGTTGATTTGTGGGTTGCAAGGTACAAGTAGTTGATGCATTGATGTTGTTTTCCATTTGCATCCATGATTGGCTCTTATATTTTCCATGAAAGAACTTATTAGCTTTACCTGTGATGGCCCCTCACCCATGTGTGCATCATTGTCATTGCATCAAATGCATCTTTCTTGTAAAGACTTGAACAACTTTATCTTTCTAGGCCCATGCTTATGATGTTGCCTGCCTCATCTTAAAACAGAAAACAATGAACATACCATTGCTCATGTTACAAATTTTTATATATTTATTTTTATTTTTGTGTAAAAACCAACTTATGATTTGAATGGCATCCTTGAAACATAATGCTTTGAATGAGTTACTTGAGTGGACACTTAACTCACCAAGGGTTTGTACGGGTCTATTTAGGTACACCTGAGTTGCTCCCCACCCAACCCCCAAAAAGACCTTCAAAATACTATGCTATTTTGAAGTTGTAGTGTAGATTGATAAACGAAGTAGATACCATTATTAGGACGCTACTTACGAGTTATTTGAAATTGACTCTGTTAAAAGTTTAAATCGAGTCAAGCTTAAGCTTGAAATAGAACTCTAAGTTTGAAATTCATTGGTCTAGGAATACTAAACAAGTCTTTCTGCTTATGTTAATATAAATATATAATTAATATAATATATAGTTGCATAATTCATGATTTTATGTATATATGTATGATGGAAAAACTACAAAAAGTGTGTGTGTATATATACATACTATGTTAAACATATAATTATAATAATTACTAATATATAAAAAGCACTAATATATTATAAATACTTACTGAGCTGAATCTAAACTGAGACTGAGTTTGTAAAATTACTCATAAAGTCATAAGTAAAGCTCAAGTTTTAGACGTTGGGTTAAAACGAGCTAGACTCAAGCTCAAACTTTACCAAGTTACACGAGTCAAACTCGACATTAGTCAAACTTCTACTAGGTTAGTTTACACCCTTGTAAACTAAAAAATTCTCTTATAGATTTTGTCGCTCTGTGACAAGGTACAATAATGCACGTAAAAGACCCCACCAATTGGTTGAAGGTGGTGGTGGTTGCTATAAGTTAAAAAATTGAAAAAGGACATAACCAAAGACAAGGGTAGATCCGAATTATAAGGGCAAAATCCTGAAAGTGGCAAAATAGGATCACTTTGAGTCACTTCAGTGAAATTAATAGATTGCAAACTGAATTTAGCTTTCTTCAAACAACCTAGCATCAAAGGACTTGTATCCTAACAGTATTAGAATACGTAGTAAATGTTTTTTTATTAAATGGTATTGGGTTCCAACCTTATACTAGACATTGGTCTAGAATTACGAATAAATTTAAAAATTATTCAAGTATGAGCCAGCCAACATATAAAATCAAGAAACTTTGCGTTTGAGTTAAACTTTTCTTAAGTTAGAGTCGAGCTTGAGCTTAAGAAAGTGCGAATCAAACTTTTTGAATATCATGCGACATACACTTGCATATAATTTAGAACTTTCTAACTGATGTATTATTGGATTTATTTCAATTAGACTTCAGTTTTTCGGCTTATGTTCAAGATCTATCAAAAAATGTATACATCTCAAATGGATTTTTAATAGTTTTTAGATATAATAAAATTAAATTAACTTTGATTAAAAATATATTTTTCAGACAAATGATGAAGCTACTTGGTAAATCTTAACTCCCCTCAAACCGAGCTTGTTCCTAGACTTATCAAAGCTGAGATCGAACCCTGTTAGCTCCGTGTTTCTGCTTAACCGGCATCTACCAACCCCCAACCATGAGCAAAGTTAACACCAGTTCCTAATCTCATTGATCATAGGAAATGAGAGACCACATATAATATAGTGGAAAAAGACACTTAAAAATCGGATATGGAAATATCATTAAAACTTAAAAGCTGTACCAAATGTGTCGAAATCATACTACCGTATTGATGTGAATTACCAGCACATGAGGTTGAACATATATACAATCGAGTTTAATGATAGAAACAACAAAACTAAATAGACAAGACCTCGAAAACGTTGAGGCAATAATAGAGAATGATGGCTGAACAAATGAACCATGCAGCTACAACGGCAAATCAAGGATACTAAAATACACTAGAATATGATACTTGCAAGTTCTTACAATGACTCCAAGGAGCCAAAAGGTACATAACTAAATCATCAGAAAATAGAAGACACAACAAAATCGAACAACACTGGATTGATCACATTGTTCGAATAGATAAACAGAAAGCACACATTACCACCCAAGCTCAGCCACGAGTTTGGCGTGTGTTGTACGACTTGCAATTTGGGCACTTATGAGCCACAATATGGAATGGCACTTCAGAATTGGCTCCACAGTCATTGCACAGAATCCAGATCTTCCAAAAAAAAACCAAAAAATTAACAAACCTTTCCAGCATCAACAAGCTGAAAGACAAGGAGGGAAAAATGACATACAGATTTGTTCTGATAACATTCAGGCATTGGGGTAGCTGCAACTTCCATGTCAAGTTTCTCCCAAACCTTTGACATGTCGCAAACCGACTTAAAACAGAGAGGACATGCATATCTGTGAATATAAATCGATAACCAAATAATTAACAAAACAATCATCTTCGATTTCTTAAAAATCAGGACTGATGTTTTAGATTTACTTACTTCATGTGTTGCCGCATTTCCTTGAAACACTTCTTATGAATGGTATGCCCACAGGGCATGACTGTAACATCATCTATCGAGTCAAACAAATACTGCAAATAACCAAAATTTGTTACTTTGAGTATGTTCCCATAAGATGCATTATGCACGCAAGTGGCTGTTATGTAAGGTGAACATGCAAACCTCAAAGCATACAGGGCAGTCGTGGTGCATTGCTCCTTCGATACATGGGTGACTGTCCCTTAGAAGGTTTGAGTAGCAACATCCTGAATACCAACAAGATAGATACACATGGATGAGTCGAGCAAATTGGTTTTTATGTTTAGATCAGCTTATATCATTATTTTGTAGAGGTGGCAATTTCAACCCAATTTTTAGGTTATGTTTTTATCTTAAACAGTTGAATGAGTTAAGCTAGAATATTTAACTTTAAAACAAACAGGTCAAATGGAATAAGATAAGATATTTAACCAAAAAGAAAGAGGGTCAAATGTTAAAAGCTCTAAAATAGCACCAAAAACTGTATGGGTCAACCAGGTTGAAAGTCATCCAGAACATAATCGAAATCCATAAAACCATCTAAATCGCGTTTTTTGTCTTTCAAAATAGTAATGCAATAATATTGTTTTGTAATAGCACATTACTATTTATTATGAATGATAAGAGCAAAAGGTGTTTGAACTTTGGCCCGTTCTAATTAGCACTAAAAAGTTACCTGTTTTGACTAGCATTAAAGATTAATTGTTATGACCCTCAAAGATGACAATTTAACTACCATAGTATTTTGTATCATAGAGAAGAGGACTTACGACATTTGTCACAGTGAAAAAAGTTCTCCTGCCCGCCAATTCTGATCCAAAACAGATATACATACAAAGGTCAGAAGAGATCCCATTAAATTCATAATACCATTAAAAAGCACCAAGAGTAAAGAGAATGCTAGTTTCAGTAAAAACGCACGTGTTATATCAGATTAAAAGGATTTGCAAGTTAAAGTAATTGTAATTAAGTAATATAATACATCATACGACAAGAGTAAAGAGAATGCTAGTTGCAGTAAAAACGCACGTGTTATATCAGATTATAAGGATTTGCAAGTTAAAGTAATTGTAATTAAGTAATACATCATACGACAATCTACAGTAATTGATGTTACTATATTTGCCGTATCTTGAATATTGGAGATCTCATACCTAAGACTTTTGTATCCTACATAAATAAAACCAATAATTCTTATACCATTATTTCCCTCAATATCATGAGGCTAATAATATTCCGGTATTAATTGTGCTTTGGGCAACACATCAAAATATTCCACTGTAAAATGTAAATAGCATGAAAATAATACCTGCAAATACCACAACCATCACAGTGATACTGTCTTTTGGATATCTGCAAGGCAGATAGCACAAATTTAAATAATTCTTCAACAAAGCAGGAAAAATGCATCATGGAAAACACACTACATTAAAACTCTGATTACAGAAGCTTCCTTAAAAAAGAAACATACAAAGTGAGGACTTACGTCATCATCAAAAAGCTTGCATACCCCACAGAAATATTTGCCCATGCAAACACCGCAGTTTACACACATTTGTCGAACCTAAAAAGAAAAGCGCCAAAACAGTTGAGGAATGACTAAAAGATAACGCAGGTTCAAATTTCTGGATTCCATCCCCATCATGAATATGTAGACACACAAAATCTCACCTCTTGTTCTGTGCCACAAAGAGTGCAAATAACCTGAAATTAAGGCAGTGTCAATCATGCCTCATATGTCCGACAAGAAAGAAGTACTTTTCACAAATAACTTTTGAAAAGCAAGTTACCTGTTGAACCTGATGGCGAGGGATCATATGCCTCTCTTTTTGATTGAGATTGATGTCATTCTGTAGAACAATAAAATGTTATCAATAAACCTGACGGCGAATGATAGTATGCCTTTCTTTCTAATCAACATTGATGACAATTTAACTACCATATTAGGTGTCCATGCAAAGTGTGACTGATACGTATCCAATGGGTCAAATAAACCCACGTATCCATTGGGTCAAATTAACCCAGCTGGACCCATGAAGACCAATAACCCAGTCAAATAGTTTCTAAATAAGGGGGAAACTGAAGTAGTGGGGCAGAATGTTAGTGGCTAGTAACTGCTCAATTAACGTTTAAGTATTCCATTTGATGTTCCAGTTTGGGTAGTCTTGTTTTCTAGTACTTTGATTAAGGTTAATTCCTTGTTATCGGAGATTAACCCATCTCGAATTGGGTCTATTTGTATTTCTGTTTTAATAAAGCCGACTGTTTCGAGTTCTATCATTTGGTTCCATTGCCGGGAAACGAATGGCACCTACAACCCGGAATTTGGCAGATCAACTAGCCACCATTGCAGCAAAATTAGACGCTATTCTTGCATCTTTGAGATACGATGTTGAAGAAATCAAAGCTAAGGTGATTGGAGATGGTTGTAACAGTGAAGAATCAAACAGTGATTTGAAGAACACGGTGGAGAAGGAACCGCAGGGGTCCGAGCAAGACCCTCTTCAACAACATGGATCTGACATTGATAGCAGGATCACTGCTCAAAACGACGTAACCGCTGATCATATCGAGGGCGCTGATGAAATGGATGACGGTATGGGTGCTGAAGAAAATGACAAAATTGATAGCACCAGAATTGAAGTTTGGGGGCCAGAGAGGAAATTAACAGCAAATGGCAGCCATGGTCGGAAGGGGAGACGCAAAATTAGTGCTCTTGTTGAGAGCAGTAAGGCCCGGTGCATAAACCCTTTTAGGGTGCGTATTGGGAACAGGGACTTTATTCGGTGCAATCAAGTCTGTCAAAATGTATCCCTGCAACTCCCTGAATTAAAAATTATTCAGGATCTTTACCCCTTTTTCATTGGTTTGAGTGAACCTAACTGGATTGGGTCAACCCGACTGGACTCAGCTTTCAGTCTAATGGGCCTGGAGCAGCCCTGTAGCCAAAAGCATATAGCCAAAATACATTATGGAAAGTTGTCTCTCTCGGTTATTAACAGTTGGGAAGCCGACCTGCAACCACAATCCATTTTGACTCACCGATGGGTCTATGGAGGTCAACTTATAATTGAATGGCTTATTGCTTGGTGCATCCATCAGTTGAAACAAATCACTTGGAAACATCCTGGCTTGTTGGCACATCAATTCTCTTATTTTCGACTTGAGGTCAAGTCGTTTCTCCAGGCGGGAAGTATTGATACGTATCCAATAGGTCAAATAAACCCACGTATCCATTGGGTCAAATTAACCCAGCTGGACCCATGAAGACCAATAACCCGGTCAAATAGCTTCTAAATAAGGGGGAAACTGAAGTAGTGGGGCAGAATGTTAGTGGCTAGTAACTGCTCAATTAACGTTTAAGTATTCCATTTGATGTTCTAGTTTGGGTAGTCTTGTTTTCTAGTACTTTGATTAAGGTTAATTCCTTGTTATCGGAGATTAACCCATCTCGAATTGGGTCTATTTGTATTTCTTTCCTGTTTTAATCAAGCCAACTGTTTCGAGTTCTATCAGTGACATTGTTATTTTATTTTACTTATTCACACACCTTTGCTTCATTATGGCAGTGACGACAGTCAAATATCTCATTACAACAGGGGGCCCGTATTTTGCACCGTCGACGATAGTGAGAACATCTGTCAAGAATCAAGGAACAGTTAATCGATCTGTGATAAATATATTTACTATAAATAACATAATGCAAGTCATAGAAACAGTACCCATACTCGAGTCCACCATCGGAAATTTCTGAGTTCATGGTTTCTGCAACAACAGACACACCATCTTCATGACTATGGTGATTGTCTATCTTCGGTTCCTCTGCGACAGCATTAGCTAGTGTTGTAGATTCTGCACTGCTTCCTTGAAGGTGCAAATTCGTATGAAGATTAACTGGTTCCCTTGTGACAGCAGTAGCTTGTGTTGTAGATTCTACACTGCTTCCTTGAAGGTGCAAATTTGTATGAAGATTAACTGGTTCCCCTGTGACAGCAGTAGCTTGTGTTGTAGATTCTGCACTGCTTCCTTGAAGGTTCAAATTTGTATGAAGATTAACTGGTTCCTCTGTGACAACAGTAGCTTGTGTTGTAGATTCTGCACTGCTTCCTTGAAGGTGCAAACTTAGATTAACTGGCTCCTCCATTCAGACTAAGATCAAATTTACAACTACTACTGCAGAAAGCACCTGCATTTAAAGACATGTTAAGCAAAAAATCCTAATTCTAGAGAAAAACACATTAGTTGTCCACCCAGTGACAATGTGGCTTTCTCTCACACAGCAGCACATGAGTTGAAATCAGCAACAACATAACCCAATCAAGGTTGAACAGCTGCAACGAGTCATCACCAAAACAAGTCTACTATAACTACAGTTCACGAGTGAGAAAATTCCACGCCCAAGAGAAATGGAGATATCTGATGCACGGTTTCTTGATTCTTGAAGAAGCCACATCCACCTAATTAAGATACCACCAAAAAGTGGAATAACCTAAGGTAAAAGCAATAGATCACAAAATCAAGTACGTCCCGAATGGAAAAGAAAAAAAAAAGATAAAAGAATCTGGAGAAAGCACCAGTGACGCACATATCTAGTAATATTCCCGCCCATCAAGGGCAAGCCTACCTCAACTGCCATTCTGCGCTGATATTTAAAGAATTATACCTTCCGAAGAAATATCAACTCTCGAGTCTAACTGGAGAGACTGTAAAGTTATAAACTTGTTAGAGAAGAGACATGGGGACGTATCGCTCCGGTTAGGGGATACAGGGAGGTTTGGTTTTTGGTTAGTAGATATAACTGTTTTTCTGGTTTTGATTATTCAAGGCCATCCTTTGTGAATCCATATCATTCACAAAGTACAGCCAGGGAAGGAAAAACCTAAATACCATTTGCTAATCACGTAACTAGTGCCGCTTAGAATATCAAATTCTGGAAGAAGGTGGTTTTAGATGCAAGTCCAAAGGAAATCATCGATGAATTAGGAAAGTGGTAATATAAGAACAATATATACAAACCACATATGGAAGATGGATAGATTGTTTTTCATTTATTCTCAAACGAACACTTAATGCAGCTTATGAGAAACGACCTGACATTACACCACCACAGCCTATGATACAAAGGTTTAGGCCAAATTGCAACCTAATACTATCACACCAAACCAGGTGACCTAATCAAAACAGGGTCCAATCTTTCACATGATCCTAACCAACTCCACACATAACAACACCAAACAGCTTAACAACAGTATAGATCCCACCTCACTCGTTCATCTTGCAGCACAAAACAAAAGGAACCAATAGGCCAAGTAAAAGGGTAGCACAGTAACACAAGTACCAACAGAAACTCTTAGAAACTAAGCTTAACACGATGCTAAACGGGATAGCTCATACATACTCAATTACAAACTGAAAGCAGTCAAACAAACAGAATTCCATTTCAAGTTTCAACAAAACAAGCAGCAGTCAACACCGAACAACTAATTACTTGAAAAACAAACAGAATTAAAGAATCCCCATCATAAACGTACGAAGAACCACAAATTGATAACAATCAACCAAAAATCAACCAAAAAAAAGCAGATGTATCAAAAACTAAACCCTAAAATCAACCTATAATTACCAAATCAAACACTACGTCCTTAAGCTTTACAAACATTCAACCAATTCTAGTCAGTCAAACACACAAATTTATCCACAAAAAGTTTCAAACACCAAAAGGGAACTAAAACTAAAACGAATTTAACAAACGAATTACTAATGGAACTCAAGATAACGAACTTTCGATCCGATCGCGAGAGAATAACAATAAGATATTCCGGCTTCCGTACAACGTCCGATCAACGGCTCCGATCTTCTGTACAAATACGTTGGTGAAAAATTACAACAAAATCTGAAAGCTTGATGATCTGATGGAAATGATGCTGTTCAAATGGCTTTTATAAGTTGGGGGATATCAAATTCTGGAGACTTCTAAAATCGGGCGGTGTCGTGTCGATGATTATTACGTTACTGCCATTGAAAGTGATTTATTGGATATTATATGAAAATATCTTCAACAGCTATCTCAAATATTTGTATTTGGTTAATAAATAAATTTTAAATAGTTTACGCCACACAATGTCGATCTGGATATGTATTACACGTAGATTTTGCCATTTTGGTTTTGTAACTTTGTATTGCCTTAAAAAAAACTTTTATATTAATTAAATTAAAAGATAAGTTGCTTGTCATACTTTATAACCAAGTTACGGTTAATATTTTTATTCTTTAAACGGTAACGTGTGTTTATTGGTGTTTCTATGTATTATACTTTACAAATTTGAATGTTATTATGATTGTTTTGTTGTAACTTATAAATTTTAGGTCATGTGTCTAATTAACCAAAAGTGTGTGTATTTTTCGTGTCTAAAACTTAGTTTTGTAGTAACTACTAAGTGATAATTAACCAAGGAACTAATTGTATTTCAAAAAGTAATCGAGAAGTTGAAATATTATGAGGGTATGTCTTTGTTCTCATTGAACTAGATAAATATGTTATAATCTAATGAACTAAGAAATTCTAACTATCCAATGAATTAAATGGGCTAATGCAAAATACACATTTACTTGCATCATAAACCTCCGAAGGGGTTCAACTATAAAGTCACTAAACATTGATAGAGTGTGACTCTAGAGTGAAGATGTGAACATATCATTAGCTTCATTGAGTGGTCATTCTCCATAATATGCTATCAGATAAAGACAACCAAATGTCCTGGGATAAGATCAATGTCACATTTTCAACATTATTTTTCTTACAAATTTGCTACGACACACATGTATGTGTTTAACTGCATAAGCACGTGCATTACATACAGACACACATACACATATAAGATGTAAATATAAATGTTTAATGAAAGTAAGCTCATTTAAGGATTAAGAGAGGGTTTGTTGCATGAGTTACAACCCTCGTAACACTTGTGCAAACATTAACCACTTTTTTCGTAGAAGTTGTTATGAAAGTTTGAAGTATTTTACTTTAAATTTACTTGGAGACAAAAGTGAGAAAGACGAGAAGTTCTTAAAACATACTATTGACATTTGCTAAAAGGTAACAACGTAACACTTTTTAGATATTAAATGTCGATTACTTGTAGAAGCAAATAACACTTTTTAGATATTAAGTGTCGATTACTTGTAGAAGGAAGCTTGTGGGTTCCTATGTTATCCCCATCAACAACTTCTAAAGTGTGATTCAAAAGTTGTTTACATGAATCAGCCGATGCAAGTTTTGATATCATTCGTTGTAAAAAATTCAACAATTTATATGCAAGCTCAAATGTAATTATTTGATTGTTGTCTATTTTCAAATTTAAATATAAAAAAGTAGCTAAATATACTTTTGGAAAATGAAACCAAAATACAATAACGAATTAAATTAATTACAAGAAATTCATAAAAATACTCAAAATAAATTATTTAAAATATTAACAACATATTTTTGTTTAATAATAATTACAGTAGTAAAACTCCATCCACATATAATAAAAAAATCAAAAGTATTAATTAAATATCCATAAAAAACACGAAATAAAAATATGTGATTGGCAAGAAACTGGCTAAGGTTTGTTATCACTTTATCGTCTTTTATCCACCATAGAAACTCAGCCACTGTTGATAGTTTGTAACGAAGAATCAATAATAACCTTTAAATCAATTTAAGATTATAAACAAAGTTACTAGAAGTTTAGAACCCTAAAATCTTATGCATTTATACAAAACTCAAAGCTGATCTAAGCTTTCTTCCAACCATATAGGCTGAATTTGCACACCGGCATCACGTAAAGCGTTCAACGATGATCGATAAAGCCTCGCATCTAAACTGGTCCCTTCGACTTTCATATCTTGCAAGAGCTTCACCAATTCATCAACACGACTCACTTTTGAGTACACACCCACCATGATCCCGCCCAAGGCCCTATCAATCATGCCACCATTGAGTCTATACTCGTTATAATAGTTAATACACGTTTCAAACTCGCGTGCCCTGCTATATGCACTTATTACACTCGTGTAACTAACTTTATCGGGGTTCACTTTCCTTCTCTTCATCTCTTTCCATATCTTCTCCACCTGCCTTAAGTTCAAGACCTTCCCGTGCATATCGAGGAGAGAGTTGTAAATCCATACATTTGGTTCGAGCCCTTTTTCTTTCATTTTAGCCACGAGCCTCATCGCGTCTCGAATCCTATTTGTCTTCCCGTACATTGCAATCATGCTCGAGTACGCCACCACGCATTTGTCAAACCCTTTAGATTCCATCTCCCAAAACACCTCTTCGGCTTTTTTGTAGAGGCCCGTTCTACTATACACGTTTAGGACCGAAGCATAGGTCACTTGGCCCGGTACACAGCCCTGAGAGGCCAAGTCTTCGTACACTTTCGCTGCAACACTCGGCCCCTTTTTTTTTGCGTAAGCGTTTACAATAGCACAAAAGATACAGTCCGAAACTCTAATGTTCATTTCTTTCATATAGGCAACAATGTCGAGTGTCTTCTCGAGTGAACTTAAGTCGATGTACATCAAAACGAGCTTTAAGAACACCGAAGGGTCCCGTAACATTTTTTTACCTTTGGCTTCTTTCAAAAGCTCTTCTGCTGATTCCACATCTTTTATACTCACAAATGAAGAGATTAGTGATGAGTAAAAAGACGGGTCCTCCGGGAAGCCCTTTTTCGTCATTTCCCTGAAAAACGCAAGCGCTTCATCGGGTCTTCCCGATTTCCCTAAAGATTCACAAAAGATCCTGTAAATTTGAGTGCAAAACGACGTCGTATCAACCTCACTCGACTGTAATTCTTTGAACAGTGAAACGACACTCTCGTTCTTACCCATTTTCAGATGAGCTTCCATCGTGTGGGCATAACATTCTGCATCTAATTCGACGCCTGAAGATTTCATAAGTTCAAACACAGTAACAGTGGTACTGTACATGTGAAGCTTGTTGTACGTTTTCATGGCGGAATTGAAGGTTACACCAGCAACTTCTTTCTCAAATTTCAAAACATGGAGCAAACTATTAGCAAGTTTGAATCTTCTACCTCTAATGCAACTACTGATCATTCTACCACAATATAAAGCATCTGGGTAGACATTAAACTTTCTAATATCGTCAGAAATCGACCAAACTAAATTCCAATTCTCCAAACGCATCGCGTACCTGATGAGATGATGCAGAGTTGATCTTTCAGGTACAAAATCTGGGTTCCTCCTAGCTTTCAGGTAACATTCAACCCCCATTTCTTCGGTTTCTGAATCTTTAAAGAAATTGCAGATCGTAACGTTAAGATACACAGATTCGGGTACAGAAGAATCTTGAAAATCTTGAAGATTAGTGGATTCATCTTCTAAAATTGGTGGTGGATAACTGCTGCTGGATGAATTCAGAATCAAGATTCTTGAAGAAGATGAAGAGGGGTGAGAGGGAACGAGACGAATCGATGTGGTTTTTGAAGAATTGAAGGTGAAATTTGTGTTTATTGAAGCTAAAGGGAAGTCTGAAGAAGAAGGTGAAGCAGCCATTGTTGTTGGAGGAGATAAGGGATGGATATTAGAAGAAAGAAGAAGAATAAAAGGAGTGGTATATATACCTTATCATCCTTGTTGGATTTTTCATTTTTCTTTTATGATTTATGTACACAAATAAAGTAGTTGAGTATTCATAAAAAGTTACAACTTATACCCTGAACTTCATGTCTTTTGCAAGAATAGTCCTTAAAGTAATCATTATTACATTTCTTTATTCAAACATTGTAATTTCAATCTTGATCTCTATGGGTTTATATCAACAGATATAGTTTTCAGCTAAAGTTAACATTTTAGACAGTAATTTAGGCAGGTGTTAGCAAATCCTGATACAACCAGAAACACGCCACAAAGACACACATGACACATAAATAATCGGATTTTTTTATTGTCACGTCCAAATTGCTTAATAACCACGTCATGTTTGGGTAAACATGTCAATCTTTTAACATTAAAGCACAAATAAAAATTTGCAGATCACGCTGTCAACTAGTTTAACACAACTATAACAATCTGCCAGCCCGTTTACAATTTGATTACAGACCCATCGACCCATTTGACTTGTCTAAATAGATGGGTTACACGGGTCATGTTCTGACTATACGACTTTAAGTGTATTCGGGTCGGAGTTGTATTTGTGTGACACCATTTATGCATTAAGATTCAAGTAGACAGTCACATTCGTATCTAATTTAGCCAAAATTGACAAAATACCATAGAGTTCATCCATCAATAAGGACATCACCATGCTTATGTTGCTATAAATTAGACTGTGACAATTAAACAACACACATTAGCTGCATCTACAGCTAACAATGACTCGATCATAGCAGAAAACATACCTCCTGCTGTTTTTAGTTAACACCAAAGCATAACACTTCATTTCAAACTCTTCATCACTCAATTCTGCTCATCTGTCCCAAAAAGCTTCATCCTTGACAATGGCGTTCGAATGTAGCCTTCGACGTCATACTTCTTGGGCGAAAGCTCGCGATACTTAGCAAACTGAACTTTCGCTTCTTCGTTCTTATCGATCAAACTGTAAATCATCCCTTTACAAAAATAAGGTCGAAAATCATTAGGATCTTCACTAAGAAGATCATCATAGCTCCTCAATGCCTCATCAATATTCTTCTGCAGAAACTGAAATTGAGCAATTATAAACCTCACATCTCTTGCTTCTTTCTCCTTCTTCTTGTCTTCTGCGATCGCCAACGCCTGTTCTAACCTCTTGATCACTGCTTCTCCTTCACCAATGCTGTCCATTATCAATGCGTTTTCAAATAAAGCTTCGAAAGATAGCGGATTTTGTTTAAGTATCTCTTCTAATGCCTCTCGAGCTTGTTCAATTTCGCCCATTTCATTCAATAATCTCGCCATTAGGAACCTCCAATCGAGGTTTTCGGGTTGGGCCGACACGAGTTTCTTCAAAAGTTTCAAGCTTTCTTCATCCTCCCCTGCTTCTAGCTTCTTCTCGAGCAACGTTTTCATGGCGTTAATCGCTTCGGAATTCGATTCTAGAAACTCCGGCAGCACGGTTTCTTCTCGTGATTCCGATTCCGTTGTTGTGACAGTTGGTGTAATCGGTTCGGCTATCGCGGGGTGGCGTTGGAGCTTTGAGATAACGGCAGCGGTGGTGACGGAGATTATGATGGTGCGGGCGGTGAGTTTGAGGGTTTGTATGATCGGATTAATGGGTTTGGTGGTGGTGGTGGTGGTGGTGGTGGTGGTGGAGGTGGAAGCTTTGATTTTGAGTGTGGGTTGTTTGAGGGGTTTTGATTGGGGATAAGGGGGGTTTGATTTGATAAGGTTGAAGCTTGGTGAGTTCGAGATTGTGGGTTTGTGGTGGTGGAACGATGGTTTTAGGGACATTGAGAGAGCTGACTCCATTGTTGCAGGTTTGAGGTGGAGTTTTTCTCTTTTAGTTTTTAGGGTTTTGACAGGGACGATGGGGGTTAGTTGTGAGAGGGGAGATGGAGGAGATAGGAAGAAAAAGGGGTGTTGAATAATATTACTAAAAAAATATATATATTTCGAGGAAACTTGTTAAATGCATGTTTTGTCATCCTTCAACTAGTGTTGTAACTTATATGGGTGGTCGGGACACAATCTGACTATCGGGTTCACAAATCGGTTTGACTGATAATTTCGGTAACATTACCGCCAATCATATGGCTTTTTAAATCGGTTTTCTGAGTTGGTTTTTGGTGCCTAAAGATTTTGTGCGAGACCATGGATGTTTTGTTCAGTTTTTAAGATTTGAATGCTTCAATCTATTTGAGTGGTTTTATTATGAATTTGGTTAAGAATTATATGGATGTCTCTTATTCATTGTTTGCATTTTAAGTACTTTGAATTAGCCCTTACTACTCTAATTATGCGTCATTTCTTGTAGTTTAAATATTTATAATTTGAGATATATACACGAAATAATCTCTTCCCATTCAATTAATATATATATATTTTTTAATTGTAGTAAAAAAGCTTACTACAATTACAAACAAAAATATTAGTTGAATGAAAAGAGATGTTTTGAAAAAGATGTTTCTTGAATCATAATTAAAGTTTGAACTACATTTTTATATAGTTATGAGTTCAACTTATATATTGTCAAATAATGTGCCAAAGAGAGATGAACAAGTATATAAAAGAAGGGAAATATAAGAGAAGTAAGAGAAAAGAAAACAAAAAAAATTAGTTCCATAAATTTAAACCTTAATTGATGGTTTTAGAATGCTTTAAGGATATATTAGTTATTTAACACCTGTTAACGAAATTTTGAGTTAATTACAAGGAATGTTTTTGTGGTAGGGTTTGATTTTTAGTTCTAATTCATAAGTAGAAGAAATTACAAATAATATTCAAATGTATGGTAACGAGTAACAAAATGATTCTCGTCTTAGACCGCAGTTAAAAATATGTTAAGTCTGTGTGAAATTTTAAAAGCACCTTTAACTATTTAAAATAAAACAATATTATTTCATTAAATATGGTATGTTGGTATGGGCTCACCTAAACTACCAACCCCACTTGATATTAATGTATATACTAATAAGAGTTAATTACACAAATGGTCCATGTGGTTCATAGAAAATAACAGGTTTGATACTAAAGGTTTTTTGTAACAGATTGGGGTATTGTGTTTTCAAATTATAACGAGTTAAGGTATTAACACTAATCGACGTTAACTTTTCTGTTAAACTTAAGGGTATTTCATCTTTTCACTTGAGAAGGATTACTAATGTAACTTAGGGGACTGTTTATGCCATTTATATATATATAAGGGAGTGTTAGTGTAATTTACTATATATACACACAACACATACTATATATATACACACACATGGTGTATATATATTCAATATTTCACCACCGCCGCCAGCCCCCACCGTCGGGTCCCATCGCCGGCCACCACCGCCAGCCCCCACCGTCGGCCACCACCGCCAGCCCCCACCGCCAGCCCACACCGTCGGGCCCCACCCCATCACATTATCCTCACCACCACTATCTTCTCTTTAAATCAAACAACAACACCGTCAATGCCATCTTCATCATCGCATCATCGGCACCATCTCGTTATCCATGGCACCATCCACCGCTGATTCATCTCCAATTAACCACCACTTCTGCCAAGAATTTCCAATTAGGTAATGTTTAATTTGGGTTTTAGGGTTTTAAACAAGTCACGGGAGGTTGGGGGAATCACCGGTGTGTTTGGATCTGGTTGTGGTAGTGTGGTCGGAAAAGGAAGGGTGCAATTAGTTAATGGTGGGCGGCGTGGTGGTTTAGTGGTGGTGGTGATGGTGATCTAAATGCGAGTGGGAGTGAGACGGAATTAGGTGGGTTGGGGGGGTTTTGAGGGTTAACAAGAGAAAGGGAAGAGGGATTTGGTGAGATGATGCTGATGGTGTGATGGTGGAGGTAGGGATGACGGTGATGGTGATGGTGATGTTGCGATGGCGGTGATGGTGATGTTGCGATGGTGGTGATGAAGCAGTGATGGTTTTGATGTGGTGATGGTGATAATGTGACAATGATGGTAATGTTGCGATGGTGGTGATGATTCGATGACGGTGGTTACTGTGGTTAGATAGTGGTGATTGTAGTCTTCGTGTGTGTTCGGTGGTGGCCGGTGAGTAGAAGGGTTGGGTGGTGGTGACTGTGGGTAGATAATGGTGGTAGTGGGTATATAGTGGTGATGGTGGTTGACGGGGAAAGGAGTTGAGTTTTTAAAAGTTATATGTAATTACACTAATGGTCCCTGGATAAAAGAAATATATAAACTTACAAAAATAGTCCCTCAATAGGTATTTTAGTCATTTCACTTAAATTTAACAAAAAAACTAACGTATGTTAGTCTTAGTACCTTAACTTGTTACAAAATTTAAAACATAATACCCCAACCTGTTACAAAAAAGTCTTAGTACCCAAACCTGTTATTTTGAATAAACCACAGGGACCATTTATGTAATTAACTCTATTAATAACTTTATTATCAACCTCTCTTTAACCTACTACCGTTAGTTCGTTACCACCACAACAACCATAAACCAGTCCACCGCCCATCCGCTGGTCCATCACCGTGCGGCCCCTACTCTTTTGAACCCACCTTATCGATTCACCACTTCATCTTCCTATTGAGAAACCCTAAAATATCATTCACTCTCCCTAATCTTTAAAACCTTGATACCACAAATGTTGACAAATGACAACCACCACCGACCACCGACCACTTGAATAATGTTTTATAAATATATTTATGTTTTACAAAAAATCAATAGGGAGAAAGATGATGAGTGCGATGATGACAGGTAGTTTTCCGGCGGAAGTGGGTGGCAATAGTGGTGGATGAAGGTGGTGTCAAGCAACATACCATGGGAGGGGATGGGGTAGGTGTTAGAGTTCATATATAATGTTTTATAAATATATTATTTTATATTTATGTTTTATTCGTTATTTTAAATATATCTATTCATTTTATAAAAATTAAAGGAAAAAGTTAATCATCATTAATGTCAGAGTTCATTTGTGTTACGTTCATACATACTTTTGGACATTTCTTCCCATTATCTTATACTTAGGGGTTGAAATTGAAATACGAACTTACTACATGGAGTCATGGACATTATAATTAACTCTATAATAGTTTTAACAAACATACATGTTATGGACCAAATGTGCTTTTTGATTTACTAAAAGTTGGAACAAAACATATAGTGTGTTGGTGTGTATGTGTGTTGGAATTGTGTTTTTAGTGTTTAATTGTTAAATCTTAAGTGATCATTCGTTTTTATGCATTTGATTGTTTCGAATAAGATAACTACGAGTTGAATTGATTATTGTAGGTAAAATGATCACGTTGGAAGCTTACATGATGAAGAAAGACGTTGGATGGGTCGAGAAATGAAGATTTAAAGTACAAGAGAAAGGGGTCTGATGTAGCCTACTTTAGCCAGCGTAAGCTACGCCAGCTAGTTCCATCAACAAACAGAATATGCCCCAACATAGGCTACGCCAGGGCCAGCGTAAGACACCTATAAAAACACGATTTTGTTAATTCTAAGCCACCACTTGCACCCCATTCAACCTAGGGAGACTTTTGATGAATTTTAAGAGTTCCTAGGCCATTGTTTTCACCATTCCACCTCTTTCAAATAACATATAATCATTCATTATGCAAATCAACAACGTTTTTTAAGATCATTCAAGAACGATAAGTGGCTAATCTTCTCGTGATCTATTTCGGGTAATAGGTTTTGTGTGATTAGGTTTTTGTGTTGTGTTTAACTTGTATTGGGATTGAACTTTAGACCTCATTAAGTTTTATTATAAGTTTATCTTGTGTTTTGTTTATTTAAACAATTATTTTGGTTAACATTTATTTGAATGTCATATAATCTTGCGCGAATTCTATGGTTGTAAAGTTTTGGTTACTAATCGAACTGGTATTGTGCACTAAGACCCATCAAGTCTTAGTTATCTATATCAGTTAATCATTGCACGCATAGAATTCTTGTTAAGGATTTTCCATCAAGTTAGACTAAACTACCATCGAAAACCAAACTTGTATCCTAGAGTAGATTACTTTTTCTTATAAATATCTTCTTAATCAATTTTTATTTTTTGCAATTTGTTTTCCTAGTTAACTTGTTAATTATTTCAAAATTTGATTTTCACAGCCAAGAAGCAATAGTTTAAGTAATTCAATGATTCAATCATTTTCTTATAAATCAAAGTATAACACACCAATATCTAATTTCACGAGAATCGACAACCCTACTCGCCCTAACTAGTTTAAGGTGAATAGGACACGCATATTAACATATTATTTGATTGATACTTCGACATCGATCATTTGTCATACCTGAAGACTTAATTCATAAAAATAAACACCATAATGACCTTTTAAGTAATTACTCTTAAAAATAATTTTACACTAACTACTAAAATCACGCATAGAACCATTAAATGAAATGGTGATAAATGTCTATACTTCTTACCTAACATTATGTTTCTGGGTTCATTTAAGGAGATAATAGAACGAAAGTGAAAAGAAAAAAAAAACAATTCCATTACATAGTCTTTTTTTAAAGGTAGAAAATTAAAAGAAAATAAGAAAGTTATGTTATCTAATTCACCTAAGAAGAAAAAAAAGAAAGTGAAAGAAAAACAAAGGGTAAAATCAACACTTTCAAATTAGGAACACAACGTAAGTGCTGTTATATAGTCATAGGTGCAATTTGTTTTTTCAGAAGTAAAATATCTACAGTTTGCGTACCACATATGCAGACATCTGTAAAAGAAGAGGTGGATCAAACCTCTGTAGTCTACAAGAAAAAGACTTTTTATTTTTAACTTCTGCACACAGCTAAAATAAACTGAAATATAAATAAACCAGTTTTTTAAACGTAAAAGAGTTTTTCAACACTGAAATTTAGAAAACAAGGGTATCAGGAAGTCGGTGGCAGAGCAACAATAGCAAAGGATATTGGGGAGACGAGTCTGCGGGAGGTGGTGGTCTAGGACGGAGGTGAGTGCCAATGGGTCTATTGGAGGTGAGGGCTGACAGGTCTGCTGGAGGTTAGAGGGGGAGGTGGTAGTAGACGGCCGGAGGTGGATGGCAGACGACGGGAGGTACGTGGAGGTGAAGTTGTGTTGATGGAGGAAGGGAGGTGGAAGTGGAGTTGTATAGGAAGGAAGATTTAAGAAGTAAGAATATAATAGAGTAAATTACCATTTGCATCCCTGATGTTTTTCTATTTTAACCGTTTGCATCCCTATCGTTTTAAAATTTCCATCTGCCCCCTAAAGTTTCCTTTTTATCTCCATTTGAGTCCAAAACACTAACGACGTTAGATTTTATTGTTAACTTTTGTAAAATGACAAAATTACCCCTATTTATTATTCAAATTCCACAAGAACTAAAAAGGTTCAAACCCCCAATTTGATCGAATCTCACCCCCAACAACGCCCCCATTTGCGCACAATCCGATGGTTCTGTTCATCCCCACAACAATCAAATCAAAACCCTTCAGCACCTTCCAATCGGGTGTAGGAAATCGTCGACGAACTGATGAACTTGACGTTGCTGGAGTCTGCAGATTTGACGGAGTTAATGAGGAAGAAAATGGGTATCAATCAGATGCCGATAATGGCGGTGATGATGCCGGGGTTGGGGCTGAGGACCAGAGTTAAGGGCGGTGGTGGTGGTGGTAAAGGGGCGGAGAAGAAGGCGACGGAGAAAACGGCGTTTGATTTGAAATTTGAAAGGTGGGTTTGATATGGGATTGAAGATTAAGATTATAAAGGAGGTGAGGACGTTTACTGATTTGGGGTTGAAGGAGGCTAAAGAGTTGGTGGAGAAAGCTCCTACTTTGTTGAAGAAAGGGGTGCCGAAGGAAGTAGCTGAAAAGATTATTGAGAAGATGAAGGCAATTGGGGCTAAAGTGGTCATGGAATGAGGTAATTTGATTTATTTAGTTGATATGTTGTCCTTTAATTTGGATGATAGTGAGTGTTTTGTACCTTTGAATTCTTGTGGTGATGGGGGGCTGCGGTGGTGGTGGTGATGGGGGGCTGCGGTGGTGGTGATGGGGGGCTACGGTGGTGGTGTTGGGGGCTGTGGTGGTGGTGTTGGGGGCTGCGGTGGTGGTGAGGGTGGTGGTGGTGGTGAAGGGAGTCATGGCGGTGGTGATGGGTGGCTCTAATAAAGATAAAAGAGAGTGTGTGGGGGGGGGGGGGGGGGGGAGGGACTGTGGTGGTAGTGATGAGGGATGTGGAGGTGGTGACGAGTGGCTGTCGTGGTGGTGATGAGGGTTGTGAAGATGGTGTTGAAGGCTGTGGATATGGTGATGAGGTCGTGGTGGTGGTGGTGGGTGTTTTGGTAATGAAGAAGAAGATGCTGATGAATGAGTCCCATAAGTTTTTTTATTTATTTAATTTTAGAGGTAGTTTAGTTTTTTCAACAATAATTTTAATAGAAAAACTAAAAGTATTAGTTATCTCGACTCAAAATGAAATAAAAATAAAACGACTGACATTCAAATGAAAATAACATAAAACGTCAGAGGACAGATGACAATTTTAAAACTATAGAATGCAAACGGTTAAAATTAAAAAGCATACCAATGCAAATGATAACTTACTTAATATAATATTTACACCAAAAGAAATTTGAACGGCGCTTTTTAATGAAATATCTTTCAAGACAACAAACACTTTGCAAACTTAAATGTTTGCGCGTAATGTGAGTCAAACACTACCATCGACTCATAGGGTCACAGCCCTAAAAAAGGATTTTGAGCCAAACTCACCCGACCCATCAACCAAAACGGGGTCAACCCGATTCACAGTGATACAAACACACAATGAAATTGCCGCTTGACTGCTTGAACCCTTGGTCACTAAACCCTAACCTACACACCAGAACCGCCATTAACACTCTCGAACCACCAATGAATGGAAGCTCACTCTCCTGATTCATCCGGACGATGATCATCTATCTTCGCACTCTTTTCATCATGGGAAGAAAAACAAGATACCCTAATCATCGCGTAAGCCTCTTATTATCATCATCATCAACAACAACAAATTCTCAGTCTTTATTCAATCCCAATAATATCATTCTCTGCAACTGCTCATCGCCTTCGTCCTCATACACTTTCTTGTTTTGTGTCACTGGTTTCCTCTGCTTATTTCGCCCTTTTTTTAGTAAGTCGAGTGGTGATGGAATCGGACACTTTATTGATCGGGAATCTGTTTGTGAAATTGTTGAGAATGAGCGTTGGGATGATTGTAGGATTAGTAGGTTGTTTAGTTCAGCTTTGGCTCCAATTTGGGTTTCGAAAGTGTTGTTACAGTTGAGAGATGATCCTGTGTTAGCTTTGAAGTTCTTTGAATTGGGTAAAAGTAGACGTAATTTTTGTCATACTAGTGAGGGGTATTGTATTCTTGCTCACATTTTGTTTTTTCATAGGCGTTATAGTGATGCTCATGGTGTTTTGAAAGATTTGGTTAGTTCGAGCCTTGGTTTGCCCGGTTGTGATGTGTTTGATGTAATGTGGTCAACTAGGAACACTTGTCGGTTTGGTTGGGGAGTGTTTGACGCGTTGTTTAATGTGTTAGTGGAGTTAGGGAGATTTGAAGAAGCAAACGCTTGTTTTTCTAAAATGAGAATGTGTAAAGTTCTTCCAAAAGCACGTTCTTGTAATTTGCTTTTGGGTAGATTGACTAAAATAGGTAAAGGGGAATTTTCAATGAAGTTCTTCAAGGAAATGATTCAGGCTGGTGTTAAGCCTTCTGTATTTACATATAATATTATGATTGATTACTTGTGTAAAGAAGGTGACATGGAAGGTGCACAAAGGCTTTATTCTGATATGAGAGTGTTAAACATTACACCGGATATTGTTACTTATAATTCACTTATTGATGGCTATGGTAAGCTTGGGCAGTTAACCGAGTCCTTATGTATATATAATGATATGAAGACCATCGGCTGCAATCCAGATGTGATCACTTACAATGCATTAATAAACTGTTTCTGTAAGTTTGGGAACATGCCAAAAGCATTTGAGTTTCTTCATTGCATGAAGAAAAATGGGTTGAAACCGAATGTTGTAACTTACAGCACTTTTATCGATGCTTTCTGCAAAGAAGGTATGATGCAAGAAGCAATCAAGTTTTTCATGGATATGAGACGTGTTGGTCTTTTTCCTAATGAATTCACGTATACTTCTTTGATTGATGCAAATTGTAAAGCGGGCTGCATCGGGGAGGCTGTGAAGTTGATTAAAGAAATGTCTGAAGCAGGTATTACAATAAATACAGTTACTTGTACAGCATTACTTGATGGTCTCAGTAAAGAAGGTAAAATGGAACAAGCCGGAGAATTTTTTCTAGAAATGGCTAGCACAGGCATATCACCAAATTTAAAAAGCTATACGACACTTCTTCATGGGTACATAAAATCCAAAAACATAAGTAAGGCTATGCATGTTTGGGAAGAGATGGAATCCAAAAACATCAAACCCGACTTGTTGCTATATGGTACTCTTGTTCTAAGGCTTTGTAATGACAAAAAGTTTGAAGATGTTAAGGTTGTACTTAAGGAAATGAAGAAAAGTGGTATTGATGCAAATGTTGTGATTTACACGACTATTATGGATGCATATTTTAAATCTGAACAACCAAAAGACGCTCTCAGTTTACTTCAAGAAATGAATGACATAGGTATGACCCCATCGGTTGTGACATACAGTGTGTTAATTGATGGTTTGTGCAAACTTGGACATGTTCAAGAGGGTCTAGACCATTTTCATAAAATGTCAGGTGTTGGACTAATACCTAATGTCATTGTTTATACAGCTCTTATTGACGGGCTTTGTAAACATGATCGATTAGAAACTGCCCTCAAACTCTTTAATGAAATGCTTGAAAAGGGCGTGATTCCTGATGTAACCACATACACTTGCCTGATTGATGGGAATTTAAAAAATGGGAATGTTAAAGAAGCCTTGGATTTGAGGGACAGAATGGCGAAAGCTGGTGTAAAGCTTGACCTTTATGCATATACTTCTCTGATTTGTGGACTGTGTAGATGTGATCGGATAGCGGAGGCAAGGGATTTTTTTGATGAAATGATCACAAATGGTGTTCACCCAGATGATATTATATATAGTTGTCTTGTAAAAAAGTATCATGAGCTTGGTAATGCAAAAGAAGCAGAGGAATTGCACAATGAAATGATTGGAGAACGGCGTTAATGATCAAAGATCATTGATCTGATACACAAAATTTGAGAAATTCTTTGTTGCTTGCAGCTTTTTGCTCATGGGTGTCATGACATTTGGATGAAGATCCAGATGTGTGCTTATGGGGATCCTGCTATTGACTTCAGTCATTGGTCAGGCTTACTTGATTAGTAACAGACATGAGTTGTATGAATTCTCCATCAAGCCTTCTCCAAGCATCAAGTAAAGGTATGGTTACCTTCTTTTGATTTTAATTTTTACACGAAAAGAGTAAGAAATGAAAAGGAAATCAAATAAATTGATGCAAATTATGTTTGTATGGTGAATGCGCATGTGTAATAACAAATTATGTTTATGAAATGATTTTAGGTAATAATTTTTGGGTAATGAGTATCCAAATTGTTGCATCTTTTGGGAATATATCAACCTGAAAACTTGAATTATGAAATGAATGCGCATGCATAGCCTTACTTAATGAGTATCCAAATTGTTGCAGGTAAAAAATGAAGCCTTTATCTCACCCAATCAGTACCCCATAGTCTCATTGTCTGTCAAGCGCAACCCAAATCTCATTTCGGGTATGCCATAATTTGTAATTAGTTGAACATATGATTTGCAATTCAAATTCTGAAAAAAAGTGGCAGCATTGCCTTTTCTTAAAAAGATTCTAAAGTTAAAAACTTAAAGTCACTTGTTTGCTTAATCTCATCATTACAAGTAAATAGATGATGCGTTTTGTGATGAGAAAAAAAATGGTGATTCTAGTTTTCCTTGAGATGAATGAATATGAGAGAAGCCTGAAACGTGGTCGGTTGGCGAGGAAGTGGAACATAAGAGAGGGAGGGTGTTTCTTTAAGCAGAGGTGTTGCGGAACCAAAAGATGCTCCCAGAGAATCAAAACACGACGTACTGACTGCAAATTGATACGTGCCACATCATTGACACGTAGGAGTGGTTCTAGAAACCAATGCACAACACATATTCTAGTCACACCCATCTTCCAGTCATGTTTGTTTTATTACAATTGTTCTTTTAATTGTTTCTCTTTGTATTTTCCAACTAAGAGCAGGGTAGTGGGAGTAGTTATTAATAGTGGATCAGTTGAGTCTTGCCTATTTAATTCATGTGCTGTATGTTTTCAAGGTTAATGAAATCAGAAATTGTTAGCAAATTATTCTTGTTTTTTTTTCTGTTTTTTTTGGATTAGCCATTTCGGATTGGCCATCTATCCAGGAATTGTCGTCACTTGATGGCTCGATATGTCGGAAAATATCATGATTTTTGTAACCTTTTTAATGCCGCCCAAATCGTTGCCAACTTCCACCATTGAATTGCATCACTCTCCATCGATCAAAAAGCCGAATTCAAAGCCGAGCTCGATGTCATTGTAGTCAACTTGAAACCCAATGCTGTTCCATGTTAACTCTACTACCGGAACTGACCCAATATCTGTTTACACAACCTTCAGCTTCTCCACCTTCTCCTACTCCGACCCACTGGTTCAGCCCACTCCCAACTTCCAGATAACTCCCCAACGACTCCTGTACCCTCTTACCCATATCAGAAACAGATCAGTATCACTTCCCCCTACTTTCAACACCATTGCTGCATACACCTCTTCTGCTAACGTTCCCAACCCACAAACAACCAACCACAAACGTTCCCAACCCACAAAGAACCAACCTCAACTGCTCTAATTGCAAGAAAACCATCTCGTTTGACCGCACCAAAGCATGTCCCATCATCAGCCTCATTGACGGCACCTTCCCCGCCTACAATCACTCCATAAATAGCCCCAACAAAGGATGTAGATAGGGAATGAGAGTGGCAACCCCCTTGGCGTGTGGTTATTAATTCTACAAACAGCACTTTAGTAGTCCTTAAGACAAATAAATTATATACAGGAAAACATGATTTTTAGAGCTTTTAGGGACGGTTTTGGATGATTTTTTGGGGCGGTTTTAGAGGATTTTTTAGGCGGCTTTGGGTCTTTTGGACATTTTTTGAAACAGTTTTAGAGGGCAGTTATAGGACGGTACTATAACCATATACAGGAGAAATTAGAGATATATATCATAAATGAAAAATTATTTACATATCTTCATGTAGAAAAAAAACTGATAATACATGTCAAGCTCCGCACGCTATCCATAAATAACAAAAAACTATATAATATTAATTTGTGTGTTCTGTGTGGAATGTGGATTATGTTTTCAGGAACTTCATTTTGGTTAGTTAAGTTGGTAAGTTTAATGTTCCGCTACAAATTATTCAAACAAAAAGCTTGTAGTTTAATGGTATTTGATTTTGTATTGTATATATTGTTTTCCTTCCTCATAAGATTGATGGTTCGAGTCTAATATTAAATATTAGACAATAATATAGATTTAGGAGTATACGTAGATGTGTGTTTACGTTTAGAAAAAAAAAAATTCAAATTGCTCTAATCCTATCCAAAGCAAAGACGTTAAGAACGTCAATGCGCGTCAAATGGATTATTAACTCAAAACTGATTCGAGTTACAACTTCATATTAGAATTGCTGATTGCATGGGATCAATATAACAAGTAGCTATGCTAAACCTACAACATTATGTTTAGTAAAGAAACTTCTAAGCAAAACTTATTTTACTCTTAAATACCACTATCTTTATACTTATAAGTATTTAAACACAAACTATATCTGTAACCACTAATTACAAATATCAGCACAAACATTAATGTCAATAGCCTACAAAACCACAAACAACAGTATTTAGGAAATGATATGGAATTTTGTGACGGTATTTAGGAATGCAACTGATTCAACTTCATATTACAATTGCTGATGCAACCATTATCTTCAATTTCAGAAGTTTCGAAGACTTGTGAAAGAGGTTTTGTGCCTAAACTACTTTTCGACTTTTCCATATCTTAAACTAATAATTTCCTTGCCTATCAAGGCACCCACCCAATCAATGGTCGTTACGACACACATCAAACTTGATCGTTCTATAATTTCTATTCACACGAGGGAGAATATACAAACATTACTTTAAAATCAAACGACAAACAAACGAATTTGCTTTGTACGCCCTTGTTCTTGACCCATAATTTGATATTCAAATTCATGTGATGTGATGCCAATTCAAGGCGCATTTAGTTGACCCATTAACATTATCGTTTTCCTCGAAGCATCTGCTGATCGATGACCCATTTACTTGACTTTCTCGTTGTTTTGTCATCATCTTCAACGCTTTCACTTTCTTTATAACCAAACTCTTCAATCAAAGATCATTGGACTATTATGTTTCACTGCGGCATTTCATCGAACATCTTGTGTGCACCTTTTCCCCTTTCTTGAATCACTCAAAGTCGTCGTCTTGATCGGTTTCTTGATCCATTTTTTGGTCGTTTTTTGCTCAAATTTGGTGGGATTTGATCGATTTTTGATCTTGATTACTTCAAGCTTGGTGGGATTTGATCGATTATCGTTCTTGAAATCTTGATTTACTGCGATGAAGGGGAGAAATGGGTCATCGGCGACTTATTTCCGGCTGAACACCGGCGCCAAGATTCCGGCGATCGGCCTCGGAACATGGCAGAGCGGCGGTGGGTTCTGTGTTGACGCCGTGAAGACGGCGATCGCCGTCGGTTACCGTCACATCGATTGTGCACATCTGTACGGTAACGAGGCTGAAGTTGGAGAAGCTTTAGCTCAGGCTTTCAAGGGTTCATTGAAAAGAGAGGATATTTTCTTGACATCAAAGTTGCATTGCACCATGAATTCTATCAACAAGATTGAGAATTCGGTGAGGGTTTCTCTTAAGAATCTTGGGGTTTCGTATTTGGATCTTTACTTGATGCATCGGCCTGAAAATTGGGCCTTTGGTGATGCCACTGACCCGCCTGCGAATTCAGGTAATGAGTACAGACAGATTTGGAGTAAGTTAAACACCACGTGGAAATCGATGGAACGGTTGGTTGAACTGGGCCTTGTTCGGGCTATCGGTTTGAGCAATTTCGATGTGCAACAGATCACAGAAGTGCTTAAGTTTGCAAAGATTGTACCTGCAGTTAATCAGGTTGTTAATAAGTTAAAACATACATACATAGATATATGCATACAGCATACATGTTTTTATAAGTTTGTTAAAACATAAGCTCATAAACTGATTGTTTTGAGATTATGCAGGTGGAGTTGCATCCTTTTTGGAGGCAAGATGAGCTTGTGAGATTTTGTCAATCAAAATCGATACATGTATCTGCTCATACACCATTAGGTGTACCAAATGGTAATCCTGCACCATCTGAAAACGGGTCAAATGAGCAGCAGAATGAGCCCGAAGCAACTCATATGTCGTTTAGAAGGTCGAGATCAGTACACGCGCCTATGCTAAAGCTCTCAGAAGTAGCAGATATAGCAGACAGACATAACAAGACTCCTGAACAGGTACTTCTGCAAGAGCCTGTTTCATTACAACTGATTATTCTATACCACTTGATCAATCACATACGCGATGCTAAAGTTTATGTTTGTATGCAGGTTATTTTGAGGTGGGGTCTTCAAAGAGGGACGAGTGTGCTACCATCGAGTGTCAATCCTGATAGGATAAAGAAGAACTTTGATATATTTAACTGGAGTTTGTCGGACGATGAATACCAGCGGTTAAATCAGTTAGAACCGCAAGTATGTCTATTTGGAAACTGGCCTTTGGATGGTGTTACTGAGAATGATGGTTCTGTTTTCGGAAAGGGTCCACTTCAAGCTGTTCATGAGTTGGATGATGATGTTGAATCCAATTTTTGATGCTTATGTTATAACAATGGTTATTATCACGCTGTGTTCTTGTGTATGATGAAATTTGCTGACTTGAAGTGGTTTTGTGAATCTGTTTTTGGGATTAAAGTGTTTGGTTTCAATAACTTTGTGATGTATAAAAGTGTAGTAGAATGGTGATGTTTGACTTATTTCGGGGGAACCCAATGTTTTCTCGAGCTAGTAGTGGCGGTCCCATGATTCTTTTTCTGCTTGGGTTGGTTATTTTGAAGCTAAACTTGACATCTGGATTTTTGGTTTTCGGTCAGGTCACATAAGTAATGATAACCATTCGTTGCAATTGGTTAATTTAAGAGATATAATAAGATTATTGAGGTAATCATGATCATAAAAAGATAATGCACCATTCAATAACTATTTAGGATGAATAATTGATATGCTTAATCGAATTTGATACACATTTTCTTTTCTTTCTTTTTTTGTTTTTCCGATTTACAAGGTATAAAATGATTTTTTCTAGGTTTAAAAATCTCGTATGTGATATGTTGATAAAAAATCATATGATAAAAGTTACATATAAAATGATCCCGTATACAAGGTCGCCCAATGCCCATATAAGCAAGGCTTCCTTTTGTGCGTGTTGTATTACTCTCTTAATTTCAACTGAATTTAAAACTAGTCTTAATTTCCAATACAAGATGTCAAACGTTTATATTGATTTTAACCCTACAGGTCTGGTTCACACAGAAACACCATTAGAAAGAAAACTCGTCACTACTGAAAAAACCACTTGAATCAGGTTTAAACCTAAATGCTAAAACAATCAATGTCATGTGATTGAAGGAAAAGGCAACTTTTTTAATTCTATATTATTGTTTTTATCATTTAATAGCCTGAACTGGCCCAGTGTACACAGACTGGTTTAAGGCCGGCATAGCCTTAAAAGGCCGATACAACAATTTTATAAACCCAGTGTGGCCCAAGCCCAAAATCACCCAAAAAAAACCCTAGAACCTCGTTCTCCAAAACCCAAAGGCCGAACTCCGAAGCATGCTCCAAACTCCAAAAGCAGTTCAAACTCCAAAATTAAATAAGCACGGGATTTGGTTTATACAAAATGAGCTCAAACGACTATTCTTTTGGTAAATACAAAACTCTTTGTTCTTTGATATTTTCGACGTTAATCAAATTATTTTGCATGTTTGTGTTGGCCTATTACTTTTCTAAAATGACTAAAATATACTTTTAAATTTTGTTATTATGTTCTTTTAAGACGCAACCATTTTAGAATTCATATCATTGCCTTCACAAACATCAATAGTGGGTGGTGAGTGATAGTAATGAAAAAGTGTCGTCACGTAGACGTTATGTAAACCGTTTTTCGATAGTGAATGTGCGTAGTGAATTAATAAGAATGATTAGATTTAATTAAAAAGAAAGTGATAAGGTGTAATATAATGATTGATGAAAAAAATTAAACAATAAAAAATATATATTCCCTTTCCACTTTGTCCGTGACCACCATCACATTTTTCCCACCACCACCTGCATATGCGTAGGGGATGGTGTTCCGAACATGATAGACTGATTTGACGCCTCCATACCACCCTTCGGATAGTATTTATACTTGTGTTAATACATACTATTATCGCAATTTAGAAGCCACTTTAGAAGAACCGTATTGTTGGGCATATAATATAATCCCTAATAATAATAAAAAAGTGTATTATATTTATTAGGTGGATAGGAGACGTGACATTTGAAAGTCGCATCGCATTGCATTGCATGTGACTCTTGTTGGAAAGTTTGACGTTGGTTGCTGCCAAACCAGATAGATCACGTTGACCCGCTACCTCTACAGATTAGATCATTATCTCTCACATTAAAAAAACAAGAATAAATATAATAAATTAAAAAAAAAGACTTTCTTTTGATCCCAACTCGTATCACAAGTCACAAGTTCACAACACAAGTTGCAATTTTTATACTCAATCAAAACAAAAACAAGATTTAGAATCTTGAATTTCAAATGTATTCACTTGCAATGTTTCTTGTACCACAAGTTTCCTATTTACACACCCACCAACCATAAACAAATCAACAAACTGTTACAGTGTTTGGTGACCAACATTATCCAGCCAAGATAGCAGATCTTGAGTCGAAGGTCGCGACTTCGGAGACTCGTTCAAACAAGCGCACGCAATCTCAAGAACCGCTAGCATCTCACTCGCGTGTTCTTTGTTAAATATAAACGGATCGATCACCTCGCTTTCCCTTTTTTTGGCCTTCATTTGCATCACCCATGATATCAATTCTCTACCTCCTTTCGGTTTGCACATATCCATCGGTCTCTTACCAGTTAAAAGCTCCAGAAGAACGACCCCAAAGCTGTAAACATCGCCTTTGTATGATGCAACTGAAGCTTGACCGTATTCAGGGGGAATGTAGCCCAATGTCCCAACAAGATCGGTCGTCACATGAGTGTCATACGGTAAGATAAGTCTTGCGAGACCAAAATCGGCTAAATGGGCTTCGAAATTCTCATCTAGAAGAATATTGCTTGTTTTTATATCGCGGTGTAGGATGTGTGGTTCACAAGATTGGTGCAAGTAAGCTAGACCTCGGATAGCTCCTTGAGCTATACGTAGACGGGTGGTCCAATCAAGTCTGGACCGCCCGTCTGGCTTCTCATGTAGCCAATAGTCTAGGCTCCCGTTTTCCATAAACGAGTATATAAGCAGTCTTTCTTGTTTATACTTACAATACCCTTGAAGAAGGACCAGGTTAGGATGCTGAGCTCTCGACAACGTTTCAACTTCCGCCTGAAACTCACGGTCCACCTGTCCACAATCACCCGAGAGCTTCTTGATCGCGACCTTTTGGTTATCGGGTAGGGTGGCTTTAAACACAAGACCAAACCCGCCACACCCGATGATGTTTGATTGATCAAAACTGTTGGTTGATTTCAAAACATCATCTATTGACAACGCCTCGTTGTTGTTGTGGAAAAGCACCAACTGTGACTCGAACTCATCGCTTTTCTTGTTGCTATCAGCATCATTGTAACCGTCTTCTACTTCAGGATCGATTTCTTGTCTCCCAGTTGCACGAACAACCACCATGAACATTAGCCCAAGAAGAAACAAAGTCCCGAAACATATCCCAATAGCCATACCAACAACTTTCCCAATCTTTTTCTTAGGTTTTCCTCTCGTTAAAACCGGGATAACTCTACCTTCACAAGTGTATATCGCGCGTCCACCACCACATAAACCTTCGTTTCCCTCATAGCTCGAGTTTGTAAACGTTGTAAACTGACCACCAGACGGGACTAACCCGCTCAGATTATTATAAGCAACACTAAACTTAGATAAAAAAGTAAGCTTTACTAACGATGGAGGTATTCTTCCTGTTAAACTGTTATAAGACAAATCCAATGTCTCTATGCTCCTCATACCTGATAAAGAACCGGGGACCGAACCTGATAGATTGTTATGTTTCAGATCCAAAACATGAAGCTTTCTCAAGTTTCCAAATTCAGGCCAGATTGGGCCTGTGAGGAGGTTGCTACTGAGGTCAATCGAGGGCGGGAAGCTCATGATCTGATTATACTGCAATGCCATTGCTCTATCACTCGTGTTTCGTTTCTTGAAGAAGGGGAAATCCGGAGACGGTTCTTCTAATGAGATTTCTCGTGAGATCAGGCTCGGTAACAAGGTCAGATTCTTCGGTATCTCTCCTGTCAATGAGTTGTTGGATAAATCTAAGTAAAACAGCGACTTGAAATCGCCCAAATATGCAGGAATCGTTCCTGTTAACTCGTTCCATGACAAATCCAACAACTGCAGCTCTGTTAAACCGTTTAGCCACGATGGAATCGTACCCTTAAGCCTGCAATTCGCGATCACGAGAGCTTTGAGTGACTTGAACTGCAGATTATCATCAGATGGAAGCTGCTCATTATGAAAGTTCATTGTGAGAACCAAAACAGTTAAATTGGGACAATGCTGCAGGACTTTCAAAGATGATGACAGGTTATTGAAGCTGCAGTTCGAAAGCGAAAGATACGAAAGAGACTCAAAGTTCCTGAAGCTTTCAGGTATCTGCCCTACAAGTTTATTTCTTGCAAGATTCAGAGCTTTCAACTTTCTGCAAGAAGCAAGATTTGCAGGTATAGCACCCGAAAAGTTATTAGTACCCAAATCAAGCGACGTGAGACTCACCATCATCGAACAGTTGACATCAATCGAACCATCCAACGAGTTGTTCCTCAAGTTCAGAGAAGATATTACACGCGAATTAACCAATGACCGCGGTATCACACCAGAAAGACCATTAGATTGAGCTGCAAAGTAGCTCAAATTGGGAAAGCTATCAAACACATCAGGTATGCCCCCAGTGAGCCTGTTGGATGAGACATCTAACCGAACCAAACGACTCGATGCACCACCGGTTGTGATGGTAGTGAACCTGTTGTCCTGAAGGGCTAATTCGCGCAATCGGGGCAATCGGAATAAAAACTCCGGTATCTCTCCGGTGAGATAGTTTGAAGCCAAACACAGGTGCTCAAGAACACTACAATTAGCAAACTCCGGTGGGATAACTCCGGTGAAGTAATTAACAGCAAATCTAAGGTCACGAACTCCGGTGGAGTTAACACATATACCAGATGGAAGATAACCTTCAAATGAATTATCAGATATGTCTAACAATTGAAGTGCAGGTAGATTAATACTAACAGGTAAAACACCATTGAAATGATTACCACTCAAATCTACAGCTTCAAGATGGGGAAGATGAAATACAGAAATCGGAAGTGGGCCTTTGAGAAAATTGTGCGAAAGATTAAGGGTTTTGAGATGAAGTAAATTGAGAATTGAATCAGAGAAATTACCAGTTAATCTTCTCTTTGGTAGTTCTAATCTAACAATCCTACCTGAATACGAATCACAAGTGATTCCCACCCAATTACAGCAATTAAACGAGGAAGAAGAAGAATTTGCAGACCACCATCCATCAATTGGTGATTCTAATCCATTAGCAAACCCACTTAAACCTCTTAAGTCATCGTAATTGCATGTCAGATTCTGCGAAACCACAAGAATCGGATCTTGCATAGATGACAAAACAACAATCACAAGCACCCAAATCTCCAATTGAACAACCATTTTATTATGTGTATATATAATCAGAAACTGACAAAATGAAACGAACAAGAACACTAGATTGAAGAAAAAGGTGTGAGATTTAGGGTTTAGGAAGAAAACCCATTTGAGAAGTGAAGATTTGGGTCATGAAATCATCTGAAATGGGTGCCGCAAGATTGAAGGAGTTGAGAAAAAGGGGTTGTGATGGTGGCCTCTTTTTGAAGTGTGTAAAAAGGATATAATACAAAACAAATATCGAGAGAGAAGTATTGAATTGACTTTCAGATATAATAAATTCAAGGTTTTGAATTTTGTTTGATTATTTATTTGGGTGGGTTTGAGAATTAGGAAACCGCTGGTGGGGTTGAATAATAAATGCCTCTTCAACCATTAGTAAAGCAGATTTTGTTTTTCTTTATTTATTTTATGGGCTCTTGAACATTAATATTTTTATTTTTACGTAAGTACGTGTTCTATAATAGATATAGTTGTCGGTAGTTGTGAGTGAAAAAAATAAATTTATAGGGGTTATAAATTTTTTTTCTAAAGTGCTTATGAGTGAAGGAAAAAAATAAATTTTATATTAAAAATTAATAAATAAAAATAAATCCAAACACTTGTCATCATACTAGGGCATCTAATAACTGGTTTTCTCGTCTCTCTCTTCTTTTAATTATGAATACTATAATAGAAACTCATTGATTAATAACTATCCATAATTAAATTTTCAAATATGTTAACTTTAAATTTTCAAATATGTGTAATACATGGTTTTATTCAATTCGTATAATACATAATATTTAAGACATAACTTTTTAGTGAATTCTTTTTTTTTCTTCCTACCATCATGTGCTAGTTACAAATGCTAATACTAGGTTAATAAACGAACAGAAAAAACATAGACAAGACTTCTACACGTTCATTCTTTTAAGTTTATATGAGCAAAGGAACGAACACGAATATTTAAAATAACAATATTGTTATTCATGTTCATTCGTTAATAAAATAAACGTGTTTGTATTCATTTATGTTCGTTAATTAATTTTTGAAATGAATGGTTTATGATCATAAACTAACACAAATAAATATAAATATAAACAAACACAAATTAAAAAAATAAATAAATGAATTATAACTAACAAACATAAACACCAAATTTATAATGGGAGATATACAAGGTTTGTTAATGGGCTTGAATGAGATACTAAAATGTAAATAAAAATTTGATAGTTCTCAGCACCATGGTTATTGTAAATAGTAATAAACAAAGTGTTTTAGAATTAGAAATCGATTTAACATCAAACTAAAACAATAATAAATCAATTTGAATGAACATTTAGTTGGTCAAACATACATAAATGAATTGATATAAATAAACATAATTGAGTGTAAAAGCACAAAAATAAAAGAAAGTTCATGCGATAATTATATGAATACGGTTGTGTATATGTGTTCCTGGCCATTTGATTAATTAATTAAATTAGATTTTGTGTTCATGTTCGTTCGTTTATTAAACGCACGAACATAAACGAAATTTCTATCAAAATGTTTATGAACGAATCGTTGAATGTTTGGTTTGTTTACAAAGCTAGCTAATACGTAAACAAATCATATTTTAAAAGTTAAGATGCTTGATATCACTTAAAATAAACAATATTTTTTATTTTAAATACGAAATTTTCATAATATAGATGCATAAAGCTAGAAGGTAACAGAAGGAGAACCATATATCCTGCTGGACTTTGACAAAATGAAAATGAAAAAGGAAATAATTAATACAGAAAATAATAACAAAAGTCAAAGATTTGGGTTGAAAAACAACACTAAATATAAATACATATCATGTGTACGAATTGAAAATACAGCTCACGATTTTACTTTCGTTTTCTTTTTTGGCTTTTATGAAAATAAACAATTTCCAAATCCTCATGCAACCACCACCGATTTAATTAATTTGATATTAAAAATATTCGGTATAGGTGAATTAATTAACTTGTTAAGTTGGTATATTTTCTTATTATCAGGTGAGAATATATTATATTGATAACACGACTCGCAAGAGGCTAGGATTAAAAAGCAATTATATTATATAAAATATGATAATGCAATCGGTCTATCCAAGTAATACAAACCTTACAATTTCTATTAGTGAACCACAAATAAAAATAGCTAATTATACAATTGAACATCATTAAGAGAAAACAAAATCGTTTTATAAAACAATATCACGGAGGAAAAAGTCGTAGCGGACATGACAGTGTGAAAAACAACCATATATGGTTTACCATACTTTTTTGTCCAAACTTCCTCATAATAATATGTTCTTTTGAGTTTAACTTTGATGATTATTCCTAAATCTCATGATTTTACTTGATATCTATTAAGCAATGTGTTATACATCGTAACCGCGAGAGAAGGGGTAGCTACGAAGGACCCATGCTTACGAAACACCATCTCAGGTGAGAGGGTTGTGGGTGGGACTTTGTAAGCCGGATGACGGTTGTGGGATGAGAAGCTTTCATGGTCTTCGACGCCAATTAGCCATTAAACGACTGTAAACATTAATTAAAAGAATTCTTAATAATTAATTTAAAATCTTATAAATACTAAACCCATTTTTCACACCACTCACTTTCTACTCTCATATAATCACTCTCTGAATTTTTCACACTTCATGTACTAAATTTAAAATGGATTCATCATCATCGTCAACATCATCGTCTTTATCATCATGGGTGCACTCATAGCCGCGCTCCAGATTACAAGTCATCGTGCCATAATACCACACCCACTAACAAGAAGAGCTCGATGTAGTCAAGATCTTGAGGTTGTTAACTATTTGCGGGTAATCTTTGTATAGATCGGCAAGAAATAAAAACAAGCAAACCGTGAGGCGACCTGCAACCAACAAACACATAACAACATTCACGCGGGCTTGGTAGGGCACTGGCACATCTAGAGGTCTAATTAGCAGATAGTTTTTTTTAACGTACTAGTTTTTTTTAACGTACTTTCACTTTGAAGCGTTGTTTTTTTTTAAAAGTAAGTGTTTAAAAATAATTATAATTTAAAATTGAATCGGTTAATTGTTTAAAACAGCTAATAACATCAATTAAAAAACTACTTTAAGTGAATGCCTCCCCTCTCGTTTGGGTAATATATCTATAGTGAGTGTGGGAGGGGAAAACTCTTTTGCTTATGTGACATTTATAATCATCATTTACTCGAGTATAACATATAGTTTTTATGTAAAATTAACCATGAGTCATGAATTTTGTTAATTTACAGATTTATTTATTGGTTCAGTTTGATCTATATTATGCTACTTTCAATTTTTAAATAGTAATGCCTATCATATTTAGCATTTTCACTATGAAAAAAAAAAGACTTGATTTATCTTTGAAATAAAATTGCATATAGTGCTTCCCTACGTGTCACCAACTAGTTATAACGGTTATTAAATTGAGAGGACGTGCATAGTATACTATTAAGATCGATAAAAATATTGTTAGACATGATCAAAACATGAATGATTATTGTTAAATTTTTTCTTTCATTTCTCCTACTTAATAAATATATACTTTAATTCGATACCTAATTAGTGAATGTCTTTTACTAATAAGTAATAATGAGATGTCTAGTCGTTTATCTATAAATTAAAATGAGACAACGTACTTGTCAATGAGAAAAAATAAAAACTCGATGCGTGAGACTCTCACATTGTATTTCTGTAAGATGTTATTTATACACTTGAACCCGTGACTTCTATTTGATTAGGAGCGGCTCAACATTTTCAAGCAAAGAAAGTTGGACTTTTTTACAAGCTGATTAATATTATCAATTTCGATTTGACATATTTTAAAACAATCTAAAATATAAATCTAACAAATTTGTCCATAGACCTTATGAATAACATCCAATACTAAGTTACTATTTAACTTATTTAATTTCAGTTTAAATATAAATTTGTTGTTAATATGAAGTGAACAATTAAACTTGATTCCATAATTTATATGTGTATCTACAATTATATAATCCAAATTGAGATCCTGCAAATCCACAATAACATGTTTTGTGTAGAGCCGATTCAATTATTTTGGGTGCCCAAATCGAGTTCTAAAACCAGGGCTTTTTTTTTGTAAAATATATATCTTTGCTTATGATCTTAATGCATAAAAACATGATGAAACACCTGTATTGTAAATAATTATTAAACGCACACAGTCACACGTATAAGAGTTGTGATGCTTTTTAAATACACTGATTATTTGTTATTCTTGTCAAAATTAAAAATTATACAAAGACCTCAAAAAACCTATTCAAATACAATATGTGAAACGTAAGGAAATCACAATGATAAATGGCAAAATCTTTATCCCAACACTTTCTTATATATTGATAACACAAAAATTTGCAAAATAATATTCAAAATCGAAAATGATGTACGATCTAGCATATAATCAAGCACATTGGGGCATCTACAATTTACGAGCCCTAAATGAGAGTTTAATTTTTCATATAATCTAGCCACCCTTGCCATCCAAAGTCCTCCCATACGTGTCAATGAGTAAATATGTAAATTTACTTGGAAGTCTCTATAAAAAGACACTTGTCTTATATTTGAATTCTTGGTTTTTTAGTGTATTTTGATTTGAATTTGAGGAAAAAAACCTATCTTAAAAGCAGCAGAAAAATGAGGATCCATTGTTATTCAACGTTTGAAGATGTTTGTGGTCATAACTAATTTCGATGTCTAAACCTCAGTTTTATAGTTATAGTTGAAATTTATGCATTTTGACATTTTGTAAATGTAGAAAGGAAATAGGTCCAACACTTCCAAATTTGTGCAACTCCGTCAAAGTAGATTAGGGGAAAAACCAAAATTTTCAAGACTTTTAATTTCTACCCTCACACGCATCAATTTCATACTACGTGGCTAGAATGATATGACATGTCATTACTTCATTAACAAATTTCTTTTTTTGAAGACCATCTATAGTAAAAGGTTTTCCATTCATAAGATCAGTGATATTGGAGCGAAAGGATGAGAGGTGCATGAATGCATTGCAAGCTTGTTAGTGTTGGATTCTGGAGGAGGAAGTTTGTGTGGACAAACTAGTACTTAGACGGGTAGGTAGGTTCCAATAAGATTGTCTGTTTTCTTCTGGTTACCTCTTTAGTAAACGACGAGACTCGAATGTTACGGTCAATTTTTGGGGTGCGAGAAGGCATTGTTGCAATACGAGAGAAGAAGATAAAGTTGGGGAAGGTTATAATTTGTGTTATTTTACTTTCTCATTAATTTTATGTTGTTCTTTTTATATAACTTTTTATTTTTTATTAATTATTATGATTTTATTTAAAAAAGTAATATATGTCAAAATTATCAAAAATTTTACTAAAAAAATCATAGAAAAAGACATAAATAACTTGTAACATCGATAATCATAAAAAGTATTGCAAAAAATGCATAAAAATGAGACTTTATATATATTCTAAGAGAGTTCATAATTCATAGCATACATGTTGTGAAGATTTTAGAAAAATATAAGACATAGTGTCTTAATTTTAATTTATTTAGTATCATATAATGTTTTTAAAACTTGTGAATTTTATTTTTCAAAAATGTTCTTTTATTATATATTATTTAAATATATTATTTTGAATTTTTCTGTCATACTTGTTTATACGTTATTAATAACTGATTCAGTTATTATAAAAATAAGGTCATGGTTCAAACAGAAAGAGTGTTTTATGTCAAGAATGTAAGAAAAAAATCTTAACCGTTTATCTTTTTAATCAATGGTTAATAACAAATTGCAAGTAAAAAATTATTGAAAAGCTATTTTAGTCATAAACACTTTTGGTGACTTTTATTCAAGTTCCTTCAAATTTTAAAATGCTCGTAACTCTTATATACGATGTTTTTCTATAAAAATTACATAATAAATACGAGCATATTCTATCTTTAAAATAAGTGTAGTATCGATATATAAAAGTTAAAAAAATACATCATTGTGTCTTTTCTATTTTTATTATGTTTTCCTGAACACCATTGTGTTTTTTTTAAATGATAAGTTTTGAAAAACACAACAGTGATTTAACACCGTTACATACTTTTAATATGTAGTGACAATGATACAATAACAACTAATCTATCTAATATGTCAAAAATAATGATAAACTAACACGAAATGATATAAAACATAAAACACAATGGATAAATGTGTCATTGTGTTTTACGGAACACGTTTGTCTTTTTTCTAAAATGATTAGTTTTTAAAATACGCTTGTAAAATAATATCATTTTGTATTTCTAATAAGTAAACATCATGATAACATAACAACAAATTTATATAATTAACTAAAAAACAATTACAAAAATAACATGAAATATCAAACATTTAAAATACAATTTTGAGAAATAAGACACATTGACATGAGATATTTAGCTAGACACAATTACTTGACGTATTTAACACAATAACCCAAATGCCATCCTATTTAAAAACAATAAAAAGACACATATCAAACCAAAATTCTTATTAAAAGTTTTAGATTAAATAATCTTTTATTATAACATTACTTTAACAATATAGTCATCATGAAAAATAAATTAAAATTAATGATAATATCTAAAATAAAGGGATCTATGAAATTAAATGGATGGCTAGATGTGTTTTTAAGAGTTTAAAAGAGTTTAGGAGTAAAGATTTAGTAGTGTTCCAATTTTATCGGATGCCTCCGAATGGATCACAACTTTGAGAGATCAAAACTTTGAGTTTTTTATGGATCATAAATAGATCAAAGTTAAAATGGGTTAGTTGGGATTCATGGTGTAATTTTTTTTGCACATCATTTGTAACTCCTGCTTTCACTAGCTACTTGCTAGTTCTCTTTTTAATAAAAATCTCGCCGTTCAAAAAAATATTTAGTAGTGATTATGATTTATGAGTGACACGTCATAAACGTTCTAATATAACTGTAGTCATTCGATGATTATAACCACACAACTATGATCAACATTTCTATTTGTCAACCAGTATTTGATTACATAAAATCTAACCCTACTTTATTCAACGAAAACTTATAAATGTCAATTTATACCATAAAAATGTCAACGTATATAAGATACCATTTTGTATATTATCATATGATAATTTAGGCTCTTTTTTTCTTTTAATTGACAAACTAGCACCTTCTGAATCCTTTTAAGAAATGAGAGCATATTTTTCAAACACTTTGATATTCACTATTAATGAATTTAATAAAATGTGTTTTGACTATTCTATTGTGATAGACATTTTTTTGAAAACATTTGGCACTTATTCACTGAAACAATACGTTTTAAAGTCAACAAGCACCTTTTGAATTGGTCATAATTCATTTAGGACTCTTAACTAATCCATAGAAATGAAAAAAATATATATCGTAAAAAATAACTAAAGAAATTGATAAATTTATTTAATATTATTATAACTAGAAGGGTTGACTGAAGTTACTCTTTGTTTAATAATTAATATAGAAACACGAACGCCTTTTATTTATTAATTTTATAAAAGCACCTTCACCTTTTGCCATGAAGATGATGATCTGCAAAGTCAGTTTGCGATGATGATGATGGGGATGATGTTGATGATGAATTAGGCATTGTGAAGGTTTGAAGAGTAATCAAGGAACATGAGAATAATCGGAGAAAATAATGAAAAGTAATTTTTTTAATTCAAAACTACGTCGTTTTAGCGGTTTCGCATCTAAGATTAAATGTCTAACAGCTAATATTCACTTTTATCTTGTATATATGTTTACTCCTTTTTTTAATAAACCAAAAGCCAACCAAAAAATATAAGAGGTGTCCACCTTTGCCAGGCCCATGAGATAAAGAAATGTAGAGAACGCATAGAGCGGGACTCGAACCCAGGTGAGATTTGTAGGTGAAAGGGTTGTAACAACTTGCTAATTTGTTAACTTAGTTTATTAATAAAAAATTAAAAATGAATACATATTATAACCCTAGGGACATGTTTTAACCTTCAAAGGTTGGTGCAATTCTTAGCTGGGTATTAACAGTTACAATAAGTTAAGTTCACGCGAAAACAAAAAAATAATTTCCTTGTTTTACAAACCACACACATTATACTTGTGAGAGATATTATCGTATGTTTTATATAGTCCGGACGATATAAGCATATTTCTAAGATGAAGTCAAGTAGTGTGGAGAATATTTAAATAGTTAAAAGCAGCTTTAGATTAAACAAGACACATGATGTGTGTAACTACCAAATACTAAGCATCTAATGAGTTAACCAACTATAAACTATTCATGTTTTTCAAGATATACTTGACTGTTTGGTTATAAACTATTCATGTCTTCAAGATATACTTGCCACCTCATTCGAGACTCGTGGGGTTATCATCAAGCATACGAGGCATCCAATTATCTACCAACGATTCTTTCAAACTCTTAGCTGCAAAGTCTTTCCCTTTTGCCTTCACAGACATATCAAAAACCAGTTGTCAAACATGTATGCTATCAAGAAAATTACATATATGTTAGGAAATTGATTATTTAGCAAGGGATAATCTTATCATATCTCAATCATACCTCTACTTTGAGAATGTTCAAGACTTTGCCATAACAAGTAGTGACATTGACATCAATTACTTGAAGTCCCAATGAATTGACCGTCTCGATGATTCTCTGGAAACACCCTCGTTGTTTGCCACAAACTAGTTTAAGCATGAAATCTTTAGCCCCAATTTGGTGTACTTCCACCTGAACCTTCATTTAAACCAAACAAACATAAAGATTTGACATCCAACTATAACTATAAACACAAATATTGATTCAAAACAAGAATCAACCTCGGTTTTTCTGTCTGTTGTTGAAACAAGCCCATGTCCCTTTGTAGGTGAGTGTTCATATGCTTTTTTTGGTTTGCAGACCTCTATTTCATCCAACTGAGGTTTGGAATCATCTTCTTCCAATCTTTGAAGCTCTTCTTGAAGCTCTTGAACATTAGCTTGCAACTCCTTTATGTAATCGATTGCGTCTCCAACTATGGAAGCTCTATCCATCTGATCAAGATTTCAGATTATGCAACTAAAATGTATAAAGATTCATGAAAATGCCATAACAAACCTTGGAAATCTTGGGGACTAAAGCACGTAGAGCAAAAAGACCATCTTTGATTCGATTTCTTCTGTTCCTCTCGGTCACAAGATTCTTTGATTGGAATTGATCTTTGCCAGTTTTCTGCCTAATTTTTGTGCATTCTTTTGGTTGCTCAGAAACAGCATAGCCCAACAAGCTCATTGGCTTATCAATCGATTGTGTTGGTGAAACATGAGTTGAACCACCTGTAACAAGTGATGAGTTTTCACTCCACAGGTTTGAACTATTCGGCGATCCTTCAGTTTTCAACTGCTCAATGTGTTGAGAAAAGATATTGAACTGTGCCATAAGAGTCTCTATCATCCCTTCATCTCTTGTGACCTAAAAGACTCAACGTTTAACGTTAGATTAGAGTCAAACCAATTTCAGATTGTTGTTTATACATTCGGGCACACGGGTATTACTTGTTTTGATATGTAGAGCTCAATCATACCACCATTAACAGGAATCAAAACCTGTGTTCCAATAGCATCCTGTTACACATGTGTTATTAGTGTTAAAACATTGGTTCCAGATGAATTCACCATTTTACATCTAAACACTGATTGCATGCTTACATGACTCCAAGATGGCTGAGCTGACATTGCAACTTCCCCATGTATCCTGATCCCATTTCAAATTCAGACATTAAAGCAACTTTGTTGAACAATTAAACAACAAATAGATACATAAACAATTACCCAGAATACAGAGGCAAATGAAAAGGAATCTTGGCTAATTTCACACAAGCATTTGTATTCATAGAGTGCTTAACGTAAGTATCTCTGCATATTGAAGAAACAAGGTGTTTCGTTGCATCAATTTCCTCTTTGACATTTCTACAAACACTTGGTCTACCATTGCAACAACAGCCAGCCCACTCAATGTACCTGCAAGAACATCAAAATCCCATAAGTTTAAACACAGTTAAAGCAGAAATTACACATTTGTTGGTGATAATACCTTGATGGATCATCACCAAACTGCCAAACAATGCAATAGTCCCATGCTATGGTCTCTACAAGAGGTCTTAGCCACTCTAATGCCTTCGATAATGCCATCGTGTTCAAGATTATCGGAGAGTGTAGTTTTCGGTTCAAATGAACTCCGGTGAAGTTAAATCGGAAATGGGTATGTGGGTATGAGTTAAATCGGCAACAAAATTTAACCGATTGAGGAATCTGATGCTCACTGTACATGTACGATTGGGGGTACGGACAACATTGACCGAAGACGACGAAGTTTGTTTGATGAAAAATATTCGTTACTTTTCGAAATATTCTTAAACGTGTAATGTTACTTTGATTTTAATTAGAGCTACAAGTTATCAATGTTTTTATAATTGAATTGGACGGTTAATCAGACATTTTATTGGTCTATTAGTCGGATTAGATATAAGAACTATATTTATTTTATAATTATTTTAATAAATATATGAAAAAGTTACTGAAAATTTAAAAAATATATATAAAGAACAGGTTCAATCGGTTCGAACCCCTGCTCAATCGTCTGGTTCCCAATTTGACTAGTTCAATCACCAGTTCAACGTCAAAACGGTTTTAAGCACATAACCGGACCGGATTGGAGTACGGTTCTTGGTTCAAAACTATGCAAGTAACATAGCATATCAATTGTTTTTATAGGGGATTTTAGTTCGAATCTTGCTCGTAACAAAAATGTTTTGTGTTGAGCTAGAGGTTTTTCTAGCAGTGGTTTTCTCGTAAGGGAATTGGGGGTGCGATTCCAATTAAAAAATAAATAAATGAATCGTAATAAAATAACAATTTTTTTCGGAAGAAGGTTGTACCATTAAAAAAAATATAGCTATGGAACTCCAACTACGAGGGGAGCAACCCTTTGAAATAAATAACTTTAAGAACTTTTTACCTTAATAAAAACCTTTAACTATAAATGAAACATAAATAATGATTTGAAATAAAAAGCATAATTTATTTTGTTGACAATAAAACAAAAACATAAGCATAAGTACTATGGTTTTTATAAATACAAAAGAATTCTTTTTATGTGAATCCGCTTTCAACACGACATATAATTATCATAAAACTTGTAGGATTGAGCTAGTTAACGTGAATAGGTTGGTGATTTGTTGAATTTGTAAATATGTATAGCTAAATATGTTTTGAATGGATTTGTTTTTAGTAACCGAATTGTTCTATTTTTCAAATAACCGATCTATCAACTCTATTTGACAAGCAACGAGTTGGCTAGAATTGTATCTGATATTTTCAAGCTCAAACCTTAGCTGACCTTGTCATGGTTCGAGATGGCTCATGGACAACACTACTATGGGTTGATTGTTTAACCTTTTTTCTTATTTTTTTTACAAGTATGTGTTTTGTTCATAACTTAATCTTGTAGTTTATTTTCTGTTAAAATTTTAGAAGACAGTGATTATGAAGTTCCATTGCTTTAACATAATTATTTTATATAAGGTTGTATATTTTCTTGTGTAACTTTATAACTTAGAGTATCATATGAGAAAAGGAAAATTCAAGTTAGCAGATCATATCGATCTCACATAAGAAAAACTCATGTAGTTGTCGGGTTTATATATTCATGAAGATCTGCAATTTCGTGTCATGTTCAGGTTTATATTCAAATTTCAAGCTCATCGATTTTTTAGGTTGATCAGTTTCGTGTTGTAGAACTGTTAGGCGCTAGTTGAACAGGGGGTATCAACTAACGATTAATCAAGATTAATGAAATGAAAATATTTATATTTAAAAATTTCAAACTTATATGATATCCACATCAATATGGATATAATACATAAAAATAATTCAAAAGTCAAGCAATCAAACTTAAATATTAAATCAAGGCTCGCGGGTCATTCACTCATGACAGTTAGGTTAGGGGTGCTCAACAGTGTGATTAATGATTTGTTCGATTTATTCATTTTTGAAATTTTGTTAGGCCCAACTGTTAACCGAATTAGAAATAGGCCAGACCGAACCGAATTCAACCGATTAAACCGAATTTTTTGGTTTATTCGGTTCAGCTATCCAGTTAAAGCTTATTATTCAGTTTATTCGAATAACCAAACCAAATGAATAAAATCTGCGTGATCGTTAACTGAACGGAAAACCAAGTTCATAGTTTGGTTCGGTTTTTTCAGTTATAGATACAATTTAGGTTACAATTATTTTCAGTTTTTGGTTTTTTTGAACGTTCCTAAGGCTAGGTTAAAATAGAAGTTAAAAGGGTTAGTGGGACTTAAAATCAATTGGCGTTTGGGCGGCCTAGGATCGATTTTGGGCTGCATATGACCGATTTGAGCCGCCTAGGATCGAATTTGGGTCGACTAGGAACGACTTTGACCGACTACCAATTTTTAGACCGATTAGGGGGGAAATCACATCGATCTAGGGGGATTAATGATTAATCCCCGCATAGATCCGATTTTTACAACACGAATACTGGCATGATTATAAAACACAATTGTACAGAAGCCAAGTCCTGTCCAACATGTTCTGTTAACTCTTTCGAAGATGATATCTTCTTCAAATTTATGACATTCTTCAACCTTTGTAGCTCATCACGTATACTATTAGTTTAAAGCATGTAAGCGGATGTGTGGGTATGAATCATGATGTTTAACTTTTGTGAATCAAACACCAATCCAAGAGTATATTTGATCAGAGATGAAAACTTACGATGTGTCTAAGGTACATCTTGTTAGTAGTTATTACTTATAAATCTTCATGTCTTTTAAATATAACATTTGTGTTTGACATATTAAATATTAAAATAGTTAAACCATTTTTTTTAATAAAAAGTTAGAACCAAAAACACGAGGACCGTTTCAAAAAGGTGATCATGAGAAAGCAACTGTTACCTGCAGAGTGCAAACAATCACATGAGATGCCACAAAATGTACCGATTGAAGTAGTAGGAATAAAATATATTTTGCAGGGTTATAATTTATAAAAGTAACTTTAGCACTTAAAAAATCTTTGTACTCTTTATAACTTATAGAAGTACCAATCAACCAAACAAATATCTTAGAATTGTGTTTAGAACTAATTAAGTAATTATGTGTTTGTTACTTTCTTACTTAACTGGCGGAACTAGAAGGATGCATGTCGGGGCTAGTGACACGTCACACTTCGTTCGGCAAAGTTTTTTTTAAATGTATTAAACTAGAAATTAAGCGTGGGTTATGCGACGGGTGAAATTAATGTGGTTAATTAAATAAAATAAATGTATATAGTTACAACAACTATGTTTTGAAGATCGAAACATAGATAGAAAACTGAGTCGGTATAACCTACAATTCTCAAAAGTACCCTATTTTCAATATAACCTTGTTTTTTTACAAATTTAATACGATGACACCAAGAAAACAAAACCTAAACACAACTTAGTCTTTTAAAATAGAAGTTAACGAACAAAAGCTGAGGGTTTAACTTAAAGTTTTATCGGTTAAAAGTATATGTAAATATAGTACGTGGCTCAAGTTGAAACATCAGAAAGTTAAGAGCTTAAGTTAAAGTTTTTCGGTTAAACTTGAAGTTTATAAAACTGAGGGGTGAAGTTAGAAAATGTTTATAAAGGGTAAGGATAACTTTGAAAGTTTATAAAGCTAAAGGGTGTATTGTGTAATTAAAAATGTGAGGGTGACATCAGCGACCGTGAAAATTGTGAGTTCTATAATGTTATCTTTTTCACCATCAAATTGTTGTATTGTAAATTTATAAATTATAATAGTTGAAGTGAGTATTAAAACTCATAAGTTGTTACAATATACTCATTATATTTTATAAGATATGTAATATCTAGACAATCAAAACTAAATTGTAACAGTAAATGGAGCACAAATAAAAGTTTTTGGCAGAAATCATCTTGTGTTTCTTGCTAGGGGCAATTTAGATATGAATATGATACTCCATTATTGATCTAGTAGCCCAAGACTTAGGGAGCCCAGTTGCACAGCCCGACAAGATGGGGAGGCCCAAGAGAACTTTGGTCAAGCCCATACGACTTTTTGATTGAACACGTTGCGGTGCATGGCCGCATGGGCCACGATTTCCACTTTTGTTTGCATGTTTACATTATAGGTTATTGGTTATTTGCATGTTTGCATGATTTCCTTAATTGTAGGTTCACTCTTTCAGTTTTCTAGTTTACGTAGTATTTATGTTGGTTGAAGAGAAAATTGATTCAAAAATTGTTTTCTTCTTCTCTCTAAACTTTCTTGGAGATTCACCCACTCTACGGGTGTACCAATTTGGTGCTTCCATTCTCGTGCTCTCCCTCCGACCATGCCGCCACGCAAAGACTAATCCACAGATGAGGCTACGCCCACGCTATCGGAACAACTCTCGCAACTCATAGCAGCCACCACCGCAGCCTCTAATCAACAATCCGCCCAACTCACGACTCTTATTAAAGCCACTGAAACCATGAATACCAAACTTGACTCACAATCCCAAACCACAGCCAACCTTGTGAACCATATCACTCAACTTTTCTGGCCACAAATGCTCTCCACCTTAGTTCCTTCTTATCGTTGATAACGACGACATCGACGACATGGCCAATGACATACCACCGGCAACCGTCATCACCCCCGATCAACCACAATTCTTGTCACTATCAGATGCTGCTTTCTTCGGATTATCCTCGGCCCAAACCCTCCGTATTACCGGTCACATCACCATTAAACCGGTCACAATTTTAATCGATTGTGGTAGCACCCACAACATCATTCAACCGTGGGTCGCATCACACCTCAAATTGGCCACAGAACAGATCACCCTATTTTCCGTTATGGTGAGCAATGGATAACACATTCATTGCACTGGGTATTGTCCAGAAGTCTCATTACAACTTCAAAAAACAAACTTTACCATACCCTTCTTCCTTCTTCCAGTTGAGGGCACTGATCTCATCTTGGGAGTAGCATGGTTAAGTACTTTGGGACGACCCACAACAGATTTTTCAATGCCGGAGTTATCCTTCACCAAAGACGGAACCACATGTACCTTGTCAGGAGAACCGATAGCTCAACAGGTGTCTCCAAGCTCCTTGTCAACCCTTATCCGTCATAATTCGGTTGCCTCTCTCCACACGTTGACCTATCAGCCCCCACCACCACCCACCACAGTAACCGAAAAACCACACCATGATGACCCTCATATCCTAAACCTTATCCAAACCTTCACCACACTGTTTGATGAACCACATACCCTTCCTCCCAACTCACCTCACGACCACCATATCCTGATGCAGCCCAACAACCAGCCCAGTCCATTGTTGATAATCAATCCACTATAGGAGCCCATCAAGTCAGGCCCAAACGTGTTGCAAAGGTTCCAACTAGATTACTTGACTAAGTCATCCACTACCTCATGGTTTGAAGCAGAAGGCCACGATCACATGATTCCATTTTTATGTTCCATGATTTCCATGTTTAGTTAATTTTAGTTTTCTTTAATTCCTTCAATTTGTTTTCTTAAATTAAGTATTTAAGTTGGATGATGAAATAAAAGGGTTATACAGAAAATTGTTCCAAAAATTCTAAGTGTTCTTCTCTCTTGTTCTTGGAGATTAACCCACTCTACGGGTTACACATCAATTGGTGCTTTCATTCCCATTCTCAACCTCAATCATGCCACCACGTAAAGACCAATCCACCACCGACGACCCCCCACTCCCCACCACCGAGCAATTGTTAAACCAGTTGATCGTTGTTACCACCGAAGCCACCAAAGAAAACAAAACCATGCTCACAGAACTCCTTAACAAACTTGACACCCTTTCCAACCACATCACTTCGGAAAGCTCCAGCGACAAAACCCCACCTCGTCACCACTCCTCACCACCGCAGCGACAAACAAACCGTCACCAAAAACCCCGTCAGCCAAAAATTACTCTTCCATTTTTGGATGGTTCCAATGTTTTAAATTGGATCTTCCAAGCTGAAATTTTTTTTTCGTATTACCAAACACCGGTGGCAGAACGTGTTGAACTCGCGGTTTTTTATTTCATCGGTGATGCTCTTTCATGGTACAAGCATCTCGCCAATAACGATTTGCTCGGTACGTGGCAGGCGTTCAAACGCGAACTTGAACTACAGTTTGGACGGTCGACCTACGAGAACCACGAGGCTACACTATTCAAACTTCGTCAAACCTCCACGGTTGCAGCCTATCAAACTGAATTCGAGCGAGTTAGCAATCGGGTTATCGGCCTATCACAACAAGCACTCCGAAATTGTTTTATTTCAGGCCTTCGTGCGAATATTCAAAACGAACTTGCCATCTTGAAACCAAACACTTTACACCAAGCCTATGCTTTAGCTCGTTTAGTGGAGGAAAAATTGCAACAAACTCCCAAGCCCAAGTCCACTAACTACTCCAAGCCCACTGCCACTTCCTGGACATCTTCTTCCCTTTCAAATTCATCATCACCCAACCACACCTTTAGCCCTACCTTATCATCCCCACTCTTGCCAACACCACCCAAACCAATTCAAAACCTTCCATTCACCAAACTCTTCGCTGAAGCTCTGTAACAACGCTGGAAAGACAGGCTTTGTTTCAAGTGCCCAGAGAAATACTTCCCTGGCCACAAGTGCTCACCGCCACAGTTCTTGTTGATTGTCGATAACGACGACGGCGACGACATATTGCCGGACGACACCACCCTAAATCTAGACGTTCCTCACCCTCCACAATTCCTCTCGTTGTCTCAGGCATCCTTCTTTGGGATGTCTTCTACCCAAACCCTTCGAGTTATGGGTCACATCAAAGGCAAACCCGTCACCATTCTTGTTGATTGTGGAAGTACCCATAATATCATCCAACCCCATATTGCTTCAACTCTGAACTTGCCCACTAAACCACTTCAACAATTCTCTGTGATGGTTGGTAATGGACAACACATCTCGTGCAAGGATTTTTGCGCCGCTGTTAAACTTCAATTACAGAAAGCTCTTTTTGAAATTCCGTTTTTTGTATTTCCCGTCGAAGGAGCTGATGTCATATTGGGCGCTGCTTGGTTAGGCACACTTGGTCGTCTAATAGCCGATTTTTCTATTCCCGAACTCTCTTTTACCAAAGATGGTCAGACTTGCACCTTGAAAGGGGAACCTTTAAGCACAGTTGTATCACCCAGCTCCTTATCCACCCTCATGAAGCACGACTCCATCTCATCACTTCACACCATCTCCTTTTCTAATCCTCCACAACACATACCCAATGAGACCAACCTCCTACCCATTCAGACTCTCAAATAACTTAACTTTTACACCAATTCAAATGCCTATTTGACCCACCAAAAACCCTCCCCCCAAACCGTCCCCATGACCACCACATTCCCCTCTTTCCCGAATCACCACCGGCCAATGTTAAACCGTATCGCTACCCACAGTTCCAAAAACAAATCATGACAAGATTAATATCAGAGATGCTTCAGGATTGTGTCATTAGGCCGAGTCAAAGCCCTTTCACATGCCGGTTCTTTTGGTGAAAAGAAAGATGGAACATGGCGATTTTGTGTCGACTACAGAGCACTTAATGCAATCACGGTCAAAGATCGATTTCCAATTCCAACAACTGGAGAATTATTGGATGAACTACACGGTGCGACCATTTTTTCAAAAATCGACTTACGCTCCGGGTACCATCAAATTAGGGTGGCTAAAAAAGATATTCACAAAACCGCGTTTAGTACCACCGACGGTCACTACGAATTCGTGGTTATGCCATTTGGCCTTACCAATGCTCCATCAACTTTCCAATCTGCCATGAATGATCTATTCAGGTCGATACTCAGACACTTTGTTCTTGTTTTTTTTGACGACATATTGATATATAGTGAAACACGAGAGCAGCACTATTCTCATTTGAGGTTTGTGTTTGAGACCTTGTTGCATTACAATTTCCATGCAAAACCCTCCAAATATGTTTTTGCAGTCCAAGAGATCTCCTTTTTAGGCCATCGAATTTCAGCCAATGGAGTCACCCCCGAACCGGACAAGATCGTGTCTATTCAACAATGGCCAGAACCTATTTCATTCGTAACACTCCATGCATTTTTAGGCCTTACCGGTTACTATCGTCGGTTCGTTCCACATTATGCCAAAATTGCAGCACCTTTAACTGATATTCTTAAGCAAAAGTCATTCACTTGGAGCACCGAAGCAAGACAGGCTTTTCTTACACTCAAATCTCATATGGAAAAATTGGTTACTTTGGCTCTTCCGGATTTCACAAAGGTTTTTGAAGTAACTACAGATGCTTCAGGGGTAGCTATCGGTGCGGTTTTATCACAAGAGAATCGGCCAATTTCGTTTTTCAGTAAGAAACTTTGCTCTACAATGCAGGGGCAGTCCACTTATACTAAAGAGTTATACGCCATCATCGAGGCTGTTAAGAAGTGGCGTCAATATCTCTTGGGCCGTAGATTTAGGATCTTCACGGACCCTCATAGCCTAAAACACTTGTTATCTCAAACAATTCAAACTCCTGAACAACAAAAGTGGGCGACTAAATTGTTAGGCTATGATTTTGAGGTAATCTATAAACCGAGAAGAGATAATGTCGTTGCCGATGCTTTAAGTCGGGTAGACATCCCAGCTGTTTTTGCTATGTCTTACCCCACAGCCCCTTGGTTGGAAGAGATTCGTGATTATTGGGCTCGAACAGAAACAGGACAACAGTTGGTGCACCAAATAATGACCGACTCATTGTCGTTTCCTCACCATAAATTCAAGGAAGGTCTGGTCTATGTGAATGGCAAGCTCCTAGTACCACCAATTCAAAATTTGAGGAGCAAGTTACTTGCTGAATTTATTCGTCCTACCTTGGAGGTCATGCTGGAATACATGGTACAACAAAAAGAATCTCCAATGCATTCTCATGGTTTGGATTAAAAAAGGACGTGACCAGCTTTGTAAAAAATTGTGATGTATGTCAAGCAATCAAGCCACATAATCACAAACCATATGGTCTTCTTCAACCATTACCCACTCCCGAAGCGCCATGGCTTGACATCTCGATGGACTTCATCACGAATCTTCTGACTTCTCGAGGTAAAACAAGTATTTGGGTAATAGTAGACCGCCTTTCCAAGTTTGCACATTTCTTGTCTTTGGCTATCCATATACGGCTGCTTCTTTAGCTAGCCTTTTCCTTCGTGAGATTTACCGTTTGCATGGCTTTCCTAAAACTATTACTTCGGATCTGATCCAATTTTTGTTAGTCGATTTTGGAAGGAACTGTTCAAGCAATTGGGAACTAAATTGTTACAATCAAGTGCATATCATCCGCAAACGGACGGATAAACGGAGGTTGTTAATCGGTGTTTGGAAAACTATCTTAGAGCCTTTGTTTTTGATGCACCGGCTACCTGGGAGCGTTACTTGTATCTTGCTGAGTTTTCATACAACACTAACTTCCATTCATCCATAAACATGACTCCATTTAAAGCCGTTTATGGTCGGGATTGTTAGAAGATTGGCCCAGAAAAACAAAGATAATACTCGGTATTTTGTGGGAACTACCACGACTTCTTTTTATAAATATGAAAAACAAAAGACCACACCTTAAACTCTATACAATGACCCTCTTTTATACTACTCCTAACCTTAATTAGTGTGAAATCACAGCTCAAACACAGCTGGATGACAGCCCATTCACAGCCAAAATATTCAATACTTTCCTAATATTTACCTTGACTAACATATTCTACATGTTAACTAATTCCACCCTCATCTTTCTTGGTTCACCCGTATACACCCTTGGACATCAAGATTAATTTCTAACATTCTCACCCTTAATCTTGATGTTGTACCACCTTGGTCTTGAATTCCAGTCGCTGGAACCATGTTTCTTCAAAATTTGATCAATCATTGATCTTCATATCTACTTCATTTAGCTTCTGTGCTGTCTCACACAGCTTATGTTCTGTTTTCTTCCTTGCTTGCAGCCTTGCAAACCTGCTATCACAGCAGCCCAACAATCTCACTTCCTAGCAAATCACTTGCCAATTGTTTCTTTTGACTGCAAACAGCAACAAGCTCTTCTTGCCTTTTGCTTTTCTGAGTTCTTCTCCTCACAACCTGTGTCACACAGATTGTCCCATATATGAATAATCCCTCACAGATTAAATCTTCTCCGTGGTGACCTGAATCGCTCAGGTTTTCTTCATTTCTGATTGCAGCTCCACACAACCTTACGTTCTGCCTCACACAGAACCCAATCTGTCTAGCACAGATTTTCTGCAATCTGAATCACTCAGATTTTTCCTTCTGCAGTTGGATCACACAACTGTTCTTCCCCTAGGATCTTCTCAATTGACTTGTTTGAACCTATCATAGGTTCGGGCTACGATTAATCTCTCACAGATTCAATCGGGTGGCCTCGTTCTTCTTCACAGCTCGATCATCTTTCTCCTCATCTTCACATGCTCAATCTTCTTCCAGTAATCCTTCCCCTCGCTCTGATACCAATTGTTAGAATATTGGCCCAGAAAAACAAAGATAATACTCGGTATTTTGTGGGAACTACCACGACTTCTTTTTATAAATATGAAAAACAAAAGACCACACCTTAAACTCTATACAATGACCCTCTTTTATACTACTCCTAACCTTAATTAGTATGAAATCACAGCTCAAACACAGCTGGATGACAGCCCATTCACAGCCAAAATATTCAATACTTTCCTAATATTTACCTTGACTAACATATTCTACATGTTAACTAATTCCACCCTCATCTTTCTTGGTTCACCCGTATACACCCTTGGACATCAAGATTAATTTCTAACAGGGATGCCACGTCTATTCATGATTATTCTTCGGGTGAAAGCAAAAATGCTTCTGTTGATTCATCATTAACTGAGCATCAGAAGATTCTTCAAACACTAAAAGACTCCATTGAAAGATCAAAGACTCGTATGGTGAAGCAAGCAAACAAGCATCGTCTAGAAAAACAATTTGAGGTAGGTGAACTCGTTTATCTTCGGTTGCAAGATTATCGTCAAAAGTTAGTCGCGCAAAGGAAAAAAACAAGCTCTCACGTCGATTCTTTGGGCCTTATGAAGTTCTTGAAAAGATAGGCGAGGTCGCCTACAGGTTAGCTTTGCCGGCGAGATTGAAAATTCACCCGGTTTTCCATGTTTCACTTTTAAAGAAATGCTTTGGTGCTACAAAGGTTTCGGATGCTAATCTTAAAGGTTTTGGAGATCAATCTCAGTTGGAATACTTGCCAGAATTATTTATTGACTCAAGGTTTAGAGAAGATGGGAAACAAGAAGTATTAGTAAAATGGGAAACTCAGCCAATTAAAGATGCTACATGGGAAGATTTTTTTGATTTACAGCAAAGGTTTCCATCCTTTACCAACATTAAGGACAATGTTAAATTTTAGGAGGGAGGTATTGATGCAGCCCAACAACCAGCCCAGTCCATTGTTGATAATCAATCCATTACAGGAGCCCATCAAGTCAGGCCCAAACGTGTTGCAAAACCCGCAAAGGTTCCAACTAGATTACTTGACTAAGTCATCCACTACCTCATGGTTTGAAGCAGAAGGACACGATCACATGATTCCATTTTTATGTTCCATGATTTCCATGTTTAATTAATTTTAGTTTTCTTTAATTCCTTCAATTTATTTTCTTGAATTAAGTATTTAAGTTGGATGATGAAATAAAAGGATTATGTAGAAAATTGTTCCAAAAATTCTAAGTGTTCTTCTCTTTTGTTTTTGGAGATTAACCCACTCTACGGGTTACCCATCATATCCCCTTGATGAACGAGAACTTACCGGTAAATGTAAAACCTTATCGTTACCCACAATTCCAAAAACAAATCATGACCACCTTGATCATTGAGATGTTAAACAATGGAGTCATTCGACCGAGCCAAAGTCCTTTCTCTTCTCCGGTTCTTTTGGTCAAAAAAAAAAAGACGGATCATGGAGATTTTGTGTTGATTATCGGGCTCTAAACGCGGTGACCACACGAGACAGGTTTCCCATACCCACCATTGATGAATTGTTAGATGAACTACATTGTGCAAAGATCTTCTCAAAAATCGAACTCCGTTCTGGGAACCACCAAATCCGAGTAGCAAAAGACGATATTCACAAGACAGCGTTTTGGACGATGGATGGCCACTACGAGTTCCTTGTAATGCCATTTGGCCTTACCAACGCCCCATCCACCTTTCAATTGGCCATGAACGACTTATTTCGGTCGGTTCTTCGACGGTTTGTTTTGGTCTTCTTTGATGATATTTTGATATATAGTGCTTCAAAGGAACTTCATTATTCTCACCTACGATACGTGTTCGAGACACTGATCCAAAAAAGTTTTCATGCCAAGCCATCCAAATGTGTTTTGGGTCGACGTTTTCACGTCTTACCGATCACCCAGCCTCAAACATCTATTGACGCAAACTATTCAGACACCGGAACAACAAAAATGGGTCACAAAGTTGATGGGTTATGATTTTGAAGTACATTTTAAACCGGGAAAAGAAAATTTGGTGGCCGATGCATTGAGCCGGGTAGAACAGCCTACCGTACTTGCAATTTCACATCCAACCGCGGTTTGGCTAGATGACATACGTGCTTATTTTCGTGATAACTCACTGGGCAAACAGCTGGTTACTCAGGTTCAATCAAATCCGGATTCATTTCCCCACCATGCTTATCGCGACGGGTTATAAGTCTTTGTTCACGATAAAATTTTGGTTCCACCGGTTACTAATTTGCGAAACCAGCTGCTTTCCGAGTTTCACTCTTCTTATATGGGGGCACGCCGGCATCCATGCCACATTTAAACGCATATCAAGTTCATTTTCTTGGTTGGATTTATCGTCTTCATGGATTTCCAAATTCAATCGTGTCGGACCGCGATCCATTATTCATTAGTCGATTTTGGAGAGAATCATTCAAGCAAATGGGGACTAAGCTGTTACACTCCAGCGCCTACCATCCGCAAACATACGGTCAGACGGAAGTCGTTAATCGATGTTTGGAATTGTATTTGCGGGCATATGTATTCACCGAACCTTCAACGTGGGAGCGGTATTTGTGTTTAGCCGAGTATTCTTATAATACAAGCTATCATTCTTCCATCAAGATGACACCTTTGAAAGCCGTATATTGACGTGAAGCAACCAACATCCATGATTATCAACCGGGTGCTAATAAGACGGCATCCATCGATGCAACCCTACTGGAACATGAACGTTTAATTTCCTTGCTGAAGGATGCAATGGCGGAAGCTCGTGACCAAATGGTTAAGCAGGCCAACAAGAAAAGAATGGATAGGGAATTTCAGGTTGGTGACTTGGTTTATTTGCGCTTGCATAGTTACAGGCAGCACTCAGTGGAGCATCGCAAAAATCAGAAGTTATCACGACGTTTCTTTGGGTCGTATAAGATTGTGGAACGAATAGGGAAAGTGGCGTACAGGTTACAACTTTCGGTGGGATCTCGGATTCATCCAGTCTTTCACGTATCACTTTTGAAGAAAAGCTTCGACTCAGTCGCCGCAACCCATTCAGATTTACAGGGCCTTAGTAGTAATACAATGGTCGATTACCTTCCAGAACCAGCCCATAAGACTTTGTGATTGAAGACGTTGCGGTGCATGGGCCACGATTTCCAATTTTGTTTGCATGTTTACATTATAGGTTATTGGTTATTTGCATGTTTGCATGATTTCCTTAATTGTAGGTTTAACTCTTTTAGTTTTCTAGTTTATGTAGTATTTATGTTGGTTGAAGTATGGAATAAAAAAATATCAGAAAATTGTCCCAAAAAATTGTTCTCTTCTTCTCTCTAAATTTTCTTGGAGATTCACCACTCTACGGGTGTACCAGAATATAACTGAAGTATTCAATTTCACAATTCGTTTAATTTTGAGGTAGTTTGAACTATTTGAATTAAAGCTGGTATAACAGATTACAGATAACATAATAAGACACGAACACAATAAGTGTTTAAACAAACTCGACACGATAAATAATCGTGTCAATTTTTTCAAACTCATACACAAACTTGTTTAAAAATATGTTACACGATAAGACACGTTAAAACAAAATAAAAATTACATATTTAGTGAAACAAAAGTTTACAAAAGTCCATAAAAATCATAAATAATTCTTAATATGATAATTTTAAGCATATTTAAAACAAAAGTAAAAAAAAAAAAATTCTTAATTAACAAATAACATAGTTTAAACAAAAACCTTGACAAACGGAGTTCAAATAAACGTTAGGAAAAGACCAAATATTGGTTAAAATCACAATCCAATTAAATTAAACAATTTGGAAATGCTACTCAAGTTGGCCATCCTAGTCGGGCCTTATTCATGACCCTACGATAAAGCCCACCATGATAAAGGAGCCACAGTTAACGATATAAATTAAGTGCTACGTAACCTACTTGATAGAAGATTTATCTTTTGAAGTAAAGCTCTTGAGTTTAAACCTAAGTATGGTTTAAATGGATTTGAAGTTATTTAGGTGTAGAAATAGTGTGGAGTTGTTACTAAAAAAAGTTAATAGTATAAATATTAAATATTTGGGTAATCATCCATGCTAACACGAGCGGTCAATTTCATATAATATTTATACATAAAAACAAAACAAAAGAATAGAAATCCTTGCACTGTCGGGGGCATGAATGGAACTTTAGCCGCTCAAGGGGACAGATCACCTAAATGAACTGATCCTATGCTAGGGTCATCTTATTTACTCTCCGCTTTCCTCTACTGATCATAATCTTCTCATAGTTGCAACATCATTGCTTCCTTCAGTATATAAGCTCGTCGGAACCATAACATTCTTCTTAGATCGTCACCTTGTCTCATCGACACGACTTTAAGCAGAACCATCCCTGTCACAATAACGTTTCTTCTTCAATCGCCACCAAGGGCGGATCCACATCATAAACACTAAAGTCACATTCAAAAGAAATCTCTATAATGTAGCACATGACACTTGTTTTTATGTATCACTTGCTGTTCACGAGCCGAGCCAAACTGAACGGACCTTTGCTTGTGTTTGGCTCTTTTTCAACCCGAACCGAGCCGGTCGGCTTGTTTACAACCGAGCGGAAAATCGAAGGAGCAATTTTCAAGAGTTAATTTTCGATCGAGGGCGAATAATTTGTACAACTCAACTATCTAGTGTGTCATCCGATTTATATTGCAATAAGAGACGGTGAAAATGTTAGATCTTAGCTTTTAATTACTTAAAAAGCATGCATATTTCATAACATAACATTTTTATGAATGATAATACATTGTGACTAGCGATGAGGATAAGGTTGTAGCCGATGTGACGGTAAGCATATTGCAAAGAACGATATATGAGAGCTGGGATGATCGGCTAATAGTAAGAGCGGGGTTAAAATTTTCTCATAACGACTTAGGATTTCAATTTAATGCTTAGTTTAATTTTCTTTATTAGATTGATTGATCTAATATGTATAAATATAATTATATATTTATATATAGTAGGACACATTTATTAGAGTGTTATGTATAAACTATATATATAAAAAACAAAAAATAATTTGAGCAAAACCGAGCGGACCTTTGCTCGTGCTTGGCTAGTTTACAAACTGATCCAAGCCGACCGACTCATTTACAACCTAGAAGAAGTTTGAACGAGCATTTTTCGAACAAATTCTAAACAAACATCAAGCGAATAGCGTGCGCTTTGAACAGCCCTAAATCCCTAATCAAATCAAGTGATGTTGAATAGGTAATAGGAATTGGCTGAAATTACTTTAGACTACCAATTTGTGCTCTAGATCACCTAATTGATTTCATACGATTATTTATATGTTTCTGTTTAATAATCAGAATTTTTACTAGCTAAAGAAGTATAAATAAATAAATAAAAGCCAAACCATTTCTATTACACACATAAGCTTCAACAAACTTCACACAACTTCACACGCGTAAGTATAAACTTGAACTTCACACCCAGTAACTTATATAATGACACAAGTCATCTATGAAGCTTTATGACAAACATCCCCATCACACACCCATCCTTCATTCGGTGTCCCGTTATCTTTCGCGAGAGCACATTCAGGATGAAGATCAAAGTTACACTCCTCACAGCTATAAGCCCAGATTGTCCCCTCTTTATCACACCCATCACACATAAACCCTTTTGAACGAGTCAGAACGAGCTCATGCTCTTGGTGCAAATCATGCTTCAATTTATCTGGCCACCCTTTTGCCATGTCAGCAAACTTTGCTTCGATCTCAGCCATACGTTCATCTGTGAATGGGAATGCATCAGCACCATGAAGCATGATGAGCCCTCTAGTCTCTGTGGTGATCGTCTTCCCTGTAGGGCCCAAAGCCACCAGCATTGGTATGCCACTGACTTTGAAGGTACGGCTCAGTGACTGCTTTCTTTTGTCGTTATAGGGAAGTGCTAGCCATGGCATGGTGGCGTAGTATTCATCGTATGAAGCTTGGTCTCTGTCACTTGAGATGAATATTATTTCAAATGCATCATGTTTGGATTTGATTTCCTTGTATGTTTCAACAAGTTTTGGAGTGAAAGCACGGCATGGTGGACACCAGTGTGCAGAGAAGTATAGGAGGATGTGCTTACCGACCAAATCAGATACGGGAACCTATGAAAATGATTTGGCATTAGTTACAATGAATTGGAATTTAGAGGTGCCAAGACAAGTAGGAGTGTAGGACGGGTCAAAACAATTCATTTTTTCAGGATGGGTTGACACTCCACCCTTCGTGGCCGGTTTCACAAGATTAATGTGCAAATTATGATTACAAAAACAATATCATTAATATAATAATTAAGGATATTTTTGGTTGGTTAAAACTGATTTGCATATTGCATTTTCATTAAATCAAATTAAGGACTTTTGAGTGTTTGGATGAAAGAAAGTGTTTTACCCTTAAGAAGTTCCAATAAGCTTGATTAACAAAAACTGATTAAAAAGCAAAATATCAAACACCCCATAAAAAGTATATGTAGGATGAGTTTCAACATCTTCTTTTAGCTATTTTTATTTTGCGCCCATTTAACCCATTCCTCTTCAAGTTAAATCTTCTGATTTAACCCGTTTAAAATAAAATAAAATAAAAACAACCCAAATTTTCCCATTAATAAGTAAATGGGTTGAAATAGAAAAACACAATACATAGTTTTCATGAGGGATTTTATAACATTAAGTAAGCATATTCAAGTATATGATAACGCACCTTAACTCCATCTTTCCCAACTACAAAATCAAGATCTCCTGAAACCAAGATTGATTCCAAAGTTTGTGCTTCCAGTCTAGCTTTTTCTATCTGCTCAAGCTCAGCGAATTTATCAGGTGTGAAAGGGTACGCATTAACACCGTGTTCTTCAATGGCATCAGCAACATTGGGATGGAGAGTTTTCCCATCTGGACCAATAATAACTACAGTAGGGAGTGTAGAGAGCTCAAAATACCGAACTAGTTTCTCACATTTCTTGTCTTTGAATGGAAGTGAAAACCAAGGGACACTATCAAGCTCTTTCTTGAAAGATTCTTCATCATTATCAAGGGGAATCATCACTACTTCAAAGTTACTATCTTTTGTTTTTAATTCGTTGTATACCTTGACAAGGGTACTAGTGAAATCAGATGATCTCTTGAATGTAGACAGTATAAAGTATAGACCAACTGTCTTCCCTTCAAGTTCAGTTACAGTCACCTTACATAGAAGCAAAGAAGCGTGTCACAGTCACATAATAAAAGGGCGAAAAGCATGAAACTGAAAAAGAAACTTCACAGTTTTTCCCGAATTTAGCAACCTTACTTCAAATTAGGAGCAAAACATACCAACTTATCAATTTATTTGTTATTACTGATAATAGCTATCTTCCTCATCTCAACTGATTTTACTTGTAAACTAATGATGTGGAACTGGTTGATGCCATGCCAGCAGCCACATCATGGCACATTTAAAAAATGCTTCTGCGAGTAAAAAGTTTATTTGCAATTTTGAAAATTTGATCCTTTTTTAGAAGTTTCTATCTAAATATAATAATTATCGCGAGGAATGCCACGTAACATATGCAGATACATTACAATGGCAAACAACATGTCATACCACACAATTTTCAGAAATAGCAAAGACGTACTACGGGTTGAATATGCCATTCCTTGCTACAATCAATAAGAAATTTACCTCGGTAGCTAAAATCAATATAGGAATAACGTGCCTAATTTAAGTTGGATGCTGAATTAAAAAAACAATGTAAAGCCTGTTTCTGTTCCATGAAGTTTGGCTAATAATATATTATGGAACAATTTAAAATGTAGAAGCGGAAGGTAAATTAGACTCATGGACTCACCTTATCGCCATTAGCTTTAATGACAAAATCACGAGATGGAGACTCAAGTATGGATCTCAAAGATTGATTCTTCCTGGCTTCTTCTTCCTGATCTTTAATTTCTTTGATGCGTTCTGGGGTAAACGGGTACCCATCAGATCCATATTCTCCAATAATCTCAACCCCACGATCACTCAAAAGTTTTCCATTTTCGTCAAGGAACACAAGATTAGGTATTCCATTGACCTTAAAACAGTTATCTAAAGCTTTTCGGGATTGGGAATCAGAGAATGGAACAGCAAGCCAAGGCATTTTGGAGAAATAACCAGTAAACGATTCTTCATCTTCATCAGCTGATACAAATACAATCTCCAAATCACCTTTTACAGCAAGTTCATTATATATATCCACTAGATTTGGTGTAAATCTTTGACATGGTGGACACCAGGATGCAGAAAAATATAAGCCCAATTTTTTTCCATTCAAGGTGCCAATTGCAACCTGTTAATCACAAAATCTGTCAATAAAATTTCCTTTGACAAATATATAGTTCTTCACTTCCCAAAACAAACAAGAAAAAAGAAATTGATAACCTAACAGGCACCTGTTATCTACAAATTTTAAAAAAAATTAAAGTGCGGGGGGGAAGCCATCAAATAAAATCCCAATTTTGGTCTAAATAATATCCTAAGAAGCAAGCATTGAATATTAAAAACATAACACAACAAAGAAAATACCAAATCAGTAACATAATTTCCTACTAAACTCATCACTCTGCAAAGTTCAAATACATATGGATCAGACACCAAAATCAAAACCAGGTCACTTATTTAAAGTAGTAATCCACATGGGTTTACCAAATTCATCTCAATTCATAAGTAACCAGTGAGAATCGATCGTGCTTATGTAGTTATATTAAACAGAAACCAACGAATTGAAAGAAACAAATCCGCTTCTTAGTTCTTACTACTCCAAACTAATTAAACATTCCTCCGTTCGCAATTGAACCATCAAACAAACAACAATCGCAATTGAATCATCACACAAACAATAATCGACAAATAACTTTCGAATCACTAACAATTACGATCTATAAAAGGTAAACATAGACTATAATACAAGAAGGAATCACATTGAAGTGAATACCTGATCACCGTTGTTGCGAACGAGATAATCTCTATCAGCAGAAGAAAGGAGCGATTGGACATCATGGACATCAACTTGAAGATCATCCGCCATTGTGATTTGTGAGAGCACCGAAGAAATCGATTTACCGAATGTGTTAACGTCTGGGGGTTTAATAAGCACAGAATCTTAGGAGCTTTCTAGAAATTCTTGAACACCAAGAAATGAACGCGAGCGCGTGCGTTGTTACTGTTTTTTTTCTTGTCTTATTTTATTATTATATCGTTCATAAAGTTTGCATTTTATTATTATAATCGTTCAAAAAGTGTATAACTGATCATGGATGTTTATTTTTATTTTGTAACATCAATTCCTATATGATGTTTTAGATAAACGCATCACAATCTATGTTTTATCAAATTTAAATCCAAAAAATCGTTTAATAAAAATCGGTGTAGTCGGCCGATTAGTCGGGGATTAATTGGTAGACGGCTATCTATCTTGTCGATTTCATGTAATCAGTACCCAAAATCGGTAGCCAGCGCTAATTGAAGCTAATTGGAGATGCTCGGTTGAATCGGTCAAAGTCGGTTAACTGTGTTTTTTGCTCCCCGATCAAATTCGGACCTAGGCGATATTAACCGGCCAAAAATCGGTGGTTTTTGCGAGATTTCAATGACTTTTCGGTCAGATTCTGGCGACATGCAAAAATTCCAGTGAAAATTTCATGCCAAAATATTTGTATATATATAAATTTGAACATTTTTTTATAAAAAAGTACATGTAAAAAATGTTTGTTTTTATATATAAAACTAAAATTTATGTATAAAAACTTCAATCTGGTTAATCCCGATATATCGCTAGTTGATACATCACCGTCCGACTAGCGTCTAACGATTTTCACAACACTATTGTGACGTCATAATTGTTTATTACTTCTGTAATTTATTGTCATACATTTTAGTGCAGCTTTACTATAAAACGTAAGATGTGAAATCTATATAATATTGAAGAAAAACTTGTATTTTTTCACTAAATCCAATTTTTTAACTGTATCTATTTATGTTAGGTTATGTGTTATACTCTTATAAAAAAATGGGCTTGAAACACCGTAAAAAAAAAGAGCAGGCCTTGAGACGTGAGTATGGTGATGATGTTACCCCTTGTTGATTATTCAAGAACCTCATTAAACCTATCAAAACTTGTCATGTTGTGTTGATTAAGCTTCATTTACGTTTGGGGTGTGAAGTGTATATGATTGTGCTACTGTTCTTTTATTTTCTTTTTTCATTTATATCTACATGTTAAATATGAAATATTTAGTTAAAAAATTATTTACCATCCTTAAAGCGGATTCAATATTTTGGATTATTATTATAAAATAGTTCCCGCATCAAAATGAGCTCTCTACAAAGTTTTTGAAATTGTAAAGGATTCAGAAATAAAATTTAAATAGCTTATTTAACTTGACGAAAATAATGAAATTCCAACCATAGCTTCATATGTGTTGATAAGTAACTTAGGTACTAAGTAATTAAGGTGCTTGCCGTTCAAAAAGAGTAATTAAGGTACTTTGTTAAAAGTTCGTGATTGCGTAGTGTTAGTGGTCGATAAGTAACATAATGCCATGATGGTTGGTAAAGTGGGAAAGCTTAAAACATGAACGGGATAGTAATTGATTATAAAATAATTAGACAAGCTTAGCTCGTTATATATATAGCTTGTTATACATATAGCTCGTTATATATCATTGATTGTCCGATGAATATGTAACCATGAAGTCGATAGGGTTGGTTGGCGAAACGTTGACATGTGTTTGGAGATAAGTAACCACAAGGCTAAATAAGCTTAGATGGTAAGATATTGATAATTGTCTTATGATAATTACCACGCGGCCAAAATTAGTTGGTGAACTATTTGTATATTGTACAAATTTTAATATCATCGAAAATTTGACTGTTGATTTTTGTAATTACTATACATAGGTAAATGAAATAATAACCAAATGAATTATGGTCATGGAAGGACCATTGTGATGATTTCAAATGTAAAATATTGGATCACATGTGAAAGGACCATTGTGATGGAGACAGTGGTAAAGAGGGGTCGATGAAGGACCATTGTTGTGAGCCCCAACTAGATGAAATAGTATGTACTGACTAAGACATGAATAATTCATAACTGGTCAATCAACATAGTAATCACTAGGGCAGCAAACGAACCGAACGAACACGAACAAGGCCTTGTTCGTGTTCGTTCGTTAAGAAATATACTTGTTCATGAACTGTTTACGAACACTTACCGAACGAGATTCTTTGTTCGTGTTCGTTCATTAAGAAAATGAACATGTTCATGAACTGTTTACGAACACTTATCGAACGCAAATGAACAAAATCATAAGCAAACGAACACAAACAACTGTTCATGAACATGAAAAACACAAAAAACTTATGAACACAAACGAATACAAATGATTATAGATTTATTTTAGAATAAAAATTATATTTATATTACAAACATTACACAAAATCAATAAAAAATAAACAAGTGCTTAACATAAATATAAAAAAATACTTGATATAATAGTCATAAAAATAACTGACACAAAAATTAAGAATATAAACGAACACATTAACGAACACATTGTCGAACGTTCACGAACGGACATTAACGAACAGAAACGAACACATTATCGAACGTTCACGAACATAAATGAACGAACACGGCTCGTGTTCATGTTCGTTCGTTTAACTAAACGAACAGAATTTTCTTGTTCGTGTTCGTTCATTTACTAAATGAACGAACATAAACGAACTTCCCGCCGAACGGTTCACGAACTGTTCGCTGAACGTTCAGTTCGTTTGCAGTAATCATAATATGCCATTAGTCTCGTGAAATATATATAAATTAAATAAAATGCAAAATTATACCTAGTTCCAAATTTTGATAAAAGTTACGGGCCATGATATGATTATGACCCTTTGAAATAGCTAAATATATATTAAGAGTATGCTTGAAAAATAAAGGTTTAATGAAGTAATGGACTGATTAATTGATGAAAATTACAAGTTTTGAGTATCATATTAAAGTTTGAAAATACATTTTTTTAGGATTGATTTAATAGAAACGTTATTCGTTTTCCACCTGGGGAAGTATTCTGTACCCATCGATCGAGCTACTTTGCATATTTATTATTTATTATTTATTTTCTGACGATGCACCCTGTTTTACAAAAATAAATCAATAAAGTCGTGAGTTTCCACTCACAATTACATGGATCCAAGGTGTGAAAGGTGACATATGACGAAGCTATTGGTTTAGGTTCCAATTAAAATATTTCTGGTGGAGAAATAAAGGCATCTAATTTCTTGATGAGAAATTGAGAATATTGTATTCCGAAAGAAGACAAGTAGGTATATATATCAAAGACTTGCATGATAAAAGAAAATAAAGACCTTGCTTCCTTCTATCTCTAATAAATGCCATATATGATTTGATGTCTGAGACCCGTGTAGTATAGTGGTATAAAAATTCCTAAGATTTTGTATATTTGGCTAACTTATTTTCATTGTGTTTACTAGTGATTTTAAACACCTGACCAGTCAGGCCGGTTTAACTGGTTTAACCAGAACACTGGTACGCCCGATTCGATAACCAATTATACTTTTACCAATTTGATTTTATGTTTAATGACATACAAAAAGCTATGCGCGTGCAACACAACTTTTTTTTTCTTTTAACTTTGGGCAGATGACTCTTTATATAAGTAGCGTTTTGGTTTTTCTACACAATCGATGTGAGATGGGAGTATTTTCTATAGTTTTGGTTTGAGACAAAATTGTAAATATAGTATAGATTTATGTATCAATAATTGTATGAAATACAACAACATAAATCTTAAGTGAAACATTTAAAAAAGTTACCAAGTTACGCGTCTCAAATGCCATATAAGGTAATACCGATATATAATACAATAACTTGATTCGATTATTCAATAATATTGATACTTCGTACGTCATAACTGGAAATAGATGTGCAAAACTACAACTCATATGATTTTTCTCAATATGCACATATTATACAGGTGTATAAAAAGTCATGTACATATATATATATATATAATCCTTTAAACATGCATATACAAGTTGAAAGCAACACACAGAAGTATACAATGTCTTATATAGGCGTATAAGAGTTTAAAAAAATCAAAATCAATCAATAAGTTATAATTACATTTAGCAGATTAAAAAAACCATGACAATAAAATCGATGATATTAAGATGTTATAAGAATAATAAAAATGAAATAAAAAATAAAATGATTTGAATAATCTTCAATTAAGACTAGGAATATATATATTAATGAAAGAAACATGTATGTTAGTTAGCGTGACTTTCACGACAACCACACTTAATAAGTGGTATAAAAATTGTGTTGGAGAAACGAACGGATAAGATTATTTGTAGCGGATAAGATGTTTAGATGTATCATCCAAAGTTCCTTTCAACGTTGTCTCTTTCTGTTTTAAATAATGTTGTTTTACTTGTTCTTTCTTTCGTTCACACCCCTTTATAAAATGATGTATAACAATAGCAATAAGTAAAGGTGGTTAGAAATATTTATGTTTTAGATCGACATGGTCATACGTAGGTGTGTACATAGATTGAGTTGTTATGGGTAACTCGGAATCGATTTGTTATAAGTGTGAATTAAGCATATCTAAAATGAGTGTGATGTGTGTTTAAACTAAATTTGATGCTAATTTAATATAAAAGTTTTAAGCATAAGGTTTATATATCAAACTTGAATAGGCTTATGAGTTTATTATTTTTATAAAATAATTATAATTATATTTTAATAAATAAATATTACATATTACCGGCTCCAATCATTTTATCTTTTTGGTTTTCTTCTTTAACTTTTCTTTTATATTTTTTTCATTCAAATTACCTTTTTAAATCAGTAGACTATAATGTTCAAGACATGATATTGTTTTCTATATACGTTTCAGTCATTAAAACCAACTGTAATTCATACGTTTTTTTCGTTTATTTAACTATGTTAATGTTACTGTAGATACACGCATTATGAAGTTTGTAAATACGTCACAATGCGCGAGTTTGTTTTCCGGTCTAGCCAAAAAAACTAACAACAATCTATCTCAGGAGCGGGGCTGGCTCAACGTTTTATTAGGCCCCAATCGAACTAAAAAATTGAGGCCCTTTTAATTTTTTTTATTAAAACCCTTCTCCTTTATCTAGGCTTGGGACAGAAAATAATAAACCAATACGTTTATAGTTGACGGATATATATACTTAGATTAAATTTATTTTTCTAACTTTATATTATGCAATTTCGTTATATTGAATGCCTAACTAAATCAATAAATTGTGCATTTTTATAGGAGGGTATATTTTTATTGGGTTGAAGGTTCAATTAAAATTATAAAGTCACAGCCAAATTTCCTACACATATAAACCTATTTTATAAATTTAAAGGTCCTTTAAAATTAAAAGGATCAAAACTCTAGCTCTACTAGTTTTGGGTGTGAACCAGCCCTGCTCAGAAGCCACATGTGTTATGTTTTCTAGTTTATTAAACCATCTAATTCCGTTTATATTAATTTGTGTATGAATGAATAGTAATAATAAAAATTGTTTATCATGTTTTAACGATATAAACCCTTAAATGATATGTCAGGTCTTTGTAATAAATTGATTGGTTAGAAACAAGCATGTGAAATGCTTGATAAAATATATTGTAGGCCTTTAATAGAAAAAAAAAGAGTATTAATTTAATTTTGTAATAAGATGAAAATCGTTTATGTTTTAATAAGAGCAGATAATAAAAAATTATATTATCGGGCACATTAATCGCATGTGTTTCAGTGAGATAACTTTATAACGAGCGTTTTCATTTGTTTCTTATACTATTAAAAGATCAACGATTTGAATAGTGGATAATGGATTTCAAGTTTTTATGCTTGATGAACTTCTTTTTAATGCTTAAGTTATTCAATGATAGCTTCAATTTAGAATAGAAGACAGAAGAAGAAGAATTCACCAAATCAAAGCTGAGATCTGTTAAGATCCCACCCAACTTTTATAACGACCATTAACGGTATTTTCCAATATTACATTCAAGCCCCTCGTTAATACGCTATTACAACATTCTTATACAACTATGACATTATTACAAAATAACCCCTCAAGTCTTATTAACTATTTTTTACGTATCAATACTCCCCTGTTGACTTTTATCCTTGTCCTCAAGGATCTGGTAATTGAAAATCAGGAAACCTCAACTGGAAATCATCTTTAAACTCCCATGTAGCCTCGGACAAAGGTTTATCTTTCCATTGAACTAACAGTTGACCAGCAGCTCTATTGCCCCTTCGAACAACTCTTTTGTCTAAAATCGCAGCTGGTAACATTGAGAAACGAGGAGCAGCTGGAATGGGGATGATCTTATCAGGTGGTCCGGAAGCCAATTTCAGCAAGGAAACATGGAATGTTGGATGTATATTAGCCTCAGGAGGAAGATCAAGTTTGTAGGCTACATTCCTAATTTTTTTCAACACTAAGTAGGGACCAAAGTATTTAGGAGATAATTTGTTGTAAGCAGTACCTCTGATGGAACTTTGTATGTAATTTTGTAATTTGAGATAAACCCAATTCCCCACTTCAAATGATCTTTCACTTCTATGCATGTTAGCCATCTGAACCATTCTATTTTGAGCTTTGAATAATGTTTCTCTGAGCATTTTGATTGTCTCCTCTCTAGTCATCATAAAATCATCTACTACCTCCACCATAGATTCTCTATGAACGTAAGGAACATGTATGGGTGGTGCATAGCCATAAAGAGTCTGAAAAGGTATAGTATTGATTGCTGAATGGTAATTAGTATTATACCAAAATTCAGCAAGAGATAACCATTTGACCCATGAAGTAGGCATGTGCATTGTCATGCAGCGAAGGTAAATTTCCAAACACCTGTTGACCACTTCAGTTTGACCATCCGTTTGTGGATGGTATGCAGTTGATAAAGCTGAATCAATTCCCTGAATTCTGGTGAATTCTTTCCAAAAATTACTCAAAAATATTGTGTCCCTATCAGATATAATAGTTGATGGCCAGCCATGTAGTTTATAGACATTATCTAAAAACACTTGGGCTACATTAGCAGCAGAGAATGGATGACTCAAAGCCATAAAATGAGAGTACTTTGTGAGTCTATCAACAACAACAAAGATAACTTCTTTACCTTGAGATTTAGGCAACCCCGTGATAAAATCCATACTTATATCAGACCAAACCACAGTAGGCACTGGAAGAGGTTGTATTAACCTAGGATAGGCCATAGTCTCATGCTTTGCTTGTTGACAAATAGAACAAGCTCTTATAAACTGTTTAATCTGTTTAATCTGACCCTTCCAATAGAACATCCCTTTTAATCTTTGATGAGTAGCATGAACCCCTAAATGACCTCCTAAAGCTGAAGAATGACACATTTTAATGATATCCCTTCTCAAATCAGAATCTAACCCCACCACCAATTTTGTCTTTCTTTTAAGCAAATTCTGTTCCCATGTAAAATGATGCACCTGTTGCCCATGCTGCAGCTTTTGAATCACCTGTTGAATCACAGGATCTTGTTCCCAACTATGTTTAATCCTATCCAGTAGGACAGGATCAAAAGTAGATACTACTAAACTAAAAAGTGTAGAACTTTCTAGTCTAGATAGTGCATCTGTAGTCACATTTTCCACCCCCTTTTTATACTGAATTTCATAATTGTAGCCCATCAACTTTGATAACCATGAATGTTGCAAAGGGGTGGTAATTTTTTGTATTAACAAATGTTTCAGGCTTTTCTGATATGTTTTAATAATGAATGGTTTTGAAATAAGATAGTAGTGCCACTGTTTGATAGCTAGTAGGATAGCTAACAATTCTTTCTCATAGACTGACAAAGTCAATTGTATAGGAGACAAAGCTTTACTCAAAAATGCCAAAGGATGGCCCTCCTGTAATAACACTGCTCCAATACCTTAAGAAGATGCATCTGTCTCAACAATGAAGGTGTTATTGAGGTTAGGTAATGCTAACACTGGTGCTTCACATAAAGCCATTTTCAGCTGTTCAAAAGCCTGTTGAGCATACTCATTACATTTAAATGATTCTTTCTTTAAAAGTTCAGTTAATGGCTTTGCAATAATTCCAAAAGATCTAATGAACTTCCTGTAGTACCCTGCTAGACCAAGGAATCCTCTCAATTGTTTGACTGTTGTAGGAACAGCCCAGTTGACAATAGCCTCTATTTTTGTTGGATCTGTACCAACCCCATCTTTGTTAATGACATGACCCAAATATTCAATTTGTTGACCAGCAAAAGAGCATTTTGACTTTTTGGCATATAACTGCTGCTGCCTAAAAACTTCTAACACGGCTTGGAGATGAGCAATGTGTTGATTTAAATTTGTGCTATATATCAATATATCATCAAAGAATACTAGTACAAATTTTCTTAAAAACCGCTTAAAAGTTTGGTTCATCAAGGATTGAAAGGTTACAGGAGCATTAGTTAGCCCAAAGGGCATCACCAAAAACTCAAACAGCCCCTGATGGTTCCTAAAAGCTGTCTTATGGATGTCATTTTGGTTCATTCTCACTTGATGATACCCAGATCTTAAGTCCAACTTAGAGAAGACAATTGCCCCATGTAACTCTTCCAGCAACTCATCAACTAATGGAATGGGGAAACTGTTCTTAATTGTGGCCTCATTCAATTGTCTGTAATCAACACACATTCTCCAACTTCCATCTTTTTTTTAAACCAAAACTATTGGAGCATCAAAAGAACTAGAACTGTTCCTGATGACACCAGTTTCCAACATCTCATTGGTCATCTTTTCAATAACATCTTTTTGAATGGCTTGGTATTTATAGGATTTCAAGTTAATGACCTTGTTCTCATCATTCAAAAGAATCCTATGATCACATTCTCTGGGTGGTGGTAAAGAATTGGGTTCTTGAAAAACATCATCATAATGCTTCAATAATTCAGTAATCCTAGGATCAACTATCTCTTGAGACATATGAGAATTATGCAAAGTCTGACCTTCTATAGCTGATAATTGCAGATTAAACATTTGAGATTCAATCAGTTGATCTGGATGACCCAATAACTGACCCATCTTTTCCATTGAACAAAAAGTAACCCCACTATTTGTAACACCTTTCAACACTTGTTTGGTTCCTCCTAACTGAAACTCCATGGTCAGATTTTTAAAATTCCACACAATGTCACCCAAGGCTAATAACCATTGTATACCCAAGACCATATCATAACTTTCTAAAGGAATTAGGTACATGTCAGCCTCAAACCACTTACCCTGCATCATCCATTTAAATTGTTTACAAATCTATGCATAACAAATTGGATGACCATATCCTACTGTTACTTTCATAGAAGGCACTTCACAGGTAGTACAATGCATCTTCACAGCTAACTTGTCATTAATGAAGTTGTGTGTTGACCCCGAATCTACTAAAATGTGTAGCTTCCTGTACCAATATAATCTATGACCCTCATAGTGGAATAAGAAGGGATTCCATTCATAGCATGAATAGAAATATGAGGTTGTATAGTGTTTTCTAACTGTTGTCTCTCATTATCTAAAAGTTCCATTTGTTCCTCATTTATATCACCATTGTCCTCATCCAATATTTCTATGACAAATAACTGTCTATTTTTACATTTATGAGTTGCATAATATTTCTCAGGAAAAAAGAAACATTCTCCCCTAGCTCTTTTTTCATCTGCTTCTTTAGTAGACAACCTTCTAACAGTTTTATTTTGAGGAGTAGGCAATAAGGGTAAATTTGTGGCACTTACAGTAGAACTTCTTGGTTGAAAATTGTTTCTACTACCAGAATTAAAACTTGAGAAAGATCCAGAACTGGAACTACTACTGGCCTGCACTTTCTTTAATTCTTTTCCCCCAAATAAAGTTGTATGAACATTTTCCTGTTGTCGAGCCATGGTGTGACATCCGGTAATTTTCCGTTACCAAACTCCGTTAGTTCCGTTAAGTCTTGCATACACATGTCGGGAACACACACTAGTTGTCGTTGAACGTTGGTGACTTAATAATAATTAATAATGTGAAACAAATAATTACTATGTTGATTATTAGTTGTGATTATGTGATTTAAATGTTTATTGTAAATTTTATCGTGTAACGTGGAAACGTGTGTATTTAATCTGTATGTTTTGTATCTAATAAAGATAAAATATATAATTGTCATTGTTAGTTTATATGTTCATTATTGTAGTTAAAAACCTTTTTAAAAAGGGTTTAAAAGCTTAATTTTTATAAAAAGTAAATTACAAGGGTTTAAATGGTAATATTGATAAATTAAATATAATCAAAAATCCCAACCCTAGCCCCCACATACCCATCGGCCGCGACACACACTCAAACACACACAAACCTGCGATTTCAAGCAAGAACAAGTGATTACCATTCGGTCTTGGTCGATTTCAAGTTATACAACGTGTTAGAATCATCAATTGCAAGCCATTACACGTTTAAAGGTTAGATTTTTACATGTTTTTGATGATTTTTCATGTTGGCCGAAAGTTCCATTCGAAATCTGCAATTGATGGTCGATTAATGCTTAGTTGTTGATGTTAATGTGTTTACTAGATAGATTACATGTTATTTAACATCAAGTATGCATAAAGATTGGATTTTTGGTTGTTCTTTCGGGTGATGAACCCTTAGCCGAAAGTTTGATGCAATTTTGATCAAATTAGATGTTAAATGTTGGTTGTTTGATGTGGTAATGATGCTAGTTAGGTTGTATGCATATTAGTTAACGTTGATTTTGCAAGAAAGCTTCGATTTTGATTCATGGTTCATAGGTTACTAAGAATAGTAACTTTATTTTGCATGAAATGTTGAATTGATGATGAATTGGTGTTATGGATATGCTTATGATGATGATTAGATGCTAGATGGTTGATATGAACGTTAGGAAATCAAGAAGATGCGTGGTAGTTCATACATTGCTTAAAATAGTAACTTTTTGATGTTGAATGTGATGAATCATGATGATTTGGTGTTTTGATCATGCTAGATGTTGTTATGAACTTGAATTAGTAAGTGATTGATGGATTCATGAATGTTTTAGGTGTTTGATGGATTTGGGATGAACTTTCCCAAAAGGGAAACTTTAATTGTGAAATCTCTTAAATATGATGATTTGGGTATGTTTGGGACATTGGGACCATGCTAGTGTGTTCATGGATGGTTTCTAAGGTGATTAAATGTGTTGCTTAGGTTATATGAATGTTGATTTGGTTTGTTACCTGTTTTGGCCTGTTTGTGAAAAAATCATGGTATGAGTCATATAGGTAAGCTAGGACTTTTGTTGATTGATGGTTGATTAAGAATGAACATTTTGGATGATATGAGCTATGGAAATTGGTATGTTAATGATCATCATACACACGTGCGAATCTGAGGCCCCTACTTAGTAGGATTGGCAGGGTTTAGGGTGTGAAGTCGTGAGTGGCTTCACATGGCATGTGATGCATGATTTGTGTAACATCCGGCCCTTTTTCAAAGTAGAAACCCAAACCCGAACCCGTTTGAGTCAATCTTGTAAATCAAATTCATTATTTAGTCATTTTATTTATTTTTGTGTTCCAAAAACAATAAATGTGTCACTTAATTAATTTAACTTAAATTCTATAATTTATAAAATAAATTTTATAAATGTTAAAAGGTTATTAATATCTATAATATTTTAAAATATTCAACTAAAATAAATAATCAAATTACAAGTTCTTGTGAGATTTATAAAGTTTATAAAGATTTAATAAAAAAAAGTTGTAATTAGAGTCTTCATAAATTTAGAGTTTAAATTGTAATTATTCTTTTATTTATTTAATTTATTTAATTCTATATTTATTTCAAATTCTAATCATAACTCTATTTTAAAAGACTTGTAACTCATCATTAACATCATTCATAACCTCCTCCTAACCTCAACTATAAAAGCAAGGTTTAGGCCTCACTTTTTATTTGCTCATTCTCTAAAATTCTCACACACAAACCTTTCATCATTCTTTGTTTATGATCAATTTCAAGAATTTTCTTTTACAAGTAGTTTCAAGAATTTTCTAATACTAAGGTAATTTTATATTACTTATATATTATGCATTTTTATATTCTTTCAATCATCCTAACATCAAATTGTTTTCATGTTCTTACTTTTATTATTTTTCTACTAAATCTATTTTAATTTTAATCATTACCATTTGATCATTAACCTTCTAATATTCACTAACCTTATAACAATCACTAACATTCTTAAATCAAGCTACCAACACACTAACGTAAACAAAGAATCCCGTTTGCATATGGACGGTTATGCCGCCGCATTCGGTTATTCCACAAGATTATTTCTCTAAATGATGGCTATGCAAAAGTCTTGAAATATTTTTTTTATAACTCAAACGAAGTCTAATATACCATATATCGACATAATAAATTTGTTCTAACCCGTTTTATGCTTTAGCAATTTTAAAAGTGCACATAAGTGCCTTATTACATATTTGGCAGAATATAGTCTGACTTCAAGTAACAATAACTTGGTCATAACAAACTAAATTTGAGTAAACTCCAACTCCAACATTAATTTTATTGAATTACCTTTTTAACGATAGTTTATACGTCTTCAAACTCAATCTGACGACTCAACAATAGCCTTCATAAGATAAGTGCGCATTTCAGCACCTTTTGTCTTGTGCTGCTGTTTTGACCTATTTACGGATATTTTCATAGAAATGTTTTTGAACAAAAGTTGTCCGGAAGACTCTGAACTAGTTAACTGTAAATTTTTATAATTTTATGAAACCGTTTGCTATTTTTAAAACCTGTTCAAACACGTACCAAACATTCTGTCCAGAATCTAAAATTGGTACAATAATCCTTTTTCAATCTACCTTTCGCTTTTTGGCATTCTCTAAATATCCTAACTTCTTGTAATGAATTCCGACCTCAAGTTATTGTTTCTTTTTACCCTTTAGGACATCACCTTTGACTCTTGAACATCCAAGCTTCCTTATGTACTCTACATCCATCATTATACAATGTGAGTTTTCCATGTGAGTTTTCCATGCCCCTTTTTACTTTATTTCACACCTTTTGGGGTGAAACATGTTAACTTTATGAACTTGCACTTGTAAACATCTTGATACTTGTAAATGCACGAGCAATTCATTTATAAACTTTGTCATGGTTATTTGAGATGCTTGTGAGTCTTATATGATAATCATCTTGTAAAAACAATCATTAACTATTGCTAGCCTAGCGACGTCATAGATCTATGGGCCTGACAAGCCTATTTGGTGCTAAAGCCGAGGTTATTGCCAGCTCCTAGTGTCGTATTCTTGAGCACTATGGGAACCAAGTACACTTAGCTAATCGTTATAACTTGTAATGGATATCTTTGTCAAGGTTTGATTGTAACATTATGCTATCTATATTCTTGCAATATTTCTTAACCTATGACATGAATTGCCTCTTAAACGTTGTTTTCATACGTATGTACAAATTCATGGGAACTCACCAACATTATATGTTGACCTTATTTTTAACATGTTTCAGGATTGCTACTTTGAGGATTTCTTCATGCTCATATAGGACTTGGACTTAGTTTAATTAAAGATTTTATGTTGTTGCTTGAATCTTTAGTGTATTGTAATGATTTATTTGGTTAGTATTATTCAACGAAAAATGGTATTTAATATTATTTCAACTTATTAAATTTCATGAGCTATGAACAATCGTTTCACATTCGTCCGCCCCGATGATTCCGCCGTCGGTCGGGGTGTGACAATTTGATCCTTGTATGGTATATTATTTGTGTTATAGATGTTATGAGCATGATAATAGTTTGAGATTCGCATGACTTGTATGATATCTGGCGGTATGATGATCTAATTAGTACATGTGGTTAATGAAGTGTTATATGTAATCAGTTTGTATGATAATCATGTGTGATAGGCTGTTATGCTTGTTTGAATGGAAATTCACCTATAATGTCACCAACGGGTCAAACGGGTCAACTGGGTCAAATGTGTCTTGTCTTTCTAAAACCTTGAGTTCTTTGGGTTGTAGAGCACTTAGGGTTTCATATTGATTCTGTGTACACGTACTTATGTACTCATGTGTTCTAGGTGACCTTTGAAGGTTGTCTTTCCCCTTTTTCTTTCAAGTTAAGCTCTAAGTTAATTCTTGCACGCATCAGGTGAGTTCTTGCCCCACTCTTTTTACATAATCTCTTTTGGGGGAGATAGCATACTGTTGATCACAAACGTTTTTAAATATGAGTGTGTATAATATTAATATACTGTTGTTTACCATGGAAAGTCCTCACACTTTCGGATTGTTAATATTGACTAGCGGGAAATGTTGGGTAGTACTACTGGGTTTGACGAGCCCCACCTGTGCGACTCGAGGTCAAACGGGTGCAATTTTGTCCTAACATATATTCGTCACGACCTGGTAAGTCGTGACGGGAGGCACAAACTATCACAGTCAGCTTCAATCGCGAAATCACTATGTTTAATATTTTCATGTTAATAGACTAGCTATCTATTGCAATACACTACTTATGCTCCGGAAACTGTTGATCGGTTATATTTTAACGCAAACTCTTGAACTCACCAACCATGTGTTGACTTGGTTAGTATGCTATTCTCAGGTTAAGGTTGCTATTGCCTAGGAGCACGTCACACGGGTCTGCATCATGGTGTTTGGCAACATGTTATGAAACATTGTTTTGGGTTAAGATTGTTTAAACATCGTGTTTTTGTTTTGCATAATACTTGGGCGCGTATGTTTGCGCATTTTCAAATCATGTTTCATTGGTTTGGGCTTACGAGTTTATTTAACGCTTCCGCATGGTTTTAAAGTTTGAACTTTGGTTGGTTTTATTTTAAATGTGGCATATAGTGTTGTTCTGAGTAACTATTGACTGTGATCCTGGTTTGTTCACACGTCTCACAGTAAAACTCCGCTCGTGGATTTTGAGGGTGTGACAGATTGGTATCAGAGCCATTGGTTATAGGGAACTAGGTTGCATACACACACTAGACTATAACCGCACAGTTGTTAGTTACTTATCGCTTACTCTCCTTACTGTATACTCATTGGCATACGCAACACGTACTTCGCAGCATGGTATCGTCGTCCAGAAATTTAGGCAAGAGACCTGCACGATCTGAGTCACCTCCTACGTCCCCCGTACCCGATAGGGGATTTAACTGGCCCCGACATCCTTATCCTCCTGGCGAGATAGACTGGGATCAGCCTTTCATACCTCCTGAGCTAGATCCTCCGCGGAACTGGGATTTCTACCCCACCTACATAAACCGTATGGCTTATAGAGAGCGTGTACCACCAGTAGCTCCGACACGACCTAGGACTAGGTCATCGACCGCCTCTGCATTGCCTACTCTTCCTACCTTGAGCATCCCTCTCGAGCAGGCGTTTGCAGCTTTGGTGGCCACTCTAGACACGGAGCGACAGCGGATTAGAGGTCTCACTGATGAGAACTCTGCATTACGATCTGAGATACGTCAGTTGCGCTACCAAGTAGAGACGCTTCAGGAGCGACTCTCGATGGCCATTGGTGGACATCATACTCTGGCAGGCAATGTTGTAGCACTTAGTGGGCGCATGGACGCACAAGATCACCTTAACATAGTGATCGATGATAGGTTTGCTGATTTAGAGGCACAACTAGCAGCACTTCAGGTTGTTGAAGCCCCTGCACCTTTGGTGGATCCTGATGAGGAAGACCCGGAAGAGGAACCCGAGGAAGCCCCCGAAGAAGAACCAACAGAGATGGATGAGGACAGTGACGGATCTGATGTACTGGACTGATTCCAGTTTTAAATGACTTAGACTATGTAGTGTTTCTTTTCTTTGAAACCTATGTGGGAAGGGTTGTTTCCCACCCAACTGACAAACTTAAATTTTGACATTGATGGAATATTTTGTAACTCAATTGCAATTTATTTATCTTTGGTTATTATTTCTGTTATAAATATTGTGGTTGTGGTGAATGCATTATTTCTTATTGTTTACTGTACCTTGATGAGATTAATGTGTTGGATGTTACTCATTATTGTAATTGTGAATTGTAAAGTGAAATATGGACGCACAAGGAAGAGGACGTGGGCGTGGTCGTGGACGTGGTGCCGGAGCCATAAACATGACGCCTGCGGAATTGGCGGCATTAATTAACGAACATGTTCAGGCGGCAGTGGCTGCTGCCCAACCGGGACAACTAGTAGGTAAATGATAACGAGAGGTTAAACTAATTATTCTAGTTAATTGTCTAGGATATCTAACTAATGTTTGGGTTGTCAAAACAGAACCACCACCATGTACCTACAAGTCCTTCATAGACTGTAAACCCCATACCTACAGCAGGACGGAAGGAGCTGTAGGGCTTGTAAGGTGGTTTGAGAAGACAGAGTCTGTCTTCGCAAAATGCAACTGCCCGCCTGCTGATCAGGTGAAGTATGCCACCGGGACATTGGAAGGCGCAGCACTTTCCTGGTGGAATGCCCAGGTGCAAATGCTGGGTCAAGCCATGGCCAATGAACTACCTTGGGATGAGTTTAAGGGGATTATGACCGAAGAATACTGCCCCCGAAATGAAGTGCAGAAACTGGAGATTAAGTTCTGGCAACTCAAAATGAAAGGCTCAGAAATTGAAGCCTACACGACTCGTACTCATGAGTTAGCCACTTTATGCCCAGGGATGGTGAATGAAATGCACAAGAGGGTTGAGCATTATATACGGGGATTGGTGCCCGAAATTCAAAGTATGGTAACCGCCTCTAACCCCACTACCATACAACAAGCTATCCGAACAGCCCACAGGCTGACTGATCAAGCAGTAGAGCAAGGTCGATTACCTAAGAGGGGTGTGGTGGCAAGCGTGCCCGACCATAAACGCAAGTGGGATGGTTCAAGCAACAAGGGATCGTCATCCAGCAGCCAATCTCAACCTCAGCAACAGCAACAAAGTTAGCAACAGCAACGGAAGTTCGATAACAATAGAAGCTTCAACCAGGCGACTCCCTCAAATCAAGGACCCGGTGGGTATGGCGGAAGACAGCCGAAGTGCAACCGGTGTAACTACCACCATGTGGGTCGATGTGATAACTTCAAGTGCCAACGTTGTGGGAAGATTGGTCACGCAGCCAAAGACTGTCGAGGTGAACTGATGAAAAAGCCACAACAATCACAAGAAACTCCGAAAGGTTGTTTTGAGTGCGGAAAAGAAGGCCATTACAAACGCAACTGTCCCCAACTTAAGAGGAATGGTAATGGCAACAACAACAATGGAAACAACAACAATAACAATGGCAACAACAATAACAACAACAATAATAATGGCAACAACAATGGTGGAAACAACAATGGAGCCAAAGGAAAAGCCTTCGTCATTGGCTCAGGTGAGGCTCTAAACGATCCTACAATAGTAACTGGTAAATTTTCGGTTAATGGTCGTTTTGCTACCGTATTATTTGATACCGGAGCCGATAGAAGTTTCGTGTCCACTAGGTTCTGTAGTCTTTTAAGTGATATGCCCTCAGCCTCAGAATCTAAATACACCGTAGAGTTAGCTGATGGTACACAGATTCACGTAACACATATTCTTAGAGACTGCAAGATAGAACTTGCTGGTCATACATTCACCATAGATCTCATGCATGTTACATTAGGAAGCTTTGATGTGGTAGTAGGCATGGATTGGCTTTCCGATAAACAAGCGGAAGTCATATGCCACGAGAAGATCATACGGATTCCCCTTGGTGAAGAAGTCCTTACGGTCAGAGGTGATAGGAGTGGTGCGGTGATAGGCATCATTTCGTTCAAGAAGGCACAAAAGTTGTTACGAAAGGGTCGACTGGCCATATTGGCACTCGTCACAGATAAACAGACCGAGGAAAAGAAGATAGAGGATATCCCCGTAGTTCGCGAGTTTCCCGAGGTGTTTCCGGAAGACCTGCCTGGATTACCGCCTCATCGTCAAGTTGAATTCCAGATTGAGTTAACTCCAGGAGCCGCTCCAATTGCTAGAGCACCGTACCGGTTAGCTCCGAACGAACTGCAGGAATTATCCGCCCAACTACAAGAGTTGTTGGATAAAGGGTTTATCCGACCGAGTTCGTCGCCCTGGGGAGCGCCAGTTCTATTTGTGAAGAAGAAGGATGGTACATTTCGAATGTGCATTGACTATAGGGAACTGAACAAGGTTACTATCAAGAATAGATATCCCTTACCTCGTATCGATGATTTGTTTGATCAACTGCAAGGATCAAGCTATTACTCTAAGATTGATCTGAGGTCTGGGTATCATCAGCTGAGAGTTCGAGAAGAGGACATCTCGAAGACTGCTTTCCGTACACGATATGGTCACTATGAATTTTTGGTCATGCCATTTGGGTTGACGAATGCACTAGCAGTATTCATGGACCTCATGAATCGCGTGTGCAAACCCTATCTTGATCAGTTTGTTATCGTCTTTATTGATGACATACTGATATACTCAAGGACTAAGGAAGAACATGAGAAGCACTTACGTTTAATCTTGGAATTACTTAGAAAGGAACAACTGTATGCAAAGTTTTCTAAGTGTGATTTCTGGATACGTGAGGTACAATTCTTGGGTCATATTGTCAACGAGAAGGGAATACATGTTGATCCTGCAAAGATTGAAGCGATAAAGAATTGGTCTGTTCCTAAGACACCGAGTGAGATACGACAATTCCTTGGATTAGCGGGATATTATCGACGATTCATTGAAGGATTCTCTAAGATTGCACAACCTCTCACAGCCTTGACTCACAAGGGAACGACGTACAAATGGGGCGAGAGTCAGGAATCTGCTTTCCAGTTGCTGAAACAGAAACTGTGTAGCGCACCAATACTAGCGTTACCGGATGGTAGTGATGACTTCGTAGTCTACTGCGATGCGTCTATTCAAGGACTTGGATGCGTCTTGATGCAGCGGGAAAAGGTGATAGCTTACGCCTCTAGACAGTTGAAGATTCATGAGAAGAACTATACCACCCATGACTTGGAACTGGGTGCAGTAGTTTTTGCCTTGAAGATCTGGAGACATTACTTGTACGGTACCAAATGCACCATCTACACCGATCACAAGAGTCTTTAGCATATATTTGAGCAAAAGGAGTTGAATATGAGGCAAAGGCGCTGGGTAGAGTTATTGAATGACTATGACTATGCTATCAAGTATCATCCGGGAAAAGCAAATGTAGTTGCTGACGCGCTGAGTAGAAAAGAGACTGCTAAGCCTCGACGAGTACGAGCTCTGCAACTGACGATTAGTACGCGATTACCTGAACAAATCCGTGATGCTCAAACTGAAGCTCTGAAGGTAGAAAATATGAGTTTAGAAGGGTTACGGTGAATGGAAAAGCAACTAGAAGTAAAAGCGGATGGAATTCGTTATTTCATAGATAGACTTTGGGTACCTCTACACGGAAATCTGAGAGATTTGGTCATGAGTGAGGCACACAAGTCTAAGTACTCTATACATCCTGGATCTGACAAGATGTACCACGATTTGAAGGTGCACTATTGGTGGCCTAACATGAAAGCAGATGTAGCTAATTATGTGAGCAAGTGTCTGACTGCTCAAAGGTGAAAGTGGAGTATCAGAAACCATCTGGTCTACTACAACAACCCGAGATCCCTATGTGAAAGTGGGATCAGATATCAATGGATTTTATTACTAAGTTACCTCGCACTTCTACGGGTTGCAACACAATATGGGTTATCGTGGATAGATTAACAAAGTCTGCTCATTTCCTAGCGATAAAGGAAATAGACGAGATGGAGAAATTAACTCGACTCTATTTGAAGGAGATCGTTTCGAGGCATGGAGTACCGATCTCAATTATTTCTGACCGCGATTCTCGTTTCACATCACACTTCTGGCAGTCGTTGCAGAAAGCTTTAGGTACGCGATTGGATATGAGTACTGCTTATCATCCACAGACTGATGGTCAAAGCAAGCATACTATACAGACTTTGGAGGACATGTTACGTGCTTGTGTGATTGACTTCAGGAATAACTGGGAAATTCACCTACCATTGGTGGAATTTTCTTACAACAACAGTTATCACACTAGCATAAAGGCAGCACCTTTCGAAGCATTGTATGGGAGAAAGTGTAGCTCACCAGTTTGCTGGGCTGAAATTGGTGATAGTCAATTAACGGGTCCTGAGTTAGTACACGAGACAACTGAGAAGATTGTCCAGATAAGAAACCGCATGGCCGCAGCGCGAGACAGGCAGAAAAGCTATGCTGACAAGCGACGGAAACCTCTAGAATTTCAAGTTGGTGACAAAGTCTTATTGAAAGTCTCACCATGGAAAGGCGTGATTCGGTTTGGTAAGCGAGGAAAGCTAAATCCGAGATATGTTGGACCATTTGAGATCTTGGAAAGAATAGGTCCAGTGGCTTATCGACTAGCCTTACTTGATTCATTGAGTGGAATCCATGATGTATTCTATGTTTCAAATATAAAGAAATGTTTAACGGATGAAACTATGGTTGTACCGCTGGAAGAAGTTCAAGTAGACGAACAGTTGCGCTTCATTGAGGAACCGGTCGAGGTGATGTGTCGAGAGGTAAAGACACTTAAGCAAAGCAAGATACCCATTGTCAAAGTTTGTTGGAACTCGAGACGTGGACCAGAATTCACGTGGGAACATGAGGACCAAATGAAGCTTAAGTATCCTTAGCTGTTTGAAAAGACGATGCCAGCCGGCGAAGGTACTGATTAAATTTCGGGACGAAATTTCTTTCAACATGGGGATGATATGACAACTCATCCAAAACTCACTCGATTTCGATTACTTTGTGCCAATGCAGTAGACCAGTGATGGAACACTCACCATGTAACGCAATTTTCGAGACGACAATTCTTTCAACATGGGGATAATGTGACATCCGGTAATTTTCCGTTACCAAACTCCGTTAGTTCCATTAAGTCTTGCATACACGTGTCGAGAACACACACTAGTTGTCGTTGAACGTTGGTGACTTAATAATAATTAATAATGTGAAACAAATAATTACTATGTTGATTATTAGTTGTGATTATGTGATTTAAATGTTTATTGTAAATTTTATCGCGTAACGTGGAAACGTGTGTATTTAATCTGTATGTTTTGTATCTAATAAAGATAAAATATATAATTGTCATTGTTAGTTTATATGTTCATTATTGTAGTTAAAAAACTTTTTAAAAAGGGTTTAAAAGCTTAATTTTTATAAAAAGTAAATTACAAAGGTTTAAATGGTAATATTGATAAATTAAATATAATCAAAAATCCCAACCCTAGCCCCCACATACCCATCGGCCGCGACACACACTCAAACACACACAAACCTGCGATTTCAAGCAAGAACAAGTGATTACCATTCGGTCTTGGTCGATTTCAAGTTATACAACGCGTTAGAATCATCAATTGCAAGCCATTACACGTTTAAAGATTAGATTTTTACATGTTTTTGATGATTTTTCATGTTGGCCGAAAGTTCCATTCGAAATCTGCAATTGATGGTCGATTAATGCTTAGTTGTTGATGTTAATGTGTTTACTAGATAGATTACATGTTATTTAACGTCAAGTATGCATAAAGATTGGATTTTTGGTTGTTCTTTCGGGTGATGAACCCTTAGCCGAAAGTTGGATGCAATTTTGATCAAATTAGATGTTGAATGTTGGTTGTTTGATGTGGTAATGATGCTAGTTAGGTTGTATGCATATCAGTTAACGTTGATTTTGCAAGAAAGCTTCGATTTTGATTCATGGTTCATAGGTTACTAAGAATAGTAACTTTATTTTGCATGAAATGTTGAATTGATGATGAATTGGTGTTATGGATATGCTTATGATGATGATTAGATGCTAGATGGTTGATATGAACGTTAGGAAATCAAGAAGATGCGTGGTAGTTCATACATTGCTTAAAATAGTAACTTTTTGATGTTGAATGTGATGAATCATGATGATTTGGTGTTTTGATCATGCTAGATGTTGTTATGAACTTGAATTAGTAAGTGATTGATGGATTCATGAATGTTTTAGGTGTTTGATGGATTTGGGATGAACTTTCCCAAAAGGGAAACTTTAATTGTGAAATCTCTTAAATATGATGATTTGGGTATGTTTGGGACATTGGGACCATGCTAGTGTGTTCATGGATGGTTTCTAAGGTGATTAAATGTGTTGTTTAGGTTATATGAATGTTGATTTGGTTTGTTACCTGTTTTGGCCTGTTTGGGGAAAAATCATGGTATGAGTCATATAGGTAAGCTAGGACTTTTGTTGATTGATGGTTGATTAAGAATGAACATTTTGGATGATATGAGCTATGGAAATTGGTATGTTAATGATATTCATACACACGTGCGAATCTGAGGCCCCTACTTAGTAGGATTGGCAGGGTTTAGGGTGTGAAGTCGTGAGTGGCTTCACATGGCATGTGATGCGTGATTTGATCCTTGTATGGTATATTATTTGTGTTATAGATGTTATGAGCATGATAATAGTTTGAGATTCGCATAACTTGTATGATATCTGGCGGTACGATGATCTAATTAGTACATGTGGTTAATGAAGTGTTATATGTAATCAGTTTGTATGATAATCATGTGTGATAGGCTGTTATGCTTGTTTGAATGGAAATTCACCTATAATGTCACCAACGGGTCAAACGGGTCAACTGGGTCAAATGTGTCTTGTCTTTCTAAAACCTTGAGTTTTTTGGGTTGTAGAGCACTTAGGGTTTCATATTGATTCTGTGTACACGTACTTATGTACTCATGTGTTCTAGGTGACCTTTGAAGGTTGTCTTTCCCCTTTTTCTTTCAAGTTAAGCTCTAAGTTAATTCTTGCACGCATCAGGTGAGTTCTTGCCCCACTCTTTTTACATAATCTCTTTTGGGGGAGATAGCATACTGTTGATCACAAACGGTTTTAAATACGAGTGTGTATAATATTAATATAGTGTTGTTTACCATGGAAAGTCCTCACACTTTCGGATTGTTAATATTGACTAGCGGGAAATGTTGGGTAGTACTACTGGGTTTGACGAGCACCACCTGTGCGACTCGATGTCAAACGGGTGCAATTTTGTCCTAACATATATTCGTCACGACCTGGTAAGTCGTGACGGGAGGCACAAACTATCACAGTCAGCTTCAATCACGAAATCACTATGTTTAATATTTTCATGTTAATAGACTAGCTATCTATTGCAATACACTACTTATGCTCCGGAAACTATTGATTGGTTTATATTTTAACGCAAACTCTTGAACTCACCAACCATGTGTTGACTTGGTTAGTATGCCATTCTCGGGTTAAGGTTGCTATTGCCTAGGAGCACGTCACACGGGTCTGCATCATGGTGTTTGGCAGCATGTTATGAAACATTGTTTTGGGTTAAGATTGTTTAAACATCGTGTTTTAGTTTTGCATAATACTTGGGCGTGTATGTTTGCGCATTTTCAAATCATGTTTCATTGGTTTGGGTTTACTAGTTTATTTAACGCTTCCGCATGGTTTTAAAGTTTGAACTTTGGTTGGTTTTATTTTAAATGTGGCATATAGTGTCGTTCTGAGTAACTATTGACTGTGATCCTGGTTTGTTCACACGTCTCGCGGTAAAACTCCGCTCGTGGATTTTGAGGGTGTGACACATGGCATATGCTTCCCTCAAGGTTCTTGGTTTGAAAACCTTCACTAAACATCTTATCTCCGGTTTTAACCCACCAACAAACAGACTTGCTGCATACTCTTCAGATAAGACTACTTTTGTCATCAAATTATCAAACGCATTACAGTAGTCGTTTAAGGTACCCGTTTGATGTAAGTTTTTTATTTCTTTCATTGCATCTTCCCATAATTGTTTAGAGAATCTTGCTATGATAGATCTGACATAATCAGGCCAAGGAATCAATTCTATTGGACGGTTTTGACTTGTAATAAACCCCTGATGCCATTTCAAAGCAAGACCTTCAAGATTGACTATTGCATACTGCACTTTCATTTGTTCTGGAGTCTTATCTACTGAAAAAAAATGATTACACTTGTATATCCACCCATCAACATCTTCACCATTAAACTTCGGAAAATCCAGACGCCCCAATCTTGCTAATCGAGTTTCTTGAACAACATTTTCTCCTGGATTGATTTTTTTTTGAAATTCTTCTATTTGACTCTTAAGATTTTCAAACATAGACTGCAATTGAAGATTCAATTGAGCTATTGCAATTTGATTATCTTCTTGAATCGATTGTGATTTTTGGATCAATTGGGCATGTTCTTTTAGGGTTTTTTCGATTTTCTCAATTTCTTGTTGACGTGTATTCGCCATCAATCAATGAATCAAAATATTGAAATCGGAACAATCGATTTCAATGAATTAGAAACGAAGCGGACTGAATCGAAGGCGAATCAATGGAACAATGATCGATTAACAGAAATTGAGACGAACGAAAGGATCGAAAGTAATTGCAGATCACCGGAGCTCAATCGAAACAGAGCGCTGATACCAATGATAGCTTCAATTTAGAATAGAAGACAGAAGAAGAAGAATTCATCAAATCAAAGCTGAGATCTGTTAAGATCCCACCCAACTTTTAATACGACCATTAACTGTATTTTCCAATATTACATTCAAGCCCCTCATTAATACGCTATTACAACATTCTTACACAACTATAACATTATTACAAAATAACCCCTCAAGTCTTATTAACTATTTTTTACATATCATATTCAGGTTAAAATAGTTACCTTAAAAAGGAAGGTTGGCTGTAAGTGATCGGTTAACTCTACCTCTCAACTTTTTAAATTTAAAAAAAAAGCCACTTACCAATTCTCACCCCTCTATCCTTAAAGTTTACACTTCTAGCCACTTCAATTTCTAAGATTTTATAAAATGTTATTTTGACCTCTCAAATTTTAAAAATCCCAGGTTACCCCATATACATCTTTTATTTAAAAAAAAAACTAATTTTTTATGTTTTTATTTTATGTATATGTCGATATAAATTCGAGTCCGTTTATGTTTTAACGTAAATTCTTTCAGAAACGAGCAGGGTCAAACATGTAACGTTATCGTCATGATTTTTTAAGTTCGTTTTGAGTTAATTTACTTTTCAACGTAAATTTTGTTTAGAAACGAGTCGCGTCAAATATAATATATTTTCATTCGTTCGTGTAAATTCAAGTTGCTCTACGTTTCGACATAATTTTAATTTGTAAACAAGTCGGTACGATTGTAGTCTATACTTTCTTATACCATATACACCGCCGCAACATTAGCTTATTACTATGTACGTTTTGAGTTGTTTTACATTTCAACATAAATTTTGTTTAGAGTCGTGTACAATACTTTTCATTCAACGACATAAATCGAATCACTCTATGTTTCAATGTAAATTTAGTTCGAAAACAAATTGGATCTATTGCGTATCGTTCGCAATGCGTGCAAAGGAAAAAAACTAATATAACCAACTCATTAGTGGATGAAAATTGGAGTTGCAGCAAATGAGGAAGCAAATTTTGGTCTCCTTTGCCCCAATCATCTCAACCTTCAGTCATACGTTCGTCCGAAATGCATCAACATCGTCTTCTATCTTTCCCTCACAATTTGACTCTTACTTTCAACTCAATCCTCGAGACAGATGCTACACCTACAACACAGACATTGAAAGATTAATGAAATGTGGATCAGTTGATCACGCACTCCAAATGTTCGACGAAATGCCTACCAGAGACGTAATTACATGGAACATACTAATTTCGGGGCTTAAGCGTAATGGGTTGTCAAAAAAGGCGTTACATTTCTACACTCAAATGGTGTCCCAAGGGTTTGTCGAGAGTTCATCCACGTTTTCGACTGTTTTGGGTGCGTTTAGTCATGAAGGGTTATATCAAGAAGGACTTCAAGTGCACAATAGGGTGATTGTTCTTGGGTTGAGTTTGAATGTGTATGTGGGAAGTGCATTGATTGATCTTTACTTGAACATGGGTCTTGTTGATTTTGCGTTGAGATTGTTTGATGATTTACCCGAAAGGAATCTTGCAACATGGAATCTGTTACTGAGAGGTTTTGGTGAATTTGGAGTATCAGAGAAGTTAGAGTTGTATTATAGGATGAAAAGAGAAGGTGTTGTGCCTAATGCACTAACTTTTTGTTATTTAATCCGCGCGTTTGGTGACGAGAGGTTTGTTGATAAAGGAAGAGAGCTGCATTCTTATGCAATTAAGGTTGGATGGGCTGAATCAGACTTGTTTGTTTCGAATGCTTTAGTGGATTTTTATAGTGCTTGTGGGAGTTTAACAGATGCCGAGAAATCATTTGAAGTTATTCCAACAGATGATGTGATTTCTTGGAATTCTTTAGTTTCTGTGTATGCATATAATGGGATTGCAAGCAATGCTCTTGAGATGTTTTCTATGATGCAAGTATGGGGAAAGAAGCCATCGATTCGTTCATTTGTCGGGTTGTTGAATTATTCTAGTGGGAATGTGAATATAATCCTTGGAAAACAGATCCATTGTTTCGTCTTAAAACAAGGTTTTGACAATGGGAATTGTTACATTCATTCTGCTTTAATCGATATGTATGGTAAATGTGGTGAAATAGAAAGTTCAGTGTTGATATACAAAAATGTTCCAAGAAAAACTCTTGAGGTATGCAATTCGTTGATGACATCATTTGCACATTGTGGCATTGTGGAAGATGTGATCGAATTATTTGGTTTGATGGTTGATGAAGACATTGGGTTTGATGAAGTTAGTTTATCAACCACAGTCAACTCACTGTCTAAGTCAAGTTATGCTAGCTTGACAAGCTGTAAATTGTTGCATCATTGTGCTGTGAAATCGGGGTTTGATCATGATCTTGCAGTTTCCTGTTCTTTTATAGATAGTTATTCAAGATTCGGAGATCTTAAATCGTCTTGCCAGGTTTTCGAACAAGTTTCTTCACCAAATGTTATCTGTTTTACTTCAATCATCGGTGCTTATTCCCGCAACAAGATGGGAATGGAATGCTGTAAATTCCTTGAAGTAATGATTAATAAGGGTCTGAAACCAGATAAAGTGACCTTCTTATGTGTGTTAAGAGCTTGCAACCATTCAGGAATGGTTCAAGAGGGAAAGATGGTGTATGAGTCAATGAAGACTCTACATGGTATTGACCCTGAAAGTCAACATTTAGCTTGCATGGTTGACCTTCTTGGGCACAAAGGTTTACTTGAAGAAGCTGAAAGGCGGCTAAAACAATCACCAGTTGATAATGACTCTGTCATCTGGAGTTCATTGTTGCGCCATTGTAGGGCCCACCATAATGAAACAGTAGGAAAAAGAATCGCAGAAATAATAACTAAACTTCAGCCTGAAAATCCTTCAATTTGGTTACAAACTTCAAACTTCTATTCAGAAATTGGGGAATTAGAGACCTCTAAACAAATTAGAGATGTTGCTCTAGCAAGAAAGATGCAAAGAGATATGCTTACAAATTAATTAATGTTAATAATCACTCTTAGCAAGAAAAAATCTGATTAAATGTGGGCCAATGGAAGAGTCACTTTAGACATGTGAATGTTTGATGAGTAAAGCAAAGGTCTCCACTCTCCAGAACATGTATATTCTTACACTTGAAGTGTTGGTCATGTAGAAAATCTTTCACTTTCATATACTTTAAAGCCAAGCCAGATATATTACCCAAAAAATCGATCCTTTTTAGCCCTAACCTATACATATATATTATTATCTCATTTCATCATTTTATTTATATACATCAAACAGTATTCTGAAGCTGGTAGAACTCATGAATTATTAAAATCATGGGCAATATCCAATTCGTTTATTTTCTTGCTCTGCTTCTGATTTGTGAAAGCACGGCTAAGATTAAAAGTTTGAAAATTGAAGATGATGAGATAGATTTCTTGGACTTACCTTCATGCTCAAGTGAACATGGTATCAAGATTCTTGTGAATGTTGATGGTTTTGGTGCTGTTGGAGATGGTGTTTCTGATGATACAAAGGTGAATATGAGGATATTGTTTGACTGTAATGAACTATGTTAACCTGTTGAATTATTAGTTTAATGATTCTTTGAGGATATATTTTCGGCTGCATTACACTATAACAGGCATTTGTAAATGCATGGAAGCAAGCATGCTCTACAGCAGCAGCAGTGCTTTTAGTTCCACCGGACCGTACTTACTTGGTTAATGCAACAAGATTCAGGGGACCTTGTGCAGAAGATCTAATAGTTCAGGTAATTTTCACTGGTGAATTCCTTTTTATAATACATGACACATGTCTTAGGAAATTGGAACATCTTTAATTCTGGATGAAATTTCTCCTTAATGTGATTCACATGGAATCTTTTATTATATGTAAGATTCCTTCATTTTATTTTTTATAAGTGGACATTTAGGACATTTGACTAGTAGCCAAACATTTATAAGTGGCTGGATAATCAATGGCATAATAGCTGATTTTTCATATTCTTTTCACTTGCATGCATAAATTCTTTTCTGAATGCATAAGTTCTTTATTGAAAAATGCATGCTTAAATTGTTCAAATCATATGTAAAAACATTTGAGTCTGGTTGAGGAGATAAAATTAGTCTAATGTTCAATGGGTCATGGCTTATTGATTCACTTAACTCCCAAGACTTTTGAATTTTTTTTTGTTAACGTTGGTGACATGTGGATGCAATTGATGAAAATAATATGGTTTTGAGAATCTAAGTACTATCATAATAAACTTTTTGCTTGAGATATGGGAGGGAAAAAAAAGCAATATCAATGATCCCTTTATCTCTTTTTTGAGTTCGTTTTGACACAAGCAAAAAGTGATTTTTTCTAGTAGGGTTTATCGCACCCAAATGTAACTAATTTTTCATAAGCCCTTTTCTAGTAGGGTTCCAAATGTAACTAACTTTTCATCCTTTTGTCACTGTATGTAAGAAAAAAGTGATTTTTTCATTATTGTAACATAGTATTTCACTGTTGTATGAAAGTAACTATCTGTATCAGCTTATAAAATGGGGATTTGGCACACAAGTACATTAAAAGAAACTGAAAGTGGAAAGTATGAAACAATGTAAAAAACATTTTCTTCCTTACATACAATGCCAAAGATGAAAATAAGTTAGATTTTGGTGTAATTAACCCATGCTACTTGCTAATATGCATTGTATCATTAAAAGGTCTTACAGTTATCATCTGTGAGGTACAGATCGATGGAAACATTGTAGCACCAGATGAGCCCAAAAACTGGGATCCTAAAAACCCTAGAACTTGGCTATACTTTTCTAATCTCAAGGGAGTCATTTTCCAAGGACGTGGTGTTATAGATGGATCAGGAAGGAAATGGTGGGCTGCTTCTTGCAAAAAGAACAAAACAAATGTAAAAAATTATTCTTTATATTTCATTATATACAATTGACCAATAAATAACATATTGAAATCCTTTTTTTTCTTTGCTTGTTATTTTGTGTCATCTACAGCCTTGTGTAGGAGCTCCAACGGTAAGAACCTTTAGTTTTCCTTTAGAGTTTATTAAACTTTTTATAATTTGTGTAAGCATTATGAATTAAGTTTTAACATGGAAGGGTAAAATGAATGCAGGCGCTAACAATTGATCAAAGTACAAACATAGAAGTGAATGGCCTTACTGTCCGAAACAGTCAGCAATTGCATTTTACTGTATCACGATCAGAATCTGTTACAATTTCTAATGTTTTAGTTTCAGCTCCTGAAGATAGTCCAAACACTGATGGAATCCATCTTACGGGATCCAAAAATGTAGTTATTGAGAACAGTAAAATTGGAACAGGTTCTTGACTTTTTATTTAAATTTGTGTTGACCTCTTGAGATGATTTACAATGATAATGGTTTTCTTTAAAAAAAAGTGCACAGTTTGACTTAGAGGTCAAGCAGACAACCGTTTGATTTCATGATCAATATGAATTCTTCACATTTGATAACGAACATACTGCAACTGTGAAGTTGGTTTTAAATTTGTAGTGGAAACACAACACTGTTTGAGTTTGGCCAGTAGTCATTTAAACTCAGAAGTAATATCAATGCACATATTTTAACCAATCTTCACATAGACATGATTACTTTTCCCTTCATGGGATGATTAGTTATTGTTACCTAAATTTGACTCAGGCTTCTGTTTTCCATTGCTAACAATTCATCTCTCTTGTTACAGTGCAACAAACCACTGAACTTTGTAAAATTAAATTATTTTGGACAAATATACAAGTACCAACGTACTTTTACATTAAAAATTTTAGTATATTTTAAACCTGAAAATTTTGTTTTCTTAGGTACTTTTAAACTCATCTAGTTTTGCTTATATGATACTTAGGTGATGATTGCATCTCAATCGTGAATGGTTGTTCTAATATCAAGATGAAGACAATATATTGTGGGCCAGGTCATGGAATTAGGTACTTATTTATTTATAGTTATTAATTAGTTTTCTAACAACAATATTATGTTGATTAATAAACAAGAATGGCAAACTAATCTCGATAAATTGGTTATGACAGTATAGGAAGCCTGGGAAAAGATAATTCTACGGACCATGTAACAGCAGTAGTCCTGGATACAGCTTTCCTTAAAGGCACTACAAATGGTCTCAGGATTAAAACATGGCAGGTATTTCTTTTGCTTATATGAAGCAGTAACAATTATTCAATAAAATGATTGGGATTTTGAGGTGCTTGTGGTTCTTAAAACTAGCTTGGGTACTGTTACTTTAGTGTTTAGTGGCATTAATTCTTGTTTGCAGCACCATGTTGCATACTCTAGGAGTCCAATTATCTTGTGAAAGTCCCAACATTTTTTAATTTAGCATCTACTTATAAAGTGATACACTAACAATTAATCTATAATTTCTAAAGATTAAACTAATCCTTATCTGAAGCCCACAAGACCATCTCTAAGTTCAAACCCAAAAGGCATATACCGAGGTAGCATAAGCCATAGTGGCTATGTTGAACGGGTTGGGTAATGGGTCAAAACGGGTCGAACATTTTCTGTCCAGATTTTTTAGTTCTTTTCATTAATTATTAGTGTCAACTATGTTCATAAACTATATCATTTTAATAATAATCTTAACTTTTAATAAAAAAAAATTAGGGGTTTTATGCATAAGAGTAAACATTGGCCTGCTAACTTTCTTTGGCACAGGGAGGATCTGGTTATGTTAGAGCTGTGCTCTATAAAAATGTTCAAATGGATGACGTGGCAAACCCCATTATTATTGATCAATTCTATTGTGATTCACCTAAACATTGTCAAAATCAGGTATATTCATCTTGTTCATCCAACATTTTCATTTTGGGGGTTCTATCTATAATCTATATGGTATGAGAAAAAAAAATTTAAAGGTTATAAGATTCTGGGTCTTGTATATCAAAAGGTGAAAAGAAATGAAGGTTGAACCACAAAATGCATAATCAAGAATGAGAGATTTCATGAAATAATATCTTTCTGTCTATTTGTGCCCCATCCCCATCTTTTATGTTCTTTTCTACAATCTTGTAAACAATTAATGAAGTTTAATCTTTTTTTTTTTCATATGAACAGACATCAGCTGTGGAAATAAGTCAAATTATGTATGAAAACATCCATGGAACATCAAAGAGTCCGATCACTATGAAATTTGCATGCAGTGACACGGTTCCCTGCAAAAACATTGTCCTTAATAATATCAACTTAAAAAGGACAGATGGGAAATCAGCACAAACATTTTGTAACTCTGTTAGTGGATTTACCTTTGATTATGTTGAACCATCTGCAGACTGTTTGATGATCGTTAACAACTCGTTCACCAAATCCTTTGAACAACCAGAATTCAAGCGTGAGTATTTGATTCATAGTGAACTTTAGTTTGTTTTGTTTATGTTCATGTTCTAAAGGTCAATCCGTGTAGTGTTTGAAGATTATTGAGCATTTGAATGTCGTGTAAGTATATAGGGTATTTATTTTGAGTTGTAAAGAGGGTGTGATATATTTTGTAGGTAGATGTACGTCCCTAATGACATATGGTTCTGTTCTTTTGTGTTACTAATGAGAGTATCAAGCATGCTTAATCAACTTTATGCACATTGGAGTGTCTCGAATAACCATAATATACGCATGCACATGGGCATGTGATATGTGTACAGGAACACATGTTTGTGTTTGGGAGGGTGTATTACACCTATCCCATGGCCTTGTGGTCTAATGGGAATTTAAATCTTTGCAAATTCTATAAAAAACATGCTAGTTGTTCTGCTAAAATAATATGCCATTTGATTCTTAGTTATTAACTTTGGTTAGAGAGCACGCCACTCTACTATCAGGATGTCTTCTTGAGGGTTTTTATAGCTCTACTCACTAACTCGATCTCACCACTCTCTTTCATGTGCCCTCTCTATCCATCTTGCAATCACCGTTCATAACTCTATCTCTCGGTTTGATCGACACCCTGACACTATGAGCACCACATTAAACCCTTGCTTGAATTACCAAGATTTTCATGCTAATTTAATGGAGTTATGATTTATCTCGTTTATTTTGATTCTACATTACGGTACCACTTCTACATTCGTGTGAATTTTTTTATTGTAATCCGATTTCACCGACTTCATAGCATTTGTGGTTTAATTTGTGAATTGAGTTGTAGTTTGATCTTGTAATTTCTGATTCATATTTGGTTCTCCTTATATTTTGATAACTACAAAATGTTTACTTTGATCACTTGAATATGTTGCTTGTTAATAGTGCTAGTTCCTGTTAAAATCTTAGATGTGACATCGGGTTTTACTTCATGTAATAGGTGTTAGTTGTCATGCCCTCTCTTTGTTAGACATAATATAATACGAACACTAACACACTCGACAAATATTATAACATGTATGAGAACGGTTTATAATCGAGCATAACATGACATATCATAGTATATGACATGAGTACCAAAGCAGTCATTTCATGTAAATTATCAAGAATAACATTCGAAATAAATAAATATAAGTGTAATCCAATATATAAAGTGGATTGAAGTACATAGACATTTTATAAACAACTATATAACATTTTTGAAACCATATATATTTAACGTAACGATCCAATAACATGTATAAAAGATTCTATAGCAATGTAAGCGAAATCGTCTCTTCATCGCAAGTCATTTCTTTGTTGCTTCACATACGTGTTCATCTCTTGATCATGATTGATGGTATAATTAACGGTATTAAGTTTACTTTTTAAGACTAGACTACAGTTAGGATTGACACGAGTGGACTTATAATATGTTGAGCAACGTCTTTTTTTAATAAACTAGGTTGTGACTTAAGTTAAGGCCAGAAACTACAAAATTATGTATGTGTTTTGAATCAAATTTGCAAATTACCCCAAACTAGTACTTTATTTATTTTAATGACAAACGTATGATTTCTGCCTACATCTACTCTAATTTTAAAATCTAGCAGAATTTAATCTCACAATCTATGATTGTAAAGTACAATACTTACTATCATGATGAGTGATGTTTCCTTGCGGATCAGTATATTAATACAAGTCTTAAATAACTTAAAGTTACATCTTAACTATTAAAAGACTATAAACCATTACGAGATATCATTTTAATGATTATTGAACATCTACCAAACAGCCCATAAATAGCTATTAATAATTTTGTTACCACTTTAGTTGTAGCCAATGGGTGAGAGTCAAAGTCTCTTACAGTGAACTATTGATGTTCGAATTTAATAGGAAGTAATTTATGATGATGTAGTTTCTTATTTTTTTTAACGGATCCATTAACGAAATATCACCCGCGCCCTTGCGAACACAGACAGAGTTGGTGATCCGACTTACCCATCATTCCAGAGAAACCCACGACCCGAAGACCTATTATGATAAACTCATACCCACCTGATACATATTACAAGAAATGAAACTCAAAATGATAGATCTTCACATTAAAGGCTATGAGATCGCATCCTTTTAAAACAATTGGTCTATGATTCGGTGATATAGTTTAGTAGCAAGGTGTTTTGCCGTTAAAAGAAAAAAATAATAATTTGTTAAGACATGAGTTGGAAATTTGTTAATGGTAATGAGCAATATTCGGGGGTTATATAACCTCATATTCATCATCGGTTTTCTCGCCCCTTATTCATACTCTTAATATCTCTCTCTTCGAATCGATCGATTGATCCCTCCCGAACAAGCTTTTCTCAGGTAATTCCAGATCCAGATCTCTGTTCTCTCATATCTTCTATCAGATCTCAACATTTGTAACTCAGATTCAAACTTTGTTTCTCAATCGTATTAGGTCATCTCATTTTATGCTAATTGCTCCAATTTTGTCTCTAATTCCGCGTTATTTATGCAATCAAGTAGTTTTTTGATCATTTTGTGGTCGTGATTTGTAATTGTACGATCGTTGATGGATTGTTTAGTGGAATCGGTGGTTTGGCTGATGCATTTTGAGGTTTTACTCCGATCTGAATCGGTAGTAATGTTACTCGTTTGATAAACTGTTATCAGATCCGTTTTATGGACGTGTCGCGTTGTAGATTTCGATTGGGATGTTATTATTAGTTAGTTTGTAAAGCTGTTATTTGGCCCTATGTGTAAATCCATTTGCTTTGTTTTCATTTGGAAGGAAATGGTGTTTTTTGTTGGTATTTTAGGTTTTTAGACAGCATCTGTCTAAATCTTCATGCATTTCATACTACAGATTGATGACTTCTGTTTCTTAAGCTTGCTGATTCCATTGTGATCTGTTCCTGCCAAGTTAGGATCATTGTCACGGACATTAACTTACTGCTTGATTGCTTCTTCGAAGATTTTGTTTTGTTATATCTGATGCGAGATTCTGAATAATATATATATTTTTTTGAGTTTTTTGTTTGAAAATAAGTTTTTGAAGATACAATGTAGATCTCTCGGTAACTAGGTGGTGCTTATATAATCTGTACGTTCACTAAGACTGGTTTTATACATGACATGTAGTTTTTACTCATCGATTTTCATCTTTGTATATTAAGACCTGTCTTTATTGATAAATGAACAAAATTTACGAGATTTTAATGACACAGATCAGCTTGAGATAATTTTAATAATAATTTATGTCAGATGTGATAGGTTAAGTTGCATTTTGGAAGTAGCTAGCACTAAATGTTGGTTGCTATGATTTGTTCTAGATCTTACAGTTCTGATTTAGTGTTGTTCTTTGTAGGGATCCTCACTAACAAGAGGATGGGGCTAACTTTCACCAAACTATTCAGCCGGCTCTTTGCCAAGAAGGAGATGCGTATATTGATGGTGGGTCTCGATGCGGCTGGTAAGACAACCATTTTGTACAAGCTCAAGCTCGGCGAGATTGTGACCACTATTCCTACCATAGGTAATCATTTCTGTAAAAGTCTCAATTTGTTTTGATTACCATATCAGTTACAGGTTGTTATTTAAGTTAAAAATAAGGAGTGCTTGTTGACACCTACAAGATATGTGATGACACATATTGACAGAAGTTGAGATTTAATAGCTTATGTGGTTATCTTTGGCAGGTTTTAATGTGGAGACTGTTGAGTACAAAAACATTAGCTTCACAGTGTGGGATGTTGGGGGTCAGGACAAGGTAGAATGGTTACTTACTTGGGATGTTTGAATTTTAATGTCGCAGACCTTGCCCTCTTTTAAAGAATGGCGTCTTTAGGAAAACACTCATCTGAATTTGTTTGGATGTTTTAAGATTTCTTGTGTTTGTGAATTGTGTACATTTATTTATATATGTAGATTCGTCCATTGTGGAGGCACTATTTCCAGAACACCCAGGGTCTTATCTTTGTGGTTGATAGCAATGACAGGGACAGAGTTGTTGAGGCAAGAGATGAATTGCACAGAATGTTGAATGAAGTAAGTTTGAATTTTTAAATATTTATTGTCTTCTTGCTTTTCATCAAAAGACAGAGATGAACTAAAAGTATGTGTTTATTTACTTCTATAATTTCTGCTATTGCTACAATAACCACATAAATTTTGATTTTATTGCTACATTAATATGTTCTACAGTAAGATATATCTTATATGTGACAGGATGAGTTGAGAGATGCAGTTCTCCTTGTGTTTGCTAACAAACAAGATCTCCCAAATGCGATGAACGCTGCTGAAATCACTGATAAGCTTGGTCTCCACTCTCTCCGACAGCGTCACTGGTAATCAGCATTAAGAGCTTCTATCCAGTTAAATAATTACATTTTAATTGGGTGGATGAGTTCTGTTATCACCCTATTTGTAGTTCTATTATAAGCTTACCATTGTACTTGCCTTTATAATGCTTTTAATCAGTAATGTAACAAAACTAGGAATTATAAATGTCAGCAAACTAACTAGGTGCATTTGGATTGAGGGGTTGGGAAAGAGGGAACATGAATACAAATCGTAGAGGGCGTATGGTTCAACGGTGTGGATTTTAGAACTAGAAAGGAAACCCTTGAATTTGGGTTTTCTTTAAACTGCCAATGGGGCCGTATGCAAATAATCCCATACGAATGCCATTTCACAATACTACCAAACCCATACCCATAGTATCGAGCGATATAAAAACTCATTGATTCTTTTGCTCAGGTACATCCAGAGCACTTGTGCAACCTCTGGGGAGGGACTTTATGAAGGATTGGATTGGCTTTCCAACAACATAGCAAACAAGGCAAGATCTACAATTATGATACCTTATTATTTATAATTTGTTTTAAAAAAGAACAAAGAAGCGTGTGTGGGTTGGCTCAACCCGACCACTTAACCAGTTGACCCGTTAACCATGCTTTCTGAACTCCCAATGATCATCTAGCTGTGATCATATTTGTTCCCAATTATCATGCCAGTAACATGTCATTTTTATAAAATTTATTTTACAGGCATGAGGCAATGAGAGGGTGGATGTTGGCAGTTTGTGGTACTGGTTTTGGAAGATGTTGTTTGAAAGGGAAATTTGCTTCTGATATAATACATTGTTTTTATGTTTGGACTGAAAGTATGTGTTTGGGTAGGTTGGCTATTATTCTTTAATCTGAAGTTGTTGAGTTTATGTGGTGGTTAGAATTCTTATGTAGTCTGTTGGTATGCTATTATTATATGATATGGTAATTTCAGTTACTTAAAAGAAATGTTATCCAATGTAATCTTTTCTCTGTTTTGATTTCATCGGGTTGTCACAATCATCTTCTTCTTTATTCTTCAAATCCTTGGCTAAGTTGCTTTTTTATCAAAGTAAATGCTAAGTTTAGTTGGTTTATTACCAGAGAGGGCATAAATAGATCTTTTTTATTCTCTCAAGTTATCTGGTTTACACTACGTAAAGTGTTTTGGTTTGAATCACTAAAAACTTATAATTTGAGTTGATCTAACATTACCAGTTTATTTATTTATTTATAAATTTCAATGTATTTTTGGAAATAGGAATATTGTTTTCCCCACTTGTAGCAACTCTAATAATCTTGACATCTAATGAACTCTAACAATGTCTTGTAGAAGTTAATCAGATTTTTTCAATGGGGTATCGGTCTAGAACCAGATTGGTCTGGAATGGACCAGACCCGGACTGTCGTCTGATTACATACAAATAACAGAACCGAGAACCGGACCATGAGCTAGTAGCTCTGTTCCGGGTTTTATGGGTTGATTCTTTAAGGTTTATACGCAATTAACAGTAATGGGCGGCAATTAAATGGGCTGTAAACCCATTTCAACAACACTTTAAATGGGTGTGGGATGGACGATGTACATTACCCATTTGCAAAAAAGCCTCATATTTTTCCTCTATCATGTGCCATAGGTTGATTTTTTTGACACTTATGTTTCATCCCTTCTAGGCTTCTAGCCAAGGATCAGGAAAAACTAATCTATACTTTTAAAACTTTATAACTAAAATGTTTATATAATAAATGACAGTTACTTAAGTGGACCCATGTCCTGTTAATTTTTACAAACCTAATAACTCAATAATCATTGAAAACGCAAGACCATTTTAAAACCCAACAATCATTTTAAACAAATTAGCACATATACCATTAGCCCATAATAATTTAACCCCACTTTTAAGCTTAAAAATTAAACCTTATTAACAAAAAAAAAAACAACTTTACATAGATAATTCTAAATTCCTTGTCCTCTGCGAAAATCAAAAACACAACTCAATATAGGTTCAATCCGCTTGAAAATAAAAATCAAATTTTAGATTTCTGAAATCTACAGACCAACCTTGATAATATCATACTCACACATGTTATCATACGCACGTTAAAGAATGAACATGAATAGACGAATAATGATGATGTAAAAATACATATACATACACTACTGGAACATTAATGCATAATACTTACAACAATCAGTGAAGACGATTTGATGATTGACGGCCAATCGAATAACCCTGGGGGCTTTGGAGATGAAGGCAAGTGTTGGAGATATTTAAGGTGGGGTATTCCTTGTGGCCAAGTACTCTCTTGTGTAGTTAGAACATAACAGAATGTTGTTACAAACGCCCCTTGTTGGGACTCTAAGATCATTTGTAACGTATGATCTCTCATATAAATTAATATTGCTTGCTTTGTCTACTAGAAGCCAACGGAATTGTGTTTGGTTGCCTAAGTAAAGATGTTTCAAAAGACACACATAGTGGAATTACTCCCCACCTAAACACACACAACTATGAAATTCTCCTTATTTATAGTTAATGTGCCCAAAACGAATTGATGATATTTGAGGCAGAATATTCATTGTGGCCTCTAATCTCTCATGCATGATTAGAACATAAAATAACGATCCCTGATTTGTCTAAAGTGTTACAAGAACCCCGGTCGAATAAGCTTTATGATTTATCTGTTGTAGGTACATACGGCTCTTGATAATTTTGTTGATTGCATACAAATTAAATTAAAGTTTTTTTTTTCTTTTTCTTTTTTTTTTTTTATCAAAAGTGGGTTTCAAAGGTATGAATCGGAAAATGCTCACCCATCTTAATAGAAAATATAAATATTCCTACTCTAATAAAAGAGTAAATAAGGGTGTAACGTGTCAACTCACATTCATTATTATCAAACTTTTACCGTTTCTCTCTCTTATTAAATAACTATATTAATTACTAATAATATTATAATATTTATATTTTACATTATAATTTGTTTTTGAATAAATTAAGAAAAAGATTTTTTATTAATATTATTTCTATAGAAATAGTTTTTTATAAAAAGAGTTTTTTCTAAAAAATAAAACTATTTTTACGTAATATTTTAATATCATGTCTTAATATATCGTTTTATAATTAATAACTTTTATTTTGTTTAATATTTTGTTTGTTCAACCCCCGATACAATACACGGGTTTACTAAAACTAGTTAGAATAGTATGTCTCATTTTAATAGGTTACGTGTCAATTTTTATTGCTGATTTCCATCCGTAGGAACAAACAAAGCGTCTATTGCTTTGTTTTCAGAGGTACACATTAATACAAATTTATATGTGGTAAATACAATTTCTAGAATGCATAAATGCTATATTAAGATAAGATTGGATTATATTTCCGAATTGTGATAAGATGCCATTTGAAAAAGACAATATTCCATCTTTTGAAAAATGAACAAACAAACAAAATAAAAACTTATATTTTTTGTGTATAACACATACATTTCATATTTGATACGTTTTTGTAGTGACCTCCACAACTCGGTATATCTTGAGAATGTCCGGTGCATATGATACAAAAACCGGCACACAAGAAACTACGTGGAACACAACATTCTGCCCAAAATATATCCGTGAGTTGATACCATGACAACGACTACATTTGAAAACATCACAAAGAAAACAAGACGACTTTTGTTTTTGCGGGCTGATCTTACAACATAAAGTAATATTGGTTTCAAATGATCTATAAAAGCGTGTGTGTAAGTAAAGAACAACTAAGAACGCGGGTCAACTATCTTGTAAGAAAAAAATATTAAAATTCATAGTTATTTAAATAACAGTAGTAAGTTATGTATATTCTCTCTAATTAATAAAAAAGATTAAACAATAGAAGGTAAAACATTGCAACAAAATTCTAGCATTATGTTGAATGTCCATCTAGAAATACCAATTGCATGGTCAAAAGAAAAGTCAAAATCAAGAAATGGCACAAAGTAGATGGCTCCGGAAATGTGTAAATTCAATTTTGATAATTGAGGGACCAACAATATTTGAAATATATGCCCATGTTGCATTTAAAATTCCATGTTATTAACTATTTTATTGTCCAAGCATTCCAAATAATGGTGCAAGGAAGTTAGTTGTTATATTTTGTCATGACGTATTTAGTCTAATGATATATGAGATGTAAACAATTCATCTTTTTTAGAGGTCAGGGGTTTAAGTCGATTATAAAGTGTAAGTAAAAGTAAATTAGATGAATGTTCAAGTTGTCATTCGAGAAAAAATGTGATCTTATTTTTTTATATTAATATTTCAAATGTGAGATTGCATTGTATAACATCATACTATTTACTGAGATCAAAATCATACATGTGACATAACAATAGAGATTAAAATTAAAAGTTGAAAACATGAGCTTTCTTTTCATATTCCTTCCATATCGTATATCTAGTTTTATATTTGTTTGTTTTTACATACTTTTTTGTATTATATCATGTGTGATCGATGTCGAAGTATCAATCAAATAAGATGTTAAAATGTGTGTTTCTATTCACCTTAAACTAGTTAGGGTAAGTAGGGTTGTCGATCCTCGTGGAATTAGTGGTCGGTGTATTGTACTTTGATTTAGCAAATAATGATTAATTAAATTAACAACTTACTTAACTATTGCCTCTTGGCTGTGAAAATTGGATTTTTGAAATAATTAATAAATAAACTAAGAAAACAACTTGGAAAGAATCAAACTTGATTAAGAAAACGATTATAAGAGAAAGTAATCCACTTCGGTTCTAGGTTTGGTTTTCAGCAATTGTTTAGTTTAACTTCAAGGAAAATCCTTAATAGGGACTCTATACGTGCGATGATTAAGTGATATCGATAATCAGGACTTAATGGGTCTTGATACACAATGCCAATTCAATTAGAAACCAAAACTTGCAATCATATAATTTCCGGAAGATTAAATGATATTCAAATAAAAGTTTACCAACATCGTTGTTTAAATAATCAAAACACAAGTTAAACTCATAAAAGAACTTAACGGGTTCTAAAGTTTAATCCCAACAAAGTTAAACAAAAACAAAAACCTAATCACACAAAACCTAATACCCGAAGTCGATCACGAGAGGATTAGCCGCTCATCGTTCTTGAATGATCTTCAAAACCGTTGTTGATTTGCATTCTGGATGATTGAATCTTGTTTTTGAGAGTTGGAATGGTGAAAAATTGATCTCAGAACGCCCAAAATTCGTCTCTAAACGTTCTAGGTCGAATGGGAATCAAGTGGTGGCTAAAACCTAAATAAAACGCGTATTTAAGGGTTTTTAAAAAGGGTCCTGGCGTAGGCTACGCCATCCAGCGTAGCCTACGGTGGGGTGTATTCTGCTGATTTTTTACTTGAGCTGGCGTAGCCTATGGTGGCTACAGTAGGCTACGGTGGAAGCTTTTCTGCTGCACTTTGAAACTTCGTTTCTTGACCCCTCCAATGACTTGTTTTATCATGTAAGCTTCCAAATTCCTTGTTTTTCCTACAACATCACTTCCAACTCATAGTCAACCTATTCAACTCAATCACATGCATATAAACGAATAATCATACGTAATATTTAACGTTTAAACACTTAAAATCTCATTCCAACGCACACACATCACATCCCCACACTTAAGCTTTGCTTGCCCTCAAGCAAATCTAATTCAAAACATTTAACAACATTATAAACCAAAATCCTTTGCTATGTCTTAGCTATGGTTCAAAGTCATATCCATTCCAGAATTTCAATAATCATGTTTGATTAACAAGTAAAGGATGTTACATTTAATTCAAAATAGAATTTGACTAATTAAACCTAACAAGCTTCCGGCTTTTATTGTCATGCGACACACCCCTCGCCATTTTTCACTCCTCTCGGTTTATTTCTGGATTGGTGAAAATTGCGCCAATATATCACTCGAAAGGTCCACATATGAAACTTTGTTGTCATATACTTGGGTGACAATCAAGCTTCCACGGTAATAAATTGACCATGCACACATCAAAAGGACTTACTGGTTTTGGGCTTAGGTTAAGGTAGGAATGATTGGCTGTGAGTGTGGCTAAAATATAAATTAAGGCAATACCAACCGTTGACACCCTTATTGACATAACTATTATTCAAACAAGCAAACGCATGGGTGCATATTTAACCCATAACCAACAATTTGCATCTTTCTTTTCTTTCTCTTTTTTTTTCCTTTTTTTTCTCGTTTTTTTATTATTTTTTTTTATTTTTTTTTATTTTTTGCTTTTATCATAAATCAAATACTGAAGCTAGTCTGAATGTTATCAACAGTGGTAACTTGGTCACATTGGGTAAAATTTGATTATTGATATGGGTTTGTCAAAATAAACGGTTTAAGGCTCGAAAGTGGCTACTAGGGGGAATTTTAGGTAAAGTGGTGAAACACAAAAATTGGTATTAAAAGAAAAAGGAATCCTAGATTGCCTTGATCATCTATGTGCACTTATCAAATTTACCGTCTCAATATGTATCAACTCACACAAGTTCTAACACAAAGAATCATATGGCCTACACTCAACAATTGAAACAATTTATATGTGAACTAACAATCTAGTAAGCTTCAAAATCTCACCAAGTAGGAATTAGGGTTGCCGGCGTGTGCATGCTTTTATTACACCATTAGCCTGTTAACCCTAACTAGGCAGTTCTTAATTTTTTCTAAAAATCTTGCTAACATAATTATTTTTGCTATCGTAGAATTAGACCATGACTAAGGACCCTTACATCAAACATGGCAAGACTCAATTGATATGCTTGTCGTTTTCATGTTTGATTGGATTGCTTAAAAACAATAAAAATTTTCCAAATTTTCCCTCATCCCCACACTTGAGATACATTGTCCCCAATGTGTGGTATTTAAGTTAAGTGTGTGAGTTTTTTTTTTTTCTTCTTTGAAAATCAATTTATTCAATTAATCAACACAAACGACTTTTCCAACCCGAACCGACCCAGACACAAACGTAACGATTATCAAAATAAACTACTTAAATGACATATCAAACACAAAACATAAAAATTAAATTCGGGTTGCCTCCCGATTAACGCTAAGTTTTAGGTCTTCAGCCAGACCGTACCTGCGACCACTCATGGTGGTCGAGTAGGATGCTTGACTCCAGTATTCTTCAAATGATCTGGCAGTTCTTCAACTAGATCGTATTGTGGCCCAAACATTAATGCCTCAACTCTGTCTTTTATAGGATCAAGTGGATCGCCAACTTTTTTCTTCATTTTAGGTTTCACATCTTTTGTTTTCAACTTCATAATTGGCTCTTTCTTTTCTTTTAAATCCACCAATTCCTTCAACTCCACATGCTTATCCCTATCATACTCAAAATCATTCTTAAAAGTGGTGTTCATGCTTACATGTGAAGTATAAGTAGGAACACACACGTTAGTCATATCTGCCACAAAAACTTTATGATTAACAAAATAATTAATCGACTTGGAAAATACATTAAAACATAACTTACGAGTTTCGTAAGTCATGTCAATTGTTCCATCCCGACAATTGATTTGAGCATTCGCAGTTGCTAAAAATGGTCGACCTAATATGACATTCGGTTGCTCATTCGTTCTCACTGGTGCAAAATCGAGCACCATAAAGTCCACAGGGTAGTAAAATTCTCCCAACTTGATTATAACATTCTTTACCATCCCCCGAGGACATTTTTGAGTCAAGTCAGCTAACACCACAGTGGTGTCAACTTTCTCTAAAGGACCGAAGTCATACTGATCATATAACATACCTGGCAAGATACTAACAGCTGCTCCATAATCCAAAAGTACTCTTTTTATCTTCAACTTCCCCACTTTTATTAGAATGATGGGTGCTCCTGGGTCACTCTCTTCCACTGTATCGGCTTTCTCTTCCTTATCTGTAACTTGTTGTGAAAAAGAAGTAAAGTCATTATCAATAATTTTAGAGTCAGGAAGGATACTAACCGAATTGATGTGAACAGTTCTCATGTTTTCTGTGTTGGTTCCTTGATGTTGAGGATTGACCGTGGTATCACTCGGTAGCTTTCCATGGTTCCTTTTAATTTGAGCCACATCCTCTGCAAGTTGACCCACTTGTTTATTTAAGGCTTCATAAGCCTTGTCCCTAATTTCATTTTCTCTCTTGTTCTCTTTCATATTCTCTTTCATCATGTTCATCAAAGCATCCAACTTTGCATTTGTAGACTCTTCACCACCAAGTTGTCCAAATTGAGCATTAATTTGATAGTTGCATGATGAACTACCTTGTTGATCCCTATGATTGTAGTTTCCTTGATTGTTTCCTTGAGAATATGAAGTTCTTTGATAACCACTTTGATTATAATTCCCTTGTGCTCGGTTCTGATAAGCTTGACCACCTTGATTATTACCTTGAAAATTAGGGTTCATCTGGTTTGAAGCATTTCCATACTTAAAGTTAGGATGATTTCTCAATTCGGGATGATAAGTATTGGAATTCATATCGAATTGCTTTCGATCTCCGTAAACTTGATTAATTTCCTCTTTTCTTTCCATCACCAACTGACATGCATCAACATTATGACCTAACTCACCACATTCTTCACACACATCGTATCCTATAGTTGCAACCTCCTTTGTACCCGTTCGCCCTAACCTTGCCACTTGTCTTTCCAATGCTGCAATCCGCTCCTTAGTCTCATAGTCAACCGTCATTGATCGTACCAAATTAGGTTTAGATCGTCTACTGGCAGAGGCTTGCGCCTTGGAATTCTTGCACATTCGTTCTAGGAATTCCCAATTCATATCTTCATGATTAGATAAGAATGTTCCATTACTTGTAGAATACAAGTATTTCCTTTCTTCCGGTGTTAGTCCATCTGAAAATGCCTTAATCGATTCCCACCTTTCAATACCATGATGAGGACACATGCGGATCAATTCCTTGAATCTTGTAAATGCCTCATGAAATTGCTCACCCACTTGTTGTTGAAAAGATCGAATGGCCTCTCTTGCATCACTTGTCTTTCCCATAGAATAATATTCTTCAAGGAAAACCCTTTGCATCTCTTGCCAAGTATGAATACTGTTGTCAGGAAAAGTGAGGAACCATTGCTTAGCTCTATCTTTCAAAGTAAATTGAAACAATCTCAGTCTTACTTCATCTTGTGTGAAGTGGTTTCCACCGATAGTACTACATATGGCATCAAATTCAGCAAGATGTACATATGGTTCTTCCGTTGCAGTGCCTCTAAATGCAGGAAGAATGGTTAGGTAGTGAGGACGTACATCAAAAGATCTTCCCCTACGGTTTGGAGGTGCGATAGGATTCGGGTTTTCAGAAATAGCCGGTCTAAAATGGCTATCCACACCTTGTACTTGAGCTCTGTGAGGTCTTCTTGGTTGATTGAAATTATTATTGACTCCACCTCGTTGTTGATTGATACGTGGTGCATTCCATCCATATTGGTTGTTCCTCCAATTGTTATTTCCATTTTGTCCATTACCTCCGCCGAAATTCCCATCCCAAGCATCATAATTTGCACCATTATAGGGTTCTTCATTGTTATTCCACTCATCTTCATAATCTTCATCACCCGTGTGAACACTATGCATACTCACATGATCAAAGTCATCTCCTTGATTGAGGTTATTTTGATTCATATTATTGTTGGGTAGTGGTTGATTCAGGTTGTTGCGGTTGTTATTTGGTGGTGGGGGTGGATTTGGGTTTTGATTTTGGTTATTGGGAAGAGGGTTTGGATTTTGAGGTGGTTGGTTGTTTGGATTATCCATGTGAGTTGAATCAGACAAACTATCAGCTGCTTGATCGATAGCTTGTGAAATTGATGTAGTTGGTAACCCTGATCGATGCAAAACACGATTATACCTTGCTGATCTTTCTATCTCTGGATCGAATACTAGTGGTGATTTCCTACCCGAATATCGAGTATGCATGCAACCTGTCACCTGCACACTGAAAACACCAAGCGTAACACGAAAATAAAAACAAATAAAATAAGACAAGTAACAAAAAAGATTTTTTTTTAAAACAAATAAAATAACAAAACACCAAGCGCACCGATTCCCCGGCAACGGCGCCAAAATTTGATCGATGTCGAAGTATCAATCAAATAAGATGTTAAAATGTGTGTTCCTATTCACCTTAAACTAGTTAAGGTAAGTAGGGTTGTCGATCCTCGTGGAATTAGTGGTCGGTGTATTGTACTTTGATTTAGCAAATAATGATTAATTAAATTAACAACTTACTTAACTATTGCCTCTTGGCTGTGAAAATTGGATTTTTGGAATAATTAATAAATAAACTAAGAAAACAACTTGGAAAGAATCAAACTTGATTAAGAAAACGATTATAAGAGAAAGTAATCCACTTCGGTTCTAGGTTTGGTTTTCAGCAATTGTTTAGTTTAACTTCAAGGAAAATCCTTAATAGGGACTCTATACGTGCGATGATTAAGTGATATCGATAATCAGGACTTAATGGGTCTTGATACACAATGCCAATTCAATTAGAAACCAAAACTTGCAATCATATAATTTCCGGAAGATTAAATGATATTCAAATAAAAGTTTACCAACGTCGTTGTTTAAATAATCAAAACACAAGTTAAACTCATAAAAGAACTTAACGGGTTCTAAAGTTTAATCCCAACAAAGTTAAACAAAAACAAAAACCTAATCACACAAAACCTAATACCCGAAGTCGATCACGAGAGGATTAGCCGCTCATCGTTCTTGAATGATCTTCAAAACCGTTGTTGATTTGCATTCTGGATGATTGAATCTTGTTTTTGAGAGTTGGAATGGTGAAAAATTGATCTCAGAACGCCCAAAATTCGTCTCTAAACGTTCTAGGTCGAATGGGAATCAAGTGGTGGCTAAAACCTAAATAAAACGCGTATTTAAGGGTTTTTAAAAAGGGTCCTGGCGTAGGCTAAGCCAGCCAGCGTAGCCTACGGTGGGGTGTATTCTGCTGATTTTTTACTTGAGCTGGCGTAGCCTACGGTGGCTACAGTAGGCTACGGTGGAAGCCTTTCTGTTGCACTTTGAAACTTCGTTTCTTAACCCCTCCAATGACTTGTTTTATCATGTAAGCTTCCAAATTCCTTGTTTTTCCTACAACATCACTTCCAACTCATAGTCAACCTATTCAACTCAATCACATGCATATAAACGAATAATCATACGTAATATTTAACGTTTAAACACTTAAAATCTCATTCCAACGCACACACATCAATGTGCTACTTGTCTTTGGATTATTTTGCTTTTTCCCCCTACTTCCTTTTATATCAATTGAATTCAATGTACACATTTAATGTTATTATAGATGGAAAATGAGAAAGTTAGGTCGAACTAGATTACACATTCAAATAAATGTTACATGAGGATTAATAGAAGGGACCACATTGATTTGTATTGGTTTATAGACTTATCGTGAACCTTTTCAAATAAATGTTTTTCCGATTATATTTTTAATTTATTGCTAAAAACAAATGCTTCGTCTTCATTCTTTGTTTTATTTTCTTTTCTTGGAACCTTCTATCATGTTAGAGTAACAAAATTAGGGGGTGTTTGGGATTGTTTATAAAAACAACTTATTGACTTATTAACTTTTTCAATAAGTTAATAAGTTAGTATGAACTGACTTATTAACTTATTTCCCTCACAACCATCACATTGCCAAACATTATAAATTAACTTTTTAACTTTTTAAAAGTTAAAAAGTTAAAAGTTTGTAAAAATAAGCACTCTCAAACACTCACTACTTCTCATACCTAACATAACTTGTTATAGGATAATTTTATCAAATTAGATGTTACATATGGCTCACCAAAAGTCGGTTCAATCAACTAACTTGATGCTTGGGTTGGTTTAATTTTTTTTTGTTGGTGCATAATATAAGTATATTATTCACAAAGATAACATATTTACAATTTTCGTCCCTAAGGTTAAGGGAAAGTAAAAGTGTTACTCATAGTTTTGACACCAACACATTATGATGAAGATTTCTTCAATATGTTGCTTCGTGACTACTTTTAAAAAACGAGGTCATGTTTGGTCAATCTTTTAAAAACAACAGAATCATACATTGCAAGGTGATATTTCAAAATGAAGCTAGTGATTTTAGCATGACTAAAATACCAGCAAATAAAAGGAAAATGTATTGGAAACTTATTGACTCATGTGCTTTATGGTGTATATGGTCGGAGTGAGACACTCGTGTTTTCAGTCATTTCACACATATCGAGAAAACTATGTTTCAACATCAACGTTTGAGCTTACACCGAGCCATTAAAGCTAGCTTGTGCAACATGTATGGTTTTATCATGCTTGGGTTTAACAGATCAACATCATTGTCTCATATCATTATCCACTTCTAATTATATACTCTTTATACATAGTGCCCATAACTTGTAGATATTTCCTTCACCTACAATTTATAAAAATACTTAGTTTGTTCTTTAAAAGCTAGTAGTTTCAGCACCTCATCTTAAAAGTTAGTAATAATTTCCTTTTGTATTCAATCTATTTCAAGTCAACTCATAACATTAAAAAAAGGACGAAGGAAAAAAGTAAAAGTTTCAACAAAGTAAAAGGACCAAAGTGGTAAATGATGATCGCTTATGGGTGACTTTTGATGCAAATAAAAAGTTCTCTAGAAAAAGGGTGTAAATGAGAATAACCAAATATTGTGAATCGTCGTTTTCTCAGCATTTACCCGCCAAAACAAAGCGGGTGGGACCCACTATCTTCTCCTGGTGTTCCGTTCAACGACTGTACACCCGTCCCAGGGAATCGGACTAACCACTGCTCTTTACCCTTCATTCATATAAATTTTATATCTTTGAGTTTTCATATAAATTATTATTTAAATTTAAAAATTTAAATTTTGTTATTTGCATCCAAAAGTTTTATAAAAATTGTCATTTTAGTTCACTTAACTACTTCTAATTAGCGTCGTTAAGTTTTTCCGGTAAGTTTTCTAAATTTGAGGTATCTCAGTTAAAACAATTACAAAATAAAAAGATCAGCTCTACGTGATAAGTTTTTAGGCGTTCAGTCTTCTTTGGTAATCATCATTGCGATTTTAATTTACCAAGAATGATATGTTTGCATTTTTTTCATTTCGTCAATAAATGCATATCTGGACATCATATTATATAAAATAAAATAAAAGTATAACTAACTAAAAGTGATTTATTTCTAGCTTTATAAAACATACAAAGCAAAAATATATATAAATAAACAAACAAGTCATATAATATAAATTATTTAAATTATAACCATAAAAGACAGATTTTCATAAAAGTATAAGAACAATTAATAATATGACATTAAATGTCCATGAATAATAATCATAAAACATTAATAATCGTAACTATAATTAAGCTTCAAACCAAAGAAACCTATGTTTAATAAAACTGGCCAAAGTAACACGATTACCAAACCAAAATAAATTAACAAGACAAAATAATAAAATACTATTATAGAGTCAAATCACAACTGCAATTATCAAAAGAGGCTAAACATATAAAAATCCTCACGTGAGTTGGTTCTTTATTTTGTAATTTTTTTATTAAAATTACTATCATGTTGGAAACTTAACGTAAAAAGTTAACCGTGTTAGTTAGGTGTAACGAAATGAATTCAAATGATAATTTTAGTGAAACCTTTGGATGCAAATGACAACATTTTAAACTTTTGGATTCAAATGATAATTTCTATGAAACCTCAGGGACGTAAAATGCATTTAACTCTGAATTTTTTTTACCTATTGTTTCAACGGGTCACTGGTACATTGTTAGTAGAGGTGTGAATTCCTGACATGATCCGAAAGCACGACACGAACTTAACACGAAATTTGTGGGTTTGGGTTTACTATAAACGGGTTCGGTCAGATCGGGTCGAACCTGTGAACCCGCTTAGCTAAACAGGTCGGGTTCGGGTTCAACCCAACAGGTTGGCGGGTTGACCCGTTTGACCCATTTTTTATTTATTTTATTTTTTATATATTTTGTGTCACAAATAAAGTTTCTTATGTGTTTATTTCGAAATTTAGAATTTAAAATAGAAATTGTCATAAGATTTCATCAATAAATTATAATTGTTTTACATTAATTAGTATTTTTGTTGTAAAATAATAATTTTAAAGTATTAATATGTGAAAAAATATAAAAATTAAAACATTCGGGTCAATTGAGTCGTGTTCGTGTCAACCCGTAAATTTTCGTGTCGTGTTCGGGTTGACACTTATGACACAATTTTCGGGTCGGGTCGTGTTCCGGTTCATGTAAAATTTTCGGGTTCAGGTCGGGTTGGACCCGACAACCCGAAAACACGACCCGTTTAGCACCCATTTGATCATCTTCATTTGGTCTATTTAATCATCTTCATTACTCGGTCACTAAACCTTGAGACATTAGATTGGTACGTCTGTCGTCTCGGAAGGGAAGCTCGTACATCAGTCGAGCCTTATTAGTCCTGAACCTAAGATTACCGTTACGAAAAAACTCATCTTAGATAGATAACCCTCTAGTTCAACTTGAAATATTTTTTTATTACAAGTGAAACTTAAACGTAAAATCTATTTCTATTTTTATAAAGTTTTGAGTGACTCATCTCAAAATCACTTGATAGCTAACAATTATTGGTTTTTATTGACATAAATACCCCTACGTCTTGAGAGAATAATCGTAGGTTATTTACTGTTTCTATACATTTTAACCTATAAGTATTATGCCAATGAATAAGGTATATTTGTAATTATCATACGATAACTTAATGGCAAGACACCTAAAAGTTTTGTTAAGAAATAAAACAATTAAAGTTTATTTATTGTAATTCTTCTAAATGAAAAAAAGTGTTGTTAAGGAAGTAGAATAGGATGATAACTAGTGATTTAACTCGCCGCGCGTTGCTGCGGTGGCGAGCGTACGTGTCATGATCAAGTATAAAATATAATCGACTCAACTTGTTTCCAAACAAAATTTACGTAAAACATGGAGCAACACGAATTAATACCATCATATGAAAACATATTTTATTTAAGTCGACTATATTTCAAACACAATTTACGTTAAAACGTAGAACAACTCAAAACGTACATCAAAATAAGCAAGTGTGGGAAAGCCATAGGCGACATGATAAAGCATAGATTACATTCGCTCTAACTCATTTCCTAGCAAAATTTACATCAAAACATAAAGTAACTCGAATTTATACCAACGAAATAAAATTATAATATTTGACCCAACTCGTTCCAAACAAAATTTACACATAAAAAAAAAATAATAATCCCCGCCGACATATATATAATATATAATATATAAAAAAAAATCAAAATCCACCGACAATAGTAATAGAACGAACTAAATTTACGTAAAACATGGAGTAACACGAATTTGTACCATCAAATGAAAACATGTTTTATTTAAATCGAGTATATTTCAAACACAATTTACGTTAAAACGTAGAACAACTCAAAACGTACATCAAAATAAGCAAGTGCGGGAAAACATAGGCGACATGATAAAGCATAGATTACATTCGCTCTAACACATTTCCTAACAGAATTTACATTAAAACAAAAAGTAACTCGAATTTATACCAACGAAATAAAATTATAATATTTGACCCAACTCGTTCCGAACAAAATTTACACATAAAAATAAAAATAAAAAAATCCCCACCGACATATATGTAATATATACGTTAAAACGTAGAACAACTCAAAACGTACATCAAAATAAACAAGTTCGGGAAAACCATAGGCGACATGATAAAGCATAGATTACATTCGCTCTAACACATTTCCTAGCAGAATTTACATTAAAACATAAAATAACTCGAATTTATACCAACGAAATAAAATTATAATATTTGACCCAACTCGTTCCGAACAAAATTTACACATAAAAATAAAAATAAAAAAATCCCCACCGACATATATGTAATATATAATATACAAAATTTTTTTTTTTTTTTAAATAAAAAAAATACACCGAGATAGTGGATTAATATAATATACAAAAAAAATAAAAATAAAAAAAAACAAAAAAATCCACCGACATAATGAATTAATAGTATTAGTAATAGTAATATAATGTCATATGTGGGTCAGACTGATAAAAAAAATCTACAAAGAAGATTGCTTTTTATTTCTTTCATAAAAAAGATCTCAATTTCTGTTTTTTCTAACCCAAAAATGTTTGAGCAGCCAGTCGATTGATTTTTTTCATTTATATAATTCAAACGCACACAAATGAATTTATAAACAATTTTATACAAATTAGTTTTTTTTTAAACAATAGTTAATCATTAACATGTGTAGTTGTGAGTACGTTTCAAGACTAATGAAGTTAAAGACTATGATCTAGGCAATAGTATATGTTCAATGTATGTTTTTGGGAGATTAGAGTTGTGGTTATGTTCAATGTTCTAAGACTTTGATTAACACGTGCTTTTACTATTTAGGCAACTATATATGGTTCAAAACATAATATTTTAACATTAGCTTTAGTAAACCCGTGTATTACACGAGCTGAATAAATAAAATATTAAATAAAATAAAAATTATTAGTTATAAAACGATTACTAAGACATGATATCATTGAAATTACGTATGAGTAATAACTATAAGTAATAAAACAATAATATGAATAAACTTTTTTGTTTTTTTTTCAAATATAAATTAAACATTTTGTTTCAAATAACGTTTCAATTTTTTTTTTCATTTTTTAAATTTCCTTACTATAACTCTCTATTCTAATTATTTTTATTTTACAAAAAATTACTTTAGAAAAAACAACTTTGAAATATTACGTAAAATAGTTTGATTTTTTAGAAATTTATTTTTCTATAAAAAAACTATTTCTATAGAAATAACATTAATAAAAAGATCTTTTTCTTAATTTATTAAAAAACTAATTATAATGTAAAAATAAATAAATAATATTATTAGTAATTATTAATGTAGTTATTTAATATGAGAGAGAAACGAAAAAAGTTTGATAAGAATGAATGTGATGCTAACACGTGTCACCCTCATTTATTTTTTTATTAGAATAAAAAAATAACATCTTTGCTAGACCGGACATGGAGTCCCCTAAAGATACAAAAGAAACAGGCAATTTGATTTTTTTAAAGATATCATGATAAGTATGATAATTATTTTTTAACGTGACAAACGTACTAGTTATGTTGGCCACATAATTATTGTATACACCTAATACTAACCCAACTATAATGATTAAAACACGTCTTTAAATATGTAGTACCTTCTTGTCTAATAGAAACCCTCTTTTGACCGATCCATAACTTTTTTCATGTAATGTAAATTTACTTAATTCATCAGTCAATAAATATAACTCTTACAATTAAATCTTAATAAACCCAATTTGTTTATGTTTTAAAGTCGTATTTATACCAACTTTATTTATAATATTTGTTTCACTTGCAATATTAAATATACTATAATATAATCCTTCTAAAATAAACTTACGTTTCAAATCAAATTATCAAAATAACAAAATATAATAATCACAAAAGTAATTTTAGAAAGAAAAGATATATAAAAATAAGATATCAAACGAATTTAATGTGATTCTTGATTACGATAGAAAACAGAAAATAAAAAAGAACTAGATTTGAGTAAATCTCCAAATATATAATACCAATATAAAAACATACATGCAGTGTTACTTACTGCTGTTTGACAACTTTTATGTGATTATACGTTTGATTATGTAGGAGGTTTCGAGCCGGTAAATGCTGAATTAATAAGTGTTTTTTGGTTAGATCTCTGAACAACGGCACAAAATAACTATTTTAACTCTCATAACAAGACATATAAAATGTAATATAAGACTGTGTATACTAAATGTTTCACAAAATAATAACGTTACTAGTTGCTTTAAAACACGCGTTCATAAATACATATGTATAATTCAAAGGGTAAATAGGTAATTTTTCATCATAAAGAGTCTGATGAATCGAGTAGGGGGCGTGATTCCAGAAATTTGCTGGTCGCGTGTTTACTGGGGCCCACTCTATACGTATTTCCCCGCCTTTTACTTTTTTTTTTTCTTTCTATCTTTTGTCAGAAAGAAAACATAAATGACAATAATAAATAATATAAACATAAGTAAATAAAAATACGTTATAAGAAGAAGAAGAATGCTCATTTTAATATTTAGGTCTCAACGTACATCCATTCATCCTCCCCCACTTTGTAACCACCATCACACCAATCGATCATCTCATTGATCTCACTTTCTCTCTGCACCTAATAATTTTTTTCATCAAGTTTAGGTGTGTTTTCTGTTTTTGTAGATTTTTGTTATTGAATCCAGTTTTTGAAGTGATATGTGTGATGATGATGCATCGATTGTGTTTTGGTTTGTGAATTTGCAGGATCGAGTGAAGTTATTTCTTATCGGTGGTTGTGGTTGAGGTAATATATTCGATTTGTGTTGTTTTGGTTGGTTGTGATTGATTGTTTTGAGTTTCCTGTGATTGATCAATGATCATTGGTGACATAGGTATTTTCATCTTCTTCGTTGCATTTGTTTGTGTTATTTTTCGGATTTGTGTTGTGGTCGGGTTAAGGATTGGTTGTTGATTTTACCGTGTGGAGTGTTTGATCTTGATTTATATCTTCTGGTGGTGTGAGGTTTGAGATTTGTTATGGAGTGTTTGATACTTTGATTGATGCTGAAGCTACTATGTGAGATGATTTTTCTTGTTGGTGAATGTTTTCTGAATTATAGAAGTGTTTGGTTTTGGAGTTTTTTTTAGATGATTGATGATTTGACTGTTTGGGTTATTGGTGCCATATATTTCTTATGACCGTAAGAATCCGTTATTGGAAAACAAAACTCACGGCCTACCAGTAACCCGTTAACCAATGAGAGTAAAACACAGTTTGCCTAGGTAGGTTCCATCGGCGCTTACGGGGTCACCCCCTTTGAATGGTGCTGTATTTGGGATTTGGTTAAAAGATACTAGTCTTTGGACATTGTAGATGTGTGCAGCACTTGATTAGAATGCTTTACCTAATAGTTATTCAGTAAAATCACTAGCCTGCTAATCATCATTTTGGTTACCATCTAAGGATACATACCTAAGTTTAAGGCAATGAAGGTGAATTTGTGGTGTGTTTATTCATTGCTTCTTAGTCCTGTGACAATGTAGATCGTTGCGTCATATGATTTACGGCACGTGCTGAATAGCAGCTCATTGTCATTAAACTTGAGCTTATTTTTACCCAAATTTGCGAATTTTTTGGCCACATTAGGGGTAAATTTACTAGCATAAATTTTCAACATCATCTTTTTTCCATTTTATCTTGCTATGCATTGATCCTGATCTTACTGGTGATATATACAATGAAAAAAAACAGTGTCCAAATCAGTTACCTGCATTATTGCTACCATTCTTGGCTTAGCATCTTTCTAAATTCTTTATCTTATTTTAGTATTTTACAAGCCTTATTTGGAAACATATTCTCTGAAGTATTATGGGAATCTTATGTTGCTAGGTCCATTAATTGGATGGTCTAAAGGCTTTACTTTTGACACTAGCAACTTGTGCATTTCAAAATCTAATTCCTTTTGCCATCATTTTGTTTTAGGTGGATTGTTTTGCTTACATCATTTCTGTCCAATGTTGGGAGAAGGAAACAACAATTCTTTAGTCCCTGTTTTTGTTGATGAGAACCTTTTCCAATATCCTTCAAATGCATCAAATCAGTTGCAGCTATTTGGAAAAGGTGAATTTCTATCCTTCTAAACTAAAATTTAATTTTTTTCTAATTGTTCCTATTCTCCTTACATTATATTGAAGATATATTGATTTTTATGTGAATGTTGTGTTTACTCTTGTTTTTTACTTAGGTTCTTGTAGCTACCTTTTCTTAGATGTTGCAGTTAATGTCTTGGTTATGTTAGTTGATCTATATGCATATGTGATATTGGGGTTGCTGGTTAACAGTTTTATCTAACGAGTACCTGATACATGTATACGTGTTCTATCCCAGAACCGAAAAAGAAAGCCCCCCTTTGTTTTCAGCTTGGCATACTTTCTTCTTCTGAGAATAAGATAATCATGAAAGGTTTTACATTTTTTTTACTTTTGAAATCATTTGGTCTCTTAATAGTTTGTTATAATGGAAAGTAATAATCTTTCTAACTACATATCATATTTAATCAATTTATCTTCCTACCATGTCATCATAAATATCATGTTAATGTTTTCTTACCTTTTCTACTGTTAGGTGTAACATTCATCTGATTGCCTGAATGCTATTGTACGTGCAGTAAATTATGACCATAATACTCCCACCTTTCGGCCCAGCAAACGTCCAAGGGAAGTTGATGCTAATTTTATGCAAAAAAAGCTTCCAATTTCACTGAACCACAACTTTCATTATGATGATTCTGATATCCCTTCAAGCCTCCCAAACCCACACCATGTATCTACTGGCTTAAAATTATCATATGATGATGAGGAACGTAATTCCTCAATCACTTCAGCAAGTGCAAGTATGACATTAGCACCATCAATTATGTCTTCTATTGGTGATAGTGTTACAACTGAACTTGATCGCCACAAAGAAGATCTTGAGAGATTCATTATGTTTCAGGTACTATTTCATTCTTCCCAACAAATCATTTGTATACAAGTATATGTTTTGTCATCATTATTCATACTTTGCAGTCTACAAGGTCATATAACAGATTACTACTTAACCATTCATAATGCATAACACTAGATACATAGAATATTTGGGAGGTTCTAATGGAACATTTGTTTACTCTATATGAACAGCCAACTAGGGTAAAATAAATTTTTGATATTTATCTTTGCATTTCTTCACAACCTTAACTTAAAAACAACAAAATTTCAGAGGGCTACTAATAAAGCCGGCCAGTAATTGGGTTTATTGCATCAAAATGTAATGGATTTTCAACTTTTATGTTTGACGTAAACAGTCTTCTTTTTTTACCATTTGATAATATAATGAACTTTTATATCGTTATCATTTGATGCACTTTGACCTCTATGGAACACAAAGGTGACGTGGCACCACTTTTTGTCCTGTTTTGTAACTAGGAAAAACCTTTTGGTTTGATCAACCTTTTTTTAAGGAGGTGATATAATCAAAATTCTGTAAAACATGGTAACATCATTTCCTGCTATCCTATATGGCTATATATTTCCTTTTTGCAAGGCAAATTCCATTTTCAGGTAACCACTAGAAACTTTGAAAAAAAAAACTGATTTAATATAACCAACTTTAAAAGGTTTAGACACAGGGTGATATGACCTGGTTATCTGCTCAAACTGATGACATGGCAGCTGATGTATCAGTAACTTTGACTATGCTAACTTTTTCTTGATAACGTGTCACTGCTATAACATCTGAAAACCTGTTAAATTACATGTTTATGTTATATAAAGATTAGGCAAAACTATGTTATTTTGTATGCAATTTGGCTTATTTGGTTTCCTAAACTAACATCTAGTGGTATTAACAGGAAGAAAAGATGCTGAAAGGAATGAGAGACCTAAGGCAGAGACACATGACTTCTTTTCTGGCTGCTATTGAGAAAGGGGTAGAGAATAAACTGCGCGAAAAAGAAATGGAAATAGAAAACATAAAGCGTAAAAGCAAGGAACTTATGGAGAGAATAAAACAGGTGGCCACTGAAGCCCAAAACTGGCACTACAGAGCTAAGTACAATGAGTCAATGGTGAACATACTACAAACAAATCTACAACAGGCGCTGGCTGGTGGAAACGACAACCATCTTAAAGAAGGATTCGGAGACACTGATGCTGAAGTATCGTCTAGTGATCCTCAATATCACCTAGGATTAACCAACAATGTCGGGAAGTCTACGTGTAAAGCGTGTAGGGCCAATGAGGTGTCGGTTTTGGTAATGCCGTGTAGACACCTAAGTTTGTGTAAAGAATGTGATAGTGTTACGAGCGTGTGTCCAGTTTGCCAGATGGTTAAAACAGTTAGTGTGGAAGTGTACCTCTCATAAGGTATGTAACTCTCACAAAATCTTATATTAATGAGAAATTTAGTTATTATAAGTTTAATATTTAATTTTTGGCATGAGAATTTACATGATAAATGACATCTCTTGTCATTATAAATGAAGAACAAATGGAAATAATAAATGTAGATTAGATATATGTAATATTGTTGTGGAGGCTGTAAACAAGAGAGGCGATGGAAGCCATTGTGATACACACATGCATTCTAAGCACATACTCGAATCCAATGGTTATAGTGAAGCTCAAGACTGTTGTTGGATTGTTACATAACTTACGAAAGCATTATATTAAAGTGTGGTTGTGCTATACTTTCATCATCTTAAATATAATCCCATATCGCCTGCAAACAACTGTTTGATCTGCCACCAAACGACCGCTTGAAAGTGTTATCAAATGCTCTTTTGCGGGTTATGTCAAATCTCATGCCCCTCCTACCTTTTAAACTGTTGTGTGAGTTTTTGTCAAACGACCGTTTACAGGTTATATCAAATCTAATGGGCCGCAACCTTTTAAACGACCATTTAAGACAAAATTAAAACATTTGTTTGGGTGTAAGATTAGATGGAAAACTAAAAACTAAGCCCTTACACATGTCATTACTTCTTGGAAAGAATAAGAAAGAAGATTTTTATGGTGTGGTAGTGACACACTGACACATCCAATAGTCAAGTTGAAACTCAATAATTGTAGCTAAAATTGGGCGGTTTGGGCATTGGTTCCCTAAAGTGCTTTAAACCTTGCTTTATTGTGTAAACATGGTAATGGAAATCAAAATCCGAGATACCCTAAGTTATGGTTTAAAGCAATTTCGGCCATTCACCAAAATTGCAAGAAGACACCATTTTCTTCCCCTAAGATTAAACATTGGTTTACTCATCTTACTTGGATATACTGTCTTTTAACATTGACACTGTTCATTCACGACATTTCACAATACGCCACCTCCATTATGCGGCTAGCTATCAAGGTGACCATTCTACGCTCCTACTCCACGTTAGTTTGGAATAATTTTATTATCATCAAAGTTAATATCTTTGTTTGGAGGGATCTCTTTGATAAAATCTCCACCGGAGACCCATTGAAAAAAAAGGGTTTACTTTGAACACCTTGTAATGTTTGGTCTGTGGTTCTCATAATTTTTCGACTTTGTTTCGTAGTTTGGTCTCAATTTTCTTATTAGTGTAAACTCTTATTGTCCCTATCTCCTCATTCAGTGAAGCCCTCAGCCTTCCCCCAATGTCCTTAAAATCGATCAATGGGTGAGCTACTTTATGCACTTCGCCTTGTTATCTTAAGGTGTATTTTATGCTCTTCGCTTTTATTGTTTATTTATTTATTTATTTATTTTCTTTCACTAACAACCATTAAAAAAACTAGAATATGAGATGAATAATAAACTTTTATTTGTAAAGAGCCTTCATAGTTTTTCTTAAAAATTTAAGGATGAGGTTTTGATATGAGGATCCAGATGTGAAAACATAATAGAAGAATTCTATTATTATTCTCTTAAAATAGACAAAAATGGAATAGGTTTCCAAATGACACTCACCTAAAATCCTAACGTTTATTATTTCGATGGAGTTAAATTTGGAGTTAAATCTGGTCGATACTATGCAGTTTTCTTGGTGGTTGTTCTTGTAAGTTGTAACCGTGAGTCTTTGTGTTTTTTTATTCTTGTCCACGTATCGAGAAAGTATCTAGGGATTTTAAATCCCTTTTGTTGTTGTTAAGTCCTAATAATAAAAGTTTTGAGCCCTAAAACAAATAAGTGATTAAAGAGCCCATAAATATATAGAAAACCCCAAATTTAATTACAAAGACCCAAATAACATGTAAAATTAAATCGAGCTCGCACTCCTGCGATTTCTTACTCGCTTAATTTCTAAAGTTATTTACTCAATCGATAAGTTAATTCAATAACACATAAATTGCCAACACCTTTTTAACCTACTACTAAACATCTAAACCTATCTATCTTGTCACTAAAACCCTCAATCATTCGCGGAGAAACTTCTTCACTACACTCATTTGTACGGTCGTGCCAGAAGCTAGCTATTTGGTATTTATTACATTACAAAACAATTGTGTTTTTTTTTGTGTCGACGTTCACACGTCTTTTAGTGAACATCAGAGGCACACGTAGTGACATAGGTAAGGTATATATAAACATGTGATGAATTGACTTAGAAATTAAAAAATGGATATCCCTTATCTCCAAAGAGATGACGTGAGTCTCTAATTTGGATTCCTTCTGCTTTTTGCTCCTTTCACTTGGATATCATATACATCTCCAAGATAACATACACATTATTCACACACACACACACACACACCTCTCTTTATCTCTCTCACTATATGATATATACATAAATAGAGAACATATGAGATTAATATTATTATATTCTCTCACACCATTCTATTATTTTCTTATATAGAAGATACTTGTATCATTCTCTTTGTTGTTAGTTCAACTTTTGAATCAAAACAAAGATGGTCATGAAGCCTAGGTCTCATAGTTGCAAGCCATCTTTACCATGTTTTCATTGCCATCCAATCACTTACATCAGACTGGTATTTATACATATTTATGCTTTCTCTCTCTACACACACATTCTTAAAATGTACATACTATATTACTATACAAGTACAATATATATGTTGTACCATGATAAGGCATTTAGGCATATAAAGTATACATTTATATTTGGTTGATGATGGAGGTTAATTTGGAATATGAATTATATGTAGGTTCAACATCTTATAGAGAGGTGTTTGCTGATGAAAATGGAGCGAGATGAGTGTGTTAGGGCTCTTGCCAAACATGCTTGCGTTCACCCCATCGTCACACTTACAGGTTTTTTTTCCGCTACATATGTACCTCGATATATATCTCTTCAAGAACTTAGATCCAACACCACTATGTTAGTAGCACCTAGCAAAATGCATTATAAACCTATTGTGTGTATTTCAAAACATGTCGCTTGATTAGTTAGCATGCCACTTTAATGAATCATCTTGATGTAGCAGTCATCAGCGGATCCAACAGTCCGCTTGTCACACTAGTGAATTTTAAGTCATACTCTGCTATCTCAAATGACAGATTATTTGAAAACCACAAAAATCTTGTTCAAACCTAGAAACTACCAACAACCGTCTAAATCACCTAGAAAGTTCAATTATTAATTGAGAAGATAAGAGTAAAATGGTGTGGAGTACACAATGATGGACCTAAGCATATGAGATGGGTGTCATCCGAAACCCATGGATTTTTATTTAAACGTACAATGTATGTAATCAAAACCTACTGTCGGCCGCCCCTTTTCAGCCTCCAAACTAACCTGAGTAGCCTTAAACAACCTCATTTTTGTGTACGTCTTTATATCTATAGTTTACATATTTTACTTGATATCATGATTATTAGAATGTTATTGTTTCATTGATTATATAAACGTTAATTATTTTATTATTTCATGTTTATATTGAATTTTAGATAGTTAATGGTTGAGTTCTTAGTTAAATAGTATTTAAATCTCGTAACCTTTAAGTGTTACTTTGTTGGTTTATTATTTAGTTGTTAAACGCTAACTTGTTAATTGTTACTTTTTCACAATATGAAAAGAAAATAATAAGTTGAGGTTATAAACCAAATTAAACACTTCGATTTCTGAACTCAAAAACCAAAAGGTAAAAAGTTTCATCGACCCGGCCTAACGATAAGTCCCTTATGATAGACATTTGAATATCGAAAATCTATGTATCCTTCACTGAGAGTACGCACATGATCATTTGAAGAACTTATTAGGTTAAGGGGGAGATTAATTAAGTTTTTAGTTTTATTTAATGAACACTTGGGGTGTTTATATTACTTTAAGAAAGTTATGAAGTTAAACCATATATGTTTATTTATTTTTATATTATTTTTTGATTACTCATAGTCTAGTGAAGTTGAGCAACATATTAATCGATTTACGAATTCATAACACTTGACAGTGTGGAGGGGACTACAGAAAGAAAATACAGAATTCTTTCAAGCATATTTCCATGCTACTTCTTCAAGACCTTTTATTAGTAAGTTACACCTCCTTGCATTTTCAGCTTTTAATTCTTTTGGCTTTTGTATGGTTTTGCACTCTTTTTCTTCAATTCATCAATCATCTCTTTAATGGGTACACCAATTAACATTTCTTCTTGTGTTTTCTCTTTTCAATTCCTAATATAAAGTTTAATAGGATAAAACATTTATTTTAGCACTTTCTCAATTTGTAAATTTTAATTTCTTTTCTTTTGTAGGAAATATTCATAAAACACACAGATTTGGGAGAAGGAATTACTTGCGATATTAGAGGAAATATGACGTTAATTCCTTCACTAGCGGATTTCCAACAAATCTATCTCCGTCAGGAAGTCATCTGTTTTGTAGTATGTACGTTGTATAAAAATGAAAGTCGGCAATATTTTCTTCTGGTAGTTTCATGATCTAAGTTTATATATTTCTCACTTAACAATCAATACAAGTTATCCGTTTTGTAGTGTGTATGTTTTATTAAAAATGAAAATGGGTAACATTTTCTTATGACAGTTTCATGATCTAAGTTTATATTTTTCAATTAACAATCAATACAAGTAACACAATTTGGTTTGAGTTACTAGTTTAATGGCACAAGAAAAAGTGCTTGTCAATCATTGTCACTCTTAAATTTGTGAATTTAAGCTCTTGGATCACAACTACTTCAAACCCCAAGAGGATCTAGCCAGCTATCTACATACCTCATAAGATCAATAATTTGTAAATTATAGAACCCCTAAAACACTCTTTAAATGGAAAGAAGAACTCATATTTCTTAACTCAATGGGGCCACTTACACAAATGTCATTTAATAAAACATTTATTTACCTCAAGTGAATGCCTAAAATACTTTCCCTTTTAAGAAACCATTTCCTTGTGAAAGAGCCTGCAAGTTCTTGCAAACAGAAAGCCATGCTCCCATCTCTATAGTATATAGCATTACTCGTATACTAAGGTGCGATACATCATCTCCATCTTTGCACACTATACTAGTAGTAGCGCACGTGTTACTAACTTGACATTTACTTGCTTGAAACGACTTTATATGTTGAAATTTAATCAGAAAGAACTAAAGTTTAGAAGGGTTATCATACTCATATCACTTTGAAAAGACCCACAAACTAAATATTTACCGAAATGAATAAAGTGGTAGCTACTTCTCATAGGACACGTTAATATTGGGGCGAGACAACCCGATACACACAAGAAACTTTTGATTACTTGAGTCACTACATGTAAATGTTCAATGGCTACTCGGCTAGCGTTCTTTCAGACATGTCAAGCTAAGATAATTGGTCCGAACCACATGCTCCTGAACCATCACTCATGGGTTCATCACCTAAGCCCGATTTGTTTTCTTTAGTATGATCAAGGGGTGGTGAAAGAGCCCACTGAAAGAAGAGACAAACTTCAAATAATATTGAGTTCATTGTATATGTCTCGTGTGTGTGTGTGTTATTAACTGTTTGTTTCCTTAAAGATAGGCTTGTACTTTGAGAGAAAACATACATTTTTTGCAGCTGCACTAAAGGCTTGCTTATGAGACATGTTGGGATGTTGTGCCTTCAGCCTAGTGAGCTCTACTCTGATAATGTACACATATATCAAAGATAACCATTAATAAAACATGATAATTCAATCTGAAGTAAGTAATCAACTTAAATGAGTACTTTACTTGATGAATTTGTTATATGCAGATGGGGCGCGTTGCCTCTTTTCCGGGGCTGCAAACATATACACAAGTTATATCAAATAAGTTCATCATGAAGATACACATACTATATACCTGAGGCATTCCACATGATAAAAGCTATTGTGTATGCATAAAGGACCTTATGTCATGTGGGATACATGTAAAGATCAATTTTTGATGAATATATCTAAGATTCAAGTAAGTTTTACGCTTGTTAACAACGCGGTAAACTGCTTAATCAAGATCATCATCATCATCATTGTCTTCAACTGAAGAGGATGATGAGATGAGAGGGGAAGAGTTATGTTGGCTCAAGGTTAGTTTAGGAACTTCTTCATCTTCTCCACAAGCTTCCACCATTGGCTGCATGTGATAGTAACATACATAAAAGCTGATGCTTTTAAACTTAAGATATGAAAAAGAATCTTATAATATACTTATAAGAAGTTTAAAAACACACCTCTTCTTGGTTATCAGCAGAAGAAGAGAAATGAAGAGGAAGAAAAGTGGATCTCATCATGTTGACTGAAAGAAGACTTGTGCAATGGCCACATTTGACTGTAACCACCATAGATAAACATCTATATGGTACAATAACCTAGATATGAAACAGATACAAAGATACATAAACATAAAAAGATGAGATCAATGTGAGATAAAAAACAACCTAATTTGGTTAAGTGAATGAAATGTAATGAAACAGTTAATTACCACTAAAACTGTGGTGCAGAAACCACAATGCACATAGCAAACTTGTTCTTGCAGTTGGAGATCTAGAAGATGACTGAATGATGACATATCAGAGAGAAATGGAGAGATAGAGATGTGAAGTTGGAAGATGGTGTAGTTGTGAAGCACATGGACATATATATATTTACAAATAAAGGAGTGTGAAACACAAGCATTCAATCTTTGACATTGAACTGAAACAATTTAGTCATTTTCATGACACATAGTTAGCTAGTAGAGTTTAGGAGTCTAAGTGTCAACCAAGTTGTATCTCTTTATTTTATTTCTTGATTAGTGTTAATGTTGTTTACATTTTTTTGAGTGTTTTTATGAGAGTGTAAGGAAGTATAGTAATGAGAATTTGGTTGACTTTTAGGAAGTCAATAGAATTTGAATAGGAACGTTTAATTGGAGGGCTCAAGATGCACAGGTTAGTGCATAATACTTCCAAACTAGAATATATACATGAATGTCCAATTAAGGATAAAAATAGTGATAATGATCTGCCAATGTGATTATATGCAAATGAGTGATTGTGATGGTTTTGACTTTAATATGAATAATGCATACTATTCAATTTGAATAACGTGTTAGATTCTTAATTGGTGATACATGCATAATGAATAAGCTAGTGCGCGTTTTAAACTAATACGCTGCATATGGTCCAAAATGTGCGAGCTCACTGGGCTGAACTTTTCACGTGTGGGAGGTTATACATACGCTGCATATACACCCAAAATGTGCTATAGAGACGACTTAGCTAGGCGTGTGATTTTATGGAAACTATATTAAGTAACTTTTCCAATGTATACATATAACAATAGCGCGCTTATGATTTAAATAAAAAATGTTTTCAGGTGTATCACCTCAAAATGAACAAATTAATAATCATCAAAACATGATACTTCTACATGGTTAATTGATTACTACTTTGTTTTGTGTAAATGTATATGATTCTATATTTTTTTACCCAACTAAAACAATTATAACTAATGTGAAAAGAGAAGTAACACAGATTTGAATGGAGTGAATGCAAGAAAGATACTTAAGGCAAGTTCTTCATGTGCTGCAATTTAGTGGGTGTCTCAAATGCCATCACTTTCCCCCTTAAATATTATTATTAACCTCATCTTTAATGCACTTCTCACCTACTTAACTCTGAATCCACCTTCAGTCATGACCCATGTGCTCGAACGTTACACTTTAACACCCACTGAGCAGTAAATATGTTATCTTTGATCAGTTTGTTTTCAGCCTCTAAGCTTAATTTGAGACGTTAAAATTTTAAAATGATGTTCCTATCATAAGGTCAAGGGTTAGAGCTTAACTAATATAGTTCATATAATCATGACTAATATATTATATTTATATATAATATATAACACGAACACAATTCAAGAAGATCATGAAGCCATCCATGTTGATATAGTAGCAACATTGGCAATGCCCTTACACCCATCTTCAACGATAAAACATGAGTGATGTTTTATCTTCAATGATAATTGGATATTCATGTTACATGACCATTGATTATTCAAAAGCTGCAGAGAAGATTATCATCTTTTGGGAGACCTATCAATCTGCAGGGATACATAACTAGTCAATTGACAAAAGAAACATAGAACAATAGAGACCCAATGGTACCATATGGGTATATAACTAATCACTCGACAAAAGAAAAATATATATATATAAAGATCCAACGGTATCATCTTAATCATGTAACTGACTTTGGCAGTTTGGCTACCAACTTTTGTTTAACATCTTTTAAGTTGAAAGTTACCGGTGATTTCAGTAATTCATTTACGTTGTGTTCTTGAGTTTATTTAACAAGAGAAAAGAAAAAAAAAATATTTTTTTTTTTTTTTTTTCTTCATTTTTTTCTCTCTATTTTCTTCCTAGGCTTCATTTTCCATTATTTTTTTCTGCTTAAATGAACCGGTAACGTAACTTTCTTATTTAAAAGAGCTTCAAATACAAAGTGTATTTTTGCTACAAAATGTAAGAAGACACAATGAGTCAAAAAAATCACAAAAAAAATTATATCTCACAAACTAAATCGAATTTCAAAAAAGTAATTTCTAGCTTTTGTTCCCCTAACCGTCACCACTAAGAAAAAAAATAAAAGAAAAATTAAAAAAAATAAAAAAAATTAACGTTTTTTTATTGTATCATTTACGTCATTGTGTCATTATGAAAGACACAATGACGTCATTGTGTCATAAAAGACACAATGAAAATTTTTATTTTTTATTTTTATTTTTTTCTGAAAGAGGACGACGAGAGGAACAGAGACTCCGAATTACTTTTTGAGATTCGATTTAGATTGTAAGATATAATTTTTTATGACTTTTTTAATCTTATTACGTTTTTTCGCGCTTTGTAACAAAAATACATTTTCTATTATAATCTCACCGTTGTTATTTTATTACTTTTCTTTCATGTAATCACAATAACCAGAAAAACGGCATCGTATCGTCTCTAGATATTTCAATCATCATCATCATCTTGTAAATCCGATTGCACCTGCAACTAACGAACCGCCATTCATCAACCTCCGTTCGATTAACAATGGCGATTTTAGCATCTCTCCCAAACCCTAATCTCTTCTCCTCCCTCCCCTCACCACCACCACCACCACCACCTCCGACCACCGTCAAACCCCCAATCCCCATCCCCAAATACCCACCAAAACAACCCCAATCAAACCCCGCATTCAAAACCTTCCACCGCCGCTCCAAATACTACAAACCCATCAAACACGGCGACGTCGTCTCCTCCGACGGAGACCGCGCCGTCGTCGTCGGCGACTCCGGCGTCTCCTACCAACTCCCCGGCGCGCCGTTCGAGTTCCAGTTCAGTTACTCCGAAATCCCCCGAGCCAAGCCGATTGCCATTCGCGAGCCGGCTTTCCTCCCCTTCGCGCCGCCGACTATGCCCAGACCCTGGACCGGTAAGCCGCCGTTGAAGAAATCAACCAGAAAAATCAAGCTTTTTGAGTCAATGAATCCGACCACAAACACCAAACAGTTTGAGATGTTGAAGCCGTATGAGCTGGGGAGCTTTGAAGCCAAGCCGAGGGAGGTAGTGCTCGGGAAGCCGTTGAGTCGAGCCGAGAGACAAGAGCTTGTTAAACGTCATGTTTCCAGCAATAGGCAGGTTAATCTTGGTATGATATGCTTACAATTGCGCGATTTACTATCGTTAATCGAATGCCATTGTTTTCGTGTAGTCGTGTACGAATGCAATCATATTGTGGTTATAAAATGTTAATTGGGTTTTGTAGGTAGGGATGGATTGACACATAATATGTTGGAACTGATACACTCGCATTGGCGAAGGGATCCTGTGTGTAAAGTTCGGTGTCTAGGCGTCCCCACTGTCGATATGAGGAACCTTTGTCGAGTTCTTCAGGTTCTTTAACTCAGCTTAAGCAAATTCAATCCAAAAGTTGCAATCTTGATAGTCATTTCAGTATCTTTGAATTTGTTTGATTAGACCATTTTTGAGATTTCGGTTTGCATCATGTTCTTTTAAGTTAATTTAGGTTCTGTAAGTAGGTAGTGGGACTTTTTGATTGCTGTATGCTGAATGTTAGTTGAACTAACAGGAGAAAACAGGTGGTAAGATTATTCTTAGAACTGGTGGTGTGCTGTATCTATTTCGTGGTAGACATTATGATCCTCATAATCGACCAAAGTACCCTGTGATGTTATGGAAACCTGCGACTCCAATTTACCCTAAACTCATACAAGAAGCACCTGAAGGGTTGACTAAAGAAGAAGCTGATGAGTTGAGAATGAAAGGGAAAAAACTTCCCCCAATTTGTAAACTAGGTAAACTTAAATAGCTAGAATCACATATCTAAATATTACATATTGTTATTGGCGTTCTTTTGCTCTATTCGTTTTCCCCTATCCGTCATAGTAGAAGCTTATTTTTGGCATTTGACTAATTAGTCAAGCAGTTCATAACTAAACTATGTATAGAGTCTGTTCTTTTGGCTTACGTTAGTGAGCTATGAATCACTCTATACGAGAAAGGTCGATCATTTATGTTTTCTTGGTGTATATAAGTAAAAAAAAAAAATACTAATGCTTATGTTTGCACTTCATAGTTGAAATTTATTTTTCTTTTTACTCCTGATTTTAGCCTTTTAATTGTACATTTGACAGCGAAAAACGGAGTGTATCTTAATCTAGTGAGAGATGTGAGACATGCTTTTGAAGAGTCTCCATTGGTCAAGATCGACTGCAGAGGGATGCATGCAAGTGATTACAAGAAGCTTGGTGCCAAGTTAAAGGTTCATTGATCTTCTATACTTGCAACTTATTTTAATTTTTCCGCGATACAACTAAATGAAATGTGTTTTCTAGGAATTGGTTCCTTGTGTTCTACTGTCTTTTGATGATGAACAAATCTTGATTTGGAGAGGTCATGGATGGAGATCTATATACCATGGTGCGCGAATATCTTCAGGCTCTACTTCTGAAAACATCGCAAATGATCCTAGTTGTTCAGGTAATTACAATACTAACATATTTGGTTTCTCCCTATGGAGACATCCCTGTGGTAAATTGTGTGGTGAGGGTTCGAATCATACAGTATGCAAGTCTGGTGGTGTTTAGTTAACGAGAGTAGATTAGGTGCTGGTAAAAAAACAACGTATTTGGTTTTAGTAACATTTTCAAGACTTTGTGGAAGTTTCAGTTTGTCCAGTAATTCATTCATTTTGTTTCTTGCATCAGAAGGCTTGAAAGTGGCATCTTACAAGTCAGATATAAGATCATCGATTTCAACCCCAAGAATGACGTTGTTATGGAGGAGAGCTATCGAGTCAAGCAAGGCAATGCTGCTGGAAGATATTGAGCTGGGGCCCGATGATCTGTTGAAGGTGGTTGAGGAATTTGAGACTGTTTCTCAGGTAACTGAGCATTCATATCCAGCGGTTATCGTGTCAAAGGAAGAAAGTCAAAACCGCGATCATGAAGATGAGGATTACAGTGAAGATGAAGATGAAGACTATTTTGATGATGAGGAATCAGATGATGATTATGTTGACTTTAGTGAGAAGTCAGCTCCCCCAGGGTCGTTGCCAGTTGACTTTCTAGCAGAGCAGCTCACTGACGGTGATGATTGGAGACCAAACCGAAGCCGGAGATAAGAAGCATTCTGACCCCGGTTTGTATATATATGTCAGAAATCAATCAACTGAATTGTGAACAAAATTATGAAAGTTGTGAGAATATAGTTGTAAAAAGAATAATTTTTAGTAGCTAATCGAACTATTAATCGAATGAGCTTGAATTGGTTAACATCTGAACGTGTTATGAAAATCTAAAAACCAAAAAATTGGTTACAAGTTTGATTCTAGTTATGACATTAACACTTGGGTTGATATAAAAATAAATAAACATAGTTTCTCATTTTACATGGAAATGTCTCTAAATCTAATTTTAAGGTATCAAAGTCATATCAAACTAAATGTACGTAAGATCACTCATTATAACAACCTCATCTTTAGGTTGGTTGCAAGAATGTTCAGAAAAAGAAAAATTAATAATGGGTAGTCTAATGAATCTTCTTAAAACATGATTAATATTAAAATCAGTGTCTATTTAAACGATCGTTTGAACGTGTATGCCATGTAGGCTTTTCTTTATTAGATACAACATTTTTTCAGTTATAACCGCTTTATGTTATACAATAAAAATGTTTATTCATGTCAGTGTTTTTTAACATTTGAAACACCGCTTATATTATCTTGTTTAAGGGTCAAAAAGTTATTTTCTTAGGAAAATCACAAATACGTGTATTTTAAACAAGTTGAGAGAATTTTGTTTGTGTAGAATAGTAAGAGTAAGTGCGTTGGTCTTTTTGATACTAACAATTACAAATTGAACTATATAAAAATACAATGTACATAATTAGAAGAGTATTTAGTGAGAAGTAATTCTTTCGATACCTAATAACCAATAAATTTCATGCACTACTATCAGGGACAAAAACATGTATTATTGTACTAAGAAATTAATAATTTTAACTAACAATTGAAAGGAAAAAAGAAGTAATAAAAATGATATAAATAAGCTATAATGTTGTTCCCAAATATTCTTTTTTCTGTATGGTGATAAAATACCTCAAGTTATTTTGGGTAGTACTGCTTCTCTAATCTTATAGTTTTGAGAGTGTTGCTTACTAGAAAAAAAGATTGACGATCTCGAAGTCTTATCTTTATATATATTTAAATATTATGATTAGTTAGAGATAACTTGTCGATAATTGCAATTAGTTAAAATTCTCATAGCATGCATTTACATATCCACGATTGTAGGATCTCCTTGTATATGTATCTCATTTTCACATTCAACAAAATCAATTTTGGTTGATAATTTTATATATGTATCTACTTTTTATATTTACAATTTTTACTTATCAATATTTTCATGTTTCTTTCTGTCCTTAAAATGACCCTAATACTTGTATCTTTAAAAACAATTTTGATGTATGCAAACATAAATTAGATATATAAAACTTGTCGGTATAGCTTAAGTTTTATGCTTGCTAATATATGAAGAATTGAAGATACAAAATGGTACTTTTGTGATTCCGTGGAGGAAAAACAAACAAGCAAAGATTTTTTTTATACTTATTTATTTGTTTATTTATTATTTTTAGTTTCTAAAACAACAATTTACAACATATAATTTTAGATTAAGCTCCATTTTGCTCCCTAACGTTTTAAAAAAATAACAATTTTTCTCAAAAAGAATAAAAAATATTAATTTACCTCTAAAAATTTATAAGTTGTTATAACTTCAATTCAAAAATTTTACAATTGTTTCAAATTAAATTTAAAATATGAATATTTTTGACCGAATTTAAAACAAATAATAAAACTTATAGATTGAAATTAATTTTTTAAACTTAAAAAAAACAAATTACTTTTATTAAACCTAATAGCAAAATTAAAATTAACTCTCTAATCTTAATCCTAAACTATTCCAATAAACAACAAATGAACAAATAGATATAGATAATTTAGAATAAATCGACACCCATAAACTTAAACTCGTATGGTCGAATCGATAATCTTGAGAGCAGGAGACCGTAGAAGATGTTGGATATTAATTGGGTGCTGTTAGTACCAGTAGTTTGCAGTTGCCGTTGCTTTTCACCATTGATTTCCTCTTGCTTTCTTCACTTCCAAAACCCTACTTCCATCTCTTCACTCACCATCATCAATCGCCACAAAAAACTCTACAGGTAACTCCATAACAATCTTTGCTTTCCCATCATCCACTATGTTAATTACTGATAATGATCTGAGTTTTCATGTTTCTTCTCATTATATCATAATTTCCCCCGATCTTTTTGACCTCTTGGTTGGTTCTTGATAAACAAACTACAATTTTATTCTGAAATTTTAGTGTTTGATTTGTTTTTATGTTCTTTTTGATGGTTTTGAGCGGTGAGAGTGCTATAACAAGATTATGAACAATTAGCTCCAGTTCTGCAATTGTAATTTGTCTGTTTTACTCTAAAGATCACTGATTTGGGATGTGAGGAGTAGGTTGTCCATGAGTAATTAGCTTGTTTTGTGTTTTAGTGCTATGGATCATAGTCTTTTTAACCTGTTTTTTCATATTCTAATGATCATTCAACAAGCATTGTTTCATCATTTTAATGATGTCATCTCATGAAAGTTACAAATTTTGTTGTTTGGATTTCAAGTTTTGTATTTTATTTTATGTGTAAGTAGGAGCAGCTAGTTATTTGGAAGCACTGATGGCTGATGACACAACTGATCCAAGTTACTGGTTGAACTGGAGGTTTCTCCTATGTGCATTGTGGATCCTTATTGCTATGATATTAGCATTAATCTTGATAATCAAATATGAAGTTTTCAACAAAAAGAAAACTCACATAAAAGACGGTGAGCATGATGTGGACCCCGTTGGGATCTTGTATGAAGATGAAACCTGGAGGACTTCTTTGAAATTTCTCCATCCCGCCTGGCTGCTTGCTTACAGATTATTTGCGTTTGGTGTGATGCTGGCTTTGCTTATTACTACTCTGATTATTGATGGACCGGACATACTTTTCTTTTACACTCAGTAAGTGGTTGTAACTCCTTTATGTTTCATAGTTGATTTTCTCAATGCCTAGAAAGTGATCATATGATGTTGAATTCATTAACTATTTTCTCTTGTGATGTTTCTTGTGATTCACAGGTGGACATTTGCTCTGGTCACTTTCTATTTTGGGGTATGAAATGTTGCTAATTAGTATCTATAAGTCATTAAACATCTTTTTTCTTAAAAGCCATTTGTTGTGGTATACCGTATACATGTTTTCATTGTTGTCTTAAGTAGTTGAAAACTGCATAAAGTTGAGAACTTTCTTGCAGATTCATAATTTTCAGTGCTCTTTTTGAAACTTCTTGGACCAATTGAGTTGTATTATATTGCATATTTTGTACAATAGACAAGAATGGCTATTTGTTCATACTATTGTTTTGTCTACTATGTGCAGCTTGCTTCTACACACTCAATATACGGGTGTTACCAATATTGGAATACGATTGATGATGATAATATCAATAATGCCATCATAGACCACGAACGAGGCACTTACATGGCTCCCTTAGAGGGATCGAGTTCCCAAAGCATGCCTGTTAACCTGCCTAATCCTGTTTTAACTCGTGTTAGAAAGACTGCTGGTGTATGGGGTTATTTCTTTCAAATAGTCTTTCAGGCGAGTTTTTAAAATTAGGAGTTTCTGTTGGTGTTATTTCCATCATGTTTTTTTTTGTTAAACCAATCCTCACTTTCTCTTTTATAAACAGATATGCTCAGGTGCTGTTGGTCTCACTGATAGTGTGTTTTGGTTCATAATTTATCCATTTCTTACTCCTGCAGAATACAATCTAAACTTTGTATGTGTTTTTTTTCTATACATTTACATGTTAACAATATGAATTCAATTTCTTTTAGCTTACTAGTCGATTCTCTATTTTTTTTGAGGGTACAGTTGGATGTTACCATGCATTCTATCAATGCTGTTCTGCTTCTTGTTGATATATTTCTGAATCGCCTGGTAAGTTGCACACTGGCTTGAATTATTGATTATCTTACATTTTGTGTTATGATGTTATGCAACTGTAGGCTGTTCATAAACATTTTTTTACTTTTAAGTTATATCCAGCTGACTTGATTAACTTGACTTTTTCTAATCAGCGTTTCCCTTTCTTTCGTTTGGCTTATTTTGGTCTATGGACATGTATATTTGTCGTTTTCCAGTGGATTGTCCATGCATGTGTTGATATGTGGTAAGCTGAGATATTGCTTTGTCGAATCCTTAATTTCACATTATTATAGAAAAGAGCAAGTGCTTGCTAAAATATATCTACATCGTTCTTGATACTGCAGGTGGCCATATTCCTTCCTTGATTTATCATCTCCGTATGCTCCCATTTGGTATGTTCCTATGTGACTTTTAACCATTTTATAAATCGTCTCAAATCTTCCCATACAACGAGAGTGTTTCACTATTAGAGCAGTGAATCGTGTAGGTCAAATCAATACTATCAAAGAGATAATTTTGTAGAATCTTGAAGATAAACATGCTTGTTGTACAACATTTTTATTCGCATGTACAGTAATCATGTAGGATATGAGTTAACAGTTGATAATAGTAATTGTTACTTTTGCTCCTCCATATATGTTTTAAATAAAACTCATGGGATTAATGATTGATTGCAGGTATTTAGGAGTGGGATTAATTCATCTCCCTGCCTTTGGTATCTTTGCACTCATAGTTAAGGGAAAACAACTTTTATTGTCAAGATTTCATGACACATGAGGCATGATATGATGTACCAGAATCTCAACCATTTTAGTTATAAGATTAGGGAAATAGCTACAAGATCCTAAAGGTCAGATTCTGTTATCTTGACGACTCTAGTTCAAAGCAAGTTGTACTTTGATTACTGAAAAGTGAAAAGATAGTGCATCAACATTTAATTTTCTTTTGTTTATTAAAGGAGTAGGCATTGAGGAAAAGATGATTGCATTTCTCAGATCTGTTGTATGTTAACATCCGAAAAATGTTAAGATCAATTAGATAATGGATTTACAGCCAATATGGATAAATCTGTTTTTCTCATTATTATGTCAAAAATTCTAGCAATCATATGCTAAACATATATTTTTTTTTTGTGTGTGTGTGTGTGTGTTTAGATAACTAAAAGGGTGCCCACGCAATGCTGCGGGACGGCATTTTACATCAAGCACGTGTTTTTAATATTTTATTATTTTTGTAGTATTTTTACAAATATCTATTATGTTTTTTCTAAACTAAAATTTAAAATACCAAATAAATGGGTTTTGCATAACTACTTGTATATTTACGCATTTACTTATTGTATCTCACAAAAGACAGATCAGTTCAACAAAAAGTTTACACAAAAACGTTTAAAAAAACACAGGTTACAATTGTAGTTTCAAAAAGTTTTTAAATGTGATAGACTAAAAGATATAGCTGAAATCTTAAACAAATTAAGTTAATTTTTTGTTTATAGGTAGATAATGTAAACATTATGTAAGTTAGTAAGTGTAAGGTTATTATGTAACTAATTGTAAGGGGTAATCTGAAAAGAATGTTATAAATACTATTTTACCATCAAAAGTGATTGTATCTTATGCATTGAATATAATAATTGTTTTAATTTTATGATATCTTAAAATACCTCTCTAATATGCTTTATATATAGTATAGATGTGTTACAAAAGAACTATTAAAAGAGTGAACTTTATCGGGTTGCTAAAACCCGATTCACATCTCTTTTTTTCTTCAAAAACTAAAATCACAATCGTTAACCCAGGTTAAGGACCCTAAAGTCAGGAAAAGCTTGTAAAATGGTGGTTTTCATTGTGTTTGTAGTTCTTAACTCTGGTACGAGACACGTTACATCCAACGTGGGGCTAGCCTACTTGGTAGAGGCTTTGCCTCTTAGAAGTGAGATCTTGGGTTTAATCTTAGGCATGATGTAAATAATTTTGAAGTAATTTAGTAGTAGAAGTATGGTAGATTTGTGATATTTTCTGTAAAAAATATATATAAAAGAACAAGACATGAAACTGCTTTTATGATATTGTTATGCATTTTTTACTTGCTATGATTATGTCTTGATATTAGACGCTTATTTGTGCTCACTCTTCACAAAGTTACTGATTATGCGAGCCTTGTACAATAGGTCTGCTTCATCCGAATCACCATAGCATGCATATGAATCCCTATCACTTAAGTTGTTATTGGTATTCTTAAACAACAGGGCCGATTCCAAGAATTCTCAAGAGAAATTGAGTCCGGTGCGAGAATAAAAATGGGCCCCTATAAACAATATATCCTCTTCTTGGGACTATCTATTTTCTTCCTCTATTTTCTTTCTTTTACGCTTTTGACTACCGGATAGCTATGTATGTTTAAAAGGCGTAATCTCTAAAAGGAACATTTAATTACAAACACATTACATTTAATCATATAAAATTCATTTAATCAAAACTCAAAGAATCAAATTAAAAGAATTAAGAATCCAATATGCAATATAATACCGATCTTAAAATTAAAGAATTCCTCTTGAATTGTTTTTGATCAAATGGTCAATAGCCGATTGGGTTTTTGCCGTTTTCGATTAAAGTGCCAAAGTGGGTTATGGATATCTATTATCTAATGTTTTGATCGAGGGTTTTAGTGTTTTACCGTTTGATCGAATAGTTTTTATTTTATATTTTAATTTACTAACTTAGGTATTATTATATTAAACTAGGTTTAGATTAGGTAATTGGTATTGATCTAAATTATTCAAAATGTTAATGGGCTCTTAGGTAAGTTTAACGGGCTAAAATTATCACAATGTTATTATGTTTGTTAATGAATTTATTAATAGTTTATAGTTTAAAAAAATACCTATATATAATATAAAAAAAGTTCAAAAAAATTTCAGACCACTGATGAGATCAGGCTCTGGGCGGTCGCCTACCGATCACCCCTCATGGCTGCCCCTACTAAACAAATAAGTAACAGTGGACTATTGTGATCTTCTGAAATCTTTATGGCTACCAACTTATGCTCTTAAGCATACACATGATTGTATGGTTGGTTTGTTTCATACAATTAAAACAATATCTCATTAATGTAAATTTTTATGACCTCGTATATCTCGTCTACTTGTCCCTAAAGGGATATTTTGTGGTAAATGACTTACGTTCCAGCCAGATGATTAGAAGTTTAAATCCTGATAATAGAAACTTTTGTTTAAAAGTCTTCATTTTCTTTTCGTCTTTTGTTAACATAATTGTATACCATATGTTTTTAGCATTTTCACATCATTGTTAGTTCATATTAAACTATGTTATAGTGTTATAAAGAATAATGAAAATGCTTAAGCTATTATTATTATAACAATTACAAGTTTTATCGATAGTGATTTACACATTTTCAAGCGTGAGATACAAGTCAAGTTCATTATGTATTATTAGTCAAATTGAAATTGAAACATTATAGAAGTAACTATAAATGTAATTATATTCTGAAAAAAACTATATGCTAATTAAAATAAGAGTAGACAGATAACTGCTATAAAAAACTAAAAACGAAACATTATTAAATCAACAAATTCTAAACTAATATATTCTATCGTACCCAACATATATAATCTGAGTAATATAATGATTAGCTTGCGAAAATAATCAAATATGATTTTAAATAGTACTGTTTTTTTTAAACGTTCAAAAACCAATTATAAGTTTATAGATACAATATTTATAGCATGATCTCACCTCTAACAACCACATGTATTGTTTGATACGCTGTATTCGTTGTGGGATTGGGATATAACCATGAATAGCTATTGTAAATATATTTCAGAAGTTCAAAACATTTTATCATTCTCATCATCCGATAATATGATGTTAGTGTCAAGGTAAATATATAAATTCTAGTTTGTTAGCTGGATATGATAGATAAAGAGAATAAAAGTTAAAAAGTCATTTTGTAATCAAAAAGTTAATTTAAGCTAGAATTTTTGATTGCTTAAATTGTTATTAAGTCATAAAGTATTTCTTACTAGGTTATTAGCTCGTGTATTATAAAGTTAAAAGTTATAAATATATAATTCAAAATGTAAACAAAAATATATAAGCACTATCGTTTTTAATTTAAATCGATAAAAAAATAAAGGATTTACGATCATAAGGTTTAAAAGGTTAAATAAGATTTGAGATGATTTATATAATAGATTCAAAATCTTTAAAATTTTGATGGTGATTGAGATAGTTAAGAGAAATAAAACTTCACACTTGTGGTTAAAAAAATTTATAATTAAATTAAAAGAAAATTGTGGTGGTGATTGATATATCTGTCATGTTTGATTTCACATTTACATCACGTCAAAAAAAAAAACTTATGTATTGAAAATATTACTATGTATTATTAAGTCATTAATAAATTACTCGTAGGTAATTTATAAAATGTTAAATATAATCAAAATAAGACAGCCAAACAGAAGAATAAAAAATGAATCACACTAAGTGGGACCTATAAGCTCATCCACTACTATTAAAGCCTATCATTGTGGGGCTTTTTAGGTTGATCATGCACCATATTTGACTGGAAATACAGAAAACTATTGTATTATTTGTTAATTTTACGTGTATTGTATTTTGAAAAATATAGTATTTTGATTAATTATTCTGATGTAATAAGCAATGTATATCACCATTAAAATATTGAAAGTTTAAATCCTATAAAATGTTAGTTGTTTCATCCTAAAAAGTCGAATTCTATTTGAATTATCAATAAATATTAATGTATATAATAATAAACTGTATGGGTAAAGTGTTGGATTTCATAATTACAATAACATATAAATAAAACTATACTTAATTGATATGGGAGACAAGTATCAAAGAACAACATCTGAAGCCACATGAGTCATCACACTCCACTTTACCATTATTTGCCTTTTTCTTTTTTACATATTAACATCATTTAAGTTTTTATTTTAGGGTTATTGGATTATAATAATTCTAATTTTTGTTTATTGACCAGGATTAATTCTAACTTAGTAAATATTTAAAGACACTCCTGAATTTGAGTTTATTTTCCTTCAACAATCTCTTACTAACTGATAGTTAACCACCGTTAGTTTTTTTGACGAAATGAAGACAACTTTGAGTTATTTTTCAACTCTGCCGTCGTCCAACCTCTATCAGGCCGTTTTTTGTTGTCTATCCTCAATCATTACCTGAAATCTACCTTCAACGTGTCAAGTGATTCAGATCAGGAGGTAGAGATTGACGGATTTCAGGGTGGAGAAGTTTCAGATTAACAGACCTGATGGTGGATTTTAACTTTCTGCTTAGCGTTTTGTACATATAAGTAGTCTACGCCATTAAAAAAACTAACGGTGTTAACTCTCGGTTAGTAAGGAATCGTTTGAGGAAAATAAGGTCAAAGTTAGGAGTGTCTGTAAAAATTTATTAAATTGGGATTAATTCCGATCAATAAATAAAAGTTAAGATTATTAAAATCCAATAACCCTTTATTTTATAGAAATAATTATGTTTTTTCCATAAGATAAAACATTAATAAAACAATTATACGTAACATTTACACATGTAATGGTTATGTTTGCAAGTCATGGTCATCTCAAGTACTTGACTTTTGAACAAACTTAGTATCTTTAACATACCATTGTCTAGTTGATGCCTGATGGGGCCTTCTTGTATAAATAATGGTAAGTTGCTACCTTGATTTATTTAGTCTGTGTTTGGTTGTGACTTATGAATGTAAAAAAGATCAGTTAAAGATAATGAGCTTGGGTTGAAGAAGTTTGATAGTGTGACATCCGGTAATTTTCCGTTACCAAACTCCGTTTGTTCCGTTAAGTCTTGCATACACGTGTTGGGAGCACACACTGGTTGTCGTTGAACGTTGGTGACTTAACAGTAATCAGTAATGTTAAATTGATGATAATTAGGTTAACAATGTGATTATTAAGTTATGCTTATGTGATTTGAATGTTAACTGTAATGTTATCGCGTAACGTGAAAACGTGCATATTTATTCGTGTGTTTTGTGATAAATGGGAATTATGCATGATTGTTATTTGTGATTAATAATAATTGTGTTTAGTAGTTAAAAACTATTTAAAAACTATTCAAAAAGCTTAATTTTTATAAAATACAAATTATAAGGGTTAAAAGTGTAATTATGGATTATTTAATAAAATAAAAATCAAAAACCCAACCCTAAAGCCCCCCCTCGGCCGCGACCAACCCTCCTCCCCCTCTCCCTTGCGAAAATCGATTGAGATCAAGCACAAACCTGCGATTTTGGACCGATTGCAAGGCATACATCGCACTAGAAGCATCCAATCTCGTTCCTTTTCGCGATTTAGAAGGTAAATTCGTGTTTCTTTCATGTGTTTTGTTCTAGCCGAAAGTTATTTGCGATTTGGATGAATGGGAGGCCGAAAGTTGTTTGATTGTTGATGTTAATGTGTTTGTTAGATAGATTACATGTTGATTAACGTTGATTATGCAAGAAAGTTTGGATTTTGGTTGTTTGTTCATAGGAATATCTTGGCCGTGAGTTTGAAGTGATGTTGGATCAAATTGGATGTTGAATAATGGTTGTTTGATGTTGTGATTATGTTAGTTGTGTTGTATATATGTTAGTTAACGTCGATTATACAAGAAAGCCATGATTTGGGTGCATTGTTCATAGGTTACTAATAATAGTAACTTTATTTTGCATGAATTGGTGATTGGATGATGTGTGAATGTTATGGATGTGTTTGTGATGATGATTAGATGCTAGATGGTTGATATGAAGGTTAGGAATTCAAGAATGCATGTTGTAGTTCATACCTTACTAAAGATAGTAACTTTTGGGTATGAAAGTTGATGAATCATGATGATTAGGTGTTGTTGATCATGTTTAGATGTTGTCTTAATCTTGAATTGGTATATAATTGATGAATTCATGAATGTAGTGTGAGTTTGATGAATTTGGGATGAACTTTCCCAAAAGGGAAACTTTATTTGTGCAAATCCTTGAATTGGATGATTTGAGCATGTTTGGGTTGTTAGGATCATGCTAGTGTGTTCATGGATGGGTTCTAAGGTGACTAAATGTGTTGTTTATGTTGTATGAATGTTGATTTGGGTTGTTATCTGTTTTGGCCTGTTGTGATTTGCATGATTTGTATGATATCTAGTTATATGATGATCTAGGTAGTACATGTGGTGGTGATGTGCTATATGTAATCAAGTGGTATGTTGATCATGTATGATATGCTGTTGTGTTAGTTTAATGAATTATCACCTATAATGTCACCAACGGGTCCAACGGGTCAACTGGGTCAAATGTGTCTTGTATTCTTAAACCTTGAGTTCCTTGGTTTGTAGAGCACTTAGGGTTTCGTGTTGTTTTTGTGCACACGTACTTATGTACTCTTGTATTTTAGGTGACCTTTGAAGGTTGTCTTTCCTTCTTTCTTTCAAGTTAAACTCTAAGTTAATTCTTGCGCATACCAGGTGAGTTCTTGCCCCACTCTTTTTACATAATCTCTTTTGGGGGAGATGGCATACTGTTACAAACGCTTTTATTTACGAGTGTGTATAATATTGATATAGTGTTGTTTACCATGGAAAGTCCTCACACTTTCGGATTGTTAATATTGACTAGCGGGGAAATTTTGGGTAGTACTACTGGGTCTGACGAGCCCCACCTGTGCGACTCGAGGTCAAACGGGTGCAATTTTGTCCTATCACATATTCGTCACGACCTGGTAAGTCGTGACGGGAGGCAACAAACGTATCACAGTCAGCTTCAATCGCGAGATCACTATGATTAATATTTTTATGTTAATAGACTAGCTATCTATTGCAATACACTACTTATGCTCTGAAAACCATTGATTGGTTTATATTTTAACGCAAACTCTTGAACTCACCAACCATGTGTTGACTTGTTTAGTATGCTATTCTCAGGTTAAGGTTGCCAGATTGCCTAGGAGCACGCACGTCAGCATTGTTGAATTGTCTACATTTGCATTGTTTACAAATTGGGATTATTTTCATTTTATACATTTGTGTTTGGGGCGCGTATGTTTTGCGCATTCTCTTTACATATTACTTGTTTTGGGTTTTTCTGTTTTAAAAACGCTTCCGCAGTATTTTAAACGCTTCCGCAGTATTTTAAACGTTAACTCCGGTTTTGTTTATTTATCATATAGAGTCGTTCATGGTAACTAATGACTGAGATCCTGGTATGTCACGCGCCTCGCGGTAAAACCCCGCTCGCGGATTTTGAGGGTGTGACAGATAGTAAAATCGTAGATTTTTTACAAGCAGGGACAAGATTTGTTTAATCAGATCAGTTTGGTTAATTAATTCATTTTTCCTAATTTTCTCCCTCTTGTTCCAAATTTGTCGTAAGTTGTCGTAAGTCTAGGGTTTTATCAAAATCGTATCTAGATAGTTTTGTTTGTTCAAGGTTGATTTGAGAGGGTTTGTTTGAAAATCTGTAATGCTTTGGATTTGTATTCTTAAACCTTTGTATATGGTCACAATGGTAAGATTTAGTTTACGAATCAGTCAGAGATGATAGATTCATCATTCAATTTGTAAGTTGTATAAGATCCTTTTATTATTGTATTTAGTTTCATCTGATACGTGTTTTTAGTAGGTTTACTATAGTCATTAAAATTCTTGATTTATTTAAAGTCACTTAATTTTCACCCAGTTTTTAATCTTGTATAATTTTTTTGAATGTTAAAATCTTCTTAAATTAAATGAAGTAAATGAAACATATATAAATGTTTGCTAGTGTTTACTAGGTTTTTCTTCATATAAACTTGAAGTAGGAGGAAATAGTAAATGAAAAAAACCACTAAATAATAAACAAGTTTAATAATTGGTTATTTTAAGTCAAACTGAAAAATACCGAATAGTAACAAATATTCATATATGTTTAATTTGACTAATCTAATTTTAAAGTTCAACATTTAAAAAAAATTATACGATTAAATTTTGAACACTTAATAAAACTTGAGTGGTTTAGAGAAAATATGTTTTAAATGGTTTTTTTTTTCAGAATAACATTTTGAAAGTAGTGTATCTCCCTTTTATCCAACAGTTCAAGAATTAAAATTACGATAGGAGTGGTTTATAAACGCAGATTATAAACTATTTAAAATACGATAAAAATATTCAAACTACATACATTGTTTGTAACATATCGTGCACATGAGACTCAACCCATTTACAAATTATAAGTAACCATGTGTCCAACTTGATATTACTGGGGGTATGTTATTGATACATTCAATATATTTTCATTATCTCTATCTCTCTCTATACATACATATAGATACATAAAGAAAGATAGAGACAATAGGGTGTCTAAATAACAAAAAAAAAATGTTTGTATAACACAACTCTATTAATGATGTTTGAATCAATTTTGGCTAAGAGCCATTCAACCTTTTGTTTATTCATTCAATCAGACACCATTATTCTTTTCAAACTAAATTACATACTTTACATAGATATCTTTTGCTATAGATGATGTTATAGGTTTGGTACCTAAACACTTAAAGGTTATATACATCCATCTTTATTCTTTAAAACTGTCACTCATATAATCCGTTAAAAAGCAAACGTTGTTTAACAACTCTATTATATTTTGCAAGTGGTTTTTGATTTGTAACAAGTTTCGATTTTTTATATGTTTTGATTTTATTCTTGCTCGTTTTCAATTTATCTTGTTCTCGTTTGTTTGAATTGGATCATAGTTAGATGTTGAGCCAAAATGTGGATTTAAGTTTGAAAAGGATGAATATGTTTAAACGTGTGAGGAAGATGAAGAACAATATAATGTTAAATCTTCAATTAACTACACTCATGATTTTTTTTTATCAGCCTCATATGACGATTGAAATGTGATTCTCACTTTTCAAAATATATTTTCACTTATGGAGTGGTAACAACGAGCAAGAGAGATCAAGCTAGTCTTTTGCATTGATCTAGGCACCCACCTCTCGATCTAAAGCTTCGCAAATTAGAAAGAAACTCTAAGGTAGGTTAATGTTATAAATTAAATGTGTAACTTTTTATAAATTAAATGTTTAACTTTTTAAAGAAACTTCGAGTTTTATGTTTTACATTGAAGCTTCTAGTGGTTTCATGTAATATATAGTTGATTGTTTAATCGTCGATTGACCGCTTTAAATTTATTAAATCGGAGGTACTAGGCGCTAATCGGTCAAAATTGGTCAAAGTCGGACCTAGGTGGACCAAAATTGTCCTAATCGAAGGTGTTCTAACAACGAGAACCTCCGAATTTGCCGATTCCGACGAGGATTTGCGACGCTGGTGACTGGAACGAAGAAGGGGAACGACGGGGTTGAACTTTAGTGTTAAATGATTTAATTAAGTTTTTGTATATTAACATTTAAACCCCTTCATATTCACCAATTTATAAACTATCCTCCAACTTGTATATTAATTCATGAAAAATATAAAATTAATGTTATATATACATAAATTTGCAAAATTATACACAAAATTCTAATCCGATTAGTCCCTAATCAGCACACGCTGCTCGATCAACGCTTAAAATTAAATAACTATTGTAGTTGTTAAAAGGTTGAAGAAAAAAAGGTGTGAATGGCCTAAAATGTCTATATGTTAGACGCATGTGGGGTGATATAAAACCACTTGATGCTTTTGTTTCTCTATGCATGTATAATTTAAAATTTCCACGCTTTAAAGAATTAGTTGTTCTCAACTACAAACCCCCATTTTTACATAATCAAAATAAAATAGAGAGGAAACTATACAGATGGTCTTAGGTAAATGATGATCTTTGTCGTTAAAGCTAATTTTGTACGGATTTGGTCTTTAGTTATGTTATGTTGTTTGCTTTTAAAGATGTTTACAAGCTCTATTAGTTTTGTTAGAAGGTAATTTTATATGTTTTTCTTTAAACTTTAATAATTACATATTATCTCAACTCATGCTTGAAAACCATTGTACATTATGTATTAAAACTTGTGTTTTGGAGAAATATGTAATTTATAAAAGTTTACAATAAAACAAAATGAATATTTTACCCTTTAAATATTACACTTAACACTTTGTATTTATAAATTTATTTAGATAGTGCTTGGTATGTACAAACAGTAAACAGAATTTTAACATGCCATTATGAGAGATTGAAAAAATAAGTATTTGGTTGATGAATGAATGGAATCATCTATTACAAAAGATTTCATATTCCTTATATACACCCCAAAATCATTATTTCATCCCTCTATTTTTTTTTATTCTATTCTTTCTTTCACGTTGCATTCCCACCAACACAAACCACCACCAACACCCACCACTACCATCAACCACCACCACCACACAACCACTAACCACCACCACACCTGCAGGACATGAAGCTGTGTTTGAATGATTTTGCATAACACAAGTTTAATTAGATCTTCGTTGGTTTCTCGTCCCATCATCGGAAGACTTCCAAAGATATTACCAACTTTTGGTGGGATGACAACGGTTTCAGGCAATGAAGTTACTATGGCAATGAGAGTGTCAAGGGCGGACCTATATAGGTGTGAGGGGTAGCCTCAGCTACCCCTCAACTTTTTACGCGTAGTGTTAAAAAAAATTACGTTTTTATGTAAAAAAAAATTTTTTACTGTTTTACGTTATCCCGAGAAAATTTTACGTTACCCCTAAAAAAATTTTAAAGTCAAAACTTTATAGAAAATTTTTTATTTTATAAAAATTAATCTAATATTTTATAAAAAATATTACCTTTTATAAAAATATTATAAAACCCAATTACCCAATTAACATTGAAAGCCCAATTTATTAAAAAAACCCAATTAATTTAAAAGCCCAATTTATTTTAAAACCCAATTAATCTTTAAAAGCCCAATTATTATAATTTATAAAACCCAAAAAAAAAGCCCCACCCCAAAAAAAAACCCGCTGCGTGCCTACGTTTCTCGAATCCTCGGTTGCTCCCCTTCGGCCCTTCCGTCCTTCCCTGCTGGCTGCTGCTGAGTGCTGCCGCCTGCTTGCAGCTGCTACCGCTCGGCCACCACTCTCCCCAGGCGCCCCTGCTAGGTCAGTCGGGCACCACTCCGGTCTCCGCCCCTTCGGCCCTTCCCTGCTGCTGCGAATTTGCAAGATTTGAAGCCTTGAATCTTTGAAGGTATTGTTTTTACATTCTATATTTAAGTGTTATTTGCAATATTTTTAGAGTAGAAGATTGATTATTTGTTATTTAATTTAATTTGTAGGTTTTATTGACAATTAGAGATTTGTATTGAAATTAGAGATTTGAATTGTGTTATATGAATTAAAGATTAGGGATTTGAAATTAGGGATTTGAAATTTATGAATTTGAATTGTGTTATTTGTAATTACAATTTGTAATCTTATTGTGTTATTTGAAATTGAATTAGGGATTTGGAAGATGAAAAAACAAGTTCTTATAAGCAATTTTTTTAAAAGAAAATTTCAAGAGGAATATATTAGTTTTAATAATGATGATAATATTGGATCAACAACTCCTTTGAGTTCAATTCCCTCGGTTTTAATTCCTTCGGGTTCAATTCCTTCGATCCCAAATGAATTTGATTTGAATGATCTCCCTTCGGACCCTTTTGATAGGCCTCCTATTGCTAGTTATCATCCTAATCAAATGGATGATATAAGAAGACACTATCTTGTTAAAAAGACTTTTCAACCACGAAATCATAAATTTCCATTCAAAGAGTATTCTAGTGGGCAAAAACGTTTTAATGTAAAATGGTTTGATGCATATCCGTGGTTAGAGTATAGTACTAAAGTGGACAAAGCGTATTGCTTATATTGTTATTTGTTTAAAGAAAATATTGGCAATCAAGGTGGAAGATATATTTTTTCAAGTTCAAGTGAAGGGTTTTGTAATTGGAGTAAACCGGGTGCCTTAAAAGACCATGTTGGATCAGTTAACAGTGATCATAATAAGACGATGCAAAAATGTGATGATATTTTGAAACAAAAACAATATATTGATGTTAAGTTAAATACGATTAGTGATCAAGAAAAAGTTGCAAACCGGTACAGATTATTAGGATCTGTTATTAGTGCTAGATTTTGCCTAGAAAATACTTTACCATTTCGAGGTCATGATGAATCGGAGAAATCTCGTTTGAAGGGTTGTTTTCTTTCAGTATTAAAGTTGGTTAGTGAGAATAATCCGGAGATTGGTAAGTACACATTAGGGAATGCAAAGAAGAATAATAAATTAACGGCTCTATCAATATAAAAGGAAATTATTGATTGCTTTGCGAAAAGGGTAACAAAAAAGATTTGTGAAGAAATCAAGGATAATGTGTTTTGATTGCTAGTAGATGAGTCTAGTGACGTATCTTTAAAAGAACAAATTGTGGTAGTTTTGAGATATGTAGATAAACTCGGGGTTGTTAAAGAAAGTTTTATTGGAATTGCTTATGTGAAAGAAACATCTTCTGCTACTCTTAAAGAAGCCATTCTTTATTTGTTAGCAAATAACCAGCTAAGTATTGATCAGGTAAGTAATAAATTTTATACTTTCTACAATTAAACTTTAATATAAATTAATTATTTTTGTGCAATTGTTTATTTTTTAAAGCAGGTGAGGGGTCAAGGTTATGATGGTGCAAGCAATATGCAAGGAGAGTTTAATGGCTTAAAAGCTATGATTTTGAAAGATAATCCATCGGCACATTATATACATTGCTTTGCTCATCAACTACAACTAGTGATTGTGGTGGTTGCAAAAAAGCATGAAGGTGTTAAAGAGTTTTATGATTATCTTAACATGGTTGTTAATACGGTTTCTGCTTCTTGCAAACGAAAAGATATGTTACGGGAGGCAAAAAGAAAGAGTGTGGAGGAAGGAATTCTTTCAGGTGAAATTAAGACCGAAAAATGATTAAATCAAGAGAGTTCCATAGTACGAGCCGGAGATACAAGATGGGGTTCTCATCATGCAACAATCATAAGTGTGCTTAAATTATTTCCGGAAGTTGTTGATGTGCTTCGTTATGTTAAAAAAGAAGGAGATAGCACTCAACAACGAACTAATGCAAAATGTATTCTATCTTATTTTAAGAAACTTGAGTTTGGTTTTTATGCACACTTGATGGAACATATTTTGGGACACACAAATGTTTTATCTAAACACCTTCAAAAAAAAAGTCAAGACTTATTAGAAGCGAGTAAGTTGATAAATAGAACAAAACAAGCATTGAATGATTTAAGGCAAAAGGGGTTTGATGCTATGTTGGAAAAAGTAACTTGTTTTTGTGAAAAAAAATCATATTAAGGTGTTGGATATGATGGAAAGTTATGGTAACCCAAGAAACCGAAAGAATGTTATTACTAATCGACATCATTTTGAGGTTGAGATTTTTAATACAGTTTTGGATATGCAAATTCAAGAATTGGGAAATCGATTTAATGAGGTATCAACTACATTGGCAGAAAATATGTCGGGTTTAAATCCTTGTAATAGATTTTCAAAGTTTGAAATATCTAAGATAGTGGCTTTTTCTGAGATGTATCCAGTTGATTTTAATATGAATGAAAGAGGATGTATTTTGGGTGAGTTTAAGGTGTTTTATCACTCGATAAAAGAAGATGATAGATTTACAAACTTGAATGGAATGTGTCATCTTGCTCGGCTAATGGTGGAAACCGGAAAAAATATATCTTTTCCTTTGTTTTATTAGATATTAAAGCTAGCATTGATTTTGCCGGTTGCAACCGCAACCGTTGAAAGATGTTTTTCTAAACTGAAGCTTATCAAGACGGATTTACGGAATCGAATGGGGGAGGAATATTTGAACAATGCTCTAGTATGTGCGGTTGAAAGGGAAACGTTTGACGAAGTAACAAATGAGGATGTAATGCTTCGTTTTCAAGCTATGAAAAACCGAAGATAAGAGTTCTGAGATCAATTAGGTATTTCTTTAACTATCTTTATTATCATGTTTTTTTTTTAGTTATATTAATGTACGGTATTTTTTTTTTTTAAATTACGTTACCCCTGAAATAAGTTTCTAGATCCGCCACTGGAGAGTGTTCTGTGGCGTAGTGAGGGGCAAAGTAGCGGAACACGATGAAGAAGAAGGGTTCCAAGGGGTTTGGGGTTTTTTATTTTTAATTTAATTCGTTAAAATATAATACGACCAAACTACCATTAAAACTAACATATTAAGTTATCATCGTTCAACCCAAGGACTATATTTGAAAGCAAACGATGCAACTAGGGATCAAATCTTTAAATATTTAGCTTTAGGGACCAGGTACATAATCTACCCCAAATCATAGGAAACATTTGTGTAATTTACTAGTTTTACAAAAAAATTATTTTCCTGAAACTTATTGTTTTAAGAAAAAAATTGAAATAGCGACCGCATATATCACACCAAAACAACAAAACCGATCATGTATTCGTGCTACGTGTAGAAACATAAGGATTTAAGGATAATTGGTCATGATAACCGTATAATAACCTTAAAATTCTATTTATTAATGTGATTCTAGCTATTAATAAGTGCTTTCAGATCTGGAGGGCTCACAAATCCTCCTCTCCTCTCTACGCCGTCACCCTGTAAAAACCTTTCACGTATCTTACCGCACTTTATATACCTCTTACAATCAAACACTATTCTTTACGGTTTGTCCATGTGAAAAGACTTTGACCCTCTCTCTCTGCTCCTCATTTCTTCACGTCGGTCGTCTGTCTTTCACCTCAGCCCGGCCACGAACATCTATGGATCCCTTTATTATAGATGCCCTAGAATATATTCAAATAAAATTATGACTTGAGACGTCTACGAAGTGCATTATAAAAGTATGTTTGAAGTAAAAATTGTAATCACTCCGTACATTAAAATGTTATTTTAAAATGAAAAGTAGAGAATATTTATCAAGGGACAAAAATACCTTTGATGGGAGTCGTAAGTTTGGGGCAAAGCACTGTATTTTAAAATAAGCTTTTAAGGCGTCGACAAATTGACAACAGAATGTTTTGTCATCTAACTCCTCGTTTTCTTCCACATATTCCCATTTTACCATTTTTATATATCTTATTAAACATTTTTTAAAACTTTATTTTAGTACATTCGTATTTTAAACGTAAAAACCAATATATACTTATAATGCCTTTCCTTTTCTATTTATACTCGCAAACAATATCAACGGCTAACCTCTAGATTATGCAAGATAAATTGTCACATCAAGACTTAAACGTACAACCTTTGATTGAGTCGTAAACACCATTTATCACTACATCTAACCTTCACTATCTTCTCTGCTAATATTTTTATTTGAAGGGCGAATTGGATGCCTGACGATCTATTGACTCATCCGATCATTTTCATTACTCAAGTACGAAACATTGTGTACTAGGTTGACACGTCCCCCAAGAAAAGCTCGTATTCAGTCTGTTTTTATCAGTTCTTAACCTTAGACCACCACATGAGAAAACTCATCTTAGGTGAGAAATCCTTTAGCCCGATCTAGATCCCTTCATTTTTATTGTAGGTGAAACTTGAACTCAATATCTCTTTATAGTTTAATGAAGTATTGAGACGCCTCACTTTAATCACTTAAGTTAAATACTTAATCTTTAGTTTTTTTTTTTTTTTTCTGATATAGTTCCAAGACTTGGACAAAACTATTTACACATAAAATCAAAATCTAAAACTGTATGAAAGGATGCATGAAGAAAAAACTTACTGTTTTTGTTTTTTCTTTTTTTTTATTTATTTTTAGTTAAAACCACTACTACGTGAGATTCTCATCTTTATCACTTTGACACAACGCTAAAATAACAATGTAACTAACCCTATAATATGAATTTCACACTAGTAATTTTTTAAAGCTAAAAGACAAATTGTTTGATGTTTTAAAGGGCTAACTAAAATTTATATAGGACCTATTTTGCCAATCCTATTATATTATTTTCTATATAAAATAGCAAATTACTACATAGGCTATTTTATATTTTTTATTCTTCATAAAACATTTATTAAACTACATATTATGGTTAAATTCCTTGTACCAATCTAGTTTCTACCTTCTAGTGTGTAGGTAAACAGGCATTGTGGACCATATAGATCAAATGCATCATCTTTATATCAAACAAAATCATATTTCATAAACTTTATTAAAAGGAAAAAAGATAGCCTTTGTAGAAAAAGGCAAAAAAAACCAACAATAATCAAGACAACAAAGCACGTGATCTGCCAAGATTTTACCTGCAAAAAAAGCTTTTCTGTTTAAAAATTGCATTTTTCTCATTGTTCTCTCTCAAGCACAGACATCCGTCCACCCTTCAGTCCAATCACTGAATGAAAAGCAAATGTCTTTGTTTTCCCCCGAAAAAATCCAAACAATTATTTGATTCTTTTGATAAAATCATTTTAAAAACAATTAATTTATTCAAATTCCCTTTGATGTGTGAACCCCAATCTCATTATGAGGTGTTCTTGAAGATAGGTATTCAACACTCAAGAACAACATCCCACCAGATCTTTGCATTCAGAGAAACAAGTGTTTAAATCTTTGACATCAAATTTGCCATTTGGGTGCTTCGAGTTGGGTGATTTTATCAAGTGGATCAACAGCATTTTGTGAATTTGTTCCCTTTTGAACAAGATTAAAGGTGGGATTTGAAAGAAAATTCTGGGGTTTTGCTTCATATGGTTCTGATACTGCTGTACTTCTGGAATTTGGAGAAGACAATAGTAGTATTGTAAGCATGGTGAAAAGTGTCGTTTGATAAATGTGCTGTCTTCATGTTTGTTGGTATTTTTGTACGAAAATTGAAGATTCTTGAGGATGGAGAGGAGATTACGTGTGTTTGAGATATTTGGATTAGGGGTTTTGTGTCTTTTGACATGGATGAATGTTGCTTATGCAACTCTTTCTCCTTCTGGGGTCAATTATGAAGGTTAGTTTTCATTTATTTTGTTTCCATATATGGGCATTCTGTTTTCCAATCTGTTTTTGTGGCTATTTTTCCCTGTTCATTCTAATTTTTGCAATTTTCTTGCTCAATTTTGGCAAATTTCAACTGTTCACACTTTGTGTTTTTAATAGAATTTACATATTTAAAAGAAAAGCACAGTAAAGTTGAAAACTTTAATCAGGAATCTTGAAGGATTAAGGAATTTTGGTTTGAATCTTTATTAATGGATGCAGTTGTAGCTTTAATGGCTATAAAAGATGCTCTAAAAGACCCACGCAATGTTATGGACAATTGGGATCTATCTTCTGTAGATCCTTGTAGTTGGAGGATGGTTACTTGCACCCCTGATCGTTCTGTTTCTGCTTTGTAAGTTTCTTTGGACTTTATAATATTTGAACTATTACTTGATGCTGTAAAAAATTTACTAAATTTAGTATAAATTAGTCGTTGAACACTTGAAGCTTTATGGCTTTTTGATTCTTGATCAGAGGGCTGCCTAGTCAAAACTTATCGGGGACCTTATCATCTGCAATTGGAAACCTTAGCAACTTGCAATCTGTGTAAGTTCTTGATTGGTGCTTTTATTGGCTAAAAGTTATCCCACAGTTCTAAATATTGATAATTGTATGCAATTGTGTAGCACGTTGCAGAATAATGCAATATTTGGGCCGATTACGAATGCAATTGGCAAGCTGCAGAAGCTTCAAACTCTTGATCTTTCAGGAAATATGTTCAGTGGTCAGCTACCTAGCTCATTAGGGGATCTCAAGAACCTTAATTTTTTGTAAGTTTTAATCTTTATTTATGTATAAGGAGTAAAATTGAACTTATAATGAAATCTTTACTCATTTTGGATAACTTTTTTGAGCAAGACAGGCGTTTGAACAACAACAGTCTTACAGGCGTTGTTCCTGAATCTTTATCTGAAGTTGGAGGTCTAACTCTTGTGTATGTCTTTTTGCTTATCGTCAATATTCCATAACTTACATAAACATTTATGGGTTTAATTTAACATTATCGTATCATATGTTTCTCTTTTGTATGTAGGGACGTGTCATACAATAATCTCAGTGGCCCTTTGCCAAAACTATCAGCAAGAACGTTTAGGTGTGTTCTTCACTTCAAGGGGTGTTTGAATTTGTGTATTGAAGTCGAAATCAATTGAATATTGCACCCATTAAATTACCATCTTTTATTTTGTTTAATGTTAATGTTGTTTTGGCTTCAGAATCATAGGCAACCCTTTACTTTGCGGGCAGAAGTCAGCAAATAATTGTTCAAATATTTATCCCGAGCCTCTCTCTTTCCCACCGGATGGTTTTACAGGTGATACTCTGTTCAATATCTATGTTCCTACCACTATTATTACATGTGAATATGTGATATATTATCATTTATTATTCTAACAATGTCTTTATTAGACCAATCCTCATCAAATGGAAAAAGGCATCATTTGACTGTTGTTCTTGGGACAAGCTTCGGCTTAGTTTTCCTAATAATTCTAGTCGTCACGTCGCTTATATGGTGGCGGTACAGGAAAAACCAACAAATATTCTTTGATGTTAATGGTTAGTCATTGGTGTCATATACTCATATATGTGTTTAGTTGTGTTCTAATGTTATTACTAAGTAAGTGTTGAATTTTATTATATATGCAGATCAATATGATCCTGAGGTATGTTTGGGCCATTTGAAGAGGTATACATTTAAGGAACTGCGGGCCGCAACCGACCATTTTAATGCAAAGAATATTTTAGGGAAGGGCGGATATGGAATTGTTTACAAAGGGATATTGAATGATGGTACAACAGTAGCTGTAAAAAGATTAAAAGACAGTAACAACTTTGGTGGTGAAATCCAATTTCAAACAGAAGTTGAAACTATAAGTTTGGCTGTTCATCGTAACCTTTTACGCCTTTGGGGATTCTGCTCAACTGAAAATGAACGCCTTCTTGTCTATCCGTTTATGCCAAATGGCAGTGTGGCATCAAGATTGAAAGGTTTGACTTTTTACTTATTAGGTCAAATGCAGTATTATTTAACTTAAAAAGTTGAGATGGATTCCTTAGATTTCCAATGGAATTTGATATTTACATCAAATTTTCTAATGAGTACTAAATGCAAATCATATTTATTGTCATGACTGTTAAAACTTATATCAATCGAATCTTACCGTACTATTACCATGACCTAAGAGTCAAATTAAATAATATCTTTTTAACTAAAATGCTGCAATATGCTAATATGAAAAGATCTTAAATTAACTTATTTGGATATGTATTTGCAGATACTATCCAAGGAAGACCCGTTTTAGACTGGGCGAGGAGAAAAAACACAGCTTTAGGGACAGCAAGGGGTTTACTATATTTACATGAGCAATGTGACCCAAAAATAATCCATCGCGACGTTAAGGCCGCTAATATCCTTTTGGATGAAGATTTTGAGGCGGTTGTTGGTGATTTCGGGCTGGCAAAACTATTAGACCACCGCGATTCTCATGTCACCACAGCTGTTCGTGGGACCGTGGGCCACATTGCCCCCGAGTATCTGTCAACAGGCCAGTCATCTGAAAAAACAGACGTATTTGGTTTCGGGATCTTGCTTCTTGAGTTGATTACAGGACAAAAAGCTGTGGACTTTGGGAGGGTAGCTAACCAGAAAGGAGTAATGCTAGATTGGGTACACTTTTCTCCTTTCATTATGGGATTTCAACCACAATAATCAGTTTTTACTGTTTGGCATTTGGATAATCAAGTTCTGCTGGTCTGATTATTTTGGCATTTTATACATTAATTCTTTAGAAAAATCAGATTCGCATAACAATCAACCATTAGATTATATGATTGTTTTAACTTCAAACAACAATGTACTTCCAAACACAATCTTCTGCACCATACGTTTTATGCTTTATTACAGTTGATTATCTGATTCTAATGATGTAGTTGGTTTGTGTTACAGGTAAGGAAGCTCCATCTCGAAGGGAAGCTAAATCTAATGGTGGATAAAGCTCTAAAACAGGATTTTGATCGGGTTGAGTTGCAAGAAATGGTTCAAGTTGCACTCTTGTGTACCCAAATCAACCCAAATTATCGGCCGAAAATGTCAGAAGTATTGAGGATGTTGGAAGGAGAAGGGTTAGTTGAGAGATGGGAAGCGTCCCAGAGTGTTGAAACCCCAAGATTTCGGGGGTTAGAAAGTATTCCTCAAAGATATTCAGATTATATGGAAGAATCTTCACTTGTAGTTGAAGCAATGGAGCTTTCTGGTCCAAGATAACATGAACTCATTGTTATGTGTTTTGGTTTTTGTGTGGTTGTGGATATATTTGTTGAATGAATGTGTAAAGAAGGTAAAGGAAATCTAGTGTTTGTTTTTGTTGGCATGAATGTATTAAGTGGTTATCACAAATGAAGCCACTTAATAGAAAATGTATATCTTTTTTAGCTGTATGACAGATGAGTTTTGTATGCATTTGATGGTTTCTGATGACTAATTAACTGTCCATCTCCTTAATAGCAAAGCTATACCTTTTTACTGCATGAGAGATAAGTTTTTCACATAATTTATTAAGATTAAGGTTTGCATTTAAAGAGGTAATATGTCTGGTTAGACAATGAAGAGAATTGAAATGAACTTTTTCATATTTGTTTAAGTGAACAATTTTAACATTCTTTAGTGTTTATTTAAAAAAATTCATTTTTTTTAATTTATAACTAAAACTTTTATTTAATACAAAGACAGAACTTTCAATAATCTCATGATCAACACATTTTTTCTAAAAGATACCAAAGTGACTTTTATAAAAGAAAAAATTAATGTAAACAAAGATTAATTTATAAAATCATAAAAAGAACTTTAGATAATCAATATGTGTTCTTAAAGTAAAATAAAGAGTTAATTACATAAATGGTCCCAGTGATTTATCTAAAATAACAGGTTTGGGTACTAAAGGTTTTTTGTAATGGGTTGGGATATTATGTTTTAATTTTTGTAACAAGTTAAGGTATTAAGACTAACTGACGTTAGTTCTTCTGTTAAATCTAAGGACATATATGTCTTTTTATTTTACAAGGACTACTAATATTGTTAAAGGAACTGTTTATGTCATTTATTATAATAAAGGATTGTCTGTGTAATTTTACACACACACTTTATATATATCAGCCCCTACCAGCACTGAGCAACGACCACCGGTCGAAAGTGACCACCAACAGCCCTTACATCATCACCACCATCACAACGTCACCATCACTATCACCGCATTATCACTGCCATCGGAACATCACCATCACCGCATCATCACCACTATCACACCATCATCATCATCTCCACCTCCACCATTGCTCCATTATTATCATCTCAACAAACCCCCTCCTTTTACGGTTTTACCCTGTTAACCCTAAAATTAAAAAAAAACACCCAAATTGTTGGCTGGTCATTGGAATCTAGGGTGGTGCAACCGTGGGTGTTCGTGAGGCTCAATTAGGGTTCAGATCTAATCTACACACTATCCGATTTCTTGTGACCATTGCTCAATTAGGCTTTAGATCTCAATTAGGGTGTTCGGTGGTGGTTGGGTGTTTGGAGGGTTAGCGTTTGAAAGTGAACGAAGTGGTATTGAACAAGATTGTGGCAGGCGGCGGCGATGGTGAGGGGCGGTGGCGATGGTAAATGGGGGCAGCCGAAGGAGAAGACGATGAGGGTGGTTTGGGTTGGATTTTTTTATTTTTTATATTCAATAGTTAATTACAAAAATAATCCTTGAACTAAAGGAGAGAAATAAAATTACAAAAGTGGTCTCTGAATTGTTATTTTAGTGATTTCATCTAAATTTAACAGAAAAACTAACGTATGTTAGTTTTAATACCTTAAGTTGTTATAAAATTTAAAACACAATACTCCAACCTGTTACAAAAAACCTTTAGTACCCAAATCTGTTATTTTAGATAAACCACAGGAACCATTTGTGTAATTAACTCTAAAATAAATTATAAGTGAATAAATTATATCGGACATGGGGATGTGCATGCCTGCATGGGTATATATTTTTACATTAGCTTAGAATATGATGATCAAACCGAAATCATTTTTTCTAGGGTCTCAAGACATGTCTCTGTCAAACATATTACTTGTATTATAATATTAGAATGAATTTCATATATATCCCTACAAACTTGATAAATATCATTTATATCCAATTAAAATTTTAAATATCATATATATCCCTTTAAAATAATTAAAATATCATATATATCCATTTTAATATATTTAATTCGTAATATGACCATTTTATCCTTAAAACTTTTTATAAACTTTAAGCTTTTATTTTTACCTTCTACTTCATTTTTTACTTTGACTTTGCATTTGTTACGATGCTTGTTCTTGTTGCTTTTCTAAGTAATCTAAACAATAATCCATCATATAATAAATAATGAATCAAAAGTATGAACTTTCACAATAAAAACGAAGCAGGTAATACTCAATTTTGTTAGATAGTTAAGCGGAAAGAAAAGACTTCAACCCATTTACAATAAACTACTAATAACTGAACATGAGAAATAAAACCTGAAAATAGGTACATCGGAAAAACCATTTCTATATTTTTGAGTAATCAACAACTAAGATATACTTTTTTCTATGAGAATTTAGAGTCAATAGTTGATAGAGAATTGTTAAACTTGAGTTTAAATAACAAACATAAAGAAGATCAACCTAATGAGCACATGAAGAATACAGTAGCACACAGAGGAGGCATAAGAACTGAAGCGTTTGGAGTAGTAGCAATCGAAGAAGCAACAATAATAGAGGAGATGGGAGAATACTTAAGCACCCAATGAAGATTTTTTACGAGCATCGAAGAATTTCAAACTTTTTGCGATAATTATTGAAGATTTTATCATAGACCTAATACATTTTTTGAACAGTATATTTTTAGATGGTAAGTCGGTATTTAGTGAAATATTATTAAGTAAGGATATATACGAAATTTAAAATTTAGTTTGGATGTATATGATATTTTATAAGTTTTGTAAGGATATATATAAAATTATACCATAATATTATCCTAACTTCAAATCTCACCTTACCTTGAAATTTTTGAATGAATCTTTCATATCACACAATGGTTTTAAAATCAGCAAATATTTTACATCATATTATGTTATAAAATTATAATCATACTTAATCTTTTAAAAAGACAAATTTATACAATCTATCACGTTTTCGCTTTCTTTCTATTTTTTTGTTATAATATCCTTAATAATATTTTCTTTATAGTGATCATACATCATGTGATCTCATCTTTACAAAAGGTACTGTTTTTTTTTAATTATATATTCGTATAATCGTTTATTTATCTTTCTCGTTGGGTATCATATTTCACAGAAATATTTTATATGTAACTAAATTGTTTATTGTATTTATACCTAATAAATATGTAAATTGTTGCAACACGTATTATAGTTCTGTGAGCTCATCATTTTTTCTTCTTCTCTCATTGTTTATTTATTAATATGCATAAATTAAATTATAATTATTTACTTATTTCAATTTAATATTTATAACTAATGTGTTTATTATTTTATTTTAAATTATAATAATTTTCTTTATATTCATATTATCTTATATATCTACATATATGTTTTTTAAAATTTATTTATCATATTTATAAGTTTATCACTTACTGGAGCTTAAATTAAAAACTTGACTTTGTTAGAGATTATTTTTTTAATATTTCCAAAAGCTTCATTATTCCTTGTTTATGAATGGCAAAGAAATTATATTATATACAAAAACCAGGCTTAGGAAGAAACTACAAAACCAATTGCACTTCTCTTGTGAACCCAACTGCACCAAAGTAACTATCTAATATTTTCTTTAATACTTCTCTTATACATGAGTTTTTAGCTTAGCACTATAATATAAAACACTTTAAAAGTTATTAGAATGGCTTTAATAAAAGTTAAATTTTACATTTTCACATAGATAAATGTACATCGACGTTTTCACATTCACATTCAAATGATCCTTTTGTTTCCAAACTATGGCCAACCTTGAGACAATATATCCTTTTTGATGGATGATATGTGAAACTTTTAAACTTTGAAGGGAAAAATATGTAACATTTTCGATAAATGAAGGGCTTTATGTGAATGATACTAAGATAGGTGAAAGAAAATGGGTAGTTGGTGGAACTGAAACAAGAGCATAGCATGTGGTGCACCAAGCCCCATGCGCATATTAGCGCATGGCTCAACCTTTATCCTGCTTGCATCCACGTATCCTTCACCGCCACCATCGTTAGCAAAATTGAAATTATAATTTATAGCCTATAATAATCTAATATGAAATATCATAATCATCATTGATTTATGAAGGAAATTCTAATATGAAATATCATAATCATCATTGATTTATGATTGATTTTCATCTCATTTAGTTTTACGTTTCTTAATTTTATTCACAATCAATCAACTCGAGTGAAAACATGTTTAAATCAATGAATGATTATGTTATTAGTATTTTTAGCAATAAAAATACAAGTTAGGATTATAATTGATTAAAATGTTAGTATGAATTATTATTAACCAATCGGTTTAAATTTAGATTGTTAAAATTTAATTTATTGTAATAAAAAGTCTATATATGTACCGGAAAATTGAAACCATGATATCATTGTGTGTAAAAATAATGTTTATTCTTTTGAGGTCGAGAGTTTAAGTGTTGTAATAGACAATGATTTAGCATTATGAGTAGATTAGATTCTTGTTCAAAAAGAAATCAATCAACCATGTATTAGCGCATCAATGCGTCTAAACTCGTAGAACAGTGCAACGCCATTGCATTTTTGTAACTGATTTTGAAGCATAAATTTTATATAGTGTCTATCACTTTCTACTACATGTCAAAAGACTCAAAACTCATTACAATACCATGTCTAAGATCGTAAATTTAGTATTGTTTTATTGTTGGTTTTTTACATACAAGTTTATAAAGTGCGTCCAAATTTTATAAAATTAGTGTGGTGTTGACGTATTGTAATTGGTAACTATATTGTTTTTGTTAATTTCTCACGAAGAAGAATACAAACCCCTTTATGCATACATAAATGGTTTTACAATTTCTTCATACATCATTGACTACCAACATGATTTTTTCATAAACACGTCAGCACTATAAAAGATCTGATAAAAAAGTGCAAACCTAAATTGTTGTCATCATCAGTTTCAAATACAAATCAAACCTTTAAACTCGTAATCGTCCGCTTCATCATGATCATAAGGAAAGTTTTCACGTTCGTACAATGATAATAACAAATTTAGTTTCCTATCCATTTATGATAGAATGAGACACGAGAAAACGTTGTTGTACTCAATAGAATTTACGATAAAACACTAGTTTCCTATCTATATTTGTAAATAAAACTATCTACTATAAAAATAGATCTATTGAAAACAAACTAATAGATGTATCCTTCTAATATTTGAAATTTGGAAAGATAAGCATAATCTTATAAAATTTAGAAACATATATCTACAAAATTTCAAAAAGGGTGTTGCTATATATACACCCTCTTAACCCATTTTTACTGGTTGGTACTCCACCCTCAAGTTTTAATATAAATACAATTCAAACCTTTTATTTTCTTTCTATTTCTTTTTTGTCTTTTTTTCTTTTTTAGTATAAAGATATTTAAAAAAAATTATTTTAGTGTTAAATTGTTCTTTCTAAATTCCTATAATTCAAATTTATTTAAATTACAAACAAAGAATTTAAAAATACCTTTTGTTATTGTTTATAATTGCAAGAAACAACAGTGAATTAAAGCAAACTACATTCTTATTTTAAAAATTACGTGGACATTAACAATTTTAAAGCTTTGATAAATACCCAACGTTTATCAAGATTAATCAAACTGTTTATATATTTTTTTAAAGCTTTGAGTTGTTTAAGAATTTTGGGTGATATTTAATATGAATAATCAACTTTTTAAAGATAACAATCTAATCATACATGTATCACTAACCAAATAAAAAATCGACCTGCTAATAGTACCAACAGTTTATGATGTTATTTTTATATGATTTAATATTCATTACTTTATTTGACTTTTTTTTTCAAATTATACATATAATCATATTTATTCAAAGCATGATACTAGTTATTGGTTAGTTGTTATTTCTTAAAGTTAATAAAAAAAGTTAATAGATTTTGAAACATCATATGTAGTTCCTGATTAGTTGTTAAATCTAGAGATAAATGAAAAAAACTAAAGATTATATGAATTACGAGAGTTTTCGAGAATTTGAAATTAAACTTTTTATTGCTTGAAACTTGGAAAGTATCAAAACTTTTTACTGTTTTTTTCAAACACGTTTTATCAAAAATAAATACAAGTTAAAAAAGTGTTTTACGATACTTTAGCATTCTAGAGGAAATGCTTTTTATAATATTCTAAAAACATCTTACTTGTTTTTTAAGAAACGATTTTTATTTAATTTAAAAATTGTTTTATTCACGTGAAATATGATAAGTAAAAGAGAGAATAAGAAGTAAGGGGATGTGGTTATGTTTTTAAATATTAGGAAAAAATATGAAACTTCTGTTTTTCATAGGTGGGGTATGATAAGCAGAGAAGATGACACTATAACCTACCCCTTCAAAAGTATTCAAAAGTAACAAAACAAGTTCTTTAACAACAACCACCACGTCTATTGAGGATTAACTTATAACAGAATATCAAAAACAACCACATAAAAGATATAATAATAATCTGTATTTGAAATTCTCTTTATCAATGCGATTTTCTTAAGATTTTACAGAAATATTCGGAAATCCAACGAATTGTTCGTTTGTTTGTATCTAGTTCGGGGCAATAACGTAATTCAACCCTTCATCCCTTCCGTTTCGCATGCAATATGCAGCCTATCCCTGCTTCTGCACTCTGTAAATTGTCCCCAAAATACCCTTCACAAGCACACCACTTTGTTTCATAATTCACACTAACATTTGATTTAAACAACATTATTGTCTTCAAACATCATCTTCATGCTTGTAATCTTTGAAAAACTTTATCTTTCTTCTTGACATTCACATGCAAACAGAGAAATAGCGAGTGATCTGTTGAAGCTTTTGATTGTTCATGGAGTTCTGTGCTCAATCATGAATTTGAAGAAAATTGTTGCGATTTCGGATTACTTTCCGAATTGTGCATCTCCAAGAAAAAAGGTTGTTTCTGGATTTGGGGTAGGGTTTGTTTCGTTTTTTGTTTTCTTGTTTATACTGTTTTCTAGTTCTTATTTCAAGAATCCCAATTCAGATAATGTTTTTATCCAAGGGTTTAGTATCAGTAACAGCAGTTCTTTTAGAACATCAAGTGTTAATTTCACATATTCTCCTGCAACAATAGCAAATTTTACAGATAATTCTACACAGTTAGAACAAAACCCTAAAATTTTTGTTGGTGAGATTAGGGCTGAGTCAAACAGTACTAATTTAGATGGAAAAAGGAATACCCATTTAGGGAAATTATCTGGTGGTGTGAAAAATGGAAGTTTTGATGAAATTTCTGCTAAAGTTGATGACTTTAAGGATGCCCATTTGATAAAAGTTAAAGATGTGGAGAATGTAACATTTGGTGCAATTGCTATGAACCATAAGGAAGGGGGATTAGCAATTGGTCAAGAAATTGGTGATGGTGGTGTTATATCAGATGGTTTAGACCAAGGTCATGGTAATATTATTCAAAATTTGGGGAATCTTGGTGGATCTTTTGAAGAATGTGATATTTTTTATGGAAGATGGGTGAGAGATGATACGAAACCATATTATCCGGCTGGTTCGTGCCCGTATGTAGACAAAGATATCAATTGCCATCTTAATAGGAGGCCAGATGATGAGTTTGTTAAATGGAGGTGGCAGCCATTTGGATGTAATATCCCAAGGTGATTATCTTCATGTCTTTAAAATGCTATATTTTTTTTATCTAATTTCATGATTATAATGTTGTCAAATGCTTAAAATGCTGCAACTGGCTTGCTAATCTGGTGGTTTTATGGAAGTATTTTTTTGGTTTGGAGCATTGCTTATTTAATGATCTTTCACTGTAATGGTCAGTTAGTTGTTTCATATTTGCTTGAATAAACTGATTTTAGTAGAAACCTTTGGATTAAGAATGACTTTACTTTATTAGTTTTAAGAACATGATTATAATGTTGTCAAATAATCTTTATAACTCATACCTTTATGTCCATAACAAGAGTTCAACTTTATTGAATGAAAAGTAACTCTATGTTTAAAGTTCAATATGAACAAGAAAATATGATTTACCCTAGAAAGTAACAATAAGATTGAATCTCAAATGTAAAAGATCTTCTCTACATTTGGAACTTACAGAAGTACTTTTGCCATAATTGGATACACAAGTGATTAATTATTTAACCTTTTTATAGTTGTGATTATTAATGTATTGATCAGTTTAAGAGCTTTGTCCTCACTTCATATCTCTTTTATGATGGTTTTCCAGTTTGAATGCAACAGATTTTTTGGAAAGACTCAGAGGGAAGAAAATGGTTTTTGTTGGTGATTCTTTAAACCGAAACATGTGGGAATCACTTGTTTGCATACTTCGAAATTCTCTCAAGAACAAAAAAAGAGTTTATGAAATATCGGGAAAGGGAGAATTCAAGAAAAGAGGAATTTATGCTTTCAGATTTGAGGCAAGTTTTCCGGACATATCGATTTATTTACATTCAACTTGAAAAGCTCATTTTGGTGTGGCTTATGAATGAATTTTAGCTCCAAAGTTTTCTATTTAATTGTAGTTTATTAGTATCTATTAAGAATTTGAAGTGGTTGTTGATTTTTCATAAAGATTTTAGAAATATCATACCAATTTGGAGGTTGAAACTTTGTATACTGGACCTTAAAAGTCAAACTGCTTTGAAATTAGTGTAATGAGTCAAGAAATGCTTATAATTTATGTAGGACTACAATTGCACTGTGGATTTTGTGAGTTCTCCATTTCTAGTAAGAGAGTCATCCTTCAAAGGTGAAAATGGTTCCTTTGAGACACTAAGATTGGATCTAATGGACCGAACAACTTCAACGTATCAAGATGCTGATATTTTGATCTTCAACACGGGACATTGGTGGACTCATGAGAAAACTTCCCGAGGGTATATCTTGCAATATTAACATTAAACTAGAATCAAATTTTGATCGTTGTTTGTAAAACATTAAAAAATAAGTTGTACGTGTAAGTGGGATTGAAGTATTTTTTTTTGTTATGTTAACAGGGAAAACTATTACCAGGAAGGCAACCATGTTTACCCAAGACTCAAAGCTCTTGATGCATATACAAGGGCTCTTTCGACATGGGCCAAATGGGTAGATAAGAACATTGACACTCAGAAAACTCAAGTTATCTTTAGAGGCTATTCACTCACTCATTTTAGGTATGTTAATCCTTTTTGGGTTCATGTTTATTCATTATCATGGAACATGACTGAAGTATGCCGCAAGAAAGATTTTTAGTTGTGAGAAAGAGGATTGTTTTCCAATTTTAAACAATAGTCGGGCTTACATATATGTGGTCAAATCAGTTGCGCTTCAATTTAAAGTTCACATGTGAAACCTAACATTTTACAAGTTAATCTTGATGACTGCACTAAAGCTTACAACATTACTTCACATAGAAAATAGTGGTGTTAAATTTATGATATTCACCCCATTTAGCATTGAAGGATAGTGGGTTTGACTTAAAAAATCAAAGTCACTAAGCTGTGAATCATTGTTTGCAGGGGAGGGCAGTGGAACTCAGGAGGGCAGTGCCACACAGAAACAGAACCAATTTTCAATACAAGTTACTTAACCAATTACCCATCAAAGATGCGAGCTTTTGACAACTTGTTGCTTGTGATTAAAACTCCGGTCATATATCTCAACATTAGCAGGCTAACAGACTACAGAAAAGATGGTCACCCGTCGATTTACAGATCAAAGTATAAATCCGCACCCCTAAAGCAACAAACTTCTGTAGGGCATTCACAAGATTGCAGCCATTGGTGTTTGCCAGGGGTACCAGACACTTGGAATGAGTTGTTATATGCATCTTTATTGAAGGTTGGAAGAGGATCTTGGAAAAGATAATTTTTGGTGTTAAAACTACTAGAATTTTAGTTAGTGTTGGTGGTGTTAACTTGTTAGGAGTTGTTAACTGAGTAGATAGCTACAATGGTATAATATAATTGCTTTTAGTATGAATTAAATTAAATTAAATTAAATTTATTATTCATTTGTTTTATCTATAGGTAAATAGTCAATTAGATTTTGCAAAGGCAAATATGCAACTGATATATGAAATTTCGTCTTACATACAAAAGAAGCATGTTTTACAGAAATGAATCAATGATGTTAGGTAGTTGTTAACGAGTAAGTTACAAAAGAGTCATTTGATTAAGACATATGTGTCTTTTTAAGTCCATTCTATACTTGGTGTTGTTAGTCCTTCACATGACATCCACTTAACCTTTTAGTCTCTCTCATTAATTGACATTTTGGCATTAATTAGTATCTATCTAATCTATGGGAGGCAATCATAATGACCCATTCGTGGATCCATTTGAGTCAAAAGTGAAATTACATTTAACATCGACGTAGGTTAGGAGGTGTATAGTACCATTTGTTTAAGAATAAAATGATTTTTGACACCAAAGAACCCTGACAACACTCCCTTGGCAGCGACCCGATGGGGTTCTAAGGGCAAAGTTTGACGAAAGTTGAACGAAATTTGATAATCAGAAAAAACTAAACTTCAATAGCAACCGACTATGATCAACAAGTGTGATCAACGGTGGCAATTGAGCTTTAGCAGCAGCTAGTCATCAGTGGCAACTATCCATCGGGCAACTTGATAAGCAGTATCAACAAGCTGGTTTCAATATTGCTGGAATTAGTTCAATTCGAGTTTGTTTGAGACGGTTTAGGAGCGACTAAAAAGACTCTTTAGCCTTGTAGAACAAAATTTATTTTTGATTTAAACACATGACATGCTTTCACGTGTCATATAACTAAACTAAGTAATGTGTTGTACAAGTATAATACACTCATTAAAATAGTATTTACATGATTTTCTTAAAGAAAACCCAACTTAATCGGCCATTTGGGCCAACCACTCACTACTAAAGTAAATATATCATTCTTACATAAGAATGGGGCATATGCATCAAATGGGAGTGCGAAAAGCCAAATGATCCAATTAACATTCTGAATTCCTTAATGTTTTAGGTTCTAATGATATGAAATTGTTGAAGATATAGTAGTGGCTTGAATGTCATATACTCCACGACTGAGAAAGCGGCCAGGGTTCTTTTGATGAGGCTAACTAACAAGCTTGAAGGAGGATTTGGAGCGGTATGCAAGGTAGTCGTGTAAAGTCAACCTTATGAATTTATTAAACCAAATCCTTATTTATGTCTTTTTGACGTACTTTGGAGTTGTTGGTTAGTTTATGTTATGTTCATGAAAACAATAAAACAAGGATAATTCATTAGGATATAAAAGTTATTAATATCTTGTTGGATCTTAAGGTTTTGTGTTAAGATTTTTCCAACAAGATAAAAATCATTTAAGCATGGAGATTGCAAGAAGCCAGGAACACTGTATGCACCCTTTAATTGTTTACCTTAATTACTTGAAAACATATGATATTTTATTTATCTTTTTATCACTCAAATCCTTTTAATATTGCCAATGTCACTTAGTAAAGAAGTTGATGTATATAACTTTGGAATGCTTCTTAAGGTGGTTACTTGAATTCCCTACATAGGTACACAAACATCAGAGTATCCTTACAATTTGGTTTCAACTAGTATTAAGTCCCCCGTGTTGCGGCGGGATGTAAAACCATGCTCAGTAATTTCACACCACTGTCAACGATCATGATACCGGAAAAAAACTTGTATTAAAAAAGAAATAAAAACGAAAAATTAAAACCAAATGGAAGTAGACGTAAAAAAGTTTGAAACACACACGTTACGACGTGTTAGCTCTTAAAATTTAAACCGAAATGTAAATCAAAAAAGTTATTAAAGATGAAAGCAATAGGGGGACCAAACTTGAAAGTGAAAAATTATAGGAGATAAATTATAAAAGATATAAAAATATTGTGTTTAAAATAAAAAGTTAAACTATATGTACAACCCTTTATGCACATGATACAACAGCTAATGCAACAATAAGTTGATAATTAGTAATATTTAAATAAATGATAAGTATGCTTTCTCTACATGGACGTACACCGACAAGCCATTATGTTTTAATATAACTAGTTAAATCCATTTACACGCGTTGCGCGTATGATGAGTAGGATTAACCAATGCTCAGATAAACCATAATAGGCGGAGATGATGACGAAAAGATCAGGTTTCGCACGTTTCGGATCTATACCCAGAACCTACGGTCTTTTGAAAATTCTATGAAATAAAACAACTGCACTAATAAAAATATACTACTAATCGTGCTTGAAATCGGGGCGGTCAGTTGCGACTGCACACCATAAACGGTAATAAATTTTATTAAAAAACAACTTAATCACTCCATCTTTTGGAACGGTTTGGCCCAAACAAAATAATAAACTTTAATCTTAAAACAACTTATGAGTTATTTCAGATTGTATTAAACAATTACTATGAATTTGAATTCAATAAAAATATGATTATTATTACTGTTCCTCTCTTCTTCTATTAATATATGTATAATAATTTTATATAGACCTACTGATAATGCTACGAAATTGCAATGAAATAGATTTGAAAGCATTACTATATCTTAAAAGCAAGGTCGGTGGGAAATGAAAAGCCACCTACTTTTGATCAAGATTAATATTTGTTTCCAGGTGTTCGAATTAGTTGATTGATTGTTGCAACGGTCAAATCTTTCTTTCTTATAACTATTCGCTTGGATTCAAAACTCGTCCACAACAACTTTTATTTATTAGTTTTTCTCATTCTTTTTTCCTTTTACTCTTTTTAATTTGTTTTCAATTTATTTTTTATTTGTTGAGCGATTTTTTGTTTCTATAATAGGTTTTGTTTGCGTCGCAACATGCTCGACATAATACTATATCGAATTGTCGCGACTTCATGCATTTCTCTTATGTATTCAGCCACATTAATGTCACCACCTCAACATGGATAACAAAGTTCGCAAGCACGCTGCATCGCACGGGTTTAGTTTCTAGTTTAAAGCATACCGTCCATCTTACATTTAAAGAATTATTAAATATGACAAAAGGTATTCTCTCATCTAGAAATAGTGGTGGGCAAAAAACCGGTTCGGGAACCGGTTTGGGCAAAAAAACCGGAACCGGTTTCTAGCCCAAACCGGTTGGCCCAAACCGGTTCCGACCCGGTCCAAACCGCCGGTTCCACAATAGGTTTGAGATTTCAAGTCTTGAAACCGGTTCCCAAACCAGTTTTCAAACCGATTTTTTTTTAAAAGTAGTCGTTATAAAACGGCTATATAGCCGTTTATGACTGTTTTTTTACCATTATACCACCATTAAGCTAGTATAAATATGTATTGAATGTTTTGGTTGAACCACAACAACTTAAAACACCCTCTACTCTCAAAAAACGCTCTATATTCTCAAATACGCTCAATACTTTCGTTCAATTAAAAAAAAACTCTCAATACTCTCGTTCATTTCAAAATGGCTTCATCAAGTGCTCAATTATCCGTTGGTTGTGATGCGTCTTCAAGCAACGTGGTGGTAGCAATCCTTCCTACGAATAGGAACCCGAATATGATGCAATTACGATTTATGTCAAATGGCTAGCGGTCCAAACAAAGCTCGTTGCAAGTATTGTCATAAGTTTTTCAAAAAAGATGTAAATACAACTTTGAAAAACCACATTGCAAATAAATATTGTAAGGCTTTGAAAGGTGAACCGTCTCAAGGTCAAGTTTCGATGACAAACGAAGGGAATGTTTGGGCTTATGACGTTGATGCGGTTCGTGAGCAAATGGCGCATTTTGTAATTCAAGAAAGCTTGCCATTCAAATATTTCGACAATGAACGTTTGACTCGGCTAATTCAACAAACTTTCTAACCGCGATACACACATGTAAGTCGTGCTACACTTAGAAGAGATTGCTTAAAAATATGGAAAAAAGCTAAAAATGAATTAATATCTTATTTTGAAAATTTACAAATCGGTGTTAACTTAACTAGTGACGTTTGGTCGACTCCGCACGGTTCACCGGACTCGTACATTTGTGTCACTACCCATTGGGTTGAACCCGGTTCGTGGCAAATGATAAAACGTACGATTGCGTTTGAATTGTTTGATTATCCTCACACCGGGCAAAACATTTTTTTATCTTAGTGATAAAGTTATTAAAACGTATAAATTAGAAAATAAAATATTTTCTATATCTTTTGCGATAAAACATCTAAAATTTAAATATAAACCAATTTGTGACGGTGTGTTTTTTCATAGTCGATGTGTTGCGCACATCATAAACTTAGCCGTTCAGGACGGTTTAAAAACTATTAAAACAGTGAAAGATAGTTTTAAAGAATGTTACATGATATTTTTAGTAGTAACTAAAGATATAGTAGGTATCGCAAGTTTTGTAAAGAAGCAAATTCCAAGTGTTTAGGTCAGAATTGGAACGTACCTACAAGATGGAATTCGACTAGTAACATGTTTGAAAAGACTATTGACCAAAAAGAAAGTTTAATAGCCTTTCATAATACTTTGGTGAGTCGTGGAAAGGCTTCGACTTACCATCCATCGGGTTGGGCTATTATTGAAGAAATAACCAAAATGCTTAATGTTTTTAGAACCGCAACTACTTGTCTTTCTGGAGTTTATTATCCAACGAGTCCATTAGTACTTCACCAAATTTACTTAATGACTTCAAAATTAAATGAGTTGTCGTTCAGGGGTAAACTTTATTTGGATATGATACCACCAATGGAAGAAAAACTTAAAAAAAATATTTAAAAAAATACCTCCGGTTATTACATGTGCCGCTGCCTTAAACCCTTGTTTAAATACTTTGGGGGTTGAAACTTTACTTGATAAAATTACTTCTAATTTCGATTTAGAAGAATAAAACCCATATTATGCTCAAAGTGCAAAAAATAATTTTAACACACATTTAGGCCAAATGTTTGATGTTTATTTAGCAAAATATGGTGAAACATCAAACATACATGAGTCTATGCGGCATTCGGCACATAATGAAGTTTCAAGTGATCCAATGTTTGCTTTGTATAATAATTTAAGAGATGAATGTAGTAAACGTCAACGTGGTAATACTCCGAGTAGTGAATTCGGGAGGTATAGTGGAACAAACTTTTTATCCACCATGACTCCACAAGATTTTAAAAATTTTGACTTGCTGGCTTGGTGGAAAGGTAAGGAAGATCAATTTCCAATCCTATCCACCATGGCCCGAGATTTACTAACCGTCCAAGCTTCCACGGTAGCTTCGGAATCTGCTTTTTCTGTTAGTGGCAGGATTATATCAATACGAAGAACCCGACTCACTCCCGAAGCAGTTGAAATGTGTATTTGCTTGAAGGATTATTTGGATGCAGCTGAAAGAAAACAAGACAAATGCTCACTTGACGGAGAATTAGAATATAAAGTCAAAATATATGAAGACGAAGTAGATGATGGATTGACACCCGGAATGACGATGATGAAACGACATATGACGAGTTCCTTCATAATAGCTCGGGTTCTGGTGGCGAAGAATAAAGTTTACGTCATTGGAATTGTTTATATGTTTTGAATAGTATCTTTATTTTACATTTTATGTAATCTTTGATAAAAATATATAATCATATTTAATTTTTCATGTATCATAAATCATAATTATATTTCTAATTAATGTTTTATGTTTTATGTTTTAATATTTATAAATAATTTATATACATTTTATGTAATCTTTGATAAAAATAAATAATCATATTTAATATTTCATGTATCATAAATCATTATTTTTATTTAATGTTTAATGTTTTATGTTTTAGTATTTATAAATAATTTATATAAATGTGTAATCTTTGATAAAAATAAATAATGTTTTAGATTAATTAAACAAGTTTTGAAGAATTTGTTGTCTGAAAAATTTCTGAAATTTGGCCAAGTGTTCAGGCGCATGAGCACTGTTTGGACGCATGAGCCTTGGGCGCATGAGCACTGCTCGGGAGCATGAGCCTTGGGCGCATGAGTCGTGTTTGGACGCACGTAGTTTGGGCGCATGAGCACTGTTTGGGCGTTTGAAAACTGGGTGTGTTTGAAAATTTAAATTTAAAAAAAAAATGAAAACCTGAACCGGTTTGGACCCGAACCGGTTTTCAAACCGACCCAGACCGGTTCGATAGGTTTGAATATCCTAGCCCTGAAACCGGTTTATGAACCGAACCGGTTTGGGGTTCAAACCGGTTAAACAAAAACCGGTCCATTAAAACCGAACCGGTTTAGCCCCAAAAACCGGTTTGTACACCTCTACTTCTAGACCACGTGAATTGTAACCTTCAACTCTCTCTAGTTTATTCAACGACTCCTAACACGTTGATCAAAAGGAAGACTAAGGGGGTGTTTGGGATTGTTTATCAAAACAACTTATTGACTTATTAACTTTTAAAAAGTCAAAAAATTATTTTATAGTGTTTGATAATATGATTATGAAAAAAATAAGTTAATAACAACTTATTAAAAAATTAAAATTTTTTTTTATAATGTTTGACAATATTGTTTCAGAATCAATCCCAAACACTTTGTAAAAAATTTGAAAAAACACTATGAAACCGATTTTAGAACGCGGTGCAAATTTCACACTGTTGCAACTAATAGCTCCACATCGTCTTCCTTAGATCAATCTTCTATGATCGATTTCTGGTTTCTCTGTGACGTCAGTAGTTCGTGACGAACTAATTGTTTGCAATAGGTAAGAACTCATAACCTACAACTACATGTTTCGATTCAATCAGTTGTTTGCTTTACGAATATGATGATTTGCTTTGCTTTAGGATTTTTAACCTTATCAAAGTTACATGATTCTATAATTCTATTCAATCAATTGTTTGCTTTACGAATATGATGATTTGCTGTTACATACGGTTCGATTTAGCACTTTTAACCTTATCAAAGTTCACACGAACATTGATTATTAGCTGTTTGATTCTCAGTATCACTTATTAGTTATCACTACGTTCGCATAGCCTAGCTAGTTTTTAGCTTCGGAAATGAGCATAACTATCAACAATATCATCAATAAGAAAGTTAACATCGCAGTGGCTGCTTAAGAGCAATAGACAGAGTTCATTTACAATTGGCAAATGGTTACTGAAATTAGCATTATCATATTTGTCATTTGATATGCTTGTAAATTGTTTTTCGGTGCTCGTGTTGGTGACGAATTTAAACCTAAATTTAGCTAAAAGTGTGTGTTGATCTGTTTGTTTTGTCCTTGTATCTGTTTTAAGAAATTAAGATGGATTTAATGTCAGATAATTGCATCGATAAACAATATTTAATATATCGAACCACAGGTGCGGTGCAGTTCGGTTTGATAAAGATGAAGGGATCAGCATTGAGAGAGTCCGTTTTTATCAGTCTTATCATCATTTTCCTTCTGGTAGATGCATCACAGGGGAATCCCAGAGCTCAAATCATTAACGTAACCTGTAATGAACAGCCTGCGAACAATGTCAGCATATACGTTCCAAACTTTGTCAAGTCTATGGAGGAAATTAGCTCCCAAATGCGATCTACTAAAAGTGGAACATGGTCTGCAGGCTCGGGGCCTGACAGTAGCTATGGACTTGCTGAATGCTATGATGATCTTTCTATAGATGACTGTATTTTGTGCTATGCCGAAGCACGGACGATGCTTTCCGCTTGCATTCCAAACAATGGTGGACGAATTTTTCTTGATGGTTGTTTCATGCGAACACAGAACTACAACTTCTATCAGGAATATGCAGGAACAGATGACACAGTGATTTGTGGAAGTAAGAAAAGGGGTCGTGTGTTAAGAAATTCAGTGAGGCAGGCAATCACAGATGCTGTGAGGGATGCACCAAGAAACAAGGGCTACTTTGCACGAAAACAATCCTTGTCTGACACTGCAAACGACTCAGCCTATGTGCTGGCAGACTGCTGGAACACTTTGAACGACAGTTCTTGTACAGAGTGTTTAGAGAGCGCATTCGCATCGATCTTGAAATGCTTTCCAAGGACGTGCACTCCACACTGGATGTTTTTTGAGGTATTCTAATACCAATTTTCTCAATCCTGAGCCAAGCAGGGGCACTAATGGAGGTAATTCAACTGCTTTATACCAAAACGATTAATTTTGAGATTCTTTATATTAAAACTGCTAATTTGAGGAACTCAGAAGTCATAGTATGAGGTTGTATGTATCTAATTTCACCTTCCAAACCTACTAGCTAATTTTAAGGTATTCTAAAATTTGCTAATATGAGAGTTACTTTTTTCATTTATATTTAACCAAAACGACATTGTTGAAAAGATTTAGAAAGCTAGAATCCTGGAGATCTATATCGATCTTGGCTCCAATATTATTCAATATTAGCTCAAGTTCAGCTCATAAGCTCGAATATTTATGTCAAAGTTATTTTTGATCGCCAGGCTTATTTCAAATACATGTAAAAAAAATATATAAAATAAAGACTCCTGTCATATATAAATTAACAACAAAACTTGATCACAATTGAAAAAGCTAAAAAAGTTAGAGAGGTGTGGGTGTGTGTATGTATACAGATGTTATTTACAACAAAACTTGACCGCAAGTGAAAAAAGTTGGAAAGAAATTAGACAGGTTTATAATAATACATCTATATGTTACATAAGGCTCAAAATGTTGAAGAGCTTGAGCCAAGACTTTATAAGCTAGAGCTGAGCTCTTTATATATTTTGAACTCTTTTTCTATGCTCGAGCTCGGGTTTGAACTCAATGAAAGCTCTTATCAAACAAACATGAGTTACGTGATAAAAGCTCGACTCCTTTATAGCCCTAGTTATAGCATCTGTTTTCATCCATCTCACTTTAAACCTGCCCACTACCTGTATTATTTGGAACAGGGATGAATGAAAAATACCAAGTCATCCAACAGACTTGTGGAAATAAAATAGGGACCCCTGTAAGTTTGATTCCGAGCTTTGTCCAGGCAATGGAAATTGTTACTGCAGAAATCAACAAATCAAATTTTGGAATGGCAGTTAGAGGAACAGGAACCTATGTACTTAGCCAGTGTTATGGTGATATTCCTACCGAAGACTGCCTATCATGCCATGCTAAAGGGCGTACTGCTATTCCTTCTTGCTTACCCAGTACTAGTGGCAGAGTTTATCTGAATGATTGCTTTTTGAGATATGATAATTATTGTTTCTTTGGGGAAAATATAGGAGAAGAGGATGTACATGTCCCAGTAATATAAGTAGAAACAATGCTTTTGAACAATCAGTAAGGAAGGCTGTGGCTCAAGCAGTAGAAATTGCACCTAAGCACAACAACTACCATGCAAGAAAACAGATTCTTATATCTGAGACAGAAAATGAGTGGGTTTTCGCACAGGCTGAATGCTTGCGTACATTACACGCTAGTGCTTGTGAGCAATGTTTGCAGAAAGCGGCTAAGTCGATGTTAGACTGCTTGCCTGGTTCAGAGGGGTATGCATTGTATACTGGTTGCTTCATGAGATAATCTGATTTTGATACTTTAAAACCTCTTCACAACAGTCTCTCTAAAGGTAAATAATATACTTTTAACATCTCACTCTTCCAGAAAATTCCTGAACTTTGTATAACTTTTGTATATTCAGTTGTTTGTTTCCATGAACACACACACAACAATGTGAAGGAAACGAAATGGTGGATTGCGTATGCACAAACACAAAATCATTTTTGAGAGTACAAACATAAAGATTTAACTATTTTCTTCTTTAATAGACTGAGAGGGAATTAGGATTCTTTTTATTAATATGATTCAAAGAACAAGATGATAAGTTGCATTTTGTTGTTGATTAATGATTTGTTAATGGCCATTGCAGTGAAAATACTGGCTATTGTAATGGGTGTCAGCTCCATTGTAGCATTGCTAGTTGCATTATATGCATGGAAGCACAAAAGCAAACCAAAGAGAAAAGGTACGAGTCTTCCCTCATTCCTTGACTATTTAGATGACAATGGAAGTTGTGAAATATTCTGATTTCCTTAACTTCCTAGGTTCTGATGACACTAAGTTATTGGATATGCTGAATAATAGTAGCTTGAACTTCAAATACTCCACGATTGAGAAAGCCACAAATTCTTTCGATGAAGCCAACAAGCTTGGGCGAGGTGGATTTGGAACAGTGTATAAGGTAGTCTTTCAAAGTCAACCATCTATCAAACAACTTCATTTACATAAATTAGGTTTGTAGTGTTATGTTGTCTTTGATTAATCAAATGACTTGAATCACATGCCAAGACGCTACATAATTAACTTTTTCACAGGGTGTTCTTCCAAATGGAAGAGAGATTGCTGCCAAGAGACTTTTCTTCAACCACAGACATAGAGCAGGGGACTTCTACAACGAAGTCAATATCATTAGTAGCGTTGACCACAAAAATCTGGTCAAACTGGTAGGATTCAGTTGTTTGGGGCCTGAAAGTATTCTCATATATGAATATCTACCCAACAGGAGTCTCAATCATTTCATCTTTGGTAAGCACTGTGATTTCCCAAATCCTCCAAAACTCAAGTTAACATGGTTTGTTGGCATTCTCTCTCTCAATTATCAGTTGGTGAAACTTGGGTGTTATTTATTTCTTTTATTTTATGTGTTTGTTCAGATGCAGTTAGAGGTAAGGAGCTAAACTGGGAGAAAAGATATAATATCATTGCAGGGATAGCAGAAGGTTTGGCTTACCTTCATGAAAACAGTAAAACCAGGATCATTCACCGGGATATAAAAGCTGCTAACATCTTGTTGGATTCAAGGCTTGATGCTAAGATTGCTGATTTTGGGTTAGCCAGATCTTTTCAACAGGATAAAGATCATATAAGCACTGGGATTGCAGGAACACTGTAATACTTAGAGGCACTCTTATTAATTTATCCCCAAAAAATGAAGTTTTTTTTACTTGGTATAGTTCACTATTGCAGAGGATATATGGCTCCAGAGTATATAGCCTACGGTAAACTAAGCGACAAGGTGGATGTTTATAGCTTTGGTGTGCTTCTGCTTGAGATAGTTACCGGAATGCCAAATAGAGGGATGCAAACATCAGAGGACCCTCACAACTTGATGTCAATTGTAAGTACATATTTTTTTTAGTATGTATTACAACATTTTGCATAAGATTTACTGTCAAAATTTATGTAGAATGTAATAATATCTTTATTGTTGGCATAATAGGCATGGGAGCATTTTAAGCAAGGGTCAATGGAGGAGATTTTTGATCAAAACTTGATGTTGAACAATGAAAGCAGTAGCAAGAGAAAGGAGGAAATAGAAAGAGTGGTACATATAGGCCTTCTTTGCATTCAAGAAGTTGCATCACTTAGACCCACCATGTCTATGGCTCTACAAATGTTATCTAAGAATATCCAACCACTTCCTTCACCTGCAAACCCCCCTTATGCATCTGATAGCACCATACAATTACAACTAAATGAGTCTGGTCCAATCCAAAGAATAAACAATCCTGCTTCACTTCCCACTGTATCAAATAGTTCATTCATACCAACGTAGACTAGTGTTTACTACTAAGATCATCTACAACCCGAGGGCTCACGAACTTCACGCCTTCCTCTTGGATCTCAAGGACCACGTGCTTTTCTATCTCCTTCCCCTCTCACAGAAACAACCAAGCTTAGTCACGAATGGTTAATGGCCAACATCCTGCAACCATCTCTCTCTTTCATGTTTGGGGCTCTCCCTCTCTCCTCCACATAGGCTTCCATTTGGGTCCACTTTCGTCCCTCTAAGATTGATTGATATCATGTGTTAATAGAATTTTAAAAATAACATGTTTCGTTGAGAAACTAGGAGCAAAATCACTTAAATTCTTTCTTTCATGTATGGTTATTCAACCAAACTATTTAAAAGTTTGTATATTTGAATTTTGGATTCGAATTCACATAGTATTTTAAGGAATTTGAACAGGCCGGATATCCGAGCTATTCAAAATTTTATATTTCATATATACTTTTAATTTTATTTTACAACTTAGAAATATGAATCAAAACCTGAAATATTATATTTGTCTATATATATATATATACTGCCCGGTTACTATATAAAGTGTAATTTTTTTGCGAAGCGTACTAAGTCACCAGGGCGTGACACGTGTTTTTGACGTAGGAGTAGTTTCGTTCACGCCATAATTACGCATAAAATGACGCAAGTTATATCTATTATCACGCAAACTAAAATTACTCACGTTATAAAAAATAATTACGCAAGTTATATTTATAATTACACAAGTTATATGGTAATTACGCAAGTTATGTTCATAATTACGCAAGTTATACATACAACACATAGACGTTTAAAAAAAGTGTTGTTTTTTTAAAAAGTATAGCAATAATATACTCAAATTAAAGAGAATAAAATACTCGATTTTATGGTGTATTTTTTTAATAACGTCGTATAAAAAAATTATATATGTTTAAAGAAACTGGGGGAATTAAAAAAGAGTCAACAAGTGTAGGCTATTTCCAAGTTTACCCATCCAACCATTATTCTATGCATGATTTTTTCATCTTTAATCTGAACCATCCACCTCCTAAATCAATTATTGTAATTACTTCGTACAATTCGTACGATTTTTGAACTTTGTACGGTAAACTTTCTATATTTTAATTATTTGGGGCATTCGTTTTATTTGATTTGCATATTCAAATAATGAAATGAACTAACTAAAATTTTAGTTATCTAAATTTATGAATATGTGAAATTCTTCCGTAATTAGACATAGATTATTCTTTTATCTAGAAATCATGAGTTTTGAATATTCTCTCTTTAGATTATTTAACGACGTTGTTCAAAAAGAATATTATAAAAACGAGTAAATTTGGAATAATTCTAGTCACAAGTTAGACTCTCGAGGTTTATATCTCAACGTGGAACATATTATTATTAACAATGTTCACAGCTCAACGTCGTCTTCCTTGGGTCAATTTCCATCGATCACTCTTCTGCAACCCTTCTTCAATCGCGATTAACAAGTAATAATTCCAACTTACAGCTACATGTTTCGATCCAGTCAGTCGTTGTTTTGTTTGCTTAATTTACGAAAACGATGATTTTGCTCTTGTATACGATTCAATTTTAACCTTTCATACGAACAATGACTATTAGCTGTTTGATCCTTCTGCTAATCACTGCTCATTTGCATAAGGTAGCTAGCTAATATGTAGGGGCGGACTTATGTTGATGATATCGGAGTCACAGGAACGCAACAAATTTTCGCAAGTATATATTGCAACAATGTTTTATGTACGGTTACTTCATTTGATTTTGATTTTGACGAAAAAAATGAACTTAAGTTGAAGTAAAATTAGCAAAAGATTGGAATAGTGATATCACAAATTTATTTGAAGAAGATAAAAAAGTATAATTGGTATTTACCTCTAAGTAATTTAGCTTTTGACTTTTTTTTTTAATTGACCCGACCCGAACTGATCTGGAAATTTTTATATCCGCTTTTATAAAATTGGAGTATATAAAATCAGTGACTCTATAGAAACAAAATCCTGGATCCGCCACTGATAATATGAACTTTAAAACTGGCAGAATCAGAATTACTTGATTATAATAGTAAATTAACATCACCATTAGTAAGAAAGTTAACATTGCAGTGGCTGCTTAAGTGTAATACACAGAGTTTATTAGCAAATGCAACCTGCATAATAGCATTATCATGTTTAATACTCGTGTTTATGATAAATGTTAGGTGACGAGTTTAAAATCATCAGTTCAGGAAATAATGTTGTTGGTCTGTTTTCAGTGAGTTGGATTTGTTTAATATGAATTTGGATAAAACAGATGTTTGATATATTAAACCACTGAACCATGTGCAGTTCACTTTGATAAAGATGAAGAGATTTGCAGTGAGAGAGTCTGTTTTGATCAATCTGATCATCATTTTACTGCTAGTAGATACATCACAGGGGGATCCCAGAGCTCAAATCATTAACATAACCTGTAATCAACAGCCTGCGAACAATGCTACTGTATACATTCAAAACTTTGTCCAGTCTATGGAGGAAATTAGCTTGCAAATGCGATCTACTAAAAGTGGAACATTGTATACAGGCTCAGGGCCTGACAGTAGCTATGGGCTTGCTGAATGCTATGGTGATCTTTCTATAAACGACTGTATTTTATGCTATGCTGAAGCACGGACAATTCTTCCCACTTGCTTTCCAAACAATGGTGGACGAATTTTTCTTGATGGTTGCTTCGTGCGAACACAGAACTACGACTTCTATCAGGAATATGTAGGTGCAGATGATACAGTGATTTGTGGAAGTAAGAAAAGGGGTCGTGTGTTTAGAAATTCAGTAAGGCAGGCCATCGCAGATGCTGTGAGGGATGCACCAAGAAACAAGGGCTACTTTGCACGAAAACAATCGTTGTCTGACACTCCAAATGACTCAGCCTATGTGCTAGCAGACTGCTGGAACACTTTGGATGAGAGTTCTTGTACGGAGTGTTTGGAGAGCTCATTTGCATCCATCTTGAAATGCTTTCCATCGTCCGAGGGACGTGCACTCCACACTGGATGTTTTTTGAGGTATTCTAATACCAATTTTCTCAATCCTGAGCCAAGCGGGAGCAATAGTGGAGGTAATTCAGGTGCTTTATACCAGCATTTCTCATTTCTAGGTGTTTTGTACCAAAATGAATAATATGTGATTCATTATTTGAATATTTTGAGGTGCTTCAAGGAATTCAAAATCACTAATCTGAGGTTATATGTATCAAAATTCACCCTCCAAACCAACTTGCAACAGTTTGAAGCCAACTTAAGGGTTTCTTTTTTTATTTTTTACTACCAAAATTCACCACTTGGAGAACAAATTATTCATTTTGAAGAGACAAACCATATACTTAAAAAAATAACAACGTTGAGACAGCTTAAAAACCTAGAATCTTGGAGCTGCGTACAAATCAAAGCCACGATTGAGCTTGGCTCAAGGGGTATTCTACATAGCTCGAGTTCAGCTCGGAAAGCTCCAATAATTATATCAAATGTATTTTTGATTACCTATTTCAAATATAAGTAAAAGATATTATGTTAAATAACAAAACTCATTTCATATAAATATATATTTATATATATTCAAGTTGCAAACAACTTAAAAAGGTCAAAAACATAGACTAGACTGTTCTATAATAATAATAAAATCCCAATAACCATACAATTGGAGAGCTTCAGTTTATATATACATCTATATGTTATGTAAAGCTCAAAAAGTTCAATAAGAGATAAGAGCTTAAGCGGAGACCTTATAAGCTAGAGCTCAACTCGCTATATGTTTTGAAATTTAAACTCCTTTTCTGTGCTCAAGCTTGGGTTCGGACTTATTGAAAGCTCAAATCGAATTAACTTGTGTGCTCAATAAAAGCTCGACTCATTTGCAGCGCTAGATAGCATATGTTTTTATCCATCTAACCATAAACTTAGCCACTACCTGTGTATGGAATAGGGATGAATGACAAATACCTGGTCATCCAACAGATTTGTGGAATTAATATAGCAAACAGTTCACGTTTAATTCCGAGCTTTGTCGAGGCAATGGAAATTCTTAGCTCCAAAGTCAATAAATCAAATTTTGGAACAGTAGGTGGAGGCACAGAAGCTAATTTAACCTATGGATTTAGCCAGTGTTATGGTGATATTTCTATCAATGATTGCCACATGTGCTATGCTATAGCACGTACTGCTCTTCCTGGTTGCTTACCGCGTACTGGTGGCAGAGTTTATTGCAATGGTTGCTTTTTGAGATATGAGAATTATAGTTTTTTTGAGGAGTATACAGGACAAGAAGATAGAAGTATGTGTCCCAGTAATATAAGGAGAAACAATGCCTTTGAACAATCAGTAAGGAAAGCTGTGGCTCAAGCAGTGGAAACTGCACCTAATAGCAACATCTACCATGCTAGAACACAGGTTCTTATATCTGAGACAGAAAATGAGTGGGTGTATGCGCAGGCTGATTGCTGGCGTACATTAGATACTAGTTCTTGTGAGAAATGTTTGCAGAAAGCAGCTAAGTCGATGCTAGACTGCTTGCCTGGTTCAGCGGGGTATTCATTGTATGCTGGCTGCTTCATGAGATATGCTGATTCCGATTCTCCATATCCTCATCACAACAGACTCTCTAAAGGTAAATAAAATACTCTGATATCTCACCCTTCTAGCAGATAAATTTCTGGATTGCCAAACTTGTAATTATATGTTTCCATGAAAACAACCAGCAAATTGAAAAAGAAAATAGTTGTATGGTTTGATAGTGATAATGAGAGAATGATGATAGTGATATGGGAAATAAAAAATCATTAAGAGTCCAAACATAAACATTTAATTCTATTTTTTCTTAAACAAACCAAGAGATAATTTAGATTCTTTTTCTTAATAGCCAGAGCTGAATATTGAATTGCATTCTCTTTTCAATTAATCATTTCTCCTGTTTATGGTGATTGCAGTGAAAATACTAGCCATTGTAATGGCTGTTAGCTCCATTGTAGCATTGCTGGTTGCTTTCTATGCATGGAAGCGCCGAACTAAATCAAAAAGAATAAGTATCGAGTCTTTACTCATTCTTTGACTATTTCAATACCAATGGCAGTTGTGAAACATTCTGACCTCTTTAATTTTCTAGGTTCTGACAATGCTAAATTGTTAAATATGCTGAATAGTAGTAGCTTGAACTTCAAATACTCTACGATTGAGAAAGCCACAAATTATTTTGATGAAGCCAACAAGCTTGGGCAAGGTGGATTTGGAACAGTGTACAAGGTAGTCTTTCAAAGTTAACCATCTGACCTTAACAAACAACTTGAATTCCTTATTCACGTCTCTTTTCATTACTAACTTTTTCACAGGGTGTTCTTCCAAATGGAAGAGAGATCGCTGCCAAGAGACTTTTCTTCAACCACAGACATAGAGCAGGGGACTTCTACAACGAAGTCAATATCATTAGTAGCGTTGACCACAAAAATCTGGTCAAACTGGTAGGATTCAGTTGTTTGGGGCCTGAAAGTATTCTCATTTATGAATATTTACCCAACAGGAGTCTCAATCATTTTATCTTTGGTAAGCACTATGATTTTCCAAATCCTCCAAAACTCAACTTAAAATGGTTTCTTGGCATTCTATCGCTCAATTATCAGTTGTTGAAACTGGGATTCAATTTATTTATTTAATATAATGAATTTGCACAGATGCAGTAAGAGGTAAGGAACTAAACTGGGCAAAAAGATATGATATCATTGTAGGGATAGCAGAAGGATTGGCTTACCTTCATGAAAACAGTAAAACCAAGATCATTCACAGGGATATAAAAGCGGCTAACATCTTGTTGGATTCGAGGATTGATCCTAAGATTGCTGATTTTGGGTTAGCTAGATCTTTTCAACAAGATAAAAATCATATAAGCACCGGAATTGCAGGAACACTGTATGCAATACGGCACTCTTATTAATTTTACCCCCAAAAGATGAAGTTTTTTTTACTTGTTATGATTCACTATTGCAGTGGATATATGGCTCCAGAGTATATAGCCTACGGTAAACTAAGCGACAAGGTGGATGTGTATAGCTTTGGAGTGCTTCTGCTTGAGATAGTTACTGGAATGCCAAATAGAGGGATGCAAACATCAGAGGACCCTCACAACTTGATGTCGATTGTAAGTACACATTTCTTTTGTATGTATTACAACATTTTGCATAAGATTTACTGTCAAATTTTATGTAGAATGTAATAATATCTTTATTGTTGGCATAATAGGCATGGGAGCATTTTAAGCAAGGGTCAATGGAGGAGATTTTTGATCAAAACTTGATGTTGAACAATGAGAGCAGTAGCAAGAGAAAGGAGGAAATAGAAAGAGTGGTACATATAGGCCTTCTTTGCATTCAAGAAGTTGCATCACTTAGACCCACCATGTCTATGGCTCTACAAATGTTATCTAAGAATATCCAACCACTTCCTTCACCTGCAAACCCACCTTATATATCTGATAGCACCATACAATTACAACTAAATGAGTTTGGTCCAATCCAAAGAATAAACAATCCTGCTTCACTTCCCACTGTATCAAATAGTTCATTTATCCCAAGGTAGACGAGTGTTCACTACTAAGAGCATCTATGGCTCAAGGATGTGACACCTCAGCGCTGCCTGATCATCGCTCATGAACTTCACCACCTCTCTCTTGAATCCCATAGACAACACACATTTCTCTCATTTCCTTATTATAGAAACAATCAAGCTCAGCCACGAATGGTTTGTGGCCAAACACCTGCAACTCACTCTTCCACGTGTGCAGCTCGCGTCCCTCTTTTTTTCACGTCGGCATCCATGTGGTCGACTTTTCTCATTGGAGATGATCTAAGATTAATTAATGTCATGTGTTAATAGAATTTTAAGAAATGTAAAGTTATTCAACATAATCAATTTCAAATCTAATTCCTCTGAACTATGAATTATTCAAAAAAAAATCAATTCTTCAAAAAACAGATAGTAGTAATGTTGTTACAGACATCTAATCATGTGCGATAAGCAAATCAAGCAGAGTAAAATCGTTATATGAAACCGTTTAAATCATAATTAATTACCAAAAGATGTCACGGGCCTTGTCTTCTTTTTTTTTTGGATGGATGAGTCTTTAATCTCGAAATATGAAGTACTACATGATAACATGAGTACATGGGTAAACAATGACATGGGCCATTACTATAACTTGTTTAAACAATGCAGTTTTTAAGCCCATTTAAATTTAAAATATAAAATACTAATTTTGAACTCGTGTATTACACATGTTGTTTAAATAAAATATTAAATAGAATACAATTTTATTGATTATAAAATGATATTTTAAGATAATATATGATTGAGATTATGTATGAGTAATAAATATGAGTAATAAATAATGATATCAATTTTTAAACTTTTTTGTTTAAAATAATTAAACATTTTATTTCAAAACCAACCGTTTTAATTTTTTTTTGCTATTATAACTCTCCATTTTAATTATTTTTTATTTATAAATATTTTACTTTTTAAACACCAATTTTATAATATTTTCTATTTTAAAAATTGTTTTAGAAAAATTCTTATTTTATAAAAATTATTTTTTATAAATAACATTAATAAAAAGAGCTATTTCTTAATTAATTAAAAAATATTTATACTTTTTAAGGAAATGAAATAACATTATTAGTAATTATAGTAACTATTATATAGAAGAGTGAAACATGAAAATTTTAATGATGTGGAATATGATGTTGTGTCCTATTTAGTTACTCTTATATTAAAGTATAAAGATAAAGATAAAGATAAAATCTGACTTTAAGATTTGGTTGGTCTAAAGTTAAAAAACTTTAAAAAAAATATGACATGTTTAGGATTTCTGATTTTAATTTATTATATGCTTGGGTTTTAACATTAACTTTTATTAAAAATATCCTCCAACAACACCCCACATTATAAGCTATGCCCCTTTTCTTTTGCCAAGTCTTGCTATGACCCCTCTTCAATCTTCGATATCTCTCGTGCTCAACTTTTTAGGCAAGTCATCGGTCGCCTCCATTTTTGTGCACCAAAAACGAAACCAAAACTATTCTCACCTCCTCAACTTCATGCAACCTCTCTCCAACCACCAGGACATCTCATAGTAGTCAACGAACTATTAGAATAAGTTATCAAGTCATTTGAAGTAAAACCAAAGCTCAAACCTACTATAAAAAATAATGTTACTTTTTTTAAATGTTCTAAAGATTAAAACGAAAAAGATGTTTTGTTTCTATAATAAAAAATTAATGGTTTAAACCTACAAGTGATTGAATGTAAAGTAGATTAAAAGTCGTTTAATAAAAATGGTTTTTAAGTATGGGTGAGGGTGGGGCCTTAGAAGTTGATTGGATAAGGACTTATCCACTTATCCAGCTCGCATCCAGCCCATCGCCCCACTTTTGTATCGGGCGGAAAGCCCAAGAAAGAATATTTTGTTTGTTTTCAAAATTCACCTCTAGTTTTTCACTTTTTTGAGTTCTTATCAATTTCAAACAAAGTCTAAATATCATCACATTCACGTGGCATCTTTAAATTTCATCGTCGACTATTTTTAATCACAAATTCTAGCATCCATTAGAGAGGAGAGTGGATGGCATGTGTAATTATCAATTTAAAAATTCATTACAATTTACATTTTTAGTCATAAAATTGTTATCTTAACGACGAATCTACCTACATTCTTAAATTACTTTAAATTAATTTACATCATGCTCAGGTTTGATGTAAATTATATAGTTAAATAATATGAAGTAAATTAATTTTTGATTTAATTTAGAAGCATTAGTATGATAGCTTTAACGTTCTAAAAGAAAAAATCGATGACTAATAATGTAAATTACAATGAAATTTACAAGAATAGATAGTGTAATATACAGGAATAATAATATTAAATCACATGGTTTTTGAATAAACTAGTTTAGGTAGGTTTTGTTTTGTGATATTTGAGTTTTGGATTTAATTATGTTCTAGATGTTAAATAGTAGTATAATTGAATGAGTTGCTTCATATTTTCACTTGAAGCACATTACTCGTCAATTAAACAAACTTTTTTGAACCTAAATTAGTTAAGACGTATACTAATGATAATAGCTTTAGGTTTCGTAAAGGATAAGAATATCATCTCATAAACCTCGTTTCAAGACTTTCTTGATGCTTACTATACCGTAAGTTAAGCACGTTTAATTAAAGACATATCCCAATTCTAATTTACCAAGAGACATGGGATCTACAAATTTTATCTTATTCAATCAACGTTTCTTTCTATGCTACTTGACACCAATCCACAACAACCTCTTTCGCAATTTTTCCGTTAAATTAAACGAGTGAACATAAACTCGCCGTCTGTCCCTAACGCCTCATGACTTTCAACGTTTGAGATGAGTTGAAGCATGAGAAAATCATGGCAAACGTTCCTCTTCAACAACAAACCAACCAAACTCTAGAACAATCCTATAAAAAAAACACATTTTTCCATTTGGGTTCTCACCTTTCTCCATCAAATTGGATTCTTCCAGAAATTCTTGAAGAAATTAGGGCCTTCTTCTTGATTTCACCAGAAGGAGAAGAAGGCTCTGTTTCTTGAATTTCTTCATCTTGTTGTAAGATGTTTAGGTTTTCTGTAGCGGCCCTTCAATTCATCGAGCTGCTTGTGAGTTCCATCGTGCATTTGTCATATGGGTTTTACATCTTTAGCTCTGCTGTTGCTGGTGATCTTTCGTTAGCTTTGAATGATCTGTTCTTTAAGTCCAATGTTGAAGCATCGATTAGGGATTGTGGGTTAGCTTCCTCTGCAAATTCTGATGATGATCTGCCCCCAATTGTGTTGGTTCATGGGATTTTTGGATTTGGAAAAGGGGTAATTAGTTTCATCATCAAATTCAAGTTGAATGTGATTAATTGATTGATTGATTGATTCTTTGTTAATAATTTATATGAACAGAATCTTGTTTTGAAAATTTGATACAGAGATTAGGGGGATTATCTTATTTTGCTGGGGCAGAGAAGAAAGATGAGAAGGTTCTGGTGCCTGATTTGGGTTCATTGACCAGTATTTATGACAGGTTTGGTTGTTAATTTGCACGCGAATCATCGGTTTCTTGATGTCATTGTGTTATGTTTGTGAAGATTATATGGATTTTGATGATGGATGATTGGGTTTGTGTTTAGGGCTAGAGAATTGTTTTATTACCTGAAAGGTGGGCAGGTTGATTATGGTGAAGAACATAGTAAAGCTTGTGGGCATGCTCAGTTTGGAAGGATATATGAACAAGGTTAGCTTAAATCGTAAAATTGATTGTAGATATTGTTGGTTTGAACCAAGATTTTAAAGGATTTTAATGTGGTTTGATGTTTATCAGGGAACTATCCTCAATGGGATGAAGATCATCCTATTCATTTTGTTGGGCATTCGGCTGGAGCTCAGGTGATTCGTTGTCTGCAACAGATGTTGGCTGATAAGGTTTGTTTTTGCTTCGGGGGTGACGTCAAAGTGATTGCGGTCCTTCTAAAACATGAATGTGGTTTATATGTTTGTGAACTTACAGGCATTCAAGGGGTATGAAAACACTTCGGAAAACTGGGTGCTAAGTGTGACATCTTTATCTGGTGCAATGAATGGAACTACTCGAGCTTACTTGGATGGAATGCAGTAAGTTTGATCTCTCTGTTTCTTGAAATATTTATTTGTTGACCGATAAGAATTCAAAATGATGCGTAATCCTATCCTGTTTATAACGCGATAAGATTGGAATTCTATGAAACTTGAAATCATTAGTTCTTCATCCAAAATAGGAGGGTGATTTGCATAAAAAGTAACACCTGTAGTTTGATTCTGTTTTAGGTAACCAAATTTTATAAGGTGAGTAAAAAATGTTACAAGTTATATACTCTTTGTCAACACCACTTTAGAAATATAGCCAACATGGTCCAAATTTATTTTCACACCAGCTACCGCTCTGCCACGTCATCATTTTGGTGTTTCACGGATGAGATAGCATAGATCCAAATGTTTGACGTTGGTTATTAATACTACTACTATAGATAAAAACATTTTGAAACTCACTTCTGCTTTAAAGAAGGTTGTTACCTGATATAAAAATTTGATCAAGTTGGTTAAGTTCTTATGCAATTAGCCACCAAAACTATTGCTAAATTCAAGAGGAAAAACACATTAAGTTTTCAAATTTATCCATCAAACCTTGTATATTAGGCAAGAAGATGACAAGAAATCTATGTGACTTGAAATCTTTAGTGTTTGATTCAAAATTTATTTTGCGAAAAACACCTTAAGATGTTTAAGATTATCCATCAATCCATCATTAGCCATGAAAAGATGGAGATTCTATAAAAGTTCAAATCATTAGTTCTTGATTTAAAACTAATACTCATTCATTACACCAAACACGAGTCAGAAAATTCACAAATCGAAATTTTTTTTTAATTTCAGGCCAGAAGACGGGAAATCAATGAAATCCATATGCCTACTCCAATTATTACGTGTTGGAGTTATTGCTTATGATTGGATCGACATTCCAATTCTAAAATATTATTATAATTTTGGGTTTGATCATTACAACATGTCATGGAGGAAAGCTGGCGTTTGGGGACTTGTTGATTGTCTTCTCGGAAATTCAGGCCCGTTTGCTTCTGGTGATTGGATCCTTCCTGATCTAACGATTCAAGGGTCGCTACGTCTCAACAGCCGTCTAAACACCTTTCCTTGTACATACTATTTTAGCTATGCAACAAAACGTACTAGGAATTTCTTGGGTTATACGGTACCTTCAAATGTACTAGGGATCCACCCGTTGCTTTTTATCAGAGTCTTGCAGATGTGTCAATGGAGGCACCCACCTGATGTCCCTCCACCTTTCAAGGGCTATAGGTTTGTTAGATTTCTTTAAAAGTTAACAACTTTTTTTTTTATAAAATAGTGTATGTATAACAATATATGAATTTTGATTTTTAGAGATGAAGAATGGTGGGATAATGATGGTGCACTAAATACAGTGTCCATGACACACCCAAGGTTTCCAGTTGAACACCCTAATCGATTTGTGGTTGAAGATTCTGAATGCCAGCCTTTGCAACCGGGAATCTGGTATGATCTATGTTTAAATTCGTTCAAATTCTTATATTTAGTGAAAATTTTGCTTTAAGATGTGTCTAGATGTGTGTTTTAATCGGGGTATAAAGACGAAATATTTGGCATTGTGCAGGTACTACAAGATAGTGGAGGGGGATCATATTCTTTTCGTAGTAAACCGAGAAAGAGCAGGGGTACAATTTGATCTGATATACGACAGTATTTTTGAGCGCTGTAGGAAACACGCGTTTAGAAAGGTTCCAACAATGCCAGACCATGTACAATGATGAGGTTAGCTGCTATACATACATATGAAATTTGTAACTAAGCTGTGTATCGATTTTCTTCGGATAGAATGATGCATATATGCATCACTTTTGTACAACTGTTAATTCATTTTGTATTGTATGTATTCAGTTTCACCCCCTTCTATCATAACCCATATGCTTCATTATAGCATTCCTGTTGTACATTCAACTTAACTTGCCAACCATCTTGACCTATGTAGTTAAAGGCGCACAAGGTGTAGGTGAGATGCAGCCATACCGCCTTGCGTCCATCAAGGCGCTTAGGCCAAAACTGCACCAAAACTCGTATGCAACATCTAAATATGTCCTGGAATACGTCTGAACTAGCCTAAACAACATAAAACATGTTTAAAACTCCTAAGAATGGTGTATTTATACGGTGAGTCTTGCTTAAAAAGCCCTTTCTTATTAAACACACATGGCATTAAGCCTTGGGCTCACCCGTTGCGTCTTGAGTGCACCTAACGCCTTTGACGACTAGACCATGAACATACATAATAGAAGTGTGAGGACAGCTAAAACTAAGCTAAATATAATTGCCGAGTTGTGATCCTTTCTTGATGAAGTGAAAACAAGATAAACGAGCTTGGTTATCAAAGCTGATGCCAAAGTACGTAAACATATTAAAAGATTGATGGGTGTTTTCTGACTGCTTACATATTTGCTTATTGCCTCTCAAAATAAGCAGTTTAGGGTTATTAATTTCAAACTGCTTAAACTACTTATTTAACTTGCAATCAATCAGCTAAGCAATCAAAACATAATAAGAAGAAAAACCGTTTTAGTAAACAATACACATAATATGTTTATATAACCTCTAAGAACACTAAACTCTATGAACCCTGATTTTTAAGTCAAAACGTTGGGTCGATTGCACTTGGCCATTGGCTGGTGGCAATATGTAAAGTGTATTGTGTGGTTTAATCGTATACGTGACCATAACTTGAGAGCCAGTTTCAGTACACCCACAAAACAAATGCACTGTGGCCTTTGTATTAGCTTAAAGTATTAGAAATGTTCAAGTACGTATGATGTTCTTTTACCGAATACATGGTGTCATAAAAGTATGCAACTGTACTGTACACATTTTGGCATGAACACACGTTATCAGAAGATGATTTTGGCTGACAGAGTGTAGAGTTGCAAGGTTTTGATTGCTTAAAGCAAATTAACAATTTCAGTTGATTGATTTTGAAATTTTAATGTATCTAAACATACTTTTTTTGTTATCTCCATCTTTTTTAGTAAATAAAGGCCGTGTTTGTGATTAAAGTTTACGCCGATTCTTGTGATCTAATTTTTGTCATGGAAATTTTAAACGTGCCATATTTTACAGTTCATAAAAGTTAACAAAAGATGACGATTTTACCAACCCATCAATGGCAAGATTTGGGAATAGGATCCTAAATAAACATGATCGATGGGAAGCACAAATCATCAACTTCATGGCTCATGCTCAAATTGCATTGTAATGCTGTATAGTCAGTCATACATACTGTTGTTCATGGCTACTAGTACTACAACTTCATGGTTCGTGCTCAAGTTTTTGTTTATACGATATAGGTTAGTATTATGTAGCTAATGACAAAGGCATAAGAAAGGAATATCAGAATCAGAACTTTACTTATCGATATGCTGCAGTTTTGCAAGGACTAGAAGATGGCTACAAGATCAACTCATCTCCAAATTCATTTACGACCTTCTGTACCTTGCTCAGCATCTCTGTTGGCATCAAATAGAAATCAAAACTTGTAAATTATATTGAAAAGAAGAATATCATAAAAAAATTCTTATCAAACTAGTATAAATAAGGCATTTATTGTAGTTTCCATGGTATGGATGGGAGACCATGATGATGAGCTTAAAGATATTGGTTCAAATTTTTAAAGAAATATCCTTTGCTTGGTAAATAAGGTTAGCACATACCTTGGAAGGAAGAGTCTCCCAGATATTTCTGTGGAATACAATCGAATCATTCATTGCATTAGCAGTTACAACATTATAACATACCAGGTATATGAAGTAGACAACCATCAAAATACTAATACCATGATATCCTTTTTGAGAGTGACTTCCTCTGGATCAGTTGGTTGCAATGCTGTCATGGTAAATTACAGATTCGTGTTATGAGTATCAAAATCCTTACTTTTTCTTTTTCCCAGCTGCCCTATTTATCCACCTTAAAGAAGAATAAGTGTAGTATAGGTGGAAAAAAAAAAGGGTGGTCGGATAGGTTTGGTAATGGATCAAAACGGGTCAGGTACCCTTAAACATCTTTTTGTTCTCTTTTTCCTGAACTTACTAAAAGTTGATGTATTAAATTTTATTTAAAATCTATTTATTTTAGTAGACTTAAGCATGTAAATACCATTTCAATGGTTTTGCCCTGTTTAAATTTGGTATATAGAATTCAAAAGTATACCAGTTTGACAAGTTAGACATGAAATATCTCCCAAATGAAACTACTTCTATGTTGTTGGGTTAAAATTGTTACCTTTGAGAATAAATAAAGGTACAAGTTAATCCATATATTTTTCCGGAGGCAATGTCCACTTTTGCGCAAAATAAAGGAATATAAAAAAATACGCACCTAGTTCAGGCACGGGGTAGCAGTTCATTAGTAATGATGTGAAACTAGGAGGAAAAGCTGAGAGCTTTCCTTGAACGTCCTGACTTAAATGATTTGAGTTTAGGCTGCTGCCATCATAGTTCTCAGTTGGGTACAACGGTTGGATATAAGTGTCAGCAGAAGCTCCTATTGGACTACAGACCTGTATTGGTCTGCACCAACAAGTTAAATTTCAGTTAGTCTGCTTACATTTCGGCTCTATTCTAACAGTCTAATGGCAGACTTGAAAGTGAGGTTATCTCATTCTCCCCCACCTATACATGGGTTCATAAAATTCTGCAGAAGTGCTTATCGGGTCTTGTGTTGGTCTGCAAAAAGAAACCAGTTATAAGTTAAATTCAATTAATGACTAAGTGATTGACTTTCGAACTCTCATGCTTGGTTTTCATTGAAAACAAACGAAGTGCTTTTTTATTTATTTGCATTTTCATCTTCACAATTTATCTGAAATTCTTGGTGCAAACCGTAATCTTTTTCTCGCATTATCACAGGAAGGTGGTTAGTTGGCAATGAAATGTGGCCATTATATTCTCACCAACCTATTTTCAGCTTCAAAAGAAGGGATGATCTCTGATTCAGATGATGTTTTGGATTTAGAGATGCCACATGTAGAGCCATTAATCCTTTCATGCCCAAAGGCTTCCTACACAACAGAAGATGAAATTATAATTGTTCCAAGCAACCAGGAGAAGGGAGAGAAAGGGGTGAAGCTTGAACCTTTAAAATATCTATAAATCTTTCAGTCTCATCAGTTGTGAGAAATCGCACAGCAAACTTTTGAATCTGCAAACAACAAAGTGCATTTGAAACTTAGCTTGTTGTATGAGTGTAACCATTTGTAATATTAATGGAAAATTTGAGATGGAGGAAAAGGGTTTGATATAGTTCAATGCTTTTTCCATAAAAGTTCATGAGTCACCACTCAAAAAATTGAAAACAACAGCAGTTTTTGGTTGCAGGACAGGATACACACATATAAGAACAAAGGATAAACGTAGGCAGATACAAACAGAATGAGCAGATTTGAGTGTCTTGCCTGGCCTACTTGATCTTTGTAACTCATGAATACAACTTTGCTACCCCTAGGAGAGTATCCGGTCAAACATGAGACCTGAGGCCAGGTGAAATGTAGCTTTGAAATGTAATGCTCTTCCTGGAATGATTCAGTACCAAAGTTTCTTTAGGTTTATGCTAAGTTGATGCCTTGTAAACAGACAGTACAGTCACAAATGGTACAACATAACCATAAGACAAACGACCTATGGAATTGGAGGAAATGTGTAAACAAACTAATGCCTGGTTGCATCACATATAGCGCTATAATAGATGCAGGGTTTCAAGCCTTCCCATATACAATAGCTAGCACACAACATTTTTCTTTCACTTGTCTAAAAAACAGAATTGAGCTAACAATTTTGCGCATGATTAGTAAACACGCATACACAAAAAAATCCTATTGGAAGTACTAAGCTATAATTAAATATTACTTGCTATTCCATCATGTATATTCATATTTTACACTGCAAGTATAGGACCTTGCTGGTGTATTAAGACCACTGCTCATGAATAGCTATAACATTTCAGGAAGCTGACAAAAATGAAAACCAAAAATATTGTACCGAGTCAACTGAAGATATCATAGCAAACGGTATTAATGGATACCTAACAATAATGCATAGATCATCTTCTAATAGCAAGGCTTAATAGAAGTCAACACATCTACTGTGAATAGTACTCTAATTATGTACACGATAACCACACTCTGAGCTACTCGTTACACCACCAACATTTGAAACCTATTCTGGAACGCACATAGGTGAACCGTGTAATTGATCAACTGAGACTGTTTATGTGTCGCTACGGTCTACGCACTTGCGAACAGCGTGTATGAACAAACTGGTGGAATCTAATAGTTAGCCTACAGAATCGGCGATCTTATCTGATTTAGAACAAATTATGTTACGAACGTGTATTAAACAGTTAATTCGTTCACAATTTAATAAAATCAATCAACAACAAATAGAAATCATTATACGATTTACACCTCAACGGCATGATAATTGTTTCGATTCGTGATCAAATACAAACACAGTCAGAGTTCAAATAACGCGAATGATAATACTAAATCAGTTCGAAACTAAAAAAAAATATGAGAGATCTATAAGGAACAATAATAAACAGATAACTCACGACGACGTTGTCAACGTGAGTAACAGTGAGGACAATTGAGCGATACGTATCGGAGTAATCGGCGGTGGTGGTGAGTAATCTGAGTGAGGCGACAGAAGTGAAGGAAGAAATCCACGAGCCTTTGGTCTTCTTAGAAAGTGGAACCAGTGAGGGATGCTGTGCACCGGCGGTGGAAGGAGGACGGTTGAAGAAACGAGCATACTGAACCTCCCATGGATCGCCGATTGCGACGGTGGTGGTGGTAGTGGTGGTGGTGATTGACATTGTTCCGGTGGATTGATGAGACACCTCCATGCTTTCGTTTGGTTTCGACGGTGGTTGTTTGTGTGATCGGACTTTGAATTTGTTAAATAGTTGTTTGGTTTGGTACCACGGTTAGTCGGTTACACACGCTGAATTTGCTTTTCGTTTCCTTTTTGTTAATTAGTTTCTTTATATTTATATATCTCGGGGTTTTTGTGCGGAACTTTGATGTTTTTTTTTTCTTTTTTGATTTTGTATGTGGTATTAAACTATACATGTATCGTAACCGGGATGTTATCTCGTGATTTGTCGCGGGATTGGTTACGGTGCAATAAAAACGATTCATTTACGGTTGGTGTTGATTCGGTTTGTTACTGTGTGTTAAAATAAAAGCGAAAAAAAACGTTTGAAAATTTATCTAAGGACGTGTGTTCAGTTAAATTTTACTTAAATAACGTGGAGGGCATAAAGTTTTTCAATTTTTTAAGTGCTCGTTATAGCAAATGAAATAAAAAACCCAAAAGTATAGTCGTAGCGTTAGCAAAAGGGTATCGAAACTTGTTCGTTTCGTTGTTTTATTATGCAAACATCCAAACTCAAGCTATCAAACTCGCATGCTGTAGCAGGTACCAAACAAAAATAAACTCAAATAATATAACGGTCACGTGACCGGTTAGTAAAATATGTGAGTTAATTAAAAAAATTAAAAACATATAGAAAACGAGTCCCACAACGATAGGGTTGTGGGTAGAGATGAGCATTTGGTACCTAGTACCCGTACCGGTACCGATATCCAACTGGTACCGAAAATATGTATAAGGCACCGGTACTTGATTTTCTCATATTTTGGGATCGGTACTAACCGGTACCGGTACCGGTACTTTACCCAAAAGTTTCGTATAGTCCCGCTAGTACCCGAACACGAATATGTTATTTTGAAATTTATATTTTGTTTTATAATACTTTTCACCCCATCAACTAGTATTCTGTTTTGACTTTTAAGGGTAATTTTTTTTAATATCATTCTTCTTACTTCACTACAATGTCAAGAGATATACTATTTATGATTTTAATAAAAATGAATGGTGGACTAGTGTGTGAACTGAGTTAGCAGGAAATGAAGAAAGTAAAAAAACTATCATTTTATGTGGATGTTTTTTTGATATTTTATTTTTATCTAGTTATTATAAACTTTTAGAGGTATCGGAAACCAAACATGTACTGGTAACGGGTACCAAACATGTACTGGTAACGGGTACAAAAACAGGTACCGGGTACCGTAACCAAACATGCATCATGTAGCAAGCCTAAAAAATAATGTTGTGGAGGTAACGAATATCAAAAAGGTACCGGGTACCGAAATACCGGTACCGGTACCTGTACCCAATTCGGTACCGGTACCGGTACTCGTTTTTTATAAGATTCGGGACCGGGTACTTTCGGTAACGGTACCTGTTCGGTAGGGTACGGTACCGAGCTCATCCCTAGTTGTGATTCAAAACTCAGCCAGGACACAAAAATTAGATAATAAAGTTTGTAAAACTAAAAAATAAAAATAGTCAAGTGGACTAATGGGATGGAGTCACTCTTCACGTAAACTTCTAATTGTTATTATTGTTAAAAAAACATTGATGTTTAATCATCACCTCATCACCTGAACATTTAAAAAAACTAATCAATAACTGATTCCTATCGTAGACTTCACTTGTAATTGAATAGTTTTATATAATAATAGTTATTCCGTTTCAAGATTTAATTTTGTAAATTCATTTGCACCTCAAGAAACTACTCAACTAGATACGACAAATGAGTTTTTACTTCATGCCAAATACACGTCTAACTTCTTACACTTTCTTGTAATACATAATTTTGTAGTAATTAGCATTTTTAACCCGTCTTTAGCGGCGTGAAGATAGGCGTTTTAACGATGACAATGACAAGGTTAAGCATATCTTTAACATATGAAGCCAAACGAACTAGCACTTGAAATAAATCGTATGAACAAGTAAAATAGATGCGCTTTGCAGTTGGAATTCATATGCGCACAAAGCTAGAAATAAATTAACACTTAACCAATTGGACAGGAGTGACTTTGTTATTAATCTCCACATTCTTTCTATTATAGTATTACATATAATAATCATTAGTTTCTTATTTTATAATTTTCTGTTATTCGTCAACACCCGTTTATCAAACATTTAAAAAACAACCCTATTGTCATCACCCACTTTCTTACATACCTTTGTTTACAAAAGATTCAGATAGTAACTTTATAACTATTAAAAAAAAGAATTAAAAATGATGCCTTTTATTTTGAAACATAGATGATAGTACATCAACATCAATCAATAAAAGCCAAGTCAACTCGAAGAATACTCTGCACTTCAAGTTGAAGGTGGTGGTGGCAGACGGAAGTTGAAATTTTGTTTTTTGTTCGGTTTTGGAGATGGTGGAGATGGTGTTGTTCTTAGCTCTCTTTGGCTACGTGAAACCACGATCCTTTGTCGCCAAGACAGAGTCAACTTTCGCGATCCTTCATTATAATTACAATCATTAAATGTTCACATGATCATACAACTATACAAGAATGTTGTTTAAAACCAAAAAAAAATCATCTTGAAATTGAATAAATAAACGAAATGAATAAGAAGTTATAAGTTACAAACATCGTTTAAAATACCTTTTATTTTATATTTTGGCAGAAAATAAAAGAATGAGCAGCCATTTGTAGTGAAAACTCGACACAAATTTTTTTTAAAGGTAACTGCTCTTAAATATTTTGTTGAAGAAGTCTCATATATAGATTGCAAAGATTTGCAATTTAGCTATTTTTATTAGATAGATACCGAAAATGTATCTACAAATTTGGAACATTACAAGTTTACAACAAAGGCAATGATCAACTTACAACAAAACTATATACAAATTTAATTAATGAATTGGAAACTGTTTTATATATGATCAATCATATCAAATAAGCTGACTAAGATAACTTACCTGATACAGAGAAAGCAACATGAAGCGATAGTAGTAAGACAAACACCAGAACTATTATTAGTTTTTGAGGGAATCTGCAGGCCATCTTCGTTTTCATGAGTTTATGTTGGTGTGGATTTTTTTATAAGCTGTCATAGGTTGAGTTTAATTTGAAAAAGTCAAGTATTTGATGATTGGCTTTTATGCTATATTCTGTTGTAAGGAAAAGTTGACTTTTTCAATAAATAAAAAGTTATAAAATTTTCTAACTCACCTCAGGGGTTCATGAACATCTCGTTAGAGATGGCCTAATGATCAACCAAGTCAAATTTTATTTTTGTATTCTTTACGCATACATTGTAGCAGCTCCGGCCCCTGTTAGTTTTGCACCATCTAATATGTCGAGTTGATCATTCTCATCACCTTTTTCCTTATTCAACTCTAGTACAATTTTGATCAAATATGTGTTGTAAAACATTATTAATAGATAAGATGTTAAATAGAGTATACGGTCTTTGGTTGCTATATAAGCTTCAAAGATGATTACTATTTACAAGAATAAAATGTTTGTGCAAGTGACATCGTATATTTTGTTATTGAAAAGCACTTATAGCTTACATTTGAATTACTTGTAAATACATAAAATTTAAGAGGCTCCTATTTTGTAATTACGAATTTTGTTCGGCTTTGGGGATGGTGGACGCGACACAGTTCTTAGCTCTCTTCGCTTCTCGGATGCCACAACCTCTTGTTGCCAAGCTTGAAGCAACGCTATTGATATTGGAGCATATTGGAAACGATTATCTAGTTAATTAACACACCATTAGTTAATAATAAGTAATTTCAAAGTACTAGTTAACACAAGTACTTATAAAGTTTTACAATTGATAACTTACCTGAAATGGCAGTATAAGCATGAAGTAGCAGACAAACGAGTAACATAATTACAAATGATGGAGTAAACTTAACCATTTTGGGTTTCATAAGCCTTTGTTTGTTTTAGTTTCTTCTCTTCAAATAGGTGTGTAAGTTGACTTTTTATGATGTCTAACAGATTTTCGTTAGGAAGTATTGTCTTTGATAAAAAATAAAATAAAAATAAATAACTACCAAATGGAATCTCCTACGTAGTGAGCTCTTTATTATTGTTATCGTGTCATTCAAGCTAAAGTTTGTATTTAAAACACAACAATTCTTAGTTAAATTGTTCAATAAAATTAATTTTCCCTTATTTTAAAGCACCAAACAAACCCAAACATCAGGTAAGACATTCAATCAATAGTATCCTCTATGTGGGCAAAAGCAGTATGGTGGCAAATCTCTGTTTGGGTTAAACTAACTTCAATGTAAACTTTAAAGTTTAGAGAGTATGTGAACTAGTCGCTTTAAAAAAAACAATACAATTTCAAACACATTTAACGGAACATGAGATTTTACAAGAAAAACTCCCCATTAATTACAGTGTCATATTAAACATATTTACCAATCTAATATGCACACATATTGAGATGATGAACAGCCTGTGCAACCAAATCTTTCAACTCAGAATACTTATTACCAACAGGTTTATATGCACCTTCTAAAGCTGTCAAAACTCTAGCTCTTTGAAACTGCTTATTGTTACCTGCGTGCATTGCAAGGTAACACAGAAGAACCAAAGCATGATACTGAGTCCTCTCATCCCCCCTCAACATCTTCATCAATAGTTGGACTCCTTCAAAGTCAACTATAGTCTTTGAGTGCTCTGCACGTAAGTAATTCTCTGGACAAGTGAACTTCCCAAGCGCGATGACTGATTCCGCGGCTACATCCGGATTCATGTGACCAAGTTGCTTGACCAAGGGGCTGATGACATGAGTCTGTCTCGCGGGGAATGTTCGAGCCAGTTGACCAATGGCCCTGATGGCTGGAATCTTGATCACAGGGTTGTCTGATTCATTGATCAGTCTAATAAGCTGATCAGCTATGGCTCTTGCAGCTGGTGAGTTGTTCTTGAATGCTGATCTTCTAACATCAGGGTTGCTTTCAGCAAAACTTGTGATTTCCATTACTGTCATCAAACAATTAACCTGCAATTCGCTGGTTTCTTTATCGATAATCTTGGCTAAACAAAGTAAACCTTTTGTCTCTGTTATCCTCCTGCAATTAGCAAGATTGCCTCTTGCAAGCATCCATAATGCTGCAGAACAGTTAGTATTAAGCTCGAGTATTAAACGCGACGTTTCCAATTTGTTGTCTTTCTTGTTCCTCAGCCAGTTAGACGAAGACAATGCCTTCTTGTTACCAAAATTTGAAGACATAATCGAACCTCTATCCATCTGCTTGTGAATTTCAACAGCTGAACCAATGCTTCTCCTCAAAAACTTATTAACTTTAGAGCGATCATCATCAAATATGTTAATCGACAGCAATGTAACAAGTGTTTCAATCACATTCTCTCTAGCAAACCCCTCTTGACAACCACTATCATATTCCGCCATTCTAGCTATCAGTTTTGCAACTTCAACTTGAACCGAAGTATGCGAATTTCGTAAAGCCAGTGCTACAATTGGGACACCATGCTCATTATAAATTGCCCTAGCCCTAAACTGATCATTACCCAAGTTAAAAAGCGCCAGAGCACCTGCAATTTGAGTTTCAGGTGACAATTCCTCTTTCAAAAGCTTCAACAATGGCGAAACACCACCTTCTTCTACAATAATCGCCTTATTCCGATCACTATCACGGGCTAACGTACATAATTCATTTGCAGCATCTACTTTCAAATTGAATGAAGATAAATGCAAAGAAGCTATACACGACCACACCCATGCTAAAATCGGATCACTACTAGCAATCGGCGGTAGAGTAAGAACAATACCTCCGGCGTCGTCTCCGGCGTCGAATATGCTAATCAACCACTTCATATCACTAATCGAAACATCAAGTAGGTTAACCACCTTCCGAAAATCCGCCGCACCAACAATGCTCACAAACCGGCGAATGACGCCACGGTGGCGGCACTTCCGGACCAAAGTTAACGTTCGAGTTAGGGTTCCGGAGACGTCAGTGAAGATCCGGCGAACCGGACGTTCGTACAACGAAGATGAATCGGCGAACCGTACGGCGGACCGGAGGAGTTGAGATAAGCGATCAACTTGTTTGGCGACGTCGGTGCATTCGAGTTTGTGGTGTTTTGATTCGTCGACGGCGTGACGGATGCGGTCGGTGAGGATGATCGGAGACGAGAGGATTTGGTGTATGGGTGGTGGTTGGTGGTCGTGGGGGTGGGGGTGGGGGTGGGGGTGGTGGTGGAAGATGTGTGGAACCATTGGTGGTGGTTTGGGTTAGGGTGCGGTGGTGAGAGATTGAGATTGAGATTGAGGTTGCATTATGGTGTGGTGTGTGAGAGGTTTAGGGAGGTTATTGACGGAGAATAATGTGGAGAAGTTGGTTTCCGTTTGAAAGATGGTGGAGTGCAGCCGACGTGCTCAACTTAACTTCTTCGCCGGTTAAGTTCGCTTCCCCCGTCAGTTTGGGTTTATTAGTCTATAATAATAACTAGTTTTACTCCTCGCGTTTTGCGGCGAGTAAATTGAAGTCGGGCTTTCCCCGTGTAACGAAGTGATCGGTTCGGCTCATCATATAATAAGTTTGAACACTGATGTCGGTTCCAATAATACTAAAATTAACGTCACTCGGGTCTAGCGTACGAAACCTCAACAATAACATCAAAAGTGGTACCTCAACAATAAAGTCATTCATAAACGATTGGATTGGTCATGGTACCTCAACAATAAAGCCATTCATAAACCATTCATATTGAATACATGTATAAACAAAATCTGATATAATATTTTTGGATTGTGTAAAAAAAATAAAAATTAGAAAATGAATACAATAATTGTATAGGTGAAAACCTAAACTTAAAAAATTTAGTGTCTAATTTTAAAATGCAAAAAGTTCCCTGTAGCAACATAAGTTGCTTTTTAATAGATCTATAATTATTACTGGAGGAGTGAAAGCAAACACCTGCATAAAATGTATGGTAAGATCATAGGGTATAGTAAGTGCGCATCAACGGTCGGAACGTTACTGTGGAGTTGGCCCTTTAATGCGCGTTAAACGCCGCTCTAGGGATGATCAAGAAGGGAGTTAAGAAGGGGCGTGATGACATTTAAAAAACTAAAAAAAATTAATTTCTTGTGTCAACTTGAAACCAGTATTAGGGGCTGTTTTGTAGATTCTAAATGATTAAGTGTTGAACTATTAAGAGCTACTATATCGTTTAACTATTCAAAGGCAAATGTCTGACCAATTCAGATAAGAGGTCTTAACCATTCAGTATTAGTATAATGCTTAACCATTCAGATGCAAATGTCTAAACCATTCAGACATTTGCTCGTGAAACAAACAGTCTGAACCATTAAGTATTGAATCATTCAAACATTTAAACTATTAAGATGCTGAAACAAACATCTCCTTGGTGTAACCACAGCCCAAGCTTTGCTACAACAACCACAAGCGTTGACATAAACTCAAGAAGTTGTACTTAACTGCAAAAGATTATGTTCTTATACAATGCTACTTGATGATTATTTTGAACAACTTTCGACCTTTCCAGACGATGTATTTAGATTAGGGTGTCAATCGTGTTGGGTTAGCAGGTTGGAAATATCAAACCCGAGTCTATCCATATTCTTATTCGTAGTAAATATTTCAACCCTAACCTGAACTCATATAAAATCATGTAATCCGAACCTGACTCACTTAACTTATTTTTCCAAAATGGTCAAAATAATAAAGATAATTTAGTATCATAGCTTTACTTTAAAATTGCATACAAAACGAGACATCAAATCAGATGTTATAGTTTTCAAATTTAAAAAATATGTTTATGATAATAAACATTCTTTTACAAAAAACTTTAAGGTTAAGTTTGAAAAGTGAGTTAGAAATTGAATATCTAAACTGAAGAAAAGACTTAAGAATATTTATTAATGCAAAATTTTTAAGATCTATAATAAATTTTTTAAACCATACTGCATATGTTATAAAAAGGGATTAATATCATAATTGGTCAACTTGAATCCGACCTGTTTTTTAAAATGAGTTGTATTTCCCGACCCAAAACTTGTATTTCTTTGTGAGGGATTCGGGTTCATGTCAATAATTATCACCCCTAAGTTAGATGTCGTTTTAAACTAAGATATCAAAACAAACTACATAAAGAAGTTGCAAGAAGAACACAAAGAATCTAATAACAGGCTCTAATGCAGCTTCATCATACGAACAAAAACGTAGGCGAACACATAAAACTAAAACCATAAGTCGAATTACTTTATTTCGAACAAGAAGTCGACGTTCGGTCTATTTAGTTAATTGATTAGATTTCTTTCAAATCCTATGATGAAACATAAATTGAAAAACACAAACTCGCAGGCAAGAATTTAAAATAACAAGGAACTGAACTGATGATGACCGGAGAATGTTGCAAATGGTGGCCGGAGAAGATTGCCGATGGAAGGCGGTAGGGTTGTAAACGAACTGGATCAAACCGAACGAAGCCCAAATAAAAGTTTGTTCATGTTCGTTCATAAAGAATTAAACTTCATTACGAACACGTAACTAAACGATTCACAAACACAAATGACCATATACTATTTTTTAAAATCAAATTTAAACAAAATCATCCTAAATAAAATATAAAGTTAAATACTTAATATAATAACCATATACATAATAATGAACAAACATAGAAAACTGAAATGAACGAATATATAACTAAGCATTCACGAATATAACAGAACCAACACAACTTTTGCTTGTGTTCGTTCATATAATTAATTGAAAAAGAATTCTTTGCTCATGTTAGTTGATTAATCAAATGAAAACGACTTATGTTAGTGCTTGTTCATTTAATTAATCAAACCCGAATTCTTTGTTTATGTTAGTTTACTAACTTAATAAAAGCAAACAAATTTCTTGCTAGTGCTAAACAGTTTGCTAAATATTCGATTCATTTACAACCATAGTAGCCGATGGAAAGAATGACCGGAGATGTTGGTGCTCGTCGGAGGAGGTGGCGCTCACCAGAGGTTGTTGATAGGCACCAGAGTAGGTAACAGATAGAATTTTGAAATCATCAAAAAACACATAGACAACGGGTCAAAAAGGATACAGATTTATCACCCAATTCAATCTCGAAGAGCTTCCTAAACCGAGTGTAGGATACAGATTAACACCACCTAAGCTCAAGTATAAATTCCAAAGTGTGACACGTGTTTTTTAGCGGAGTGGTAGTTTCGTCCGCGCTATAATTACTTATAAAAGTTGCATAATTATGCAAGTTATATTCATAATTACGCAAGTTATATCTATTATTACGCAAAGAAAAATTACTCACGTTATAAAAAATAATCACGCAAGTTATATTTATAATTACGCAAGTTATGTTGATAATTACGCAGTGAATAATCACGCAAGTTATACGCACATCACATAGACGTTTTCTTAAAAATTGTTGTTTTTTAAAAAAAAAAAGTAAAGCAATACTATACTCATATTAAAGATAATAAAATGCTTGTTTTTATGGTGTGTTTTTTTTAAAAAAAATAATGTCATATGAAAAAGTTATATATGTTTAAAAAAATGGGGGGAAGTTAAAAAAAGTCTAACAATTGTAAGTTATTTCCAATTGTATCCCTCCAAGAACATTACTTGCGTGATTATTACATCTTAAATTTGAACCATTCATCTCTTAGATCGATGGTCCTTGTTGCTTTGTACCCTTTGCACGAAAGCAACACTTTGTACCGTAAACTTTCTCTAAAAATATAACTCCAATAGTTATCATCCATTTACTCTAAATGCCATTAGTGTTAACAATTTTTTAATTATAGAAACTACAATTGTAATTTACAAAATGAAGACTAATCTAACAGGAAGACACACAAGAATTATCCGTATTATTAGCTCATTTATCATTATAAGGCAGGGTGTCATGAGAGAGAGCCTCATGTGAGGTTATCATGTAATATTACAACATGTGGTGCTAACTGAACAATAGCTAGAACTATTAATTAAGTAACCTGATCATGTTGTGGATCGATGATCAGGGCTCACTCACGCCCTCGCGATCGCGCCCCTGATCACTCCTTGGTTGCGGTTTGCACGATCAGGGTGGCCGGCCATGTGGCTCGCGGTTCGCGGCTCCAATAACACATAGCCTAATATAAGAGTTTTGCTAAAGATAACATTAAGTTATGTCTAAATATAATAACAAACACAAAATTATAATTGTTAGAACTTTAATTACTAAATTGCGTGACATCCTTGACCGATCCAGGTGTAACCCTCCCACTCTTTTACGGGCTCCAACTTCCAACGATCTCAAGTTTATACTACCACAATCCAAATCCTCTGATTATCTACCAAGATGCAATATTCACCCCTATATTAATAATTTAACTCTACATTAGTCCTTTGCTTTATACAATATTATTTTTATAATTAAAAAGTAAAAAGTAAAACTCCTCAATATTAAAAGCAATACGTGGCTACTATTTGTAATGATTAGTCATCACCATTATTTATGATACACGAGACAGTTCGCTTATAACATTAAATAATTTATATTATAATAATTATAAAAAAGGTAATTATAAAAAATAATACTTATACTAACAGTTATATTTTATATAAACTAAATTTATATGTTATGTTTAACTTTTTAATTGCACTATGTTTAGAGTCAAAATTACTCTCCAAATCGCTTCTAAAAATAAAGAAACTAAGAACACAACACCATTATATATATATTTTTGAATTTGAATGCTAAAATCCGTCAGAAGAAAACTCACAACTGAAAAACTATTTAACAAAACACAAAGGATACCACATAAGACTTTAAGGTAACACAATTCCACTATATTCCATTGTAGTTTTATTTTGACTTTAATAAATGTTAGGCGTTTTATTTGTTAACAGTAAATGAAATAAACTACTGCTTTTAAATTTCTAAATATATATCAATTAAATTAATACCAAACCAACGTGAAATACACGTCTAATGCTACTTAAAATTCACCACCGGAGTTCACTCTTCACACATTAGTTCCATCTTCTTCCATGGATGCTTCAAACCACCAACCACTTCTCGCCGGTGACACGTGTCACCACTCCCACACAACCGTCAAACAGCCACCGTCAGCTCCGGCGAGTTTTTCTTTCAGAGGTGACGTTGAAATAACCGGAGTCAGAGTCTTCTGTAGGGAGTTTTATGTGGAGTTTAAGAAGCTGTGGTACTTAGCCGGACCGGCTATCTTCACCTCCCTCTGCCAGTACACCATCGGCGCCACCACCCAACTGTTCGCCGGACAACTCGGAACCATCCAACTCGCCGCGGTCTCCGTCGAGAACTCCGTCATCGGCGGCTTCTCGTACGCGATTTTGGTATGTGCATGAGTTATCTGTGTGTCATGAGTCATGGTCATCATATGCAAATGTTCGAGTTACATGTTGTTATAATAGATTTTAGATTTTGATTATAACTTTATGTAAAAGATCGATATGTGTTGAAAATATATGGGTTTAGAGTTTAGGCCATGAATTTGAAGGTTAGAAATTTGTGAAAATGAACATTAATGAGTTTAAAAACTTGGTTAAAATGTAGCCTTCAAGATATGGTAGCATTTAAGTTTTTATGACGTTGAAGGTCATAGCGTAACAACGTTTATTTTAAGCGGCTAACACCTAAACTTAAAGTATGATTCTTAGTTCAACAGTTTAAGGTCAGATACTCATGATATATAAATAAAAAAAAACACTCTAAGTAAAAAATGCTTATAGTAGAGTCAGAAGGTTTTCTCAGCAAGTTTTCTACTGAGGGGTTGGATGCAGTCCCGGCCGGGAAAAGAATAGATGGACCCGATTTTACCGTTAAAAAAAAACACCTAAACTTGAAATTAAAAGCAACCCATTAGAGCACTCACATTCCATTCTTTATTTTTATTTTTATAATTACATTAAAAATTATTGTTTTTATATTTTCTTTCAATTAAATAATATTTTTTATATCTTTATCAATATATTTTTCAATCTTTCGCTCACAACTACTTTCAAAAATATTAAAAAATTTATAAGAGTTAGAATAGTGAATCATTAATTTTATAGATGAACAATAATATTTTCTCTTTACTCCACTCACAACCGATACAATTCCATATAATATAAAAGTCTACTCTATAAAATATTTCACAACCAATACCATTTCATATAATATAAAAACTCCACTCTATAAAATATTTTTAAAGACGGTCACAACCAATACCATTACATATAATATATAATATAAGAAATCCACACTATAAAATATTTTTAAATAACTGAATGTGAATGCTTTTAGAATACTACAATCTAGCCTCGTCCTTTTCTAAGAAACAAAAAATTCAATGCTTATTTTTACTAAATTTAGATAAGAGTAAGTTATATTTTTTTTTTGTCCTTTAACTTTACATAAGTTTCACTTTCGTCTTTGAACTAATAAAATAACAAAATAGGTCCTCTTTGTTAATTTTAAAGTGCACAGTTTTAGTTTTTTCCACTAAAACAAAAACGTGTTTTTTATTTAATTTTAGGTAAATTTAAAAAAAGAAAAATGTAAGGACAAGGATGAAAAAGACTTAAACTAAGACAAAGTATACGATTTATTGTTATTTCTTTAATTTATGTTATTTATATGTTATTTCTTTAATTTAGGGGTGATATGTTATTTCTTTAATTTAGGTGCGAAAAGTGAAATTTAATGTAAACTGAAAGATGTAATCTACTCTTTGGATAAACATGTTTAATATGTAGCCTTCAAGTTATGGTGACGTTTAAGTACACATGACGTTTTTATAACGTTTTGATGATTTGTTGAGGCCATAATGTAATGGCTTTTATTTCAAACGTGAAAAATTTAGCTTTCAAATCAAAACCAATCAACCGATTAGATCGTATATTAAAACTCTATAATCTAGTCTCATTCTTTAGATTAGAACGTGCATTAAAACCCAAAGCTCATCAAAAATATAACCTTCAAATCAAAGCCAATTAACTGATTAGATTGTATATTAAAACTCTACAATCTAGTCTCATTCTTTTTATTAGAATGTGCATTAAAACCCTAATATCAGAGCTCATTTAAAAATTTAGCCTTCAAATCAAAACCAATCAACTGATTAGATTGTATATTAAAACTCTACAATCTAGTCTCATTCTTTTGATTAGAACGTGCATTGAAACCCTACAATCAGAGCTCATTAAAAAATTAAGCCTTCAAATCAAAACCAATCAACTGATTAGAGCGTATATTAAAACTCTACAATCTAGTCTCATTATTTTTATTAGAACATGTATTAAAACCCTACAATCGAGCCTCATTCTTTCTCAAGAAATACAAAATTCAATGTTTATTTTTAGAATATTTGGATAAGAGTAAGCTTCATTTGTAGTCCTTTTTAACTTTACCGTTAATTTTATTTTCGTCTTTAAACTAAGAAAGTAGCAAAATATGTTTTTCTTATTAAAGGACGAAAAATGCTACGGTACATCGAAGAAAAGTGTAAAATAAAATTGAAAAGACTTAAACCGAAGCAAAATAAACGCTTAATTGGTATTCCTGATTTAAGTATGAAAAATGAAGTTTATTGTAAACTTAAAAAATAAAAATGTAATTTACTCTTTCCATAAACATGTTCATTTTATAGATTTTCACTAAAATGTTGACTTATAGTGTAATTTATTTATATATATATTTAATATATGATAGTTTGGGATGGGAAGTGCTTTAGAAACACTATGTGGCCAAGCATATGGCGCAGGCAAGATCGAAATGCTCGGGATCTACCTCCAAAGATCATGGATCGTACTCAACACCACCGCCGCGGTCCTAATGTTCACCTTCATATTCGGGGTGTCGGTCCTCCGCCTACTCGGCCAAACGCCCATCATAGCCACCGCGGCCGGAGGCTTCGCCATCCGCATGATACCGCAGTTATTCGCTTATGCAACCGTGATCCCAATAACCAAATTCTTGCAAGCACAAAGCAACATTATGCCTTTGGCGTTGATCGCGGCGGTTGCAGCCGTTAG